>OY744483.1:206076813-207293445 GCA_963556165.1 Tipula helvola | reverse complement strand
CAAAGTTCGAATGAAATTGAAAGGTGAAACAGTGGGTCGAACTGCAAAATCGTACAGTAAACTGGGTAAAAAAAATCAAGTTGCCCCAAAAACTATCAAGAAATATTTACAAAGTATGAATATTCAACGCAAACCCAAAAAATCGGCACCAGCAACTACAGACAAACAATTAGCTACAATCAAATCTAGATTAAGAGTGCTTTCCCAAACATATTTCGCTGCTTCTTCAGCTTATAAATGTGTGATGGATGATGAAAGTTATTTCACTGTTGAAGGTAATGAATGGCAGCCAAAATACTACTACGAGTCTCCCGATCACAAAGCACCAGAAAAGGAGAAGTTTATTCATAAGACCAAGTTTCCAGGTAAAGTTATGTTGTGGTTGGCTATTAGCGAACGAGGTGTCAGTGACCCAGTATCTTTCAAAAGTGGTTTGGCGGTTAATGCGCAAACATACACAAACAAATGTTTACCTGTGCTTCAGAAATTTATAAATAAATATCATAAAACTGATAAAACGATTTTTTGGCCTGATTTGGCATCCTCACATTATGCCAACGCAACGTTATCTGATTTACGTCAACGCAGAATCGAATTTATCCCTAAAGACTATAACCCACCAAATGTTCCACAACTAAGGGACATTGAAACTTTTTGGGCAAATCTGAAGAGTGAAGAGAATGGTATACAGCAATGGATATCGTGCCAAAAATGTTGAATGTCTGATTAGAAAGATAAAAAGAGATTTAAAGAAGATTGATACATCAGGAACGCAGGCGGCAATGAAAAGAGTGCCAGAAAGGATCAGGAAAGCGAATCGATATGGAGCGCAAATTTTTCTGTAAATTTTATCTAAGAATTAAAGTTTTAAATAAATTATGGATTAAAATCGTTTGATTAGTAAATAATTTTTTTTTTACTTTTTTTTGTTTGTCCGTATTTTATTCCTCATACGTTATACAATCAACGAGCATCTGTCTTCAGGAGTGGTCTGGAAACTGTGTCATATCGGCAGTGTACTGTCCTCCAAAACATGCTATAAAAAAACTCCAGTTCTTGGATTCTTTCAGCCAGCTGGGTAATAAATTTCTTGCGGGAGGTGATTACAACGCCAAACATACTCATTGGGGTTCCAGATTAACATCGCCGAAAGGCAAACAACTTTATCAAGCTATAGAGCAACAGTCCCTGGATTATTTATCTGCGGTAGTGCAACTTACTGCCCCACGGATAAAAAGAAAATTCCAGACTTAATTGACTTTTGTATAACTAAGGGCATTCCACGTGCATATGCTAAGGCCACCGATTGTTATGATCTGTCTTCTGATCACTCACCAGTAATAGTAACAGTGCGTACCGACGTCTTACAAACAAGCAAACTATGGGACCAATGTAGGAGGCTAGTCGAACTAAATTGTATACTTAATATTTCTCTGACCACCCCAGCTGATATTGATGCGGCGGCCGAAAATTTAAAAGACGTCATGGCATTATCAGCTGAAAAGGCTAGACCCGTGATAAGTAGTTCTGAAAAAGTTAATAAACTGTCACATAATATACAGGAACTAGTCAATTTATCGGCAGCAAACAAAATCACCGTTATTGAAATGGAAATTAAATCGAGCTATCAAGGCCTTAAGATTTGCTTTGCGGGAAGAAGAAAACCAAAGCGTCCAGTATTACTTAAGTGATCTCTCAGCAACCGAGAGGAAAGATTATTCTTTATGGAAGGCAACAAAAAATTTAAAAAGGCCAACAAATTCGAATCCTCCGATTAAACTACCAACTTGAAAAAGCCAATGCTTTTGCTGATCATCAAACAACAGTATTCGCACCACACGAAGAAGATAATAATTTCGTGCTACCCCAGCAAATGGATGATGAATCCTTTAAAGTATAATTGGAAGAAAGTTAAGAATACAATTAAAAATTGCATAAGCCCGAAAAACGCACCAGGACATGATCTCATTACTGGAAAAATGATAAGGGAATTGCCAGATAAACGCATAAAGCTAATAACATTCATATTCAACGCGATCATGCGAACCAGATATATTCCCCAAAAATGGAAAATATCTTTGATCACAATGATACATAAGCCTGGAAAAAATGAAACGCAGATCTCATCATATCGTCCAATAAGCATGCTGCCCACAGTCTCAAAGCTATTTGAAAAAATGTAATTAACAAAATTGAAACCAATATTAGAAGAACGGCGCGTTATTCCAGACCATCAATTTGGGTTCCGAAACCAACATGGTACCACAGAGCAAATCCACAGAATTGTAAATGCAATCAAAATCACCTTCGAGGCAAATAAATTTTGTTCTGCTGCTTTCTTGAATATAGCACAAGCATTTGATAAAGTTTGGCACGATGGGCTAATATACAAAATTAGAGAGCTTCTACCTAAGAAATTTCACTCAGTTTTGGGAAACTACCTTATTCAAAGGCAATACATGGTCAAGCAAAATAGCGCAACTACTTGTATAAATGATATTAGCGCAGGTGTCCCGCAAGGCAGCGTTCTAGGGCCAATCTTATACTTGTTGTGCACAGCCGATTTACCTGTAACCAACAAATCAACACTTGCCGATGATACGGCCATCCTGGTGTCACACAATAATCCCGAAATTGCCTCAAAGGAGTTACAGAATCATTTAAACAAAATCGCGGACTGGTTAAAGTCATGGCGAATAAAAGTGAACGAAAATAAATCAACTTACATCACATTCACGCTGAACAAACGCACCTGTCCACCAGTGAAATTTAACGATAAAAATATTCCTCAACAAACGAAGGTAAAATACTTAGGTTTGCACCTAGATAGAAGGTTGGTGGTTTGGCGTCTATTGGAAGGGGCTCCGTAACCTTCCAGTAGGCGCAAGTGTACGTACTGCCTCCTCGTGGCAACCACCGGTCACTGTAACCATTAGGCTGAATATAGACTTTTGTGACAGGCTAAAGTACGGCGCTAAAGGAGAAAACCTTGACAAAAAATCCTAATCTAAGGTGGAACAGCATATGCCGATGGATGAATGGCTGATAGGTTAATCAGTCTATATATGCGGACTCTGGATACCAGGCACCCTCCAGTTTTATTTAGCCTTCCTGAAGTAAACCTGGGTGACCTACAGGCGACTTTTTTATTCCCAGCAACTCGCAAGAGTCAAATCAAAACGGTAGACGAGGCACGGGAAGGAATACACGGGAGTGGGTCTGCCCTCTCAAAGTCCTTGAGTCCTAATGCTACCGCTTTTCTAGCAGAAGTAAATGTTATTACATCTAGGAGGGAGAGCAATGAGCCCAGATAGTATGTAACGCGTGTAGAAGTATTTCCTACAGTAGACATCTAGGAGGGAGAGCAATGAGCCCAGATAGTATGTATCACGTGTAGAAGTACTTCCAACAGTAAACATCTAGGAGGGAGAGCAATGAGCCCAGGTAGTATGTCCCGGCAACTCGCAAGAGTAAAATCAAAACCGTAGACGAGGCACGGATAGGAATATACGGGAGTGGGTCAGCCCTCTCGAAGTCCTTGAGTCCCAATGCTACCGCTCTTCTAGCAGAAGTAAATGTTATCACATCTAGGAGGGAGAGCAATGAGCCCAGATAGTATGTATCACGTACCGTTAGGCAGTATTATCAGGTTCATTAAGAGCCTGAATATTGACTGGACGGATAATTAAGTAGGGCTTATGCACAAAAGATCTTTTAGGTCGCAGTGCGGGGTGGCTTGAGCCCCCACATGGCCCTCAAGTAATAATAATAATAATAATAGATAGAAGGTTAACGTGGAAAAACCATATTGAAACAAAGCACAACCACCGATTGTAGCCTTCTGCCACTCTCTGAATGTAGTTTCCTTTGCTCTTAGGATTTTCTGTTCCATTTCGATTCCATGGAATTGCAAGTTCGGCAGCAAGCTACAAATTTATAAAATTAAATCGTGATAAATTAAAAAATTTCAATCGATTAAATTTGAGTTAATAATTTAAACTTACATATATGTATGTATAGGATTACCTATAGGATTTATCATGAAAATCTCAGATTTATATGGATTTACTTGTCATGGCGTCTTGTTTTTTTCTGATGGTCATCCATTAGCATACGTAAAGGCAAATTTAATTTTATAAAATACTTTTATTTAAGTTATAATTAACCAAAAAAAAATTGGTACTAGTTTACAGTTTGTAAATGTTTTTATACTTTACGGTCACAAACAACATTTTGAATTAATTAATCTTGTAAAAAATGTGTTTTTCTTTTTGTTAAATGACGATCAACACAAATATTGTGGACTTGGCCCTAGCACATACATACAATTGCTGCCCTTTGAAAATCGCGATAAATAGTTTTAAGAAATGTTTGTCCTTAAAACACAAAAAAATACGGCGAAAGTTTCCTAAACTTGAGCGAATAACTCCACCATTATACTTACGCACATTATATCCATTGCAACAAGCGGTTGCTAATAGTCAATACAAAATATGGCATTGACCTGATTTCGATGGTAAGTAAATTTTATTGATTTAATTTATATCGGAGTCTTTCGGTGAGTTATAATATACAGTTTCAAAACGCGGATTGCGCATATTTACAACAAACTGTATGTAGGATTTGAAGTAATATTACACAAACAGCAGATATATATTTTTTTATGTTGAACACTAAATCAAGTTTTTTATAAGAAAATACCAAAAAAGAATTCAACAATTTATTTATTTAATTTTTCGTAATAATTGGGAAAGTAGTAAATACCATTTTTAGAGCTGTTTGATACAAATTAAATTTCAATACATTATAAATTATAATTTATTTGTTTTTTTTTCGTATACAATCATTACATAAACCCGTTGCGTCTACAGAACGAACAGATTTTGCAATAAAATTGATGATCTCATTGTTTTGTTATTGCGAAACCCTCTCATTCATCTACTTCAATGTGCATAAATCCACATACCAAACTTTTACAAATCTTACCGTTATTTTACTATCGCTTTCGTTTCATTGGGCAAAGTCAACAAACAAAACCAGCAACAACGACGATCTTCACCTCTCTTATTCAAATAACTTTTTGTTGTTTTTTCGTTTCGTTTGGTTTCTTCTTTTAAGCATCTCAACACTCGCTTTTTGATTATACATATTTCCTTTGATTCTCTTAAATGCGATTATGTTATATGTGAAGAAGAATATTACCATAATATTTCATTATCATTAATCATGATCTTGAAATAAAAAAAAAAAAATAACTCAAACAATTTTAATTGTCTTGTCAGTTTAATAAACTGTGCGAATGAAAGTAGATAAGTCAGTATTAAAACACGTAAGAAAAGTATTATGAATAAAAAAAAAATGCTAAATTAGCAAAATGTTGAAAATAAAAGTTTTTGTGATCGGATGTAGTAATTGACAGCACACGAGATATTTTTTTTGTAGGGTGATTAGATTTTAATTAGCACAAGTTGGTGATAATGTCTATGAGTATAAGAGGATGTTCATCTTGTTTGACCATAACAAAGGATGACTAATTAATTGATACGTTTGTTAATTGTACATTACTTACCTAGACTTACATACACATAAATCGATGAAGTAGAAATTTTGCATTTTTGTGCGATAAGTGAAAGCTTTTCTCATGACTGATTATAAATAAATTACAAAATCAAGTTTATGATGAATTTTTTATTTTTTTTCGAACTAATGTGGTCTATTTAGAATGTGTAAGACATCCAAGCAAATTTTATGTGATGCACCATAATCACTCGGTAGGTAGCATTGCACTTACTAGTGGTGGTAAAATCAAAATTAAACTTCATTATACCACTTCGACCATGGTGCCAAAGTCAAACCGCATTCACAACTAAATTAAATGTTCAGTTTAAATGTCAGTTGCCTTAGTGATATTTTATCGAACTTCGCTTTATAATTCAAAAAAGGTTTCAAACTAACTTTCAATCAAAAATATCTTCTATCAACCAACTTTCCAAATTCCAACCATCTAAAATTGGTACATACTTCCATTCGTTTATTAAAAAAAGGAAGAAAGGGTGCTCTTTGATACTTAATAACTGTTTATCAAACTGCGGTCTGAACTTGATGAGAATATTCGTTAGCGACGCATAACTCATCGCTGTCTTGTCTAAAAAACTGGCTTGAATCTATGCTAAAGTAGTTTATAAATACGTGTATTTATTGATAAATTCTCTAAAAGTATTCTGAAAAAGAGGGAAATATTCTGGAAGGGGGGGACATATTCTAGAAAAGAAGGAAATTTCTTTAATAAACCTTTTGGAAAATGGAGAATTTATTCTTTTCTAGGTATTCAAATCTCCGCTATATAAAAGAAAGGGCACTATAGTTATATGACTACGATTAATTGTGCATGGTAGCCGAATATTCCAATTGAAAAATAAATCTTTGGATGGTAGGTAAGTAAACTTCTCTTTCTATTATTTGTGTGGGCTTTAACACACAGAAATGAGGGTTTTCCTTGAGTTTTTTGATTTAGTGAATTTATAATTCGCTAAGTCACTACGTTCTTGCGTCATACTTAATGTATGAAGTTGGAATTGTATTTTTGTAGTTTGGTCGTAGCTACCTGATGAGTAGACCGAACTTTTTGTTTGTGCGAGCTTATCTGTACGAAACCAAACTACCACAAAGAAAGCTCAGGGAAAGTTTTCATTTTTTAGAATCGATCTATTTTGTATTGACTCTCGGGTTAAAGTACGGCGGATTTTGATATTTCTACGTTTTTGGTAGATATATTATAAATGACTGGCCTCTTCATTTTTTCTGATTAACAAGTCGAAAAATGTTGTGAATGACATTATTATTAATATATTGTGTCTATAAAAAGCCGAAAGAATCTTATTAAAATTAATTTTTGTTGGAACAAAATATAATAATTTGGCAACATTGAGCTTCGAAATAAACATTTTGACCGACAAAAATAATAAACTGGCAACAAATTTATAAATAAATAAATTAAAAATTTAAATTAGTTTTAAAATATTCTGGAAAATGGAGATTTAGTTTTAAAAAGATCAAATACAGTGAAATCTCTTTATAACGAATGCCATTTTAACGAAATTTCCAGTTTAACGAACCTTTCCAACTTGTTTGGTTGGCAGCGCGTCTCCCTAATGAAAAATTTCCGTTTGAACGAGCTATAAATTCAGTATAACGAAGAAAAATCAAGCAAAAAAAAAAAAAAAGATAAAATCAGTTTACAATACATGCAGTTTTTTATGTAAATACATGTAAATTCTCTCATCTAGTACAATTTCCTTAGGCATATTTTTGACAATCAATAATTTAGTACATGTTGTGAGTTGTTCTTTGCCTGAGCCTGAGTATTTGTTTAATATGGAAAACCACAGTTTATATAAAATGAATAATTTTAAACGAAAACAATTTTCGTTAGAACAGAAATTAAAAATTCTGGAAAAAATTGATTCTGGTCAGGCAAAACACAGTGTGGCGAAAGAATTTACTATCGCTACGTCAACGTTGCCTACGTTTATTAAAGATCGACATAAAATCCTTCTGCAGTTTAAGAATTGTTTATTTTGCGCTTGTCGAATCGAGACTATCATATGGATTAGCTGCTGGGGAGGAACTTATTATTTAAGAATTCATCTCCTTGTTATAGCTCAAAAACATATTATTCGTATTATGCTAAACGCACAGAGGCTATCCGCTTCGTGGCCTTTGTTTAAGTTGTCGGAGATTTTTCCTATTAGACATTGTCTATAAAGTTTTAAAAGCATTTTTTCCTGTTAAAGTCAGTCAGTCGTTAGTATCAGTTAGTATCAATTGCGACTTGAGATATAAGCCCCGATAAACATTTCAATACCGATAACAATATATCGGGCTCAAAAATACCGAGCGTCGGACACAATTACAAAAACAACAAAAATAATTTACCGAGCGCCGGACATAATTACAAAAACAAAAAAGCAATTTATCAAACAAAAGAGCAAATAAGTCAAATTCTTAGAATTATTTTTGTTTTGATTTTATTCCGCGGTAATTGTTTGGGTTTTGTGTGGTAAATAATTATTTATTTTTTTTTTTCATTTTTGGTTTCAAAATTATTCAAAACATTGTTATTATATTTCGTCGGTAATTTTATGGACCTTGTTCGGTAAAGAATATTTTTTCTTTTTTATTTGAATTATTAATTAGGTATTAAACGTTTCGGTTTTGTGCAGTAATTTGTATTTTTTCCATTTTTATTTAAAAGTTATTTTTTGATTTTGATTTAGTAATGGTTTCAGTTTCAGATGTAGTTAAATAATTTATTATTTTTTACAAAATTTATCGGTAATTTTATGGATATCCCATAAGATTACCGATAAATTTCTTATTTGAAATAATTAATAATTGAAACAAATAAGGAAAAAATGTTCTTTACCGAACAAAGTCCATAAAATTACCTAGGAAATATAATAAAAGCTCTTAGAATAAATTTGAAACCAACCGAGCGTCGGACAGATACGTTTACGAAAACAACAAAACAATTTATCAAACAAAAGAGAAAATAAGTTAAATTCTCATAATTTTTACAGTTTAAAATGTTTAGTTTTTTATTTTAACGGAGAAGTTCTCAAATTGCAGTTTTCTACTCACTTAAAAGTAAAAGAGTGGGACAAATAATCCTTTTGAAGTTTTGATCGTTTTCTATATACCGATCTTTCGTTTCGCTTTTATTTCGGAAAGTTATTTTTGTATTAAATTGATTTTATTTTTAGTCAAGTTGTAGAAGCGAAGGACCAAAGGTGAAAACAAAAAAATTAAGTGCAAGTGAAATATATTATACAAAAGTATTTTCAATAAAAAAAAATTCGGTAAGTCAAATTTTTGTATTTTATTTTAATATTAATTATTTAAATTTTTGGTGATTATTCCTCGGTAATTTTATGAACGTTGCTCGGTAAAGAATATTTTTTGTTTTTCATTTTAATTATTAATTATTACATACAAGTTTTTTGCCATTATTTCGCGGTAATTTTTTTGGGTTTCGTGAGGTAATAGTATATTATTCAACGAGCATATAATGAATATGATAGCTGTTATTCACGAAGATGAAGTTTGCCGACACGAGCCGATAGGCGAGTGTCGTAAATCATCTGAGTGAATAACAGCCATTATATGCGAGTAGAATACGATACTTTGTCCACGACCGACAAATATCATTATGTTTTACAATCAAATCCTTTAAATACTCCTCAAATAATTTTCATCGACATTTTGACGTCACAGTTTAATAATAATGAAAATGGCAAGAGACTACTAGATAAAATTTCAAAAATTAAATAATTTACTTTGAAGTATTGAATAATGAAAGAAGAGACTACTAGATAAACTAGCAGTGAATAATGGATATCATTATAATTGATGAAACAAACGTATAATGAGCATATTATACGGTAGTCGTGAACAAATTGTTTTTTTTTTATTTTTGGTTTCGAAATTATGTTAAGCGTTTTTATTATATTTAATATCGCCGGTAATTTTACAGAATTTATTCGGTAAAATTTTTTCTCTTCCTGTGTAGAACAATAATATATTTAATTGTTCCTTTTATTTCTATTCTATTCTTAGTTGGCACAAAATACTCTGTTCGGTTTTTTTCATATTTTTGTACATTTAATGTATGAATTGAAACGAAGATTTTGATAAATTCAAAAAAAAATTAAAAAACAATTAAAACAAATTGAAGAAATGCAAGTGAAATTGGATCAGAAGCGGTGGTTCAGTTTGAAGGTTGAAGCGGTGGTTCAGTTTAATTCCAAATTAATGAACCATATTTATATGGACCAAGTGGTAACAGTTAATAACTCGAGTATAAACATTTTCCTATTTTGATCTATTAATTGAATTTTTCAGACTTTAAGATTGTTGATGCACGTCACTGATAAGTTAAGCACTTCAGTAAAACGAATTATGGAGCACCTTATAGATTATGAAGTTGTCTGTCAGTACTCATGGACGGGACAAGCTGGCCTACAAAAATGTAACTACATTTTATAATTTATATATCGCTCATTTGCTGCAAGAATGACACAACAACACAAAAATTATTTTTGTTGAAGAAATACTTTTAAAACTGTTGAATTGAAATACTTTTCGACAATAATTTTAAAATGACTTAGCGTTAGCGGTATAATTTAGAGATGTAATGAGGAATAGGTTGTTAGAAAGACAGCGTTATAGTACTCTAATAACGCATGCATGGGGCCATAACCCAAAAAAATTCAAAAATGTCCATGTTTATTTATGTCACTCTTGCAGCAAATGAGCGATATATAATTGATTTGAAATTTAACATTACTATCATGCGGTTTGGGTGATAGTATAGAAAAATCTCAATATGTTGTAAAATGCTTAAGCGATTTAAATGATTTTTTAGACATTAGAAGTATAAAATAGAGGGTTACGAATAATATGCTGGCCATACACCCTATATTTTATTCTTCTTATATTAAAACAATCGTTCAAATCGCATAATCGGTACACAAGATATTGAAATTTTTCCATATAATCGGTCAAATTATCATACATGTGATTATAATGTTAAATTTCGCGACCTTTTAACATTCCTCAAATGACCTAGAAACTAATTAAATAATAAATAATATTTTTTTCTGTTTCTGCAGCTATTCAGTAGCTTGTAATTCAGGTATTGTGGCGTTGATCACTAATGTTATCAACTACGGAAAGGATGAAATTATTAGCGACGCGCTTATAAAAAGTGCCATTAAAACGTTTTTAAAAAGATCTTCGATCAAAATTAAAATAATAGCATTATGTATAATGTCCGCTGAAAAGCTATTGCGATTCATGTATAAAATAATATAATAATTAATAAAATTCATTATTTTAAAAATATAATTTTAGTTTTTTATTGCTACCAATATAATTGGAATAAAGGAATGGTATGTCCCATATAGGATACGTGCAAGTAACCTTTGCAGTAATATTTATCCACAACAAAATTAGATATTCTTTAAAGTCAATTATACCACCTAAAGGTTTAGATATGCGTTCAGTAATATAGTCTTAATCTTCATTTTAACATTTCACAGTAATATGTAACCACTAAATTACCGATTCGGTGAATTAATCGTGACCAGTAAAATGTATGAATCATTTACGTATACGTTCAGTAATAAAAGCAGGGATGTAAAACCCTTAGACCATATAATATAATGGACCGCTAGCAATGGCTTTTAACTGTCTCCAACATCTGCAGCGCAAAGTAGCCTTGTGACCGATAGGGTAACTATAGCAAGTATAATCAAACTTAGTATCCAGATCCACAGATGTCGCTACCAAATTAAGTAGACTTGTTAATACCAACAGATGTCACTGCAACTTCAAACATCGTAAATCTTATAAATCTGAATAATAAATCTTATGTTAGAACAAAGTTAAATAAAATTATCCATTTTATAGGTCGATAAAATATTTTTTTTTGAATTATCGTTTTTTATTTTATTTATATATAAATTTAAATTTGCAGTGATATCTATTGGTACTAAATGTATCTACTGAATTTTGTAGTGACATCTGTGGGTACTAATTTTGATTATACTTGTTATAGTTACCCTATCGGTCACAAGGCTACTTTGCGCTGCAGATGTTGGAGACAGGCTACTTTACAATTTTATATGGAAACGTCACTTCGCTAGCGGTCCATTATATTATATGGTCTAAGGTAAAACCACAAAATAACGGCTCGACAAAGTAAAATCGACAGGTAAAAATTATATGAAAGTATACGTAAACGTTCAGTAACATAAATTGACATTTTACTGTAATCTGGAGCCGCAAAATTAACGATTTGGTGAAGAAAATTAGACCAACAAAATCCGTAAAACGTATACGTATATGTTCAGTAATCAAGACTGACTTATTATAGTAATATAAAACCACAAAAATTCCTACTCCGTAAAGTAAAACCGACATCTAAAAGTTCAGTAACCCACACTCATATTTCACAGTAACATGGAATCACAAAAGTACCGATTCGGTAAAGTAATTTTGACCAGTAAAAATTCTAAATGATTTCCGTATAAGTTCAATAGTAAAGGCTGATTTCTTATATTAATGTAAAACCACAAAAATAACGATTCGGTAAAGTAAAATCGATACGTCAAAATAATATTAAAGTATATGTAATTGTTCAGTAATACAAACTGATATTTTACAGTAATCTGGGGCATCAAAATTATCGAATCGATAACATCGAACTTCTGAACCTATCAGAAAAATCGAGAGTGTCCAAAAAAAGTTTATACGGTATATAACGTGTAAAGACGGATGGGATTATGACCATGACTTACCGCACCACGTTCACCTGAAGCGATTTCCATCATATGCTACTGGATGCAAAACCTATCAAATGACAACATTGGCAAATAGACGAGAGCTTTTAAAGTGTTCGTTTATTGGAAATATTTTACTTGATCAAATCGATGCACCATCCATACTGGAATCAATTAAAATAAAGGCACCGAGTAGGAATTTAAGAGATCATGAGTTCCTTCATCTAAATAAACACAGAACAAACTATGGTGACAATGAACCGGTAAACATGATGTCGCAGAGTTTTAATAAAATCGACCATCTGTTCGACTTTTACTTAAGGCTGTGTGGCTGTATGGTACTCAAAAAAAATTTCTGTTTTGGTATCGATATTTAAATGTCCAAAAATGCGTCTAAACTGTGTCTATAATAAAGAAAAATATCGTTTTGTATTTTTGTTTTATTTTGATGTAAAATAAATATAACTGTATGTCGACTTATCTTATTTCCCTTTTTTCCAGAATAAAATTATATGCTATTTCGGTTATTCATTTTCGTTGTTTCTATGGCAACTCAGTATTTTAAAATGTATAATTTATTATAAAACGATAAGATCCTGGACATTCACCATTTTTTGGGGTTAGCCATCTCGTAGAGTAATAGGAATTTAAAAATTAGCCGAGGTCATACCCATTTTTGACAAAAAAAAATATATTTATCGATACTGAATTTTTTCGTATCGATAAATATATCGATATTCTTAGTATTTTGATTATATCTTTCTTATTTTATTATTAATCTTTATAATCGTGAATTAATCCCTCAAAAATTTCTTTCTGCATAGGTCAATATAAAAGACATACATGGTTTAGCGAGAAAAACTTAAGAAAATTGAATTTTCCGTAAGCACCATTATCCAAAATTACGTCAACTTTGAATTTTTATTACGGATAAACTATAAATAATTTTGAAATAATCCTGTATTAATCCCTCAAAAATACCTTAAGCTTTATCAATAAAAAAAAAAATTGTGAATTGATAAAATTTGTAGCCACAAATTGATTTTTACGATACCCTTATTTTGGTAAAATGAGTACCATACAGCCTTAAGTAAAAACAGCTTTAAACGTAGGTTGAAGCAACATTTTGCTCCAACCTAAAAATATTTTTAGGTCAATTTTTATTCTTTTTTTGTTTAATTTAATTTTTATTCTACCATGTTCAGTATGTTATAAATTCAAGTCATATTTGTAGACTTTTCTCAGTATAAATAAAATAAAATAAAAAAATAAAATCGGCCTGCCCAAAGAGCACCAAGATACGTTATTTTGTAGGTATTCTGTCAGTAATTGCCCGACACGGTAATCGGTATTTCCTAGGTAATTTTGCGGGTCAAAAATAACAAAATGTTTGTCGGGGCAGTATATTCGGCTTGAAAAATTTACAACAACAAATTTCCAAAATTCGTTTCTAATATTGGCACCTAAAATATTGAATAGCGTACAGGATGAATTAAAAAATTCACATAAATTAAATACATACATTTAAGTCAGGTTTAAAATCATTTTTATTTGAAGACTCAGCTGTGGATGATTTGTTGCATTTCCAAGTGTAACTTGAAAACTTTTTTGATAGTATTGATTGTAAATATTGTAAATATACAAACAAAATGTTTACATACATTTTTTCAATCGCCACTGGATCTTTGGATTCACAGATTGAATACAAATAAATAAATAAATAAATTGAAAATCAAATTAGAGACGGCGGTATTGGTCCAAAACGAAAAAAAATTAGAGCAACTAAATTTAAAGACGTTGATAAGGCTGTTTTTATGTGGTTCCAAGAAGTGCGATCTAGAAACATTCCTATCAATGTCCGTCTAATTCGTGAAAAGGCCTTAGAATTATTCAAATTGTTTGGCCATAGTAATTTTTAGGCTAGTGTCGGTTGGTTGAATCGTTTTCGTGAGAGATTTGGCATTTCTTTTAAGATAATTTGTGGTGAAGAAAATGGATAAAGTGAACGATTGGCGTGCAGGTAAATACAAATTGACTTTTATATTTCATGCAATGTACAAACGGAATGCAATGTGTTCCCTTTTAAAGTGAAATTCAAACAATTTTAAAAAATTATGCGATGTATTTTATCAGCTTCTGCTTAATAAAACTCTCACATTACAAGACGATTCTTGTAAAGGTGGAACAAAATCTAAACAACGGCTTACCGCATATTGTTCTGTTGTAATGCCACCGGAACGGAAAAATTGAAGCCACTAGTAATTGGAAAATCACTGAAACCAAGATGTTTCAAAAATATCCAGTCATTGCCTTGTGAATACCGTGACAATAAAAGGGCTTGGATGACACAAAATCTATTCAACGAGTGGCTGGTCGAACTTGACAAAAAAATGGAAAAACTAAACGTAAAATTCTGCTGCTCATAGATATTTGTACTGCTCATAACTTAAATTGTCAATTGACAAAATATGTTAATGTTAAATATTTTCCACCTCACGACACAGCTGGTTTACACCACTTGACTTGGGGATAATCCAGGCAGTTAAAATTAATTTTCGAAAGAAGTTAGGTCAAAAATTACTCCTAAATTTACTGAGTGATACCAAACTAAATGTAAAAGAAGGTTGTGAGCTATTAACAGCGGCTTGGTGGGATGTTCGGCAGTTAACCATTCTGAAATGTTTTCTTAAAACCCAACTTTTTGAATCCGAAGCTGACCACATCGAAATTGAATTCATTGATGGTGAATTAGGGCAAAATGACATTAATACTGAATTGGAAGGCTTGTGGAGATCAGTCGCTGCACCTGGTATTAGCTTTCAGGATTATGTGGATGTCGATAATCGCCTTCTAATTTCACAAAAGTTAACTAATGACGAAATTATGAAGAGTGTTAAAGATGCGCCTAATGCTGTGGGATTAATACTTCAAAACGACGATAGTGAAAGCGATGATACGGAGGAAAATTAATGATTTACAGATGTAATACTCTTATTTGGAAGCGACGATTTATATCTTTAAAGAATTATTTGAATTGTTTTTTTTAATGAAATCTGTGATATGTACTACCGTACGCAGTCACGGCTCGTAGCATGTTCGAAGTATGCAATGCACACAGGCGCCGAAAATGAAGAGGCGCTTCCAAGGCAATATGAAATTTAAATTTTAACAAAAAATATTTAAAAATATAATTTTTGTTTTGTTTTTGATTTTTTAAACATAATTATTTCTAATATTACAAATATCCTTCCAAGGGATTTCTTTGTTCCATGTGTCTGCCACCCCTAAAATTTAATAGTTGTTGATGCAGTAAACAGAGCTATTGAAATTGTTAATTTTTTTCCAGATCGCCAAACTGTTGGCCTACTTTCACATCCATGTGTTGTAAATTGACAGTAAAAACATTGAACGATGTACGATGGGAAAGCCCTATTAATGCCGTTAGTGCTTTAAAGACCGGATTGAAACGCATTTATTCAACGTTAAAAGAAGTCATTCAATTGGAAAATGTTGCCCTTACACGTACAACAGCTGAATCAATCGCATTCGAAATTAGACAATTTTGAATTTATTTTTGGTCTAATGATCTGGCAGGAGATTCTAGCAGAAATAAATTGTGCGAGCAAATTGTTACAATCACACAGCATGAATGTGAAATCAGCAGCTAGTGGCCTGCCGTAAATAATTGAAATTTTAATTTCTGGTAATTCCGAAGATTATTTCGAGAAATATATTTCACTAGCTAAAGTATGCGCAATAGATGCGAATTTGACTGACGATTCTAGGCCTGAGCTATAAAAATGGATCCGAAAAAGAATGCTTTTTTGGGAGGAGGAGCCAGAAATCCGTGAGTCTATTAATAATAAAATGAAATTCAAAAAGAAATTTTTCGACGTACCTATTATTTTACAATAACAATTATTTTAATGAAATAACGTTTTGAATCGTGCTCAACTATTCTGATTTAGTGAAATACTTTGAACTTTTGTATGATATTAAAAACTGTGATGAAATTTAGAACAATGAACTCATAGAAAAATGTAAATTATTAGAAACAGCATTAACTTATCAAGAAAGCAAAGATCTTGAAGCAAACGAACTACAAATAGAGCTGAAATTGTTGTCTCAAAAAATTGAAGATGATACTAACCCAGAAAAAAGTTTAGAGTGGATTTATAAGTACAACGTTGAAGAACATTTCCTAAATTAAAAATGATTAAAAATTACCAGCGATCAACTATGGGGAAACAAAATTGAATGCTTCGAAATATCAACTACTAAAAATATTGACAATGGCTTCGCTTTAATTTTAAACGTTAATAACATAGAAAATATTGGCTAGTTTTTGCTTCTCAAACTTCTCACACTCGTATTAAAACTTTGGAAGCAATTTCTCAAAACAAATCAGCGTCATTACCTCCTAAATCGGTAAAAAATATCTCGAAATCTAACGATGACAAATCTAACGGTGAAAATTTTAGGTCATCAAAACATAAAAAATCCTTCTATTCAACCAACAGAGAAGATAACACCAACAATAAAAGCAACACTAACATTGTTTGTATTGTTTGTAATGGCAATCATATACTTCGCATCTGTCCACAATTCCTTTCTATGTCTACGACATTACGACGATCCGCAGTACGACAAGTTTGCACGAATTGTCTCGCAAACAATCATACAATCACAGCTTGCAGAAGCAGATATAATTGCCGATGTGGGGAATACTATAACAACGAAATCTAATACATCACATTCTGATTCAACACAACAATCACTATTTACAAACGCTCGTTGAGCGATCTTACGAAAGAACGGTTTTACTAGCAACCGCAATAGTAAAGGGGAAAACGTCCAATAATGAATTCATTGAACTTCGTGCTTTAATAGATAAAGGAAGTGAACCGTCTCTCATTACCAATCGAGCCCCAAAGTTATTGAATCTACCGAAGGAATCAATCAACACGACTATTACGGGAATTGGTGACATTAAGGCCGATTCTTGTAACCAAATCATGCATTTAACGGTGTGTTCTAAATTTAGTAATTATCAAACCAATATTTCAGCCTTTGTAATACAGAAGCTCACCAATATTCTACCCAGTAAAGCCATCACTAGTGTTGAATGGCCACATATTCAGAATATCGTTTTAGCAGATCCTGAATTTTACTAACCAGCTAAAATTGATCTAATTTTGGGAAGTGAAGTTATGCTGATATAATAATTGACAGATTAAGAAAAAGGGAAGGATGGCCTACAGCCCAGAACACGTAACTTGGCTGGATTTTAATTGAAGCCATCAACCATTCAAACGAAAGTAAGCTGAAAATTAGTACTTTAATTACCAAGGTGCAATTGATCTGATTAAAATGAAACGAAAGATGAAGCCGGAAGATGAATGATGCGAAAATTTCTACAGTGAAACTCATTTTCGAGAACCATCGGGTCGGTATGGAGTTCGTCTACCTTTTAAGGGGGTATGTAACATCAGGCACTGCAGTGGGTAAATCTCGTCATATTGCAATTCAACAATTTAGTCAATTGGAACGACGATTTGCCAGAGATCCAGATTTTCATGCTGAATACAATAAATGTTTTGAAGAATATTTTGAAAACGGACAAGTGGAACTGGTTAGTACTTCCGAAGATGAGAATATAAGCATAGTTAATGGCAAACTAAAAGTCAACAGTTGTTACCTTCCTCATCATGCCGTAACGAAGGAGTCGAGCACCACAACCAAGATGAGAATAGTATTCAATGCATCCAGAAAGACGACTAATGGGAATTCGCTTAATGACATTATATATCCAGTATTGCAGAATGATTTACCATCCGTGAAAACGAATTGGAGATTCCACGAAATAGCATTCACCGCAGATTTAAACAAATGTTTCGACAAATAGTGGTTCATCCAAATGATGCTCAGTTTCAACGTGTGGTTTGGAGAAACAATTGTACAGAGACACTTCGGGAATATTTTCTTAAAACAGTCACTTTCGGAACGACTAGTGCTCCATACTTAGCAATCCGCACTATTCAACATCTGGCTCATTATTTTCAAATTAAATATTTAGCATACTCTGTCCTGATGAATTCTATTTACATGGATGACGTTTTCGCTGGAGCAAATAGTGTCGAACATGCACTAGAACTACAAAATCAATTAATCGGTATTTTCCAGGAAGCCAAATTCCAACTCCGAAAATGGGCTAGCAATGATGAGCAATTGCTACAGCATATTCCTGAAGAAGATCATGAGGTACACGTGAGGTCAAATTCTTGGAATTTATTGGAAACCATCTGAAGATTCGTTTACATTCAAATTCAACTTTGACACACAAGTCGAGATAAATAAACCGGCAACGAAATGTAAGTCTTAGTCTTAGTCGCTAGTCTTTATCACTCCTATAATACTGCCAGCGAAATTGATCAGGCAAGATTTGTGGATCGAAGACATGGATTGAGACGATGTGATTCGGATAATTTACAGGAAAAATGGTATCAATACGTTCATGAACTTAAAAATTGATCGCAGATTAAAATCCCACGATGGGTATCAGTTACGGGTACATCGAGTCAACGGACACTCGAGTTGTACGCATTCTCCGATGCATCTGGCAAAGCCTACGCCTCATGTATTTATCTGCGAGGGTCATCCGACAATAAAATGTTCAATTGCCACCTGCTAACATCAAAATCGAAAGTCGCTCCCATAAATCCTCCATCCATACCTCGACTTGAATTAATGGGCGCAGTATTATTGGCCGATTTAGTAGATCATGTCATCCGAAATCTACGACTTCCACAAAAGCCAATAGTCTATGCTTGGACGGATTCGGAAATCGTGTTGCATTGGTTGAAAGGAGACAACACACGTTGGGAAAGATTTGTAGCTAATCGCATAAGTCGAATACAAGAGGTAATTCCTGAAACTAAATGGCTTCATATCAGCTATGACCTAAATCAGTGCAACACGAGACAAAACTTCGATTGAAATTAATAATCTCTCCTTGTGGTGGAAAGGACCAGAATTTTTGCAACAACCAAAGGAAAAATGGCCACATTCTAAGTTTCAACCCGATGATTTTGGCGAAACGGAAGAACGGCGAATTTACGTGCACAACGTCAACATCACAGAACAATTACAACTGCTTCAACGGGTTTTCTCATAAATAAATTGATTCGCATAACTGCTCTTAAATCGAATTTATCTTTGACAGTCAAACAATTAGACCAGGCCCGTGATCACTGGATACGAGTCATTCAACAACATGAATTTGGCGCTGAACGTTACGCGTTACTGCATGAAAAATTAATATCCACGAAAAGCAAACTGCTGAATTTAAACCCGTTTTTGGACGACCAACAAATTCTGAGGGTAAGAGTAAGAGGTCGATTAGAGCATTCCATATTGAGTTACGGTGAAAAATTTCCAATAATACTGCCGTCAAAAAATGAGTTCACTAATATGCTGACTCGCAAATTTCACAATCGAACGCTTCATGGTGGAACTCAATTAGTGTTAACTTGCATCCGGAAAAATTTTTGGATTATCAATGCAAGAAAAACTGTTCGTTTTCTATAGCAAAAATGTTTGAAATGCTATCGAATGCGAGCCAAAACCGCCGAGCAGCAAATGGGAGTTCTTCCGGCACCGCGAGTTCAATCCACCTTTGTGTTCAAAGGTCGTGGGAAAACTACATACAAAGGATACATATGGTCATATTCGTATGCTTAGCTCTGTGAGCGATACACGTCGAGCTCGTCGGTGACATGGAAACCGCAACATTCCTTGCCGCACTTAAAAGGTTTCTAGCCAGAAGAAATATGTGTTCCCATATTTACAGTGACTGTGGGACAACCTTCGTGGGAGCGACCAATAAACTGAAATTCCAAGAAAAATTGTGATTGAATACAATGGACAAGTATAACCTACTATTCCTAAAGAACTGCTCAATTCAATGGCATTTCATCCCTCCAACAGCGCCGCATTTTGGTGGCATTTGAGAGGCTGGGGTAAAATCCATCAAATACCACTTGAAGCGAGTTTGTGGTGATAGATCTAACACCTTTGAAGAGTGGACAACCGTTCTCACGGAGATAGAAAGTTGTCTAAATAGTCGACCGTTGAGTGCATTCACAGCAGATTCTGACGATTTAACAGCTATTACGCCGAACCATTTTCTGAATGGAGACACTCCGAGAGATTTACCTGAACCAGATGCAGTATCAATAAATAACCTTCCGAGTAGATGGCGTGAAATTATGCAGATGAAACAAAATTTTTGGCGACGTTGGAGTGCAGAGTATGTGAACCAACTGCAATCTCGACCCAAGTGGTTACAGCCTAAATCGAATCTTCAAGTGCATGATCTTGTATTGGTAAAGGATAAAGGGCTACCACCTATAAATTGGTTGATGGGCAGAATAACAGAGTTGCACCCAGGTAATGACAATTTGGTGAGAGTAGCTACACTTCGAACAAAAGATGGTATTCGTCGAAGACCGATAACGAAGATATGACGTTTAACAATTGATCAACCATCGAACTAATCGATAGAAGCACAATACACGAACAATAATTTTTAAAAATTAAAGCAAACTTTCACTTTCAGCAAACAAACCACCCATACCATCATCCGTATTGAACCGAGTCGTGGCGGTATAACCACTATTAGGATTGCTTACGGAGTAAATGCCAAGCAATCCAAATCTTAATCCACATTATTCTTATTTAACATAAATTATATTTGAATTTAGTACTAAAATTATTTGTAAATTGTTGGTAACTTCACTTTACTCCTGTATTAGTTTACGTTCATTTTTTTATGCTTTAGCATTAACTTTTTTGTATTCCTGTCCTGTCAAAATTTATAATGAAAAAAAATGTAAAAAGAAAAAGAAACTAGTATGAAAAGAGAGCAGCTGAAGTGAACAACGACAAGAAATAAAAATTAACCTTAAACTAAAACTCAATAACGTGGTTTTAAATTATATGCTTTTGGTTGGAAAAATTGCGGTGGACGATTTGAAACTATACAGAGCCAGAAAAAGAACATTTGCGGTACGCATTGCTTTTCTTATTTAATCAAAAGAAAAAGATTATTCAAAGTCATCGTTTGCTGGTAGAAAACTATGGTGAACACGCTCCATCGATTAGAACATGTGAGACATGGTTTCGACAATTTAAAAGTGGTGATTTCAATGTGAAAGACAGTGAGCGCTCTGGTAGACCAAAAAAATGCGAAGACGAGTAATTGAAGGAGTTATTGGATGATGACCCAACTCAAACTCAACGGCAATTAGCAGAAGCATTACATGTGTCACAAGAAACAATCAACAGACGTTTACGAGCAATGGGGAAGATCAATAAACTCGGTAAACGGGTCCCACGCGAGTTGAATGAACGTCAAATAGAAAATCGCAAAGTCTCTTGTGAAATGCTGCTTCAATGCCACGAAAAGAAATCACTTTTGTATCGCATTGTGACGAGTGACGAAAAATGGATTTATTTTGAAAACTGGCGAAGCCAGTCCTTGAAAACCAAGGCCAAATCGCTTCGGCAAGAAGACCATGCTCTGGTGGGACCAGAGCGGTATTGTATATTATGAACTCTTGAAGCCCAGCGAAACCGTTAATACACAACGCTATCGCCAACAAATGATTAATTTAAACCCCGCATTAATCGAAAGATGACCGGAATGGGCCAGAAGACATGTCAAAGTGATTTTGTTACACAACAATGCGCCATCTCATACAGCAAAAAACTGAAAGACACAAAGATGGGACATCCTACCGCAACCGCCGTACTCCCTAGACCTGGCGCCATCTAACTATCACCTCTTCGCATCAATGGGGCATGCGCTCGGAGAGCAGCACTTCAGTAATTTCGAGGATGTTGGAAAATAGCTAGACGAATGGTTTGTCGCAAAAGACAACTAGTTTTTCTGGCATGGTATTCATAAATTACGTAAAAAATGGGCGATATGTTTTGAAACCGATGAATAAACAAAAATTAATTTTTCTTGAAAATTATGTGTTTTTTTACCAAAACCCCGGAAAAAACTTAAGCATACACCTGGTAGAACACACTGTATCTGTTTTTGTAAAATTCCTGTAAGCTTAGAATATGCATACGCACAGTTCAACTCTCAAACAATTTTTTTTTTAAATATGCGTTTGCATTACTTAGTTGCATAAATGACATTTGGTTGTTTGCCTTTTGTTTGGTTGCAGACAAAATACCGTAGCCACCCCCTCCCTTAAGTCATTTTATTGGGCCCACAGGCCTCCATAACTCATATTTACTCGCGTTGAAATTTGCCTTCTCTTAAAATGTTATTTACCAGTCTTGATACGTAATATACTATTTACATAATTTAGAGAAAATATAATGACATAACTTAACACACATTTTTGTGGCGCTGCATTTGTGTAAAGTCGCTCAATTACAACGCCTGGACATGAATTTTGGTCGCAAATTCCTCACTACCTCATGAGAATTTTATATACGTACAAGGCGTATAATATACATTTTGTAATTGTGTGCTATGATATACGTTCATTGTATTAGTGTATCGTTTTGTGACGGTAAGTATCAAAAATAAGCCAATCGGTTGAATCGGTTCAAATTTTTGGTGCTTATGCTCGCGTGTGAGAAGATCTCACTTGCTTTGAAGCAAGAGAATTTACATTTGTGCGTTGTTCATTGTTCCAGCAATATGGTATGAATATTTTACTTTTACTAATTTCTAATATTGTATAATACAAAAATGTATTTCTTTAGTTTTAACTTATTTTGTTTGTTTATTAATTTTTTATTAATTTATAATAAATCGGTTTTTTATTATAAATTATTAAAAAATTAATATGTACATATACATAATAAGTTAAACTAAAGAAATGATTTTTTTTATTTTGTGAATGTAACGCAAATTAATGTTACGATAATTCGCAATATCCAATGAGACCAATGAGAAAGTGTATAAAGTGCATCTTATAAAATAATATTAACAATTTTTGGTAATAAGCAATACGGAACAAGACAGAAAAAAAAACAGAAGAAAATAATTTTTACAGCGCTACTAATCTCTACAAACATCAAAAAATAACTAAACGAAAAACTAAAAGAGCATAAAGAGCATGAAGCAAGAGCATTCGAACACACACACAATAACCAATACCATCACGATCCGGTAATTCTCGCCTCACTGACTCATGAGGCGACCAAAATTCATGTCCTGGACATGAATTTTGGTCGCCTCATGAGTCAGTGAGGCGAGAATTACCGGATCGTGATGGTATTGGTTATTGTGTGTGTGTGTTCGAATGCTCTTGCTTCATGCTCTTTATGCTCTTTTAGTTTTTCGTTTAGTTATTTGTTTATGTTTGTAGAGATTAGTAGCGCTGTAAAAATTATTTTCTTCTGTTTTTTTTTCTGTCTTGTTCCGTATTGCTTATTACCAAAAATTGTTAATATTATTTTATAAGATGCACTTTATACACTTTCTCATTGGTCTCATTGGATATTGCGAATTATCGTAACATTAATTTGCGTTAATTAATTTGCGTTACATTCACAAAATAAAAAAATTCATTTCTTTAGTTTAACTTATTATGTATATGTACATATCAATTTTTTAATAATTTATAATAAAAACCGATTTATTATAAATTAATAAAAAATTAATAAACAAACAAAATAAGTTAAAACTAAAGAAATACATTTTTGTATTATACAATATTAGAAATTAGTAAAAGTAAAATATTCATACCATATTGCTGAAACAATGAACAACGCACAAATGTAAATTCTCTTGCTTCATAGCAAGTGAGATCTTCTCACACGCGAGCATAAGCACCAAAAATTTGAACCGATTCAACCGATTGGCTTATTTTTGATACTTACCGTCACAAAACGATACACTAATACAATGAACGTATATCATAGCATACAATTACAAAATGTATATTATACGCCTTGTACGTATATAAAATTCTCATGAGGCAGTGAGGAATTTGCGACCAAAATTCATGTCCTGGTATATGGTCATGAATATTTATGAATAAATCGCTTGTCATAAGCTAATAAGTAAACAATAAGATGATTTGTGTGTTAAAAAAAACGAAATAAACGAATACAAGACCTTGCCGGAATTAAAAACGTACTTAATGTGGTAGATTATCGTGAATACAATGAAAGTACATAAAATAATTTGTAGTTTGTTATTGTATATTGTTCTTTGCGATATTGATTATTTATTCCCGTAAATAGGTTAAATATTGCACGATCGATCAGATCTCTATACGATAAGAATTTTAATTATTTTAGTTTTTTAGTTGTGCGATCGTAAAACATGTTATATTCTGTTTGTGTGTTTGTGTACACCGCGATTTATTATATCATTTCAAATGATTTGCGGGAACAAAACATAACATACTTTCTATACACGATTTCATGAGAAATTTAATAAATGATTTGTTTTCTTTTATATAACTGTGCTCATCACATGTCATTTTAAACCCACGGAACTTTATCCGGTTATCATAAAAAATAAAAAACAAAATTAAATCATCAAAATTCGGGTAAATCCAACTAATTAATAACATGACACTAAAAAAAAAATTATTAATCTACAACTATGTGAAAGAAGTTTACACAATGTCATAACAACTTTATTCAATTTTCACTTTCACATAATCATTCACATATGTATATATGAACTTGAGTAATTGTAAGTAGACATTTCAAAACTAAACTAAAATAAAAAAAAAGTGATAGTGTCTTTTATAAAAAAAAACTTTGAAAGAAATTTAATTTAAAAAATATAAATTAATCTGCGATTTATTATGAAATTATCGCGGTACAAAATTATTACAAAAAAATGTAATCATTACCGGCGTAATACGATTTGTTTACAAAATTTATGATTGCGGTTTTTCGTGATGACCTTCCACGATCTACAAAATTTTCGAGTCTCTCTCTGTTTATTCTAATAATTCAGGATTGATGGATGTTTTTAAATATGCACGCACCTTAGAGAAGGCGGCGCACGATTTAATGAATATCTTGCATTAAGTATAATGATCTCGGGTTTATGATCTAACAAGAGACCAAAATTATTCATGATCGTTGTGTTAACCGTGTGTATACGCAAATTCTTTGATTAATTAAACGCTTCATATTACTAGTATTGTAACTTGTTTGTGAAATTTTAGCAGGTCGATTTGTATTCTAAAATATCGTGCAGTCATAGATAGATAAGTAGAAATGTGGGTGCGTGCGCCTACTAATTCTTTGTTGATTACCTAAGTTGTTTTTATAAAATATTTGTTGTTTTAGTTACTTGTTACCCTAGAAATACATGTCTTGATATTTTGTTAACTAGATTTTAATCGCATTAAACCAGAGCCTTCTAGAGTATAGAGCCATAATCATTATGACGTATTTTTTAGAAGCCTTTTTAGTGGTATAACTTTTTACTAATTTCCATAAGAATCCATAGTAAAAATGGTGTTTTTTAGCTTCAAGTTTTTCATTGAAAAAAGCAAAAATGTTACAAAATTTTTATACAAAAGTGTTCTACATATCTTTAGCAGCAATATACAAGAAGGGTATATTGGTATTAAATAAATATTAATTGCAGAAATATTAAAATTAAATTATTTCTAAAATATATTTTCGAACTTTAATTTTGAAAAATACATCAAAGTTGGCTCTGACGAATTAAAATAATACTTGCTACATTTATCTTTAGTTTTACTGTACGAGTGTACGTTAGATGTCTCAGATTTATACAGAAAAATACGAAAAAAATTGTTTAATCACAAAATTATGACACGTTCTTAATATTTTGAGAATTTGTTTTGCTTTTCCTACAATTTTCGAACTCAAATTTCCCCAGGTGGCAATTTTTGGTACGATTTTTCAAAATTTTTAGTGCCCACTGCCATCTATGTATATTGACTTAATGCACACGATTTGTAGTAATCCTCCCGGCGCAAAAATGTATACAGCAAAATTGTACAGTTTACGAACAGTTTATGAACGCTTTTTTTTATAACACACTACTACATTTACATTCTAAACACAGTGCTGTCAATTATATCTCGCAGCTTTGTTTTATTGTCAATTTTGTTTGTACAAATTAAATTAAAGTTGCCGTATTGTGAAATTATAAAAACTTTTGACAATTATTGTTAAATTTTCGCGGTATGAGCAGCATGATATCCATAATATCGTATAAAAATCATAAAAATAAATATTTTAAAAGGTATTTAAGCAATATTCGTAGAACTTAATCTATGTATGATTAAAACATTTTATTTCATTTCAGAAAGATTAATTATTAACAAATTTAACACGTTATGTCTTGTGATGCCGACTAATATTTAATTAATTTTTCTTAGTTACAACATCTCGGAGGTATATCGGATTCAACCCATGAAAAATATGTTCGAAAATATTATATTTGAATACAATAAAAATAAATTTTATTTAAAACACAATTTATTTGTATTACATATATTGATTTCTTTTAAAATTATATAATTGACATAATCCACACCGTACGTAAATGTTACACCTATGTGGCTCAAAAACGTTATGCTAAAACAGTTCGTAAACGTTACGTTTCGACGTACACATTACGAACAGTTTAATACACACTAATACATACACAAAAGTCTTCGCAAATTTGTTTCACTTCTCATGTGACAAAAGTACACATTACGTACTACATTTGTACTGTTTTAGTGTAACGTTTACGAACTCCTTAGTATAGCAAAGTCTTCGTAAACCGTACGTTTATGATACACCTGGTCTGGAGGGAAGCTTTCCTTTTTAATTTGACCAGAATGCTGTTGTTATGAACTTTTTTTTATATTTTGGTTTAAATAAATCAATTATTACAAGAAAATGAAAACGATTTACTTAAACGAGATTTATATATGTTGAAATTGAAACATTTATGAAAATATTTCAGAAATCATAATTGAGAATTTGCTACGTTTTCATTTACAAATTTGTCTTAGGAAAAAAAGTGATTTCCCATATGTTTTATGTGTTTTACTATGGAAATTTTGGTTTTTTCCTCGTTTCTATTTCCCTTATAAAAGCTTCGTTTTTTAGATTATGGCTTGTATAATCAAGGTTGCTTTGATTAAACTCGCATTGAATCAGTTAAACTAAACTCATGATTTAAACTTTTATTTGCTATTTCAAATCATTGAAGAGTTCTTGGTTGGCCTGCTAAAATTCAAAGAGCTTCCGGAATAAAAATAGGTTTTTTATTCGATTGTATCGAAAAGTGATGTTTGTTGTTTCAGATAGTAGTTGAAAAGTTAACTTTCTCGGACAGTATTAATATTCGAAAAAGGATGTTTTCTGTCCTACGTTTAAAATTGTTCGTCCTACATTTTGGAGAATACAATAGACTAAACCAAATTTGCTTTTTATTTGTTCAATTATTTTTAGTATGTTTGTGCACAATTTAATAAATTTGACTTATTTATGGAATTCATTAGATACCTACGATGTAATTAGTAATAATATTCTTTACAATGAAATACAAAATAGTGTATGATTCGTTGGACTCGTTCGGCATTTTCCTCTTCCTTTCCGGCCTTGTATCAGAAAATAACAATTTTTTATTTTATGATAATGTAAAATTAATTAAAAAATGTAGAGAGAGATTTTAGAAAGTAAAATACTGCGTTTTTTGCCAGATGCCTAAAAACTCTGAATTAAAAAGCATTAATGATTCAGAAGTATCTTAATTACTAGGTAAAAAGTGATACTTAAGAAAATCGAACTTCGTAAATAGTCCGGAAAACGGCTGGTTTTTCTTAAAGAATTTTTGTCAAGGCTTACGTCTAATTTGTTCTCACCGTACAAAATCCAGACTTTTACTGTTCTTTTTTCGAGTCTAGTAAGGTTAACGGAGGGAGCGTACCGAAATCTTAATTCTTAAAATCTTACTTTTATCAAAATCTTACTTTTTAAAATCATACTTTCGCAGTCAAAAAATCTTACTTTTTTGAAAAATTTTACTTTAACCGAAAATATATTAAAATGATTAAAAATATTCGAATAAACAATAATATTAAGAGGATTAGTAAAAAGGAATCCTATATTATTTAACAAATTATTTTTACGTGTTTTTTTTAATTGATCTATATGGTCGTTCTGAAAAGAACGAACAATGATTCATTCATAAAACAACTAAAAAATATTAATTCACTTTTCGAAATAAATAGAAAGTAAAATAAAAGAAATTCAAGTTAAAAATTATTAAAAAATCATTTTCCGATTCATTTTCGCAGTGTCATATTGTGGGCTATATTTTTTAAATAACTAATTTTATCCATATTCTGCCTTTGTTTGATAATGTTGGAAATTTTTATATTTCGTGCTAATAGGTTTTTTTTACTTGACAAGGTGCTCCGGCTCGTACTTGCTGTATTTTAGCTATTATTAGTTCCTTTCCTAGCTCAGATACAAGTTGGTAAAGCCCAATGTGTGGTTTACCAATTACTACTTGCATCCGCCGATGCCAACTTTCCACGGAGTTCTGGGTATGCGGGAAATTGCCATAAATATCATCCGAAATTGTTCAAAAATTTGGAGAATAAGTGGGTTTTCGTTCTGATCTACTTTTAGCTTTTCCTATATTCCCCTATCCCTATTTTCCTAGCATCCGAATTCATCGATCTTTTTAGTTCTCTGTAATACAGCATAACTTCATTTGCTGGTACAAAAGCTAAACTTTTTAGCATTCAAATTTGATACTATTAGGTTGTCTTATTGCAGTAGACCTGGTTCTACTAATTTTTTTGTTTTTGAGCCTGTCTGCTCAGCAAGTAAACTCGGACTTCTGGTAAATATTTAATGACGTTATCTCGAATAATTTGAGAAGGCAAATTAGTTGAGTTTATTGCGTCTTCTTCACGTTTCCATTTGTCTCAAAACTGATTTTTCATAAGGAGACGGATCATGGGTATGTTTGGATGGTCCTTTCTTATATTATGTGAACCATTTGTAATCGCGGTCACCATACTCTTGCCTTACATAATAGAGATTTTGTGTCGGCGTGCATCCATTGGAAAGTATCGCTTTTTCTTTGTAAATGGTACGCATACCCATCGATAATTAATTTCTATTTCCCTTAATTTGTTTTCACAATGTGGATATTCATCATGAGATAACACTCACGAAAATGTTTGTCAATTAACTAACTTCACTACTATCATTAATAACTACCTACTATCACTTGTATTATTTATTTACTATCACTTTACTACTATCACTGGTATCCTTGGTTTATTTACTTAACACTTATTTATCATAAACGAACAATTTAATAAACGGTTAAATTTCGTCACTTAAGTGAATAGTATTACATGCAAGAAGTTAAAATGTTCTCATCTTGGGAATCCCCGACATTAAAATTTTATATAGTTACGGGATTTCCCTACTTTCCGCGCACCCGTCGGGAATACCCGACATTGAAATAATAGGGAATTTCCCTTTATGAAATTGCTCATATATAATTCATTTCAATAAATATTTTTTTGTTATTTTTAGCATATCTCACTCATATCAGATTTAAAATCTTAGTTTTGAAAACTAAGGTTTGTAAAGGTATGATTCTAAAAAGTAAGATTTTGAAAAAATAAGATTTTGAAGAAGTAAGATTTTTGGTAAAAGTAAGATTTTGAAAAGTAAATTTTAGACCCCAACCCGTTAAGGACTATTACTTTTTACACTATCTGCCATGGGCACTTGGCGAAACCCACTTTATACACACATTTTTTAAATTTTTTAAAAACACTTGTTAAATATTTCGCAAAATTTCAAAAGGTTTAAAAAATCACTCGATAGATTTCGGCTTGTTAGGCCTTCATCAGTAGATATTCCTGATGATGACCTAACAAGTCGAAATCGATCGAGTGATTTTTTAAACCTTTTGAAATTTTGCGAAATATTTATTTATTTATTTACCAACTTTATACTTATATACAATCTGGTTACAATTTCTATAATACAATAATATATACTAAAAGTAAAATTAAACAAACATGAAAAATTATCAATAAATTAAAATAACATTAGACATCAAATTCTTAAATGCATCCCCTGACAGATTAAAGTGGAAAGCCGATCGAACTTTATTAAAAGAAACAGTAACGCTTTTGAACACTTTCAATTCGGTCTGAACAGTTACCATAAAATGGATTCCAAATTGCTGCACCATATTCCAACAACGAACGCACAAACGAGATATACAATATTTTAATACATAGAATAAGGATCTTGAAAATCCCTCGAAAACCTTTTAATAAACCCAAGCATGGAATTCCCTTTAGAAATGCAAATATCAATGTGCTTATTGAACGATAAGTTCGACGTAAATGTTATACCTTGATCCACAAACGTATCAACATTATCAATAATACAGCCATCAAGGAAAAAATCAAAACTAACGGATTGTTTTACATTTGGAAATGTTTAGGGTCAAATTCTGAGCTGTGCACCACATACTAAAATTATTTAAGTCAGATTGGAAATCTCTTGCGTCATTGATGCATGAGATGGTTTTAAAAATTTCAATGTCGTCCGTCAAACAATCCACTACCTCATTGATGAATAGTATGGAAAGCATAGGACCCAAATGACTACCTTTAGGCACTCCCGAGGAGACATTAATAACTCTGGATGTTAAACGTCATGATCAATCTTGTCAAAGGCCTTACAGAAATCAGTGTACACAACCTGCACCATTTTCCCCCTATATAAGGCGTTAGAGACGCAATTTGTAAGCAGACTAAGTTAGTAACAGTTGATCTGCCTGGAAAGAAACCATGCTGTTTTGGAGAGATAAAAGTTTTCACGTGAAAAAATAATTGATCTTTAACAAGTTTCTCAAACAACTTGGGTAAGACTGAAATTATACAAATACCCCTATAGTTCTCAATGTTACCACGAATCCCGGATTTGAAAATAGGTTTAATAAGCGATCGCTTCCAAAGAATAGGGAAATATCACTCTCTTGGACATCTATTAAATAGAAAGCAAACCGGGACGGCAATTGCGTTACCGGTCAATTTTAAAAATAAAGGCGGTAACGGGTTATTGTCACGATTTGACAATTCCGATAAGATTGTATCAATTTCCAAACGAAACATTGAAAATTTCATATTGCTGGTGACAATATTCAAGCTGCAGAAATTAAAACCTGAATCTGGATTATAAACGCTCTCGAAGAAATCCGCAAACAAATTAACCTTATCTAGAATGTTATCACAGAATCGGTCTTTCAAATACATTGTGAAAGGGTAACCATCAGATTTTCTTTTATAGTTAACAAAATGCCAAAAATTATTGGGTTTCGATTTAATTTGTAATTCCACCTCCAAAACTTAATTACTGTAAAGAAATCGGTTAAGAAATATATACTTTTTACGTAAAATTTTAAATGAGTTGTAATTTACTGTATTCGGAGATAGTTTATAAAGTTTATGAGCCTTATCCTTTCTATTTTTTAAATTTATCAATTCAATGTTATACCACGGTTCCTTCTTGGAGCATGAAACAACCAGTCTAGGAATGAATGTTTCAATGCTCATATGAACAATTTTAAAAAATTCGTCCAACATATTGTCTATGTTATTACAATTATAAAATAAAGACCAATTACACCCATCAAGAAATGCACTTAAAGAAACATAATCGCCCATTTTAAAGTTATAGATGACAGAGTCGGTATTATTTTCGATTAATTCACTGTATTCAAACAAGACTGAAATATTCAGCGGCAAATGATAAATACTTGAAGATCCAGCTAAATCATCACAGGTTGTGACGGTCATCTCATGATCAATTGGCACAAAGGCTAGGTCTGGCACATTGTTACTGCAATTCTTCACATTGACACATTGTTTCAGTCCAAACGAAAAAAATACAGATATGAACTTTTCCACATCATCGTTCATGTTTATGGGAGTTAAATTGTTATCCATATACTCCCATACAATACCTGGCCAGTTAAAATCACCAAAGATAAATAAGCGGTCCTCAGGTTGAAGGAGTGCGCACAGCAACAACTTCAGTACCACAGTCGGTTAACGTTATCGGCATAGATGAGTATTTGTTAAAGACGGCTATTATAATACCACCATCTCTGGCATAAGTGTCCTGCTGTAGATGTCTGTCTCTCCGATAAACAGCATAAGTTGGTGGAAAATACTCCTCGGTTCTGTAGTGGGCAGTCAACCACGCTTCCATGATGCAAATAACGTCGTAATTTTCCTCCAAGATTGACAGATATAGAGACTTAGATTTAGTTCGAATGCCGCCCGAATTGTGGTAATATATATTTAAGAATGAATAAGGCTGGGGATTTGTTCGGCAGTTGAGAGGCTTAAAATATGGTGTAATGGCAGGCGCAGATGTTATTGTTTGGAAGGGAATGTTACCCCAGTCCGGTTTTTTGCCACACGTGGATAGCTGGTAAATGGCCGAATTATTACCCCAAGTGGCCAAGCCTCAGAATTATTTACAAGTGTTTTTTAAAAAATTTAAAAAACGTGTGTACAGTTAAGGACTGTAGATTTTTTTTGCAGTGAATCATTTGAATTTATCCAACAAGCAAAAGCATTTCTCGTTTTTGGGAAAATGATTTAACCATTAATCATTTTCCCTAGGAAATGCTTTTAACAAAGAAAATGCTTCTGATTATCCTGATAGATTGAGAAACCTAAAAAAATATTTTGGGGTAACTAAAATTGACAACCATTTACATCCATCAAACGTACCGGCATTAGCTTAAAACAAGTTTAAGCTCAGTATGTCGCCTACGCCTATGTGATATTATATCATCTCTTTATTTAGCACAGGCGAGTATGAATAGTGATCTTGGTACGATTACAGAGAAAATCGTGCCCGTGAAGTTAAAAAATAAAAAACTGACAAAAAATAAAAACGTATACGTATACGATTCCAATAAGAATAAAATAAAAAATTTAAAAAACTTATAGGATTCTCATTAAAATGTAAATGTATTAGTAATTTCAACAAAACCTTCGAGTACTTTCTATTGCCGGCCAAATAACAAGCAATCGTGCAGATTTGGGTAAAGTTCGGCTATATAGGTCATATAAGCCAAGGTATGGAGCACTTTATCCAGAGGAAGTTGTTTCCAAACGGAGGATTTGCAATCTGGTTATTGGCAGTTTTTCACTTAAAATATTGAGTATTTTATATTGAGGGCCCATTAACAAGTACTCCCAGAAATTTGGGCCAGATACGGCTATATAAGTCATATAAGCCAAGGTATGGAGCACTTTATCCAAAAGAAGTTGTTTCCAAACGGAGGATTTGGAATCTGGTTATTAGCAGTTTTTCGCTTAAAATATTGAGTATTTTTTATTTAGAGCCCATTAACAAGCACTCCCAGAGATTTGGGCAAGATTCGGCTATATAGGTTATATAAGCCAAGGTATGGAGCACTTTATTCAGAAGAAGTCGTTTCCAGACGGAGGATTTGGAATCTTGTTAATGGCAGTTTTCCACTTAGAATATTGAGTATTTCATATTGAGGGCCCATTTACAACCACTCCCAGAGGTTTGGGCCAGATACGGCTTTATAAGTCATATAAGCCAAGGTATGGAGCACTTTATCCAAAAGAAGTTGTTTCCAAACGGAGGATTTGGAATCTGGTTATTGGCAGTTTTCCGCTTAAAATATTGAGTATTTTATATTGAGGGCCCAATAACAAGCACTCCCAGAGATTTGGGCAAGGTTCGGCTATATAGGTCATATAAGCCAAGGTATGGAGCACTTTATCCAGAAGAAGTTGTTTCCAAACGGAGGATTTGGAATCTGGTTATTAGCAGTTTTCCACTTAAAATATTGAGTATTTTATATTGAGGGCCCATTAACAAGTACTCCCAGAGATTTGGGCAAGGTTCGGCTATATAGGTTATATAAGCCAAGGTATGGAGCACATTATCCAGAAGAAGTTGTTTCCAAACGGAGGATTTGGAATCTGGTTATTGGCAGTTTTCCGCTTAAAATATTGAGTATTTTATATTGAGGGCCCATTAACAAGCACTCCCAGAGATTTGGGCAAGGTTCGGCTATATAGGTCATATAAACCAAGGTATGGAGCACTTTATCCAGAAGAAGTCGTTTCCAAACGGAGGATTTGGAATCTGGTATTGGCAGTTTTCCACTTAAAATATTGAGTATTTTATATTTGGGGCCCATTAACAAGCACTTCCAGAGATTTGGGCAAGGTTCGGCTATATAGGTCATATAAGCTAAGGTATGGAGCACTTTATCCAGAAGAAGTCGTTTCAAAACGGAGGAATTGGAATCTGGTTATTGGCAGTTTTTCACTTAAAATATTGAGTATTTTATATTGAGGGCCCATTAACAAGTACTCCCAGAGATTTGGGCAAGGTTCGGCTATATAAGTCATATAAGCCAAGGTATGGAGCACTTTATCCAAAAGAAGTTGTTTCCAAACGGAGGATTTGGAATCTGGTTATTAGCAGTTTTTCACTTAAAATATTGAGTATTTTTTATTTAGAGCCCATTAACAAGCACTCCCAGAGATTTGGGCAAGATTCGGCTATATAGGTTATATAAGCCAAGGTATGGAGCACTTTATCCAGAAGAAGTCGTTTCCAGACGGAGGATTTGGAATCTTGTTAATGGCAGTTTTCCACTTAGAATATTGAGTATTTCATATTGAGGGCCCATTTACAACCACTCCCAGAGATTTGGGCCAGATACGGCTATATAAGTCATATAAGCCAAGGTATGGAGCACTTTATCCAAAAGAAGTTGTTTCCAAACGGAGGATTTGGAATCTGGTTATTGGCAGTTTTCCGCTTAAAATATTGAGTATTTTATATTGAGGGCCCAATAACAAGCACTCCCAGAGATTTGGGCAAGGTTCGGCTATATAGGTCATATAAGCCAAGGTATGGAGCACTTTATCCAGAAGAAGTCGTTTCAAAACGGAGGATTTGGAATCTGGTTAATGGCAGTTTTCCACTTAAAATATTAAGTATTTTATATTGGGGGCCCATTTACAAGCACTTCCAGAGATTTGGGCAAGGTTCGGCTATATAGATCATATACGCCAAGGTATGGAGCACTTTATCCAGAAGAAGTTGTTTCCAAACGGAGGATTTGGAATCTGGTTATTAGCAGTTTTCCGCTTAAAATATTGAGTATTTTATATTGAGGGCCCATTAACAAGTACTCCCAGAGATTTGGGCAAGATTCGGCTATATAGGTCATATAAGCCAAGGTATGGAGCACATTATCCAGAAGAAGTTGTTTCCAAACGGAGGATTTGGAATCTGGTTATTGGCCGTTTTCCGCTTAAAATATTGAGTATTTTATATTGAGGGCCCATTAACAAGCACTCCCAGAGATTTGGGCAAGGTTCGGCTATATAGGTCATATAAGCCAAGGTATGGAGCACTTTATCCAGAAGAAGTCGTTTCCAAACGGAGGATTTGGAATCTGGTTATTGGCAGTTTTCCGCTTAAAATATTGAGTATTTTATATTTGGGGCCCATTAACAAGCACTTCCAGAGATTTGGGCAAGGTTCGGCTATATAGGTCATATAAGCTAAGGTATGGAGCACTTTATCCAGAAGAAGTCGTTTCAAAACGGAGGAATTGGAATCTGGTTATTGGCAGTTTTTCACTTAAAATATTGAGTATTTTATATTGGGGGCCCATTTACAAGCACTTCCAGAGATTTGGGCAAGGTTCGGCTATATAGGTCATATAAGCCAAGGTATGGAGCACTAGATCCAGAAGAAGTTGTTTCCAAACGGAGGATTTGGAATCTGGTTATTGGCAGTTTTCCACTTAAAATATAGAGTATTTTATATTGAGGGCCCATTAACAAGCACTCCCAGAGAAACAAAGGAACGGATCCTGGTTTGGTGATCCGTATCGGAGGATGCAAGGAACTCTGAAAGGTGAATAAATATTTTGCAAGTGTAGAGGTTTAGTCAGTGACGATAGGTCCCTGGCAATGAACATATTTTACTAGCTTCTAATTTGTATGTCTTCTAGACTTCTGGTTGTCTATAATAATATAAGACCTGGCTCATCATCTAAACCGACAAAGGATTTGATTTACCGTACAAATATTGGCATTTGCTCAAAAACAATCAAGGAGATTTGGGCAAGATTCGGCTTCATGAATGACTTAATTTGTTTTCACATGAAGTTTCATAATTTTCGCACCACCAATGATGAACAGCTCCTTACCAACGATGAACAGTTCCCACACTTATACGTATAAAGAAAAAAGTACCTAGCTAAAAATCAAAAATGCAAATTTAAGTTTAGAATTTTTTTATTTAATACACATTTTTAATAATTTGGTGTGGCTGATTTTTATTCCTCCGATGTACTTGAAGTTGCTGTCCTCGTATGTATAGTGTAGTACTAATGCTGTGATACATAGATTAGGGTGTGTGGGTTCACAGTTGCTGTTGATTTTTCCATTGATCCAGATTTTAATAAATCATTATATAAATGCCACAAATCATTCGGTCGTTTTACGTAGCACGTGTAGTGTCCGATTGCTCCAACCGTTAGAGGAAAAATTTATTTGAAGTTACTATTTCCGAAAGATTGTAAGAGAACTTAATCCAGTTTCGAAATTACACGAATTAATTAATTAATTAATTCAAAATTAGAGTAAACAAATTGTTAATGGTTAGAGGAAAAATGTAATTTATTACGCCTTTCAAATGGAGTGTTTCGTTTAAAATTGTGATTGAATTTTGTATATCACAAAGCCTTATGTCAAATTTGGTTTCGACGTCGTACGGCTGTACATCAACAAACAAAATTTTATTTTGGATGATAATTTTATTAATTGTCATTTGTTCTTTACATACACAACATTTTGATTTTGGATATTTCATTTTTGCTGTTAATGGGCCCTCAATATAAAATACTCAATATTTTAAGCGGAAAACTGCCAATAACAAGATTCCAAATCGTCCGTTTGGAAACAACTTCTTCTGGATTATGTACTCCATACCTTGGCTTATATAACCTATATAGCCGAACCTTGCCCAAATCTCTGGGAGTGCTTGTTAATGGGCCCTCAATATAAAATACTCAATATTTTAAGTGGAAAACTGCTAATAACCAGATTCCAAATCCTCCGTTTGGAAACAACTTCTTCTGGATAATGTGCTCCATAGCTTGGCTTATATGACCTATATAGCCGAACCTTGCCCAAATCTCTGGAAGTGCTTGTTAATGGACTCTAAATATAAAATACTCAATATTTTAAGTGGGGAACTGCTACTAGCAAGAATCCAAATCCTAGGTCATATAAGCTAAGGTATGGAGTACATTATCCGGGAAAAGTTCTTTCCAAACGGAGGATTTGGAAACTTGTCAATGGCAGTTTTCCACCTAAACTATTAGTAGGTTTTAATTTTTTGTTAAAAGCCTAACGGAAAGAAATCACTCATTTCATTCCAATAAGAATTTTGTTTTGAGCATTTCTAATACATACATATTTTTTGTTATTTGTTATTTTTTGTCAGAAACTTCACGTCGGTGAGAAAATCATATAATGCAGAATTTCATGGTGGGGCCCTTTTTTCCGATAATGCCACATACACGATTTCCTCAGATTACTGTAATTCTAAATAACTTATGATAATATATAGGAATTCTTATTTTGCACATTGAAATAAATTTCTAGGGGAACCCAATACACATATGAACTAGGAGCGAATGTTATCAAGCTTAGTGTGGATGGACTTCGAAGACTCATAAGATAAACTGAGCTTCAGAGAAAAATTTCTCTTCGCTCTTCCAAAAAAGAACATGAGCGGTTTAATATGTCTCTTCAGAGACATTCGCTATTTAAAAGGGTTGCAAAACTTTGATTATATCAGAAACGTGAAACTAAAATGTGTGATATGAAATAATAAATAAAAATAGTAAATGATGTTTGAGATTTACAAAAATATAGAATAATCTGTGTGAAGTGCTAAAGAACAATAATCTTATCTATAAAAGTGATAAATAATAAAGAAATTGATTACAAATAGACACTAAATGAAAACGCGTGAACTAGAAGTGTCAAATTAATATAAATACGTAAACCGGTTTATAATTTATATTTGCTAGACTTGCATTTTATTCTTAAATTTAAATTAAATTCAGCGAAGTGAAACCTTTTGTTTTGATTTTATGTTGAATAAAGTGAATTATGGATTGAGATATTTAAGTGCGATGGTTTGTGCGAGACCTGGTTTCACCAAAGCGACGTATAAAAATTGGGTTGATTGGAATGAATTGACTTATTCGTGCAAAGAGTGTAGTAAAAATTAGCTAAAAGCGATCAGAACCCAATTGGAGAAGCTTGTGTGTATGATCAATATCGTCGATGAGAGATACTCGTACAGACGACAAGCTGAGGTATTAAAGAAAGTTGATACCGAGATGAGTGTATTAAAAGTTCATGTATCGAGCCCCAATCAATTGGTAAAAGACATAGATGATAAAATTAGTAATATAAATGAGAGTTGTAGATGTCGAAAAGTGTACTCAGTGGGAATATTTCTTTTGCTGATAAATTTAAGGATATAACGAAAAGTGAACCAGCTATTGTTGTAACACCAAAATCCATGCAGGAGAGTAAAATTACTAAAAAGGATTTAAAGGAATCTCTTAAAGTTGTTCCAGTACACATGAATAGAGTATCAAATATTAGAAATGGAGGCATTGCACTGGAATGTGGTGATAAAGACAACAGAGAGGAAGTTGAAAGAAGTATCCAAACAAGGCTCAGTGATAAATATGACATTAAAACCAGTAAAACATTCTCGCCGAAAGTGAAAGTGATTGGAGTAACAGAAGAGTATGAAGACGTTAAATTTGTTGAAACATTGAAAAAACAGAATGAAAGATTAAAAGATTGTCAAATTAAAGTGATACGCAAATATTAGACATCAAGAGGGGCTTTAAATGTCATCCTCGAGTTGGATACAAGCAGATTTACCAGTATATTAGAAATGGAAAAAATTTATATTGGGTGGGATAGATGTAGAGTAATTGAGGATTTTATGTTAGTGTAATGTTTCAAATGCTTAGGATACAACCATACTAGTAAGAAATGCACTGAAGCTAAAGCCATTTGTAAGCAATGTGGTAAAAGTGATCATGTATCAAAGCACAGAAATATAAGCAGAACGCACTGATTTAGCGAATTATATTCACTAAAATCAAAAAAATCCTAAGGAGAAACCTCAATTGTGTGTGTATTTTTGTTAAAAAATTGTCTGTTAATCGAATTGATTTCTCGCAAAATAATTCGGTAATGATATTGCTACTTTTGCCAGTAGATATATTACGAGTGATTGACCTCTGTTAATAAAGCCGAAAAATCAATTTTTATTAAAGAACTTAAAATTATCATAATTCCTATATATGTAACTTAGTGACAACCTAAAAATCGGTCCATTGTGACCCATTTTCTACCTGTCCCTCATCGATTTATTCAAAGTAAATGGCTCGTAGATCAATAGGAAATTTCACGTAGAACAACTATGTTGTATTGATATTGTATGACCGCGATCCCTAAAACCCATGAAAAAATCCATCATTGCATTCTCATGTCACCATACCACTACATGTATTTCAGAAAAACCAATTTGATAATGTGCTTCTGCTAACATGTTAGTAGCTAACTTGTAAATGCAACACCAATAAATGACATTCAATGGGTTAAATAAACGAAAATAAAAATACATATTGTCGGTTTGCGAGAATAGTGACACATCTCAAAATATCATATTTTTGAGGAAATCGATTTGAATTTCTTTTTTTAGTGTAAAATAGTTGAATTCATCAAATTCAACGTCACATTTATTGAAAACTATGAGTAGTTTAGAAGTGACACTCTGCCAGATAAAAGATTGTTACATTTAAACGATTTTTTCCCATTATCTCAAAATTGGCCATTTTTGAGATTTGTCACTATTCTCGCAAACCGACGATATGTACTTTTGTATTAAGGTAAAACACAAAAATCTCACAAAATCAAAATATCAAATCTTTGTCAATATAATATAAGTTTCAATAAAATTATTTTAAAATGTTTTGTCTCTTGTTAATTTGATGAAAGTCAAAATATTATAATGGACAAAAGATAAAATTAGGTTAAACGTCATTCTTAGGAATTATACCTATCCGAATTTTAATTGTAAGTAAATGATGATTATAATAAGCATAATTACCATTTTAGTTTAATACATTTCACTTAATGCAATGTGTTTAAGATATATGGCATTCATATTCTTGAGATACAAATACGCTTCTTTTTAAAACATTTCGTGCAGAATAAATTCGTTTAATTTACATTCAGGTGTTAATAAACAACAAATCCAAGCATTGAAGTTTCATGATAGACGAGGCCCCTAAACGAAAAAAATGGTCAAAACTGGCTTTAATCTGAAATTCTGAATTTAAGTAAGTTTCTGGGCTTATACGAAAAAAACATCTCAACATTTCCCACCGCCGAGAACGGCGGAGATGAAGAAACAATTCGACAATTAGGTGCAAAATATCGAAAATTGACGATACTCACTAATAACTTTAAACTTATAACTTATAACTTTAAACTTTAAACTTATAACTTTAAACTTTAAACTTTAAACTTTAAACTTTAAACTTTAAACTTTAAACTTTAAACTTTAAACTTTAAACTTTAAACTTTAAACTTTAAACTTTAAACTTTAAACTTTAAACTTTAAACTTTAAACTTTAAACTTTAAACTTTAAACTTTAAACTTTAAACTTTAAACTTTAAACTTTAAACTTTAAACTTTAAACTTTAAACTTTAAACTTTAAACTTTAAACTTTAAACTTTAAACTTTAAACTTTAAACTTTAAACTTTAAACTTTAAACTTTAAACTTTAAACTTTAAACTTTAAACTTTAAACTTTAAACTTTAAACTTTAAACTTTAAACTTTAAACTTTAAACTTTAAACTTTAAACTTTAAACTTTAAACTTTAAACTTTAAACTTTAAACTTTAAACTTTAAACTTTAAACTTTAAACTTTAAACTTTAAACTTTAAACTTTAAACTTTAAACTTTAAACTTTAAACTTTAAACTTTAAACTTTAAACTTTAAACTTTAAACTTTAAACTTTAAACTTTAAACTTTAAACTTTAAACTTTAAACTTTAAACTTTAAACTTTAAACTTTAAACTTTAAACTTTAAACTTTAAACTTAAAACTTTAAACTTTAAACTTTAAACTTTAAACTTTAAACTTTAAACTTTAAACTTTAAACTTTAAACTTTAAACTTTAAACTTTAAACTTTAAACTTTAAACTTTAAACTTTAAACTTTAAACTTTAAACTTTAAACTTTAAACTTTAAACTTTAAACTTTAAACTTTATGTGAATATGAAAGGCAAACACAGTGGAGTTCAAAAAAGAATTTTGGGTCAAAATCCATGGGCATTTTTCATGACCTGTGGATGCCACAACTTAAACCTGGTATTGTGCGATGCAGCTAAATTCGTCTTTAAAATCCTTGTCATTATTTGGAATATTGGGAAAGCTTTATTCATTGTTCGCTGCGTCTGTTAATCGTTGGAAAATATTAACCGATCATGTCAAATCATTGATATTAAAAAGACTTAGCGACACACGTTGGGAAGCAAACATTTCTAGTGTTAAGGCTGTTCGTTACCAAATTGAAGATGTTCACGATACACATGTCAAACTTGGTGAGAAGGAAGAGAAGCACGATACAGAAATAGCACACGAAGCGTTCAGTTTAGCTCGTCAATTAAACGACTTTAATTATTTTGTTTCGTTGATCATTTGTTATGACGTTTTGTTTCAAATAAATATTGTCAGTAAATCTATGCAGGGTCAAAATATCGAAGTCAGCAAAACCGCGGATTTAATCAAAGGATGTATTAATTTTTTCCAATATTACAAACAAACCGGTTTGGAGAAAGCTATTTTAGTCGCCAAAGAACTTGCCGGACTCCTTGATGCTGAAACTGAGTTTCAATCAACAAAACGAATAAGATCAAAGCAACCTTGATTATACAAGCCATAATCTAAAAAACGAAGCTTTTATAAGGGAATTAGAAACGAGGAAAAAACCAAACTTTTCATAGTAAAACACACAAAACATATGGGAAATCACTTTTTCTCCGAAGACAAATTTGTAAATGAAAACGTTGCAAATTCTTAATTATGATTTCTGAAATATTTTCATAAATGTTTGAATTTCAACATATATAAATCTCGTTTAAGTAAATCATTTTCATTTTCTTGTAATAATTGATTTATTTAATCCAAAATATAAAAAAAAGTTCATAACAACAGCATTCTGGTCAAATTGAAAAGAAAAGCTTACTACAAATCGTGTGCATTAAGCCAATATACATAGATGGCAGTGGGCAGTAAACATTTTGAAAAACCGTACCAAAAATCGCCACTTGGGGAAATTTATGTTCAACAATTGTAGGAAAAGCAAAACAAATTCTCAAAATATTAAGAACGTATCATAATTTTGTGATTAAACGATTTTTTTCGTATTTTTCTGTATAAATCTGAGACATCTAACGTACACTAGTAAAACTAAAGATAAATGTAGCAAGTATTATTTTAATTCGTCAGAGCCAACTTTGATGTATTTTTCAAAATGAAAGTTCGAAAAATATATTTTAGAAATAATTTAATTTTAATATTTCTGCAATTAATATTTACTTAATACCAATAAACCCTTCCTGTATATTGTTGCTAAAGATATGTAGAACACTTTTGTATAAAAATTTTGTAACAGTTTTGCTTTTTTCAATGAAAAACTTTAAACTAAAAAACACCATTTTTACTATGGATTCCTATGGAAATTAGTGAAAAGTTATACCACTAAAAAAGCTTCTAAAAAATACGTCATTATGATTATGGCTCTATACTCTAGAAGGCTCTGATAAGATACGTAAAACGGCAATTTAATTATGAGGGTAGAGATGAGCCCATTTTAACGCCTAAAAAAAAATTTGGAATAGAATTTTTCAACATATTGGTTGATACTGTAATGAAGTCGATTCAAGAAAGATTTGAACTAATTAACCAGCATGCCGAAACCTGGGGATTCCTCTATGACCTAAAAAATTTGCCAAAACGAGAACAACTTGAAATGCATTGTAGCGATCTTCAGTTGATTTTAACAGTTGGTGAGACTTCTAATATTGAAGGGGCTATTTTATGTGATAAACTCATCAGTATTAAAAAAAATTTCGAACTTCTTGATGATTCGTCCCTAATAAATATTCTTAATATCATTAGAAAAAATAAAATTGAAGATTTATATCCTAATGTATGGGTTAGTTAGTTTAAGAATATTATTAACTACACCTGTTTCGGTTGCCAGTGGTGAAAGAAGCTTTTCAAAATTCAAATTAATTAAAACATATTTGAGGTCAACTATGTCGCAAGAAAAGTTGAGTTCATTAGCAATTCTTTCAATTGAAAATGATGTAGCCCAAAGAATCGATTTCTCCGAAGTACTAAAATCTTTCGCAAGTAAAAAGCGCGAAAAGTAAATTTTTAAAAGAAAACTGTGTTTCATGACTCATTATTAATTTAATATTAACATAATATATTCTTTATGCCTAAACCTGTACCTATAAATACAATAAAATAAATATGAATAAATAAAACTATTCCAGCAAATATTTTTATTACATAAAGTATTTATGAATTACTAACTATTTGACTCTTAGCCCTTAAATATTATTATTAACTAAAAACAACAAAATAAAATTATAGTGTTTACTATTAATCTCAAATTAATCTAACCTCCTTCTAACCAATTCCCTACTTTAACATCCTTATATTAGGTTTTCCCTCTTTCAAGCCTATGCAGTTTTAAAATTAGATAGTTCCAATAAAATGTCGGATTGCAGCTTGCTCTAAATTTGACTTCTTATTTTCTTACCAAACTCTCAATTTCATAATTGATTTTTTTATCAATTAAAAAAAATAACAGGGGCGCTCCAAAAATTCTCGCACAGGGCGCTCAAATGTCTGGAGCCGGCGCTGGTCATAATTCTCTCAAATATTCATTATTCACTGATGAATGATAAATTCACTCGTTATTAACTCATTATTATTTTATTATTCACTGAGTTTTCACTCAATATTTATTCATAATTCACTCAGGGTTTATTTATTATTCACTCACTATTCACTAATTGTTTACCCTTTATTCACTGGTAAATGATGATTTCCTTCAGTATTCACTGATTATCTAGTCTTATTCACTAATTGAATCGTTTATTCTTGAAAGGGCTCATGTCTACTTTTTCAAATTATTCAGGAAATAAAAAAAACTTTTTTGACATGAGACTTTTCTAGAAATAAATGATTTTTTTGTTGCAAGGTAGGTACCGTTCCATTAACCATATGGTAATTTCGTCTTGTCATAAAACGTATATACGTGTCTGTGATACAAAACCGTCATAATACTAATTTTGACAAAAAGTGAACATGAGCCCTTTAAAGAATAAACGATTCAATTATACAACAATAATATTATTCACTGATGATTATGATGATTTTTTACCGAATGATTGGTAATGAGTGTTGTTTGAATATTTAGTAGATTTTGACTGAATAATCATTCACCGTTCGCTCATTTTTCACTCACTATTCATTCTTTATTCTAATTTTGTAATCGTCAACAGAAAATTGATTTTATTTCTGACGGAAAAAGCCGGCTCAGAAGGTTTTTTCAATGCCCATAATCTCTCTTATGTTTTTGATTCGCGAAGACTTTCTTAACAAAAAATTATTAAAAACCTTCAGAGCTATACTACGTTTAGTGCAAGCAAAGCCAGCCGAACTCACTTAAAATGCCGTCCGCTCACTGCGTTCTCGCGTCACCTTGAAATTATGAATACTGTAAAATTTCAACCCTCAGCTTCCAAATTACTTACTAATTTTGCTATCTTTTTTAGTTTTTCGTTTTTCTGGAAATTTCGCGCGATTCCTTTAATAATTTGAATTTTATAGAAAATTTTGTATCATTTTGGACTTCTCTTAAGAAGATAATATCAAAGGCATTGTAATTTTGACTAAATATGTAAAAGGGTAACATTTATCGTGATTTAGAATAAATGTGACATGATTCAAACTTGAAGATACTTCAAATTTAATTATGATTAATTAATTTCATGCAATATATTAATTCCATTTGGAAAAATATTTTTATCAAACAAAACATTAAAAATTATAATTGTAAAGATTAATATTCTGAACGGAAATTTTCAAAGCCATTTAAATAAATCGCTGATAAAAATTTTAATGTATAAAAATATTTTTATAGAATATTCTTAAGGTTGTTTTCCTATATGATTTGATGTATCAAGGAAACAAGAGTGCAACTTGATATCATATTTGAAATTCCACAATATCCGTCGTATGTTCGTTAAATACTAGATCAAGGTAAATTATTTACTAAACTATTTAAAAATCAATTTCCTCAAGATGAATGTGTCTAAATATGTGTTATACCCACGATAAGTAATTATGAGTATGTAAATAATAATTTCGTAAACACCAACTATAAAAAAAAACTATCGATTATGTGTAAGCAATAACTCGCCCATTTACAGACATTGTGTGCTACAGATGAACGATTATTATACCAACTGTATGATGATGCATTCAATAAATATTTAATTCATTACGATTACCATAAATTAAAAAACAAAAAATGAATAATTGACTATTAATTAATGTATATCGCGCAATTGAAAGTTCTTGTGTTTGGGGGTGATATTACGGAGTATTAGAAAAACAAACAAAAACTTTGCACACAAAAAAACAAATTTGTAATGGTTATACGTTAACTTTCATTATCAATTCTTAAGTTACTCTAAACATCTATAAACAATTTTCATTGTTAACTTTTTTTTTTTTGCAAATTGTGTTAATAGGTGAGCAAATTTGTTGTTTGTGAAGTCGTAACAAAATAATTAATAAAATTTTTGTTAACTAAATAAATAAAAAAATAAAATTATAAATTCATGACACGAAAAATATCAATTTTATTTTGTATGTACTCGAATCAATTATATCACGTTATGATCTAATCTTTGAAATAAATTTGTTTGACACACGTCATATTTTTGGTTTGTTTATGTTTGTATGTGAATGCATAATTAGAGTCTAATGGCCCTAAATAATAAATCATTTTAAATGCATCTCGCATCAATTTCTTTGTACATAACAATGTACTGTAAGTAAAACCAACCCACTTCCGATCATTAAATTTGGTTCATGATTGTTCCTTGTACAAATGAATGTATGTGGTATTAATGGAATATTAAAATTTGTATTGTTTGTAAATTGGTGAGTATAAATGAAAATTTCTCATGCTCTTGCCCTAATTGTATACGAGTCAGATTGTTGTGATGCTGTACTGCCTTGGTGAATATCTTAAAATTTTAAATCATATGATTTTGTTTTCGTCATGGTATTGTTAAGAAATATTTTTAGTTATTTACGAAAGACAGCATTTCCTACACTTTTCGAAGGCACAATTCTCCTTTAATCGTATCGATTGGTCTCTCAATCTGTTAACTCTCTAAAATTCAAATGGATTAATGGATCTGAACAAATCAAAATGAATTTTGGCCAAATTGGATTTGCAGTTTATCTCATCACTTCAGCATCTGTATAAATGAGAAAAGTTAAATCATCTGGTAGGCTATTGAAAATTTTTGGAGCCAATATTTGTTACGAGTTTTTGTAGTTTGTTGTTGTACATTTTTCTAGCCGTATGTACTGCTTATTTCTCAAGTTGTAATTGACTGTAACATGAGAATGAGTGTCCAAAATAGAAAAGATGATTTCATTACTTTGTACACAAATAGATGTCGAATGGGGAAGATTTCCAAAAACTTAAATAAAGGCGACGAAGCCGATAGCCTTGTTGAATTTAGCATAATTAAAAAACATACCGTTAGTTTTTATACATAGGTCAGAGTTCATAGACTGGATGTTCGTACTTTCCAAACGATCATTATACAGAAACAGAAGATCATCCGCAAAATCTATCGCACATCACCAATCTTAACCACTTGAGTTCTATTATATAAATATGAGCTAAACCATTGCCAAGTTACTCAACGAAAACCAGTATGTAGCAGTTTTTGTAATAATACCTTGTGGTTAACCATATCAAAGGCTTTAGTTAAATTCACAAAAATTGATGCAACCGATCTTTTCTTATCAAGACCTTGTAACGAGTAGTTCGTTACTTCAAAAATTGTTTTGCAGTAATAACCAATAGGAGTCTTTGGGATTGGTTTGTTTGTAGCGTGATCAACGCGCAATAATTTGTTTTTTTTTTGTGTATATCATTAGAACGGATGGTCATGGGTAGATGGCGTTAATTAATAACTTCACGGATGATCACGTAATGTAGTGAGTGTGTCGGTGTTGTGTGTGATGTTTTTTTTTTGGGTTAGTTTTTTTTGTGAGGCAACGCAGCTTTGCAAGCATCCGGATGGGCCTCTCTAATAACCCACTCACCTCGATTGAGCTCTAGCTGGCTATAGCTGCAAGAGGGGCTCCGGATGAATTCTGTGTACGGTATGCTGAAGGGAGTTACAAAGTTGGATTTTAATCGGCTTTGGTGGTGAAGTCGCCGGATACTCGCAGGCTTGTATAGTATGTGAATAATATTTCCAGTTCCGTAACGCGTCGTGGACTTTAAGTTTACTTAAGTGCCTTTAATCATCCGTTCAGTATTTCGTAACAGTGGCGCCAAAAATCGGGACCTTTATGGTTTTGTTTAAATTAATTTTGTTATATTTATAATTATTTTTTTTGTATAGTTAGTTTATTTTCAGTATGCATTAATCTGGTGATCATCAGACGTACCTCAATATCAATTAAGTGATTCGAGTTTGTGGTTGATCAACGTCGATGATCGGGGATTAAACGACTGCAGTTTGGCGAGCATTACATCTGTGTCCGGGTTTACACCTGTTTGAGCCAGATGTTCGAGTGCTTCGTCCCAACAAATTTTGCTTAATATTTTTTTTTATTAATTTCATTTTTCTTTATAGTTGGATCGTTCGACTATGGATCAGTTTACTCACAAAATCAGCTTTGTGCTTTTGAGTTTGTCAGTTACATGACGGATCAGTAGTCGAGCGAGCCATTGTCTGGCTGGTTCATAATTTCTCGCTTGAGACGACGCATTGTCACTCCACGATGTTAGTGTTTAGATTGCAATGTTCGTTCTCGTCTCCACGGGAAATGTATTAGGTGATTCGATTGCAGGAACATCCGGGATTTCCCTGTTTGAACTTTCTTGTTTAATTATCGGATCATCAACTCAGTTATATTTTTATTAGTTCTAATATTTATTATTTTATGTTTTTGTAGGTCACACACACACACATACACATACTTATTGACTCGTGTTTATCTCCTGGTCATATTTATAGACGTATTCTAATTATATCTATTTGTCAGTTAATCAAGGCAACACACACAGTGGTTATTATTGGTGAGTTAATTTTATCTTATCTATATTGATAGGCGTTTTGATTTGTTCAAGAATTAACATTCCAATTTGTTGGAATTATCGGCATTACTGATCGAATTGTTTTTGTGTTGGTTGTATTTCTTAATTATCGTTATTCTTATTATTATTCTATCTATATTTTTGTTTTTTTTTCGGTTAGGGGCTTTGTTAGTATTTAGCACCATCTCAGGTTTTTGTCTATATACATATATATTTTTTTTACAAATTCTCATTCCCTCATAATTTGAAATGGATTTGTTACATCTAGAGTCGGAAGAAGTACGAGTTGAATGTGAGATTCTCCATATTGCGGCGTCTCCCTCTAGTAATGAGATGTTACAATCCAGGTTATTGGCTGAACGTCAATTTCCCATCTTAGTGCCGGTTGTCCCTCATGACTCGGGTCTGAGAAATCCGGCACACGAAGCAAAGCTATGTGGACTTAAACTAAGTCGCATTAGCTCGTACCTTGCTTGTGATCCATCAATCGAAACTAAGGAGTTGCCTAGATTATTGTCTCGATTACTTCATATCCAAGGAAGGCTCCACCGGTTGCTGGAGCATGGATTGGAGGAAGAACGTGCTACTGAATTGATTCAGGAATTTGAGGTATTGTGCAAAAAAGTAGCGGACCTTAGGGTCAACGGTATTTTTTGTGATTCCTTGGGTCCGAATTTGGACTTACCCGGTCCAATTATACCGTCGCTTATTTCCCGTGCGAATTCGGAATGTCACTCGCAAGCAAGTATTAAGGGCGAACAAAATGACTTTCCTTGGTGTCCTGATCTTGACGAACCATTAATAGAAACTACTAAGTCAGCGGCTAATATTATTAATAACCCGGATGTGGGTAAAATTGTTCGGCAACTTCAAACTCTTTTAACTGATTTTCGCGATCTGCCATTGAAACAACCATGTTCAAGTATTAAAGTTCCGTCCAAGGAGATCATTCCAAAATACAATGTTTTCAATTTATCCAAAGTTATGACCTCGTGGAATCTCCAATTTAATGGAACAAGCAGGGACACTCCAGTAGAGCGGTTCGTGTCACGGGTGGATCAAATGGCCAAGCGTGCAAGCATAGATTTGAATTCTTGTGTTCAAGAGCTGACCTGTTTACTGTCTGGTAATGCGTTGGAGTGGTTGTGGATTCAATTGGAACGTGATTCATCGTCTAATTGGGATAAATTGAAAAATGAGATGATTCAAAGATTTTGCTGGTGTAGATCAGATCGAGAAATCCGTCGATTGTTGGACTCATGCAAACAAAGATACACAAAAGAAAGTTATGGAGAGTTCCAAGATGCTATCCTCAAAATATCTCTCCAGGCCCAAAATCCTATTTCCGATCCAGAAATTTTAGATTTGTTAATGAACAATATGCGCCCTGGGCTCCAATTAGCGTTGGCTAACAAAGGAATTGTTAGCATTAGTCAACTGGCTCAAGAATGTAGGTCGCTAGAAGACTTATGGTATCAGATTAGACATAACCCTGAAGCTAATATTCATACCCCAAGAAATCAACTTCATGAGGTTACGTTAAGCCACCCTAGTTTGTCTGAAATGAAGCATTCTAAATATTCGAATGACTTTAACCCAACGGAATCGATTCCTGGATCCAGTGTTTCGCCAGAAATATGTTCTCTAAATAATCCACGCGTTCGAAACTCGCAAACACGATCAAACTCTCCACTTCGGGCGGAATTTCGTGGCAAATGCTGGAATTGCCAATGTTCCGATCATTCATATAAGTTTTGTAAGCAGCCCAGGAAAATTTTTTGTTTCGGTTGTGGTGCGGTAAACACCTTCTTGCCGGACTGTCAAAGTTGTCAAAGATTTCGTTCGGAAAACTCAAGAGGAAAGGAAGGAAACATTCGGGAACCTCGCCTTCACGTCACATCAGCCCCGAAACAAGTAGAAAAACAAGATTCGGCATCCAATACGGATCCGGAATTTTACAAGCTTCTCCGTCACTCATCGTCCCGTCAGTAAGATTAGACCATAGTCCAAACACCAACTCGGGGCTATTGTCACCTTATTCTAATTTTAAACGCTGGTATGATTACTTTCGTCAACGTAGGAGGTTCCGTCGCGAAATTTGTGAATCCATATTATCTAATCAGGTCGAAGGTCGTCCGTTTGTAAAAATAACGCTTAACGGATTTGATATGTGTGGTTTATTGGATTCAGGGGCAACTATTAGTGTACTGGGTAAAGGGTGTGAGGAGTATCTGAAGCGATCTAATTCCATCTTTCATAATTTTCCGTCAGTGCTATCTACCGCTAATAGCTCCAAAGAAAGGATGCTGGGTTACATTCTCGTTGATGTGTGTTTTAATAATCAAGTTCATCAATGCAAATTTTACCTTGCTCCGAATTTGTCGCAAAAGTTATACTTGGGAATGGATTTCTTCCGAACGTTCGGTATTGGATTTTCATTAGCCGAACTAAGTTTGGATAAGCCAAGGGAGTGTTATATACACTTAGATTACATACAATAATGTATTATATAATGAACATCATTTGTATTCTACAGGCTATACTGTATATTTCATATTTCAATATTTTATTTGTATGAATGCTAAAACAATACGAATGTAATCTTTTGTAGTCGATATGATTTTTGGTTTAAACAAAAGTCAGTTGAAGTTATATTTCACTGATCGAATGATCAATATCTAATAATAAATTAAACTAAAAGTATAGCATTATTGGTGCTTTGAAAATGGCAATTATACGGTTGGTTATTCTTAAGGTGAATCTTATGCAAACATTAACATAACAGAGGACGTTAGTACCCCAAACCCACTTCGACATAATCTATCGGCTGATGAAGCTGAAACTTTAGCTCAAATTATTCGTTTATTTCCTTCATCTACTGAATTAGGCCTTGGTCGATCAGTATCGTATCTCATAAGATTGACACCGGAACGTCAACTCCCGTAAAACAGCGACACTACGCGATTTCTCCTGCTATCCAGCGCCAGCTATATGCTGAGCTGGATCGCATGCTAAAACTCGGGGTCATTGAGGAGTCTGACAGTTCTTGGTGTTCCCCTGTCACCTTGGTAAGGAAGTCGAATGGAAAGGTCAGGTTGTGTCTGGACGCCCGAAGGGTAAATGATGTGACTATAAAGGACGCTTATCCGCTACCGTTAATCGACGGATTACTGAGTCGGCTGGAAAATACAAACTTCATGTCAAGTATCGATTTGAAGGATGCCTTTTGGCAAATTCCGCTTGAAAGTGATGCTAAATTTAAAACTGCGTTCACGGTGGCGGGTAGACCCCTTTATAAGTTTACGGTTATGCCTTTCGGGTTATGTAACGCGCCGCAAAGCATGTCACGATTAATGGCCAAAGTAATTCCTCATGAGTACCACGATCGGATTTTTGTTTATCTCGACGACTTGTTAGTCACGCCAAAGGAGATAGAGGAACACTTTGTTTTATTGAAACTGGTAGCTGAGCGGTTGCGGTGGGCCAACCTGACCATTAACATTGATAAAAGTCGATTTTTGCTAAAACAGATAAAATACCTAGGACATCTTGTGGATGAGGGATGCATTCGAGTCGATCCGGAGAAGGTTATTGCTATTTCTGATTTTCCAATCCCCACTACAACTCGTCATCTCCGGCGGTTCTTAGGCATGAGTGGGTGGTACAGACGGTTCATCCCTGGTTATTCCACCATAGCAACTCCTTTAACAGATTTGTTGAAGTCGAAGCAAAAACTGCAATGGAACGCTGAGGCTGACATTGCGTTTCACCAGCTCAAAACGGCCCTATACGGCTCCTGTTTTGGTACACGCTGATTATTCGTTGCCTTTCTTTATCCAAGTGGATGCATCAACAACTGGAGTGGGTGGCGTTCTTTACCAGATTCAGGAGGGCAACGAACATCCGATTGCGTTCTATTCGCATAAGCTCAATTCCGCCCAACGCAAGTACAGCATTACTGAATTAGAATGCTATGCAGCTGTACTTTGTGTAAAAAAATTTCGACCTTACATCGAAGGATTTGAGTTTACAATTATCACTGACCACACCAGTCTTCGGTGGTTGATGAGTCAATCTGACTTGTCGGGACGTTTGGCTCTATGGAGCCTAAAACTACAAGGATTCAAATTCAAAATTGAGCATCGTAGAGGCACATTAAATATTGTTCCAGATGCACTTTCACGTGCATTCTGTGAAGAGATCCTACCTGGACCATCAAATTCGCTCACGGATGGAAATTTGTGTATTGATTTGCATTCTCCAGAGTTTAAAGAGGCGGAATACGTAGAGCGTATACAACAAGTATTAGACCATCCAACTCAACATACTGATTTGAAAGTAGAAAACGGAAAATTACTAATTTACGCACCGTATGGTTTTCGTTATGCGGATACAGATTTGCACAATGGAAGTTGGTAATTCCGCAACGGTTGACTTTGTCTTTGGTTAATTTAGCACATTCGCCGGCATCCTCTTCACATGTGGGTATAACGAAAGCAGTGGATCGCCTCCAGCGGCATTTTTACTGGCCTAAACTGTTCCAAGATGTTCGATTATTCGTAAAAAATTGTTCAGTCTGTAAAATGACTAAAGCTACTAACTGTTCCCTGAGACTCTTAATGGGAGCCGCGGTTCAGTCCACAGCCACACGTCCTTTTCAGCATTTGTATTTGGATTTCTTAGGGCCATTCACTCGTTCCAAAAGCCACAATACTCAGGTATTAGTCGTGTTAGATAATTAATCTAAATTTGTGTTCCTGAAAGCATTAAAGGAAGCTACAACCTCAGCATTGTGTGAATTTGTGGAAAAGGAAATTTTCCAAGTATATTCCGTGCCAGAGTCAGTTCGAACTGATAATGGTATGCAATTCATTTCTTTAAAATTTCAGCATTTGCTTACGCAATATGGGGTTAAACACGAAAGAACTCCATTTCATTCTCCGCAAAGTAATGCCGCGGAACGAGTAAACCGGACGGTATTATCAGCACTTCGGGCGTACATCGGTAGCAAGCATACGGATTGGGATCGACATTTATCTCAAGTTGGAACTACCATGCGAAACGTTATTCATTCGTCCACGTCATTTTCACCGCACTTTTTAGTGTTCGGACAACATTATATAAATCATGGTTCTGAATATAGTTTGAGGAAATTTCTAGGTTGTGATGCAAATAGTGAAGCGAGTGGACTTACACGCTCGATACATTTGGTTGTTGTACGTGATACTGTGTTAAAACATTTGAAGGAAGCACATCAAAAAAGTGAACTTTATTATAATCGCCGAAGCATAGATCGAGAATTCGTGGTGGGGCAAGATGTTTTCGTACGCACTTACGTATTAAGTAACGCAGTGAAGAAATTTGCTGCTAAATTAGCTCCCAAATTTGTTCCGGCTGAAATTGTCGAGCGTGTCGGACAAGTGGCATATAGATTGAAAGATCCCACTGGTAAACCTTTGGGAATTTACCATGCTCATGATATTCGTACCTAAAGTTAACAAATCAACTCATGAAAGTGTTGCCTGGCTTTAGGAGACATCTCAGTTTATAAATACCACTAAAACTAATATGCAATGATTGTGAAAAATTTTATATCGGACAGACTGGCCGGTCATTCGCAACGAGATTTGCCGAACACACGCAAGAAATAAGGAACGCACGCAATGAAGTAAACCAAAATAAAAACATCAAATCTAATTTTGCTCTCCACATCATTAACGAAAAGCATACATACACAGATATAAGCAACAACATGCAAATTTTATATAAAATGCGTAAAGGCAACAATATGGACCGTCTGGAGGAACTAGAGATATACAGAAATCGTAACAATCCGTTATTACTTAATGACAAAATCAATTGCAAAACCAACAAAATTGTTGACATGATATTATGCAGCGATGGAAACCGGAATATACGTACTTAATTCGTATAAACTAAGGAAACCACTATATTGTAATTAGTTTAGTTGAAGGAACTGATGAAGGAAGAATTTCCGAAACCAGGTTTTCCATAAATTTAATAATAAAAAATAAAAATTATCACTACAAGAAAGTTCTTCTCAAAATTAGTTTTAAATTTAAATTGTTTATTTATCTTGTAGAAAAATAAATGTTTTAACAATTTAAAAAACAAATATTGTTTTTGATCGTTTAATAATAAAACAGTGATAAAAGCCACAGCGTACCAAAATAAAAATGGATTTTTGCCATCTTTATAACAATTCTTTGGTGAGCTACCTTTTCAATAATTTTAGAAAACACCGATAATAAAGAAATCGGCCTGTAATTTAGAATATTATTTGTATTTCCTTTTTTAAAAATGGGAATAACCTGACTCTTTTTCCGTTTAGTTGGAAAAATACCCGAATCTAAACTAAAATTTAAAATATATGAAAACACATTAACAATACAATGAGAAATTTGTTTGACAAGAATATTGCAGCAGTTATCAATGCCAGTAGAATAATTAGGTTTCAGATTCGATATGACTTTTAGCAGTCCATCTGGACAAGTTTCAAAGAAAACACATGACTGTACTACAGTGGAATTGCTATAAATTAGGTCAGAAAAATCATCTTCATTGTTACTTACAGTCCGTTTTAAATCTTAGACCGCATTTACAAAATAACTATTGAACAATTCAGCCAGTTCACGTCTGTCAGTTATACAGCAATTGTCATCAATATCAATTATTTGAATTTGCACATTTATCCTGTCTTTATTTAAAACGCCATCAACTAGTTTCCAGCATTCTGAAATATTACCATTCGCAGATACAAATTTATTTTTGTAAAAGTTCACCTTAGCAAGAGTCACGTCGTGCTTAACTACTCTATTTATCACATCAAAGCGCCGTTTAAACTCTAAATCGTTCACCTTTCGAATTACCTTTTTGGCTATTTTATACTTCAGACTAATTTTAATAAGTTGTGAAGGTGTAATTCAAGGCTTGAATAATTCTATTCTTTGATTTAATTTTAATAATCGAGGTATTTTTATTTATATAAAATTTTAACCTGGAGACCCATTTCCTTGCGAATAGACGACCGACCAATTTTCATTAGACAGACCATCTGTTAAATTTAAATAATTAATAATAGATTTGGTCAAATAATTATTTGGTATTGGTTTAGTGGAAGCACAACTTGGCAAACATAATATGGATGTCATACAATGATAAGTTACATATATTCAGATTATGTACATTCGCAGAAAAACTGAATTTTAAGTTTAATGAACCTCTGAAGAATAAATGATCCAGACATATTGAGGAATTTTTTAAACCCCAAGTTGGTGAATTAATTAACGATTTTAATCCGTATGTAGCCATCATACATAAATAGTTATCAGCTGATATACGATCATCGAGAATATTTGTATATTCACATCCCCACAGATAATAAGATTTTTTGACTTAATACCTGCAAGACCAGTATTAAATTCATCAACATATACAGACGAGTTTAAGGCATGAAACCTATAAGAACAAACAACCGAAAATGAAATAGAATCCAAATTAAAATTAAGCAGTAACAGTACTGTACTGATTGCTATCATCAAAATATACAACAACACTTCTACTCCGACAATAGAATGATCTGTGGAATTTTATTAAGTGCAGCAATATTAGCTAAAAATAAATTAAGATTTTTACGAATACTTCTTATATTTTGATGTACAATATAATAAATAATGAAGAATCTTTTATATTAGATGATTTCCAGGCGGGTTGACTGGAGCAACCGGTGTCCAAATTAATTTTCTCCCGAGAAACCGTTGGAATCCCTAAAAAAGAGCGTTCACGTATTCTGTTTTTGAATTCTGACTCCAGTACAGTGAATTTAAAAGATGAGTAGTCAATATTAACTGCATCTCTACTCCTTGGACCACCTAAAAACTTTAACCTCCTTTATGTCAGTAAACTGGACCTTTACATAATTCCGCAAATTATTCTCATTTACATCCGCATGCAGTCTAGATATAAATAAAGCCTGCGCCGTTCGACAGTGCGCAGCACATCACTACCAATACCGGATCCAATAATAATTTTATTTGAGTTCCGATTTTTGGTGGAATTGAAATTAATACCACACTCATCATTTATCTCGGCATCTTTATTATGAGAAACGTCTTTAGATGTAGTTGTAATACGTTTACTTACAATTCCAGGATATAAATCCAGCTTCGAACCTTTGCTGACTGAGTTTATAGTCGGAAGTTCATTACTTTATGATCGCAGCATCATCCTCAACACTCATATTTAGTAAATGCGGTTTGTTAATCACTGAATTAGTTTCTAAATTTGTTACACGCATTTCAATACTTTTAGAAAAGTTGGTGATTTCAGATAGTTTGCTTATTAGTAGATTACACAAATCACTGCACAACTTGCAAAACCAAAGAACATTGTTAGAACCACAAATCAAATTGAACGATGATTTTGTGATTTCTGCACATTTATAATGTGCAACCTTTTTGCAAAGAACACTACACACTAGAAAGTTTTCTTGCAATACCGTGTTATTGCAGGTAAAGCAATTATAGCTTGACATTGTTCGAATCAGACCAATCACTGATACTTACGTACGTCGACGTCTGCTATCACGTACCTGTGGGTGATGCTGGATGTCAGTTCATTTAAGGATCGCATAGAATCCATTAAGCTGTATAAAGCACCAGGGTGGGCTGATGCGCTCACTGTACCAAGCTATAGGGGTAGAAGAAACGCGGTATATAGAAGATGCGCTTTAAAAGTTATCAGTGCATTTCGTACGGTCTCTATGATTATGCTGCTTGTGTCATCGCTGGCATGCCGCCTATTGACCTATAGATAGGCAAATGCTGTATGCCTAGAGAAATATGTTGAACAGAAGTTCACTACGTAACACCATAAGAGCAGAGATAAGAGAACGGTGGCTGACATGGTGGGACGAGTCATCGAAAGGCTGATGGTCGGATCGGCTAATATCAGTTTTAACGGTGTGGATGCCCCTTACAGGCCACGGATGCTTTCGGGCGTATTTGTGCGCAGGTATAAAATTGAAAACAGCCCGAAATGCCCAAATTGTGTTGGGTTGGCTGAAGTTGTTGAGCACGTATTTTTCCATTGTCCTAGATTCGACGATCCGAAGAAAGAAATGTTTGAAAAGCTGCGAGTGCAAGTAAGCCCGGACAATTGTGTTAAGCTCATGCTGGAGTCGGAATGTAATTGGAGCATGGTTAGAGACTTCGCCGCCATTGAAATGAGACGCCTCAAACATACTGGAGTAACAGCGTAAGCTAAATCCCCTACTGACGAAATACCCGACGGTGGTAGCAGGGAGGATGTAGTATACAGTGGCGAGGGTGTGGGGTATTTTAGTGTGTAGTAGTCGAATTGAGGGGCCCCACATTCCCTGGTTGCTCATAACGGGGTTCGTAAATGAATATTTTCCCCAGATTCGTAAAAAAAACACACACATACATCAAGTATTTACCATGATACACGGCTTAGGTTAGGTAAAAAATCGCCTTATTCCTGCCTTGCCTTATTTATTTATTCATAAACAGGTAAAAACCCAATAACCTGCTGCCACATTAACCTTTACTTAACCATTACTTTTGAAAATGAAAGGAATGTTGGGCCAGATTTTGATATATTGTTATTGAAAGCCTCTATCCTGCGGAATTTTAGTTTTTAGTTCTCTGTACGATGATTTATCTTATGATCATGTGAAGATAGTCACCGATGACATAGCAAAAATTATATTTAACAAACCATAATATGGTAACCATAACATATTATGTTCTTTTCAGAAGGTCCTTTATCATTCTATACTGATTCATTAAATATGATTGATGTATTAAAATTTAGTAGTTTTCGTACGTGGGTAGGTAAATAAACGATTTTGCTAAATATTTAAATAATGTTTGAAATAATTAAATTCGCGACAGGAGGTCTAAATTGTACCAAGTAATATCCGGATTATTTTGAATATTGTTGAACTTATCTGTCCTAAATCATTTTTTTTTTTAAATATAAGCCCGGAATATTACAATTAATTAAAGCCTACACGGTCTAAAATTAACCCGGTCAGATTAAAACTAAACCGCGAGTTATGAAATAAGTAATAACAAATTATTTGTACAAATAAAACCTAAAAACGATTAAAGCTCACCTACGTCACTTTTGTACTTTCTAAGAAAAATATTAGATCATATTAATGAACTGTGTGTATGTTTGTATATATGTACGTAAAAATGTTATAGATCCAAGCGTATATATTAATGTACTCACTGGCTTCTATGTGTACAGTGTGATTTTAGGATAATTCGTTTAGAAATTCGGACTAGTCATACTCATATATATAAAACACCTACGAGTTTCAATTATGTATTCCGCAAATGGTTTTATTATTGACAATAGCCTCGCTGCGATTTTAGATAACAATAAAAATATTTTAAATGGAAAATCAATTTTATTTTATAGAGTTTTACTATACACTATTATTTCAAAGCTATTTTTATTTAATTTTTTATTTTTTTCAGATTGCGCGCGGCTGTGAACATAAATAAACAATAAAAAATGAAATATTTTTGTGCAATTTGCGCGAAATGAATACAAGAAAAAATGTAATCCATATAAGTACAGAAATAATAAATTGCGAATTTGAGATTAATAGTTTTGTAATATAGCATAAAAATTTTGAAAGTGTGGTGTATTTAGTACCTGAGATGAATCAGTGTTCGGAATTATTTTCAATGTACATAACTTCCACCGAAAAAAAAAAATTACAAATTAACGATCATAATGTTCACATACAAAGTGTTACGTAATTATACTTGAAATAATAACTTCCTATATACTTATATACACAATGTAAATTATATACTTACTGTCACATTCAATCGGATCAACGATTTTACATCCATTGCATTACAATGTATAACAGTTTCCTTCTTAATTATAATTTTATTGTTGTCTTTTTGGAATTCGCGCGCGCGATGAAATTACATTAGTCATATACATAAATTGGATTAATATTAGTAATTATGTATTATTATTTACTAGTGATTTCTACAATTGGAAAATATCGTTTTGTTTTTGTGTAATTTTGTATGTGTACTATAAAATTATATGATCTCATAAATTTTATTTAATAGTATTGTGGTGGTAATATATTGTTACAATTTATTATAAATTGTCTCACAGTTCCTTCTAAACCATTGTTTTATGTACTTATATCTAGATAGACGTAATTTAATTTTTCATTTACCTACACAAATTATTTCATATAATAATTGAGGTTTTTTTTTGTGTAATTAATAGGGTATTGATACATCCAATTTGAAATACACCGCATACAAAGATAATTGGAGAATGAAAGTTATGGACCAACATTACATCATTTTCTGTCTGATCAAATATAATTTGATTTATTTATTACCTGGCATTTTTATATATAATTGATTGATAATTAACGACATATAAGGTAGTTCACTGGGCGGGTTTTTAATATTTTTTTGGCTTAAAGTTGAATTTCGGATAATTTACACTTTCCAATTAGATAAGTAAGGAATACTCATTTTTGACTTTTAAAGTGATTTAAATCCATTTCCCTCATTTCTTCAAGTAATTTCATAATGTTATATTACGTTTTTTTGTACACCATATCTTTTCTGATATTCAAATTCCAATTAAATTGATTTATATTTTGCAATTTTGTAGTTACATTTCTCAACGAAATGCCATCTGTTGTTTTATTTATTAATGATATCAATAGATCACTGCTGGCATGTTATAACTATCACCTTTTTCGCTTTGGTGAGACTCGCTTTCGAAAAAGGTGATGAGTTTACAAGTCGTACTGCTATCATTTCTTTAACCGAAAGTGCTACCATCTTTTGGAAAAAAGGAAAACAAAAAACGTTGACACGATTCCATTAGGTGTCACTAAAGTATTTGCTGTCAATTTCTTTTTAATGCAAAATCGTATATTTACACATTTAAATTTTCTACACAAACAAAAACAAAAATAAAATTACAAAATCAAAATACAGTGGTACTCCGGTATACGACCTTAATTCGTTCCTTATATTCGGTCGTATACCTTTGCCCATGTGCAAATTGTATGTATATAACTATATTAATGGATTCAAAAATACAGTGATACCCCAGTATTTGACCAAACTCGGTATACGACCGGAACAGGTCCAAAAGATCAAGAACGAATTAAGGTGGCATATCGGAGTACCACTGTAATTTGAACACTGTTATAGCATAGACATTCATACTAGATTTCTCATTTCATAGTAACTGAAGGAAAAAAACAAAAACTTCTGATAATTCCAATGTATCGTTGTGTTGTGTATTTTATAAGGCAATGATTTTAGAATGCGTTGCAAATATAATACGTATATGCAATACATCGATAACATTTGAATGGAAAATTTTTGTTTTTATTTTCTGTTTTTAGTCAAATGAGAGATCTATTATGATTGTCTATGGTTATAGTAAATAGTGATAAACTAAAGGCGGCTTTTGAGTTTTCATTCGTTTTTTCGTTCTGAATTTTTTTTATCAATCGTATTCCTTGACAATGACGTTATTTTTCGTTCGTGTTCCTTTGATGGGATTAAAAAAAATTCAGAACGAAAGAACAACTACAATTCAAAATCCGCCTTAAATTAATAAAGAATTTTTTTTTTTCATATTTTTTATTTTTTTCCGTTTTGTGAAGAGAATGAATACAAAAAGAAATTGAAAAATAATTTCTGCGCATGCACGCATTAAGTTTTTATGATAAAGAATAAAAATAACCGAATTTTACGTCGTATGAAAATATGGTCGTGTACCGTCGTAAGCGTCGTATACCGAGCAAAATTTCCTCAGCCAAAAAAGATCGTATACCGAGTTTATTGTGTACCGGGGCTCCACTGTATTTGTACAAAAATTTAAACTATTTTTAAGTTAAAACAAAATTAATTCAATTTGATGCCGTGCATTAATTCATATTGAAAATCAATTAAATTCGCGTGGAATTAATTCGGAATGGTAATAACTCCCTAAAAAAAAATTACAAAAAAAGTATCCCGAAAATCAATTACAACAAATTTTTTAATGTTATTTTAATTCGTTTATGTCTTCCCACAAACTCCCACTTCGACGGTTTTTGAATTCTGACATTCATAGAAAGTAGAACATTTTTCAAAAAATGTTGTATTTGAATAATTATTCACATAGTAAAATAGAGATCTCCCCAAAGACGCTTAGCATTGGAAAGGGCCCACCCAATGAAAGGATGTCACCGGAAATCGTAAAAAAATTTACACAGAACTATTTAGATTTATATCCTAATATTGTCACTTGTATTTTTCATTGATTGATTGATTGAGATGTACGACCAAGCCTAAGCTTATAATACAATAAGTTAGTTTTTTATGACAATTTGTTAAAGCACAAGACAACATAATCTCCTAATCAGCATTCCCCTTTAGAACCGCAAGTTCTGAAATGTGTGGGGAATTTTTCAATTAATTATAATTCATGTTTTTTCCGTCGGCGGTTAGGAAGGGGGGCGAGATTTCGTTCCATCATCATGTTCCCACGCGGTCCCGCAAATTTGTACTAACTATAGCAAATGTTGCTTGACGTTGTTGTTGAAATTGTTATGTCTCTTCTTTCTCGTCTACTCGCCTCCTTTTCTTGTTTCGCGAAACACAACTAGTGGTGTTTCGGTCGCAAACATATAAATCATATTATGTAATCATATCATCCATGAATATAAACAAACAATTAATATTTTTGACATTTCGCAAAAATGAGTCAATTTGATGTAGTTTATATTTGGTTGTGTAATATATTTGGTTGATTCGTTACATAGTCTTAACATACACAACTCGAGTTTCGAAAATCATCTGAATATGCAGTTGCGGACTCGATGTGTTACCTAGAAAACACAATCCACCTACGTTGTCGTTGTGTTTACTATACAACACATCTCGTTCTCTCAACTGTATATTCGATTATTTTCGAACCTATTGTTGTATAACTACTGATTATTTGATTTGACTGACTCTATATAGGCGTTTTCATTTGATTACTAGACCTTATGTATTGTTTGTGCCTAATTGCATTTTATCTAGCTTAGCTAATTCTTGATATTTTGTTTTAATTATTTCTCTGTTTGACGTACATGAGCTATCTCTAATGAACAATAAAGCAAAAATGTTTTGCTTATGGTATTATGAGACTGACTAGTTTTCAAGTGCTATAAATTGCTGTAAAAACAATGAAGCGAAAAAGAGAAATAAACTAATTATAGTGTAGACAACACTATATGTACTTATTTTTATATTTTGAAGTACAAAAATATGAACTTGTACGTATGATCTGAAAAAATAAAAATGTTTGGTTTATGAAAAAATCTTCTTTCTAGTTACATAAGGTACATAAGAGCAAAACGGAAAATGATTTTACTTTCACACAAACTGGTGTACGATATGTGAAAATGGCAAAAATATGAATCTGTCAAAAATCAAAAATAAAATTGAATTTTTTTGTTGTATAGAATTGCCCGATTTAAACTGCTACGAAATGGAAAAATAAAATTTTAGATCTAGTTTTCACGAATTTATTTGAATTTTTTGCGCTATATTGCATACAGTCACTCTTATAAATAATTTGTATACCCATTATTTGGCCTGTTCTATTTTCATTTTTAATCACTAGAACGATGGGAAAAACTAGCCAGTGTCATAACATCATTAAGGCGCTATTCCACTTGACTGGATTGACTGATAGTAAAATTAAAGGAAGATAAAAATATACATTTACTAGATGGGCGAATGAAACAAAAACCCTTCTCAGTCAAGAAATATTTGTGTCTGTAGTAGTGTGACTGCAATAAAAAGTATCAAATTGAGAACATTTTATAGCAGTCACACTAACACACATGCATAAAATTAGTATATGATGAGAAATATTTCCCTCATACTAATAATTTTATGGTTAGTATATTTTTCAAAGGTTATCCTTAAAATTTTGCTATAAAAACGTAAAAATAAAAAAAACCATGATGTATTTTTGGTAAAGATTTTTTTAATTTTTACGGAAAATATACTAAAAAATATAATTCTGATATGAGTATTCATAATATTTAATTTTTTAGATAATTATTGGTTATGTTTTTGTGTGCTGTCAAAATTTCTCCTCAAAATTGTGCTATAAAATAAAAAAATAAAAATAACGTTGCCTTTGTGTATTACATAAAGTTTTGAACTTTTTTCTCTTTCTCTCTTTTTTTCTATTAATTGACTATCCCAATAAACGTATCGCACGGAATTCCGTAAGAAAATCAGTACGAAAGATTCACTCGGAACGAGGATTCCAGTAATATTCTTACACGGATTTCCGTGTTGTTAGCCAAAGAAAAGTGGCACAAAAATTCCAAGTATGTCAATTACGAATATCATGTGGATTTCCGAATATAAATTGTACTAATTTCCGTGTGGAAATTACACGTAATTCTTAGTACATTTCACACAGATTTCCTTGTAAATATAAAACGGATTTTCTTATGAATTATAGGACGGATTTCCTTAGATTTATATTCTCATTTTCTTCATTATATAAATAAAAACATATTGCAGAATATTTTTTGAAAAAATATTTTATTTATTTAATAATTATTTCATAATATATTATACATACTATACGATGTACAAAATTCAAAAATAAATCTTGTAAAAAAAAATATTGTTTAATTCATTCAATCCACCACCTCTTGAATTAGAAAAATGTCGCAAAGCTGAATCTACAAAGAATATTTAAATTACAAAAAAATTAGTAAAGCTATAATATTTTAATGTAAAATAGTACCTTTTAATAATTTAATTATTAAATAATTTTTTATTGGTATATTTTTTTGATGGCCAAACCACGAAAAATTTGCTGCGACGTCATCTAACATAATTCTTTTTAAATTACACATATCTTGTTAAATCATTTATGTTGACATCAAATACGGTTTTCTATAAAAATATTAACAGATTTACACAATTATTATATCAGAAAAATATAATAATTACCTTAAATTACATAAAACACAAATGGCGTCCAGTTGTAAGTAAATATGGCGGAAATGACAGTACGACCATAGACAATCATAATAGATCTCTCATTTGACTAAAAACAGAAAATAAAAACAAAAATTTTCCATTCAAATATTATCGGTGTATTGCATATACGTATTATATTTGCAACGCATTCTAAAATTATTGCCTTATAAAATACACAACACAACGATACATTGGAATTATCAGAAGTTTTTGTTTTTTTCCTTTAGTTACTATGAAATGAGAAATCTAGAATGAATGTCTATGGTACGACTTTCAACTCGGATTTCCGTATTAAAACTGCAGAACTAATTCCGAGTTGGAAATAAAGTTTATTGGGATTCAGTCAAGTGGAGCACCTTGAGTTCGTTTTATGTATTTCAATAGGGCCTACTTATTAAGTTATGTGTATTAAATTTTAAAATATAAATAAAGCATACTTTCTGTTTTGTTATACTTTCTGTTGTATCGATTCAGCCTATTAAAAAACAATAGGGCATGCTTATAGTAACAATATTCGCCGCTGTTTTAGAATGCAGCACCCTCGGTAAAGGTTAGCATGGCAAATGTTATTTGTGTTTTGTATCGAAAGTGTATGGTGAATTTAATAACAGAAAAGAATTTGTATATTTTAAAATGTTTATAAGTCGTTTAGCGACGCGTTCGAACTTCGTAGCCATAAAATTAAACATTAAACATTATTGTAACCTTTATCACGACGGTAATGACATCTGATGTGCGGAAACAAAATCAAACTCGTTTTGCATGCCCCATCAATGAAAATAACTTAATTTTTCGCGCATGCTAAATCGTTCTTTTTATCAATTTTAACTTATTCACAAATTGATTCTCACATTTCGAGTTTCAGTTGTCAAATTTCGAGATATCACAATTCACAAAACCGCAATTACGAGGTAGCACGATTATGGGTCCCAGCAAAGCCTTCTTTTAGAGCAGCGGCGTCCAAGCCAAATGAGCATTTTTCACAAATTTTCAAAATAAATAGAACAATAAAACTCCGATTAGAAAAGAAAAGTCAGCTGGGTAATGCGTTAATTATTTATGTATCCAGAGCCACAGAATTTATCACTCGAGAATGAGTATGAAGACCACCGCAATTTTTATTCCATTTTGAGGCATGCGGCCCGTGGGCCCATATGTAACAACTATTGCGGTGATCTTTACATCAATTCCGGAGTGATAAATTCTTTGCCCCCGGATACATAAATAATTACCGTGTTGTGAAGTTGACTTTTTTTTTAATCGCAGTTTTATTGCGCTAGTTATTTTGAAAATTTGTCAAAAATATTCATTTGGCTTGGACGCCCCTGTTCTAGAGTATAGAGCCATAAGCATGATGACGTATTTTTTAGAAGCTTTTTTAGTGGTATAAATTTATTTGAAATCAAAAAACTGAAAAGAAATAATAACAGTAGTCATTTTATATTATTTTAATTTTTTATTGTTAATTTGTTTGATTTTCACATTATAGTACATAATCAGTACGTCCAACATTACGAGATACTACTGGCCACGATTACTATAACCCGACCCAATAGCTTAATAGCATTTTGGTTTTCACCATCTTGGAAGTAAATACTGGCAATATTAGTCCAAATTTTTTTGTAGGTTTTGCCATATTTCCGGCGCACTTTTTCAATCTTTTCAGTGAGTTCATCAAGATTTTAGAATTGAGCAAAATCTCCAAACAATTTGTGTATACATTTAATTGATCGGTAACCTTTAAGGCTTCGTAATAAAAGTATATTTGTTTTGATTTGTTGATTAATTTGGTTTGGAACTAATGATAGCTCTGGAAAACGGCCGCTACCTTTAATTTGACGACAACAGATTTCCTGCCCAAACTTTAAACATTTCAGATAAAGTGTGGATACTGCCGTATGTGACCGGTGCTTCAGAATAAACTGATTTTTTCAATTGTGTTTTATAACTTTCTGAAACATGAACAATAGAAACTTTTCCAATATGTTTTTCTGGTATACTAACATAAATCTCGGTATCTGTTACTTTTGTTATTCGCCCCTAAATTATTAAGCCTTTGTTGTTGGAAAATTGTGACAAGTATTCAACGTGATTTTGTTTTGATTTTTTAACAAAATTCTTTTTTTCCATAATATTATGACCTTTAATCACGATTTGAACATGTTTAACGTCTGGTTTAAGAGTTTTGCAAATTTTTTTCGACACTTAATCTTTTTTAATTTGGCTGACATTTTTAAGGTTATGTCTAATTTTTCACTTTTGTCACTTAATTTAAGTTAAACGAACAACAATTTTCAACTTATGTATTTATTATAAGCCGGCAAATCTTATTTTGATTAATTACTAAACAAATTAATATTTATTCAAAATTAAATAAAATAAAAACACATTTTTGTTGGTCTTGATCAGATGAACCTCATTATAGATCGATAATTTGACAACTAAAATATGTCAAATTTTTTTGAGTGTTAAGAAAAACAAACAGCAGTTTATATGAAACTATCTTAAAATGTTTGAAAATATCTTAATTTTAACAAAAATAACCACAGAACATACTCAAACGGCACAAGATTAAACCTAAAGGATTCGAATTTAACTTCTTTTTATGTTTTAATTTTTCACTCGATTTTCACAAAACAAATACCGGTTTAGCTTAAAATGACATAAAATGAATACATTTCAATTAAACTTTTATTAAAAAATATTTAATTATGGCTGTAATAATAGAATTAATATTGCATCTGTCCCACTTCATACAAAAGATATGAACAATATTTTGACGTTTAATTTGTTTTCCTTAACACACAAAATCACAATGAAGTTGTCTAGCATTAAATATATTGTTTTGATTTTTTTTTTTTTTTTTGTGAAACGAAAATTTCGACAGCAGCGGAAAGCTTGGCTGCCATCTATTGGCGAGTATTGAAGTAGTTTAATATATTTTTCAACATGTAACGCTTTCATTAAATTTGGTGGAGATTGTTGTTGTTGTAAAAATGTTGATAATGAAAATCATTTTCTTAAGTGATTTACATATATGTTGAATTTCAAACATTTCTAATAATTATTTTATCATCCGTAATAAAGATTTTGTGAATTTTTATTTAAAAATCGTTCATTGAAAAAGAGTGATTTCCCATATGATTTATGTGTTTTACAATGGAAAGTTTGATTTTTTCATCGTTTCTAATTCCTTTATAAAAGCTACGATTTTTACATTATCGCTCTATATAATACAGGGTGCTCTGGTCCCAGTCGTTATGGTATACATATTTTATACGGAATATGACATAGTAGTAGACTGACATGACGTATTTCACTTCGGCATAAGGTACACTTCGGCATAAAGTACACTACGAATATTTATTTTATTTTATTTTATTAAGTGAAGGAAAATTTATTCTATGACGATAAAAGTTATTTTAGAATCTCATTTCAATTGCACCACTTATTCGTGTGTGCTTTAAAATACTAAGTAGGTCATTTTTGTTCGGGAAAGAGTTTCACTATACAAAAAAAAATCAGAACAAAAAATATTTTTCCGGAAATAAAATTAAGTTTTCCGGAAAATACCTTTCTGGAAAAAAATCTATTTTTCGTAACTGCCATTTTTTTAAAAAGTTTTTCCCGATTTTTTTTTTTTATGCCAAACTGAAATGCCATAATGAAATATGCTATAATGAAAAGTGTTTCTTATGGCCTGGTATGCCATATACCATACTGAAATATGCCGCAATGAAACATGCCGTAGTTATGCCATTGTAGTGAATTATGTCGTAATGAAATATGTCGTAATGAAAAGATTCCCACGATTATGTAAAAGTATTACGAGAAGACATTTTGTCTTACATAATCGGAAAAAATTCTGAAATTCATATTTTACATAATCGACCGGATTTCCAGATTTTGAGGGTTTAAAGCCTGATATAAATACAGTTTAATTGCATGATAGTTCATAACCGACTTACAGGTATGTAAAAACTTCTAAAATAAAAATTATCCATTAGAAGAAATAAAGATGTTGCCTCGTTAATACAATTTCTCCAAGTTCCAGAGTTGGAGACATACACAATTATAGATGATGCATTTGGGATGAGCTCATTATCCGAATTGATCTATTATAGAAAACCTTCCTGCAATGAAATATGTAGTGGGGTCATTGGAAGCAGAGAAAGAAACAGAATTCAGTCAAAAAAAGAGCTGCATGTGCTTGGTCTATCTAAAGAATTAAACCAAACTTTCGCATTGTGTGTGTACCCAAAACCCAGGCACAAGAAAAGCTAAGGTGCTAAATTTAAGCCAGAAATGGAAAAACAACCAATTTAAAAAACAACCCACTACGAGTATCAAGCCGACATCAGCCGAAAATGAGAGGAGTTTTCCATTAACGGAACGATTTCTAATCCGTTACATTTGTTTTAAATTGTTTTAAATCTTCCCTAATTTTTTTTTTACTTTCCATTTCTCAACTAAAAATTTAAAATTGTTGGCATTTTAATATTACATACATAATGAGAGGTATTGGACTAAAAACGGAGGAATCAGAAAATCACAATTTCGTTTCCCAGGAATGTAAAAGGTCCAGAAACGGAGCAAGCCCTACTATTTACATCAAGATGGTTTTGTTAAAAATTAAAAAAAAGCATCGGCTGCTCGATTGAAGAAAAAAAAAAATTAAATCGTTATGCTTTGCAAAAGGAAATTCAGGGGTGACATGTTGTACCATCACTTTCGATTCGTTTTCGGTAGTGTTTTGTCTCTTGTAACAAGAACAAAATTGCACTCTATTCCGCTTTTTCAATTATGCTTTTTCTAAAGCTATCTCAGCTTGCTCAAATAAAACAACATTCTATTTCTACTTTCAGTCATCACTTTTTATCACAAAAAATTTTGTTTGCGATATTTTAACGTACAATTTTGTTCTAGTTACAAGAGACAAAACACAATCGAAAACGAATCGAAAGTGATGGTACATCATTTCATCCCAGAATAATTTTACGAAAATGACTCTATTGATAAATATATTAAGTCCTTGTAGGAAAAATAAGGTACATATGTCCACAAAGTACTTTTGAGGATATCGACAAAGTACACTTTCCGCTCTTGATACATATGTAAGTAACTATTGTACAATCATCACATTACATTCGAGAGAAACATTTCAAAAGAAAGTAGCCGATGTATTTTCTCAGCTGAGCAATTGAAATTTTATTCATATTTGATGGTTAAAAATTGATTGGAAACTAAATAAATTTTTAAATTCTATAAAAATTAATAAACCATTTAATGGTACAATTTTTAACAGGTGAGCGAATTGTTAAGTTTTATTTTAATTTTTAATTATCTATTGTGCAGTATTTTTATTATTGTCTGATAAAGTTCTAGCCAATACCTGACTGCACTATATGATATTTTAGTTTTATTTGCGATTATAACCTTGATTTTATAATAAGATTTCTTTGTATCAATTAAAGGGCGCTTATACAGTGACTCTCATAACACACGTATGATCACACGTAATAATTTTTATGTTAATTTATTATTGATATTTGTGATGTTGAAAATAAATTGTTTTTTTAATTTGTTAAATAAATATTTAATAAACTGTTGAATATAAAAAGAAAAACTAAAAAATTTAATTTTATTTTGGTCTAATAAAATACATATTAGCGTCTTATGAAATCGTGATCAATTATGAGAGTCACTGTATATATGGCATTATCTGACGTATGTATATAATTTTTTTTAAGTTAAACAAAACTGAAATATAAGGTTCTTCCGAACCACAGCCAGATAATTATTATTTACGTAGAGCGAAATTATCAAGAGTTTTGCAAGTTCAGTTTCGATCTGACTAAGAATGCGAAAAATTTTAATTTCATCCAATCTCATCAAGCTACAGCGACTGAACTGCTAATTCATTCCTTTGGTTATTTTCTATATAAAACAACCAAGTAGTCTAAGTATTAGCGAATTATATATCCAATGCGAATAAATAAAACTTTTAATTTCCTGACTTTGAAAACTATTCAATTTAACCATTTGTAATTGGCGAGTACTTGCTACGAAATGTAAAATTAATCATCGTCCGCAAAGGTATTGTAATTGTAATGTCTATTATTGTAATTGTATGTGTGAAAATATCTGTAATTGTCTTTTAATGTCTAAATGTGTGTTCATGGTAATATCTAAATATATTGTCTATGTATGTATGTGCTACCTAATATTGTCTCTTGTTTAAGATTGTTTGATGTTTGGTGTTAAGTTAAATTATGTTTCTAGTCTACAGATGAATATTGTATAATTTGTAGACTTATTTTGAGACGATATATATATTTTAGATCACTATTATTTCACTTATTTCACCATTGAACTACTCTATCGGTTAACTCGGATTTAAATTTTGATTTATATTCATGCGACTATATATTTCTTAGATAAATAAGGAGAATTTGATTACCCGTGTAGTCAATTCTCTTTATTTCTAGTTTAATTTAATTTGCATTTAGTAGATTTTTTAATATTGATTTAAGATAGAAATATGTTAGTTGTGCTAAGTGCCGAACATAAACTCCTGACAAGCATTTATTAAGTGTAAACACCTCTCTTGATACTTGTATTTGTTTATGTTCTAGCGGTTTATATTAGTACACATTTAATAGAAAATACTTACAATTTCGGTTGATTGTTGCAGTTGTGTAGAATATTCTTTAAATATGTCAGGAATATATTCTAGTAGATTAAGTTGTTATAATTTAAACACTTATGTTGTATATTTTTATATTTATGAAAACACAAATTTTTATTTTCCTTTTATGTATAATTTACACTCACTTTATTTTATCACTTAAATATTATAAAATGGTAATTCTAATTGAAATTTTGGATTACTTTAATTCGATTTTCTATATTCTGTGTTAACTTATTTTAGATAATTTTGTTTTAATTTGACCGATAAAATTTCGAACAGAATGACGTTGTCTGTACGATTTTTAGAACTACTCTTTTCTTTGGTTTCAATATTTCGTTCTTATATACTAAAATATTGTGTGTTTCCAACAACAACACATATACAAATATAATTGCTGATTTTCAATATTCCAAGAACTAGATCATAAATTTATTTTGGTCATTATATTGTATTTGATATTTTTGTTTTAATTGCATTACCCAATATTCTACTTATTTTAGGTCAATATATATTACACATATGTATGTCATTTACTTACTTTGGGTTACATCATATATTATTTTTATTAAAAAATGTAATTGATTTTATTAAATTTCCCTAAATGTTTGCACTATATTTGCTTATTTTTACAAATTGTGAATTTTATCATAATATGTACGTCTACGTATGTATTTGTTTTTTTATTTTTATTTATTATTGTTTGGGAATTCCGCTAAAGAATGCATTTTGAAATATGAGTTGTTTACTTTATAATTTTATAGGTCAGTAGTCTGTGTTTTTATTTAAATACTATACAACAAGTAGTTTGTGTTACAATATTACACAACACCTTCCTCTTTCGGGTAGTGAAATTTTCAGAAGGAAAATTTCACTCTATGAAATATGTTTTACTTATTCTATGTTAGTATATTATGTTTTAATTTTTTACTTGAACTTATAAAGATGTTTTTTGTTGTACTATGATGTCTTCTCACGTGGATGTCATTATCGTATGTATGTCACAATTTTTCTTGTCTGGGTTGTAGAGTCTTGGTTTCCGTGTCTCTGGTTGAATTTTCACTAGTTTTACTTTGTTTTTTGCGTGGTTTTTGCTTTTGTTTCTTGTGTGACTGTTCCGCGTTCTGTCATTTCTTGATATGTTTACAGTGTTCTCTATTATGTTCATTATTATGTTTTTATTGTTTTTATGGTTTTAATTATTATCACTGGCTTTTATTTATGTTATTGGTCGCGTTATCGTTGGTGTTATTATTAGTGTTATTATTATTATTTATTTATCTATTACCACCGTTACATTGTTGGTGTTATCATTAGTGTTATTATTATTATTTACTGCTGCTTATTCATCTATTAACATTGATTTTCAGCTAATTGGTCTTCCCTAATGATCATGGTTGTGATTCACCTTTGGTTACTCCTATTGTTGAATTTCTCACTAGTGTTTGTTTCATTTTCCTATTCCGCTTCCTTGACTCTATTTTGTTGTTGCCTGTTTGTCGTACATCGTCCTCTGTTGCTTTGTGACTTGCAGAATTATTCATCTCAATACTTGTTTGAGATTCACCTATCTTTGTTAGATTAGGCTCTGATGTGTAGTCTTTTCGTTGTCAGTTCAAGTTGAAATTATTTAGTATTCTTATTCTAAGTTAGTATGATTCTAGCTAATTATTTGTTTTTTCTTTTATAAATTCCCATTTTTTCATTTTATCTTAATTCTAAAAAAAAATTTCTTTTTACTCTGACTTATTTGAATTTGGAAAAACTCTGTTTGCTTTTATTTACTTAGTTTAATTAATTCATATTGCATTTAAGTTTTTGTGTGTTTACATTTACATAACATTAATGTGGTTTTTATATTGTCTTAATTCTATTTCTTACTACTTTGAATCTGTTCATTTAGTTTCCTTATTTGTGGATATACGTACATATGTTATCCTAATTTTCTAAAATAAAATGTGAGTGAGAATTAATTTTACGATATTTGTCTTTTAGTTTAGATTAACAATTATTAATACAAATATTAATTTAAAGTTACATATTAACTACTATGTTCTTATTTTTTTTTTTTTTAAATTTGAAATTTTAACTTGCTTTGAAATTTGGTTTGAAATTTTGAATTTGTTTTGGTTAGTAGAATTTGAATTTTGAGTTTTTGCCGAATTTGGTTTTCTTGTTCTCTCATGTTTGTTAGTAGTGATTTATACATGAGGGAAAAAGTGTTTTATATTGTTTTTAGTTTTTGTTGGTGTCGCTTAGTCTTTTTTGTTTACCCTATACCTGTAGTCGGTACGTCACTATTATCTATTTTAAAATTTTGTGGTGATATCATGTCCCTACTACTACTGTACTTTGATACTAAATTGATTTTTTTAGTTTGTGTCTCGTCAAATAAATTTCCTAACATGCCTGTGTCACATTGGTAGTCATCCTGTGTTGAGCTATCTGAAAAACTTCTTTTATCTAGTCTTTGTATTTGAGTCTGATACAACATGTCTGTGCTTGATTGTGTGGCTAATATAGTTTTGCTTTCTGTTTGTGTACCTACTATTGGTCGAGAGTCTGGTCTCTGTATTTCTAAACTAAATTGCGAAGCGTCATGGCTTATTTGTTTATTCGTTAACTGCTTTTTTGCTATTGTTTGAGAGTCTTGTCTCTGTGTTTCTAAAACTAATCGCGGAGCGTCGTGGCTCATTATTTGAGAGTCTTGTCTCTGTGTTTCTAAAACTAATCGTGGAGCGTCGTGGCTCATTATTCGAGAGTCTTGTCTCTGTGTTTCTAAAACTAATCGTGGAGCGTCGTGGCTCATTATTCGAGAGTCTTGTCTCTGTGTTTCTAAAACTAATCGTGGAGCGTCGTGGCTCATTATTCGAGAGTCTTGTCTCTGTGTTTCTAAAACTAATCGTGGAGCGTCGTGGCTCATTATTCGAGAATCTTGTCTCTGTGTTTCTAAAACTAATCGTGGAGCGTCGTGGCTCATTATTCGAGAGTCTTGTCTCTGTGTTTCTAAAACTAATCGTGGAGCGTCGTGGCTCATTATTCGAGAGTCTTGTCTCTGTGTTTCTAAAACTAATCGTGGAGCGTCGTGGCTCATTATTCGAGAATCTTGTCTCTGTGCTTCTAAAACTAATCGTGGAGCGTCGTGGCTCATTATTCGAGAGTCTTGTCTCCGTGTTTCTAAAACTAATCGTGGTTTGGTTCCAGTTTGCTCTGGCGCCTTGTTGAAGACGGTTTGTGTTCCGTTATTTTCTCTGTCTGTATTCTGCGTCAGGCTGGTGACGGCTTTTTCTTGCTGATTTTCTGTTTCTGTGTTAGAGGTTACTTTTGTCAAATCTATATAAACATCTGTGTTCGATAAATTTGTCTCGTAGGTTTTCTCTAACATTTGGATTTTTGGGGTTGTTATTTTTTTGAGGTACATTTCAGGAATGGTACCCATGGAGAGTGCATAATCGTGTCCGTTTTGATTTGTTCGAAGTCTATTTTTGTTTGTGGGATCCAACTGCGGCGGCTCTCCTACAGCTGGTTGGATCCGTTGGAGTTTTCCTGGAGGTGCGTCTGCCCTTGTCTACAATCTGCTTGGTAATTGTCTGGTGGCCGTGTGATCATTGTGCTGATTTTCATGTTTTCAAATAAATTCTCTATATTACCTCCTGCTGACTCTTTCCCTGGCTGAGTGTAATTTTGATTTGTTCTTAATTTATTTCTACATTCCTCAAAAGTATGCCCTATTGTTGTCTTGCAATGCGAACAATACTTTGTTGGTCTGTTTGTGACGTAATTTTGATTCATGGTTTGTCTGTAGCTACTGTATGGTTTCTCATGGTTCTGCATCATACTCTGGTGATTTTCTTCTCTGTGATTCATGGGTTGTTGAAAACTTCTATTTTGTCTTGGCATATATCTGTTCATATCTTGTGTTTTTGGTAGGTACATTCTTGGTTGTTGTTGTGCTTGCTGGTGGTATTGTGTCTTATTTTGTGACATTTGTCGGTATTCTTGCCTCCTTCTTTCCTCATAAACTCTAGTTCTGCATACGTCCCACGTATGATTCGGTCTGTAACAATAGTTGCATATGACTTGGCTTAAATGTTGTTGATTTCTGCTACATGATTGTACTGGAATGCTGGTTACTTGCTCCGTGCTTTTTGTGCTTGTCATTGCCGCTAATAACTTTTCTATCTCCTCGGTTTCTTCTAGAATTTCATTAACGCATTTTGCTCGACTGATTATAACTTTCTCCTTTAGTAAACTGTTGCTCAGCCCTCTTTTGAACACTTGTGCCGCACTTGTATCTAGGTATTTCAGGTATGTCTCATCTATTTTTGTTACTCCAAATTTTGTCCTATAACCCCTCTTGTACCTTTCCAGAGCTTCACTTAACCTATACCCGTAATCTCTTAATGACTCGTTGTACTTTTGTTTAACCTCGTGGAGTTCTTTCTCCAATTCTTCCAGTGTGCGTACCTCCATGTACATCCCCTGTAACACTTCTTTCAGTTGTGTATAATCTTTGATCTGCCTGGTGCTTATCCTGGTGTATGCATCACCTGTTAACCTGAACTTTATTAATTTATCAAAATTCGCCTTTTCTTCAACAGTCCCTAACATGCCGTAGACCATATCTGCTGAATCTATGAACCTGTTTAACTCGTCTAATCTCTTGTTCGCATTTCCACCATTGAATTCCTGCACGCATGCCACGATTTGTTGTTGTACTTGTTGTAGATTCATTTTGATGCTTTGCTCCTTGTCTGTTTGTTCTATTGCCTCTGCTTGTTCTATTGCCTCTGCCTCTATTAATTCGGTTACTGGTTCTTGTTTGATAATGATTGGTTTTGGTACTGTTACTTTCTTTTTTACCTCTGTCGGTGCGTTGTTGTTAGCTGTGTTTTGAGTTTGTATAATTTTTTCCGCTGGTGTTGGAGATCGTGGTGTTCTTGATGATTTGCCAAATATCAACCCTGGATCTGTTTCTTTATTCATGTGAATCTAAATGCAGTTAGATGGCATCCTTTTTTCCTGTTACTACTATTGTTTTGCTTATGGTACCGTTTACCATGAACTACCCTAACTAATTTGCAATAGGTGCGTATGCTACAGCGCCAATATTGTAATTGTAATGTGTAATATTGTAATTGTAATGTCTATTATTGTAATTGTATGTGTGAAAATATCTGTAATTGTCTTTTAATGTCTAAATGTGTGTTCATGGTAATATCTAAATATATTGTCTATGTATGTATGTGCTACCTAATATTGTCTCTTGTTTAAGATTGTTTGATGTTTGGTGTTAAGTTAAATTATGTTTCTAGTCTACAGATGAATATTGTATAATTTGTAGACTTATTTTGAGACGATATATATATTTTAGATCACTATTATTTCACTTATTTCACCATTGAACTACTCTATCGGTTAACTCGGATTTAAATTTTGATTTATATTCATGCGACTATATATTTCTTAGATAAATAAGGAGAATTTGATTACCCGTGTAGTCAATTCTCTTTATTTCTAGTTTAATTTAATTTGCATTTAGTAGATTTTTTAATATTGATTTAAGATAGAAATATGTTAGTTGTGCTAAGTGCCGAACATAAACTCCTGACAAGCATTTATTAAGTGTAAACACCTCTCTTGATACTTGTATTTGTTTATGTTCTAGCGGTTTATATTAGTACACATTTAATAGAAAATACTTACAATTTCGGTTGATTGTTGCAGTTGTGTAGAATATTCTTTAAATATGTCAGGAATATATTCTAGTAGATTAAGTTGTTATAATTTAAACACTTATGTTGTATATTTTTATATTTATGAAAACACAAATTTTTATTTTCCTTTTATGTATAATTTACTTTATTTTATCACTTAAATATTATAAAATGGTAATTCTAATTGAAATTTTGGATTACTTTAATTCGATTTTCTATATTCTGTGTTAACTTATTTTAGATAATTTTGTTTTAATTTGACCGATAAAATTTCGAACAGAATGACGTTGTCTGTACGATTTTTAGAACTACTCTTTTCTTTGGTTTCAATATTTCGTTCTTATATACTAAAATATTGTGTGTTTCCAACAACAACACATATACAAATATAATTGCTGATTTTCAATATTCCAAGAACTAGATCATAAATTTATTTTGGTCATTATATTGTATTTGATATTTTTGTTTTAATTGCATTACCCAATATTCTACTTATTTTAGGTCAATATATATTACACATATGTATGTCATTTACTTACTTTGGGTTACATCATATATTATTTTTATTAAAAAATGTAATTGATTTTATTAAATTTCCCTAAATGTTTGCACTATATTTGCTTATTTTTACAAATTGTGAATTTTATCATAATATGTACGTCTACGTATGTATTTGTTTTTTTATTTTTATTTATTATTGTTTGGGAATTCCGCTAAAGAATGCATTTTGAAATATGAGTTGTTTACTTTATAATTTTATAGGTCAGTAGTCTGTGTTTTTATTTAAATACTATACAACAAGTAGTTTGTGTTACAATATTACACAACAAAGGGTTAACTCAACCCCAAATGCCCAGCTCAACTCCCGTGTTAACATGATCTAAAAAATTACATGCTTAACTGCTTACACGAATTCAACATTTTTCATTTATAAATGTCGAGAATAGTTAATTTGGAGAAACAAAATTTTTGTCATTTTTAACTTGCCGAACTTAATAACTTTAAATTCACATCATAACAATTGCAACTGATAATGTTCTGTGATTAGTGTAAACAAATTAATTCTTTTTGAAATATTATGACTAATATTTCGAATATGCAACTTGACTGACAAGTGCCCATCTGCAAATAAGTATTACAAGGTCATCCAAATTTGGGAAATATTTCACTAAACAACTTCCTTTAACAGCGTTACAAATTAGAGCGCGTCGAGTGGCACATCATCGCTATGTTAAATAATTTGTCATAATGTATCTTCCCTGTTATGAATTTTATGATGATTTAAGTAATATTTAAATGGTTTGTTTAGTGTATGCCCAAATTCGAATGTAAATTTATTTTATGTAAGTAATGTGTAACATACGTTTTCTCTTATTCCTATACTGTGTATCAGTGGTTTCTTGTTAATTCATCAAAATTTCGCAAATTTCGACGCATTCGATGATGATTAATAAATAAGTAATTGTTTTTTTTTGGAAGTGTTAATCGAATACAATTTGCAAACACTTATGAAACATGGAAACTAATTTATGGACAACCCTCTTAAAATGTATTACGTGAGTGTAGGACAGTTATAAATAGCGTATCGACTGTAATAATATGATATATAAAAGGCTACTGTTACTAACCATCGAAATTTTGCGAGTTTGTCCATCACTTTCATTAAATTTATGTGTTACCAAATTATAACTGTGGCACAGTCGTCAGCATGCTTGCTTTAAGCTCCGGAGGTCCCGGGTTCGATTCCCGGCGAGTGATGAAAAAATGACGGCTGGTTTATGTAGGATTAATGAATTAATCATTCATTATCAGTTAAAAATAATGATTACGAAACTTCATAATGAAGCGGCCAAATCCCTCTATAGGATGTAGCGCCAGCGAAAAAAAAAAAATTGTAACTGTGACAAATTTTCTTTACTATTTCTAATTGTCGGTGCTACAAAAGTTATTTCCATCTAACGACCCGATCCAGCTGTTCCGCCATTACAACCCGGGTTACATTTTTAACTTCCATATTACGACTCCTATAAATTTGCGAATTACTGATACATTACTGATTAAAAAAACACAGCCAATGACGAGTTAAATAATATTTCCTCTCTTTCTAAAATCAGTGCAAGTAACGGTAGAAATAACGGGAAATAATTTACTCGGAAATATCTACATGAGGCGCGCACATTATTGCGTGCTTAGTTTTATCATAGACAATCATAATAGATCTCTCATTTGACTAAAAACAGAAAATAAAAACAAAAATTTTCCATTCAAATATTATCGATGTATTGCATATACGTATTATATTTGCAACGCATTCTAAAATTATTGCCTTATAAAATACACAACACAACGATACATTGGAATTATCAGAAGTTTTTGTTTTTTTCCTTTAGTTACTATGAAATGAGAAATCTAGTATGAATGTCTATGGTTTTATTATCAATATTCACTAGAATTATTTAATTATTTAGGTAATAAATTGATCATTATATTTATTTCCCATGTATACTGTTAATTTACTATATACGGTTGCTACCACGCGAGAAAACAAATGAGGAACATCAATAAGTTCTAATTAATTCTAATAGGGATATGCGGTTTGGAAAGCAAAAATGAAGTTATAAATTAAAGCTAAAGTATTTTAAGCGAAGACACCAAAAAAGACACATTTCGTTTGTGGTAAATTCGTGGTTTATTGTTTTTGGAATATATTTTGTTTTTAAATATTTTTTTGTTTCGGAAATTATGGTAGATTGTAGGATCACTACAGATTTTGCTTAACAAGAAAATTACGTTGGTGGAGGAGGAAGGGAATGGAGAGGAAGGATTGGAATGATTAAAACGAAAATAACTGAAGTACATACAATTGTTTAAAATGTAACGTCTATAATATTAGTTTACATAATTTATTTTTCTTTTTTTGTATATTATTACTCTTACCTCGAGAGTGCGGAATATGGTATCTAAAGAATTCCAACGCGAAAAAATTTCAAAGTGTGTCTTTACGGGATTTTATTGCGAGAGATGGCATTGTATAGGCGACTTAACTAGCTCTTTTAGTTCGGCTGAACACTTTCCGTGATTGTTTTGGTAGAATTTAGAAAGTACTCTAATATTTCGGCTATATTCCAGTGACTTCAAAGCTTGTTATTATCTATCATTTGTTAAGCTCGGCATTTTGTGGCAGTGCGAACCCCGCTAAAACATGAGAGTTACACTCCAAGTCTGGTCTTGCTTAAGTTTTACAAATAATAATAAGTAGATGTTGAAAAAAATGTATTTTGATGTTGCAAAAATATAATCAATCGAGATGATCGGGTCAATATCGAAACATAGCAAGCATATACCAAACAAAATAGGCAGTTGACAAGTGATGCACCGTCAACAGATGGAGAGAAGATAGGTTTAGGTAGACTAACTAAAAAATATTGATGTATTGAATTCTGTCATGCAACAGGAAAGACATCGTTTTATTTTACTTTACCTTCGGGACCAATACTTTGTGAAAACCAATAGTAATAAGTTCTGAATTCTACTCTGTTATACGAAGTTGCGGTTCCATAAATCAATTAGATCACCTGAGGCGGAGGAGCTCTCAGGAATCCTTATTGGCTGTCGGAAAGAAACCTGATTTCTTCTAAGTAGTTTATTATATTGACAAGAATGAAGGGTCAACTGCTTATAGCTTATGTGAATTGCTTTTACTTTCAACTTCAATTCGTCATATTTCATTGAACCAAGCGGTATTCTCGTTTTTAAAAGCATAACGGTCTAAATTCTCTCTTACCTACGAGTATTAATGTAATTCGCATACCGCCACAGCGTTCGTTAACCGTTGTAGTGTGATGAGGTGAGCTACTAAATTCGTCGCAAATGAGACAATGATCTTAAAATTAGCATAAAATTTAGAAAACAAAAAACATTTAAAAACAAATAAACATTTTTTTTTAGTTTTCAGCTAGATTTCGTGTTGATTACAAGACAATAGAATGACGAGGAATAAAATTTGGATTTAAGAAATTAGGTAAACCAGTCACAAATTTGATTAAGTTAATTTTCTAAAGAATGTAAAAATTTAAGATAAACATAGCTGTCACCAGCTGAAAGGCTTCAGAAAAGTTAGTGTGGATGCGTGAATAGAACTAAATAGACTTTCGTTCAGGGCTGCGGAGTCGATGTTGGGAGTCGGTATTGAGGAGTTTTAGTGGTATCAGAGATGGAGTCGAAGTCGGAAAAATTCTGACCGGCTCCGATTCCGTATTTTATATTTTTCTTTCTCTCCTAAAATGGACCTTACCCTTAGTTACAAAAAGACTCCAATCAGTTTAGTTGACGCCTGGCCAATTTTATAAAGAATGCGTAATGTTGATATAGAGTAATGTTTTATTTAGGAAAAATTTCAAATATCCTCACAATCTGAGTTTTAATTTTTGTTATGTTTAAATTGTGTTCTTATGATGAAAGATTTTGAACACGAGCATGCACGTTGATTATATGTAGAAGTTGGAGTCGGAGTCGGAGTTAGGGTCGGAGTCGGAGTCGAAGAATTATTTTACCGACTCCACAGCCCTGTTTCGTCAATAGTGACACTTCTTAAAACCCCGGCTCATGTTCGAGGAAGATTGTAGAAAATCCTAAAAATATTTAAAATTTGTATAAAATCAGCCTATAGAGTGTCATGTCTGGAGATGAATTGAATCGATGTAATTTATCAGTATAGTTATCGCTGAACAAAAATCTAGTAGAAGTTTCCCGTTAAAAATCTGAGAAAATTCGATTTTCCTAAAATCATTAGAAAATTGTATGTAAACATTGTGGACATGTGCACTCGTTTATTTTTACTTATTAGGCACCACAAAGTAAGTGACGGGAGAATCCAACTTTGGTTAGAAAATCCAATGAGAAAAATAAACAAACTAATAATAATTTTCTTGAAACACTTTATTTTTGATCTTGTCGCTTCGACTCACTGATTGCAAATAAATTTAATAAAAATATTGACGCCAATCAACAGAAATATTGGCTTACATGGTTCATGTGGTTACACTTAGATGGCACGAATACTCAATTCGGCCAGTTTTATGTTTCGGACATTTTGTGTAATTACTTTATTAGTTGTCACATTTGACAGTAAAATAATCAATTATCAAAACAAAACAAAGAAAACATTAAATCGATAGGTAAACTTAATCTAAATGTACAATAACATATTTTAACCTTTTCCTTCCTTTTTAGATTACTTATTATTCGATGCGGCTCGAAGGCAATTTGGTTACAACAGAACATCCATCAGATAAGTATTTTTGTTGAAGATTTGTGTTTCTTTGTGGTGATTTTGTTTGCTTCCTTTCCAGGTATGTCCAAGGCTTCTGGTGATCCCGAACAAACATATTTAAATATACATAGTAGATTTTACGTAAAGTTTCTAATAATTTTTGGAAAATCGAATTTCTCCAGATTTCCCACGGGAAATTTGAACTAATTTTTTTCCATCTTTGAATCCATCTCCAGACATAACAATCTAAAGGCTAATTATATACCAATTTTCTAATAATTTTGGAATATGAAATTTTCTAGATTTCCCAGAAATATTTTTTTTTCGATTTTCCAGCAATACCTACCTATTGAGAAATTTCCAGACAAATGTACTATTCTAAACGCTAATTTTACGCAAATTTTTGAAAAATTAAATTTTCCCTAATTTCCCATGGAAAACTTGAACTGAATGGTTTGCTTCGGTAGTAGAACAATTTGCTAATAATTTTTGGAACATCAAATTTTCCCAGTTTTCCCACGAGAAACTTGAAGAAAAGCTTTGTCTCTAAAGGCACTTTATAACACTTAAAAGGCTAATTTTATACCAATTTTCTAATGAGTTTTGGAAAATCGAACTTTCCTACATTTCCGCGGGAAACTTGAACTGTATTTTTTCCAGCAATATCGATTGGCAAATTATATCAATGCAACCCATATGAAGACATAATACTCGAGATGCACATTTTAAATATTTTTTGAATTCATCAGATATTCCAATGTTTTCCACGAGTAGGTGGACCTAGATTTTCCAATTTGACTATTGACAAAAGTTTTCAATGTCATCGATATAGGCTGATATCGGCTAAATTTTTTTCGGTGGGATGCTAATACAGTAATCTGCATTATCGACCTTTTACTGTCGGCTAACTTTAACAAGGTATCGTATTGGGTTGTTCGGAAAGTAATTTCGTTTTTTCCCAACAGAAGACTTACTTCTATTTTTTGTAAACAGAGGAATTAATATCCCAACAGAGTAATTAATTGTATTTTTTGTGTTGTAACCAACTTCACACATAGTCGCATAATCGTATGTATTTTGACAGCTGACATAGCAAGGCTTGCTTGTGAAAAAAATCGATTGATTCTGCACAGTAGTTTTTGGTTGATACCCTTTGAAATATGGAAAGTGAAAAAGCGCATTTTCGGCATATTTTACTTTTTTACTACAGAAAAGATAAAAATGCTGTTCAAGCAAGAAAAAAATTATCCGATATGTATGGAGAAGATGTGTTAAGTGAGCGCCAGTACCAAAACTGGTTTGCAAAATTTCGATCCAGCAATTTTGATCTCGAAGATGCACCACATTCTGGAAGGCCAGTTGAAGCTGATGAAGACACAATAAAGGTCGTGAGATCGCTGAGAGATTAAATTTATCGAATTCGACCGTTCATGATCATTTGAAATGGCTAGGTTTAATCTCAAAGCTCGTCATATGGGTTCCTCATCTTCTTACAGAAAAAAATTTGTGCCGTCGCATTGACGTCTGTAATTTGCCTGCAAACGCCATGTAAATGATCCATTTTTGAAGCGTATCATCACTAGGGATGAGAAATGGGTCGTCTACAACAATGTTGTAGGAAAGATGCACCGGCTCAAAGCACTCCGAAAGCCAATATTCATCAAAAAAAAGGTTATGCTATCTGTTTTGTAGGATTTCAAAGGAATCGTTTATTTTGAGATTCTACCGAGCAACACATCGATTAATTCTGAAGTGTACTGTCATCAGTTGGACAAGTTGAATGCTTCACTTAAAGAAAAAAAGCCAGAATTGGTCAATAGGAAAGGTATAGTGCTCCAACATGATAATGCGAAATCACATACAAGTTTGACCACTCGGAAAATGCTTTTAGAGCTTGGATGGGATAGATTGCCACACTCTCCATACTCTCCAGACCTAGTACCTTCCGATTATTATTTGTTCCGGTCTCTACAAAATTGTTTAGACGGTAAAACGTTTAATTAAAATGAGGAGGCCAAAAATCTCTTGGATCAGTTTTTTGCCAGGAAAGAACAAAAATTTTATGAGCGTGGAATCATGCTACTGCCAGGAAGATGGCAAAGGGTATTGGATCACGCTGGACAATATTTAATTGAATAAAATATTAATTCACTATAAGAAAATCGTCTTTCATTTTTATAAAAATAAAAAAGGAATTACTTTCCGAACAACCCAATATAAGTACTAATATTTTGTAATCATACTTATTCTGTTTGCCAATTCGGTAAATACATTTACTCTGCTCGAAAGGAGTATGTATAAAATGATAAAATTTGGTTTTATTAATTTTACGTTATTTTGATTTCTTCTCTGCCTTTCATTTAATTTTGAGTCGTTTCGATTTAAAACAAAAAAGAAAACTTGAGGCGAGTTGACGAGAGACGATTGACTAAAATTCCTATGAGGAATGTACAGAATAAAATTTGTATTAATTTAATTTGGCTAATTTACCTACACTAAATATTTGTATTCAAATATTGTTTATGCATTTAATTAAATAATAAACTAATCGAATTTGGAATAATATTTTAATTCAACAGAAGGAAATATGTACTTAAATTTGGTACAAGTATGGTAGAATATTAATACGGGATGTAATTTAGGCTCAATTTTAAGTAATTATTAAAGCTTCATGAAAGTTGCGAATTTCAGTTATACAATTTTTCAAGACCACGACTTTGTCGACAATGGTATTTCTCGAAATTTGATTCAACACAACTTGGGAAATAAAACATACATTAAAACTAAACAACTAATTGTAAAATTGCATTAAAACTATGATTTATATTCACCAGTAATTTTAAGATTATCGTATTCGTTAACCGATGTGAACTTAAATTTATAAAAATTTATTAACTCTGCCAATATCGAACAAATATGAGGAGAAATTTTGAATACTCATTTTGGTTTTCTACACAAACTAAATCTAAATTACTAGCGCTGCTGCAGTTCTGGTTTACTGGTACAAAAGAAATAAAATTACTGCAAAATCTACAAAACACACATGAATATATTGCTTCAATTACTGTTCGTAAAAATTCAAATAAAAAATTACAGAATTTCACCAGTCCGCAGTGCTAACTGTACATAAATAAATTTGTTTCTGAAAGCTTAATAGCAGTCAGTCCAGTTGAAGGATTCTATCGGAACCAATCTCATACAAGTTGAACATTTTACTTGGGCACATTTAATTGCAATCTGGTAAATTAAACACTTAAAATTAATAACTTATAACAAATAATTTTCTTACCACTGCTAATAATGCGAATAGTATATAAGTATGATCCATAATTGTATATAAATATGTAAATAAATTATTTTTTATCACCACAATTAATTAAATATATTAAGCGTATAATAATAACGGAATTTTTTTTTTAACAAACGAAAATAAAATTTTTATTTTTTTAGATTTCACTTTATTTGAATAAAAAATAAATTTTCCATACAATAAATAATAAATTAATTTTCACATGAACATAACATATTTTTCATCTCGCGTAGGTATCATTCAAAAATTAAAACTAAAAATTATCGTTATAAGATCACACTGTACTACGTATGTATGTATGTAAATATTCCAATCGAAATTCACTTTCAATTGCGTTATAATTCTTTTTCACACAATTTTTTTTATTCACACTAACTACACACGAGAATTAAATTTTTTTAATAAATTTAATTTATTAATATAAAAATGAACAATTAAAAAACTTTATTTATTTTATAAAACAAAACCAAATGTTTTTTCGCCAAGCTGATTGAACAGCCACTGCACGTCGAACTAATATTTAATAAAAACTAAAAGAAAATCGGAATTTGTTGTTTTTTACTCAATGAAATGATTAAGCGCGTTTTAATATGAATGAGTTAAATTTATTTCCCTACCAAAGTTTTTTTTTAGTTTTCTTTAACTATTTCAATCTCTTATTTGTTTTTTTATTTAGATTTTTTTTTTATTTGTCTCTTATAAAAAAAGCAAATATCGCAAAAAATTCAAAACAAAAATTAAACGTGAGCTTAGAGCAACTCAGTGTACTGTAAGTAAGTAAAAATTAATTCTCTCGATTTTAAGTTTTGTTTTTACTTTTTAAATCTGTGTGGTAGCTTTAATAAAAATTTTGTTTTGTCTTTTCAGAATGTGGGTGAAATATGTTTTTAGTGGCAAATTCGCGTATAGGCAGCGGGCGGCGATGGTCAGTGACCGCGAGTGCGAATGTTTTAATTAGATCAGTTTAACTTAGTTACATTTATTTGTTTTATGTTTACCGACCTACTAATTTTTAAAGTAAAAATAAGTTCCTGTTCCTGGCGTCTTAAAATTTGACCAAAATAAAACGAAATAAAATTAAAATTCTATATAAATAGATTTGCAGCGCTAATTATTTAGTTAAATTAATATCGTTAGTCAAAAACGGAATGTTATTGTTTTTTATTTTGAATGATAACAAACTATTTATAGTTTGTTACGCAATAATACGTTATACTAACAATTATATGCCAATCATTAAATCATATCGTATTAAGAAATTAAGCGATTAAGAAACACCGGGTGCGTCAATTGAAGTGATACAATTTTAAAACGCCATAACTCTTTTGTTTGTTTTTTTTTTAAATTTATAAAAGTTAAAGCCGTATCATACACATTAAGCGAACGAACGTCGAACAGCTAATCAACAACAAACAGCAAAATTTGTTGGTCGTTCATTGCCGATATGGAGTGTCGTACACATCAAACGAACGGAAAGCGAATTTGCCGTTTCTAACATGTTCGCTGTTCGTTTGCAAATTAAATTGGTGAACAAGAGTGTGGATGTATTTTTTGGTGAAATAAAAAATGTCTAATGAACAGATAATTGCTGCTACTTGTTGTGTTTTTATTACGGGGTTAGCCAAAGACAAACAAAAAGGGAAACGACGTTGATGGATGGATAACTTCTGGAAACGAAAATCGTAAGCAATATAGAGGAACAAATTTAGTACACAATTTGTGCAAAGGAGATTTAGGCCAGTTTTACAATTTCTGAAGAATGTCGGTAACTGAAAGGTCCAAGTCGGTCCAAGAATTTGTAAGAAAAGTAAAAATTTTAGAGAACCCGTGCCAAGAAAGATTAGCTATTAGCCTCCGATTTTTAGCTAAGGGTGATTCTTATACTAGCCTAATGTATCTTTTTAAGTGTCAAAGCAACTAATTTCAACAATAGTTCCAGAAGTTTGCCCAGTTTTAGGGAAACAAATGCCGTAATTTTCTCAGGTAATACCCATTAAAACTAGTTTATACCGGGTGATTTTTTTAACCTGATACACTCAAATATCTCGGAAAATAAGCACTCTATGAAAAAATTGGTGAAGATCAAAATTTAATTATTCCACGGGGAAAATACATTAGTGTTAAAATTAGTACCCCCTCCCCTCCATGTAGGTGGGGCGGGGTAACTTTGAAACTAAAATAGGAACTCCTATTTTTTAGTACAGATTCGGATTCTACGGCTAAAAATCGTAGGATTTGATTGAAACATTTTTTTCGATTGCTCTATTTATTTTGAAAATTTGTCAAAAATACTCATTTGTCTTGGCCACCACTGGTATATACATATGAACATTCAAACAAGATCATTTTCATACATTCAAAGGCAAAAACAAGTTTTTGAACATTTTACTGTTCATATTATGTACTTTTATTGTTTTTGTGTTTTACGTGAATGTATTGCAAAGGAAATCTTTGCGCGTCTATAACTTTGGAAACCGACCACATAAAGATCGAGCCATACCACGTTTCTCTTTTCTGATCAAGGTCTATAAGTCAGTCTTTGTTTTATGAAAATCGGATAAGTACTTTTCGAATTAATAATTGTTAACAGACATGAATAGCGGGGATATAAGGCATCTCTCTCGCTCTAGCGCTTTGCTTGAGTTGAGATACCTAAAACAATAAAAACAAAAACATTCCAACGTTTGGTTATTTCTAGGGATCAATTCTCGTTCTGTGAGAAAACCTAATGAAACAAATGTTTCCATTTTATTCCGTTATTCACAATGAAACAACTTTTTATTTTTCACTTTCAGGATTGTATGAATTTCCAACTTGACGAACAAAAATGTTTGGTCGTTATGTTAAAAATGCATGCACATCTGTAAGTGAAAAGTAAAATTGTTTTCGTTGTGAATGCTCTGTGAAACTTTTCATTTATAACATTTCACACAACAACAATAGCTATATATGTATTCTCTTTATCCAAATGAAAAAAAATTGTGAAAAATGCTGAATTATACCTGATTTACACTCATTCTTCTCGTTCTATTCCAAAAGGATAGAAACATGAAGAAAAGTGCAAATACAATTTATCCATATATGTATAACAATGGAATAGGGTCGAAAGACCGAATGTCGAAAGGACGAATGTCGAAAGGCCGAACGCCGAAAGGCCGAATGCCCAAAGGCCGAATATGTCGAAAGGCTGAATGCCGAAAGGCCGAATATGTCGAAAGGCCGAATGCCGAAAGGCCGAATGTCGAAAGGCGGATTGAGTCGAAAGGCCGAATGTTGAAAGGCCGTTTGTTTCGAAATTGATTTTAATATTTCATCTTTTTAAGAATGAAAATTTTCAAAATTTATATTTTTATGCAAATCAAAATTTATATTTTTACCAAAGTTTTTGTATAAAAATGTTTAATAGTTAATCACCTTAAATATTAAAATCTTCTTACGTTTTTTTTGTCATATAATTAAAAATTAATTAAGGGTTGGCTGCCTTATCTATTAGGTTGTTCAGAAATTAATGCAGGTTTTCAATCATTTTATCTAAAACGACATATCTCAGTTTAGAATAAATTTTATCCTATGGTATTGCAGTACCATAGAATTCTGAAGTTCTGGAAGCGGCGAATCCTTCGAAGGCATTTTTGGCCGCTGTTTGATCATTGAAGATTTTTCCTTGCAAGAAGTATTCAAGATGCTTGAAAAAGTGATAGTCGGTTGGCGAGAGGAATGCTGAGTATGGTGGATGAGGCAGATCTTCGTAGCCCAGTTGGTTCAACTTCTGCAGCGTCGGCTGTGCAACGTGTGGTCAGTGCAGAAGAATTGGGCTCTATCTATTAACTAATGCTGGACGCAGACGTTTGAGTTCTTTACGCATCCTATCAATTTGTTGACAATATTTTTCTACTGTGATAGTTTCGTCAGGATTTAAGAAGCTCTAGTGGATAATTCCGACTAACGACCACCAAACAGTCACCATAGTCTTTTTTTTTTATGCAGCTCAGGTTTGGATAAATGTTTAAGGCTTCGCTTCGGTCCAACCACTGCGCTAAACGTCATCGGTTGTCGTATAGAACCCACTTTTCATCGCACTCAATAATGCGATCGAGAAATAGTTCGTGTTTTGTTGCGCAAAAGAAATGAAGAGCAGACTTCATAGGCGTTTTTTTTTGGTTTTCGTTCAATTCGTGTGGCCGCCATTGGTCGAGCTTCTTCGACTTTCCAATTCGGCTCAAATGTTCCGAAATTAATCCAATACTTACGCCTAGCTCCTCTGTAAGTTCTCGAACAGACATGCATGGGTTTGCTCCCACCAAAGCATTCAATTCAGCATCGTCAATAGCAGAGGAAAGTTCGCAACCTTTCCCATTTTCAAGGCTGAATTCAGCACGACGAAATTTTTGAAACCAACATTATATTGTGCATTCGTTAACACTTCCTTGGATCCAAACTTCATTGATGTTTCGAGCCGTTTGTGCTGCACTAGGGCCGAGTTTAAATTCATACAAGTAAATTTGGTGAAATTCTAGTTTTGACATCTTTACTTCAAAGGTCCAGAAATAGACAAAAATACAATTAAGATTAAAAATATGTAGATTATATGGTAAGAAAGAGCATAAACTAAGCTTTAAAATGACGTATAATGTTACACCCTTTGCGTAATTTTTTATTGTTAAAAAACTGTTCAAACAAATAAAATCATAAAACCTGCATTAATTTCTGAAAAACCTAATAGAAAAAAAATACAGAAACTGAAAATCCAGAAATAAAGAAACTCAGAAAAATAAAAATCCAGAGATACTAAAATCCAGAAACATAATTATCAAACTGCGGACCAAATTATAATTAAAATTTAAAAAATGTCTATCAAATTTGAGTTTTCCCGTAAAGTTCCTAATATTTATGATAATGGAAATCGCTTCCCCTGATAGTCTAAAAATTGGGTTGGCCACGTATCACAGTTTTTAAAAAGACTGTTTACAAAAGACTGTTTCTAAAATCTTTTCTCCAAAATCTTGTTTTACAAAACCTTGTCACCAAAAATCTTTTTGGAGAAAATCTTGTTTTTGTTTATTTATGCTAATAATGTTTTTAATGAACTTTTACAGATTTTACTCTAAAATAAAATGGCATTGACTAATTTAACAAGAATTGTAGAGACTAACGGATTCGGTAACTCTCACGGGCACGCAGGACGTCGCTGCGCTTCCCCCGGAATCAGTAAACTTGTCGCATTGCGTGCCGCACGTATAGGAGCGGATTATATACATAGAATCTTTTAATGACATACGTATTGTAGAATTGTAGACGTACATAGAATTGTAGAGGCTAATGGTTTCGGTAACTCTCACGGGCACGCGGGAGGTCGCTGCGCTCCCCCCGCTTAGCCCTCTGCGGGGCTTTAGATTTGAACTTCGGGGTACGTAGGAGCCGGGACCAGCAAACATGTCGCACTGCGTGCCGCACGTAAGAGCGGATTATATAGAGTCTATTAGCGACACCTACTAAAAAGAAAAATAATTTGCACTATTTTGTTATGCAAGATTTTGCAATTGCAAGATTTTGTAGTTGCAGCATTTTTTAATTGCAACATTTCATAGTTGCAAGATTACTGCTGTTAACGTCAAAACCAAAAATGGTTCTATTTGTATTGCTGGTGTGTACTGCCGTAGACTAAAGTAATATTATAAAGACGTCCTAATACGAATAAAAAAAAAATTCAATTACCGGGTGCCAATCCATATAACAGCGGGTGCCAATGTGTAGTAATCTTTAGTGAAATTAACAAAAAAAAGCGAAACGGAAAACAAAAATTGACTTGTGTGTACTTTGTATACCAAAAGCAAAAGCAAAGTTCAATTATAAAATAAACTGAATGAGAAAAAAATGTGTACGTTTTGTGTTACAGCCATTTGTGTATGTATACAAATTTTGGGACAATTTTTTTATTCGTATTAAGACGTCTCTATAATATTACTTTAGTCTATGGTACTGACCACCGAAGCACTCGTTGAAAGAAAAGGATTATCTCGAGTTCCTCAGTAAATTAGGAAAACGGTTTATACTTGGAGGAGACTTTAATGCCAAAAATGTCCACTGGGGCTCCAGATTAACAACAACTAAGGGTAAAGAACTCCTAAAAGCCATTAGGAAATGCAGTTGTGAAGCTATATCAACTGGAAAACCAACTTACTGGCCTACTGATCCAAATAAAGTACCAGATCTGATTGATTTCTTTATAATAAAGAAGATATCTGTAAATTATATACAAGTAGTAAGTAGATGAAAGCCACAACCTAAACTCTGATCATTCACCGATACTTTTAACGTTAAGTGAAAAAATTATTCAGAAAGAAAGGAACCCTTTTCTAGTAAATAATCACACTAATTGGGAATGCTTTAGACTATCGCTAGAAGAAAAAATTAACTTAATGGTTCCATTAAAGACCGAGGAGCAATTAGACAAAGAAGTTCACAAATTTGTAGACGATATACAGCAATCAGCTTGGGAAAATACCCCTGAGGTTAAAAAGAAAATCAAGGGAAACAACTACCCTTTGGAAATTAGGGAACTCCTAGCAGAAAAAAGAAGAGCGAGAAGAGTATGGCAACAAACAAGGGCCCCTCAAGATAAAACTAATTTGAACAATCTCACTCAACAATTAAGAAGAGAAATCAAAGAATTAAAAAATGAATCAGTCAGCAACTATTTAAGAAAATTAACTAATGATAGCAGTACTGATTATTCTCTTTGGAAAGCAACCAAAAGAATTAAAAAACCAATAATACAGAACCCTCCAATAAGAGTAGCAGGTGATAAATGGGCTAGGAATAATGAAGACAAAGCTCGAGAATTTGCTGAACATCTTGAAAAAATATTCCAGCCACATCAAGATGAAACATTAGAAGCCGAGATAATATCTGAACAAGCTGTGCAAGAAAGTAAAGAAATCCTACCGACAACACCAAAAGAAGTCGCGTGTGAGATAAAAACTAATATGAATATGAAAAAAGGTCCTGGCTACGATCTTATTACTGCAGAAATCTTAAAAGAACTGCCAAGGAAAGCTCTGGTAAAGCTCACCAATCTTATAAATGCAGCATTTAGAATCAAATATGTACCAAGCTTGTGGAAAATTGCAGAAGTAATCATGATCCCAAAACCTGGGAAACCACCACACATAACCTCATCTTATAGGCCAATTTCGCTATTGCCAGTCATGTCCAAACTCTTTGAGAAGCTTCTGGTAAAAAGGTTAAATCCGATAATCGAGAGTAAAAACTTAATCCCAAATCATCAGTTCGGTTTTCGTAACCAACACTCAACAATTGATCAAGTTCACCGAATAACCAGTATAATTGAGAAAGCACTAGAGGAGAAAAAAATCTGTTCAGCAATATTTCTAGACGTTGCCCAAGCATTTGATAGAGTGTGGCATGAAGGACTTAACCATAAATTAAGAAATCTTCTACCAATCCAATTTGCTAATATACTGGAATCTTACTTAAAAGATAGATTCTTCAGGATTAAGTTAGATGACACTTTCTCTGAATTGAAAGAAATCAACGCAGGAGTTCCACAGGGCAGTGTATTAGGGCCGGTTTTATACCTAATATACACTTATGATCTTCCTGCATTAGAAAACAATACAGTGGCGACTTTTGCAGATGACACGGCGATCTTAGCTGTTGGCACAAGCAACGAAGAGTCAACACAAAAGTTACAAACAGCAATAACTAAAATTTATAAATGGACAAAAAGTTGGCGAATAAAACTAAATGAAACTAAATCAGTTCACATCAACTTTACAAACAGGCGATTCGAACATATCCCGATTACCATAAATCAAGAAATAGTACCGTATGCGAACACAGCTAAGTATCTCGGCATGACCCTGGATGCTAAACTGCGATGGAAAGCACATGTCAAGAAGAAAAGTGAAGAACTAAGAATTAAATACAGAAAGATGTATTGGCTGATGGGAAGGAACTCTTCTTTATCAACATACAACAAGCTGCTACTTTATAAGCAAATATTGAAACCCGTTTGGACGTATGGTATTCAACTTTGGGGTTGTACCAAACAGAGCAACGTAAATATCATCCAAAGATTTCAGAATATGGTATTAAGGAACATCGTTGATGCACCTTGGTATGTCAGGAACAATGATCTCCATAGGGACCTTAAAGTGAACCTCATCGTAAATGAAATTCAGGAGAAAGCGCGGAGACATGAAGAGAGGCTCCGGCGTCATGTGAACATTGAGGCAACTCAGCTTCTAAGCAACACGAATTTAATACGTAGACTTAAAAGAACCAAACCTTTTGAGTTGGTGTAATTGTTAGCTTAAACAGCATTGTGCTGTGTAAAGCCCACTACAAAGATGTGGTTTAATTCAATTTACCAGACTCTATGGAACGCCAATGGGAAGAAGCCATAGATTAATATTAAGTTAGTAAATTAAGTCAGAAACAAATTGCTCATTAGTCCAGGAGACTAGATTGTAATAACATTAAATAAATAAATAAAATTTATTTTAACAAAAAAAAAAAAAAAAACATTTCATAGTTGCAAGATTAATAAAAAAAGCAATATTTTGTTTATGCAACATTTTGAAAGGCAATATTTTATATTGATCCCAGAGAAAATAATTATTTCGGAAAACAAAATTTTAAAAAACAAGATTTTGTCCAACAAAATTTTGGTAAACTATATTTTATACGGTAAGAATTTTTTTTTCTGGATTGCTTTTCCAGGAATTTCTAGCTTTTTTTTCGGGGTTTCTTTCTGGACTTTAACTTTTCAACTATTCTGGATTTTAAAATTTCTGGATTTTTTTTTCCAGGCAAATGTAGTGATCCCATTAATTAGTTATAATAAAAAAAATAAATAAATTTGTTTTTCCGACAAAATTTGATCACATTAATATGCATACACATACATGCCCAGGATTTATTAGCATGTATTTTCAATTTATATAAATTATTTTACATTAAGGAATAAATTCAACGGTTTTAAATATTCATTTCAATCAATTAAGTGAAGAAAAATTTTATAAAAATTCATCCTTTCGATATTTGGCCTTTTGACCTATTCGGCCTTTAGACATTCGGCAGCTTTCGACTCAGTCGGCTTTTCGACATTTGGCCTTTCGACACATTCGGCCTTTCGGCGTTCGGCCTTTCGACAATCGGCCTTCGGACATTCGGCCTTTTAACATCGAATGATAAAAATGAGACGGGCATACTCAGATAAGAAAAGATAATTCAGTTCATCTTTATCAGATTTTTCCATTCGTTTTCACCAACAAAAGTTGTGTGTTGCAGTAAATAGTATTCACTGTGTTCCATTGGAAACAATTTGCTATTGTCAAGTACTTGTGAGTAGATGTTCAATGGAACGCGAATTTTTCGCGCATTGAGGTTTGCTAATTTGACTGCGCAACTAGTTTCATTTCGAATACATATTACAAATTGGTAATAAAAACTGTATTTGCAAACAACAAAAAAATATATTTCATATTTCTAATATATGAATTTAATTAAACCAAAAATAAATAATTTTCGATAAACTTATCAAATTCAACTAAAAAAATATTAATTAATCAAAATTCAAAAAACATCTAATCTGTTTTGGAATTAATATTTGTCATTCTTTTCACACGGTACTTCACTACTGCAGTGAATTACAAAATACCGAATTATAAAATTTATTTGATAATCCACTTCGGTAGTAGATTTAAACATTTCACACGACCATTTTTCGAATTTTGAAGTTCAGTTCGGTATTGAATTATGGTGCGTGTAAAAGCGACTACAACAAAATGAGTATAGAGCCATCTATTGGAATTGTTTTACTCTAAAATCCCTCTGCAATTAATTGTATGCGTAACTACTTCTAACAACTACACCATCATTAGAGCATGTGAAGAGTAGAACATGAAGTGTTATGAGTAGTTTGCTCACGCTAATAGAACACGCATATTGATTAATACTTTTTGAGTATTCGTTCTCCTTCTCATTTTAAAACAAAAGAAATCATTCAAAAATGCATTTTTTGTAGTACATCTTTTGCCCTTTGGAAAAGAGTTTAAAATATATTTCCGCTAGATGATACGGCAAATGGTATAAATATTAGCTAAATATAAATAATAAAGTAGATTTAAAGTTATTTAGTTAATCAGTTTTCGTCATTGTCTGTCAAAATATAAAATAAATTATATAAATGACAAATTATTTTTAAAACTTAACTAGATTAATTGTCTGGAGGCTTTTCTCAAATAAACGGAACAGTTTTTAATATAGTTACTTATAAATTTATTTTAAATTGAATCATATTATAGTTTCAATGTACGTTTAATGCTAAAAATATAAATTAGTTTTAATTTTATTTCCATATTTATGGTGTTCTCACGGTCAAAATGATTGGTGAGAAAGTTTTTTTTTTCATATGAAAAGATGTTTACGTCATTTTTTCCTTCTCAAGGAACATGAATCGGAAATGTGTATTTTTCACTGAAAATACTTTTCATTATACTTTTCACGAAACGGGAATTGATCCTCGGACGGGATGCAAAAGGGATTTTTAATGAAATTTAAGGCCACTTGTTAGAGTATGCAGAATTCATGAGCCACTCAAGCTCCATATCAGTACTAAATACTAGCAGGGCTAAATGAACTTATACAAAGCTACTGCTTAAAGTACGACGTTAACATTTATTGTGCACCGGGGGTAGGAGATACCCCAGTGTATTTTCATACGTACAATGCAAATCGGGACCTGAGCTTTCATCTACCTGTAATCTAGGAACAACACTTCAAGATCCTACACATAGTTTTGCCCGTCCGGCTTTAGTGTGCTCATGGCAGTGGTGAGAAGTTGACGTTTCAAAACTCTGGTTTTGTAGGAATCTACAAAATATCGATTTATAATGCTTGGAGCACTGTAGCGATCTATAGTATAGATTAGGAAGGAACTTGGCCATTTCTCATCCGATTTTAATGAAACTCAGCATGTACGATGGGAAGGAAATTTTAAAACGATTTTTAGATAAAGTTTTGGAATCCAATTAGTAAGGAACTTGGCCATTTCTAAATTTGCATGTACGATGGAAATGGGATTCTAAAATGATTTTCAGGTAAAGTTCTAAGATATGACCAAATATAAAGTATCATATCCTGGAAAGTGTTTCAATTAGTGTGCCTCGCCAATACGTATCCCTAGGAACTAAGATTCTTAGAAATTAAACCGTATTCCTTAAACCTTTTATTAGGCACCGTTGGAACACATAAATCACTTATAATTGATTACGCCTTGCGCACTTTGCCTATTTGGATCATAAAATAAACAGCTGGCAAATGACTTCAAAAGAGAGTGAACAGTTTTGTTTCACAATATTGTTGTGTGTAATTGAATCCAAAAACTAAATTAAATTAAATAAATAATGTGGTGCGCCATATTTAATTGTTGTAATAACAATATAAATAATTGTTTATATAGTTTTCATTCTTTTCCAACAAATAAGAGATTGTTTAAAGCATGGATCCTATTTTGTAAGAGGAAAGAAATATTCAACCATAATACATCCATATTCAACCATAATACATTCATATATTATACATTTATTAGACAAATTCCTTATTTTTCATACATTTCCTTTGCAATATCTTACTAGCAACTCTCAGTTGACGTAATGCGCACTAAACTACGCAAACGAAATCCACGAAGGCATAATCTATTCTAAGTGATTTGTGTTTGGAACACACTTAAAAAAAGTATAAACAGTCATTCAATCCCCACCATCAATCCTTCAAGAGAAAAAACAATATCTGGTACAAATCAGAAAACAAATTAATCAAAATCAAATACGAAATTTAGTTTCGAGCATAAGTTGCCGCCGCGTATATCAGGACAATTTCATGTGTGAAGCACTCCCTACATATAAAATTGCCCTGATAATTTTTCGAGGAATAACTATTGCCCTATAGACTCACTAATTGAAATAATTTCCAGACGTGACACTTTAAAGGTTGAGTTTCGACAAATTTTCAAATTTTTTATGTTCCTTTCAATCAAACGAATTTTCCAGCGCTCTCCATATAAAGTAAGACCATCGTTTTTCTAGGGGTAACTGTTGCCTAGGCACACTAATTGAACTAATTTCATGACACTTTAAATGTTGAATTCATACCAATTTATAAATTTTATGTAGGCCTTTCATTCAAACGAATTTTCCCGCGGGTTCCTCGCACAAAACTTAACTTGATAATTTTACTCGGGACAACTGTTGGCTAGGCATGCTAATTTAAATATGTTCCAGACATAACACTTTAAAGGTTGAATTTATAGAAATTTTTAATTTTGGATGGGCCATTTTTTCCATTGAAACAAATTTTACCGGGCACCCCACATGAAACTTGACCTCATAATTTTTCTAGGGATATCTATTGTCAATGCATTCAAATTTTATCGGGCTTCTCGCGTAAAACTTGTCGTGATCATTTTTCTAGGAATAACTATTGGCTGGGCATACTAATTGAATTACTTTCCAGATATGACACTTTAAATATTGAATTTATACAAATTTTTAAATTTTATATTGGGATTCATGAGAGGGAATTTTGACGTGTAATTTTTATGGTAAGCAAAGCAGTGACAAACCAAAATGAGTCTGTGTCCATTTATAAAATCATTTCCTATATGAAAGTACGAGTTTTTAGGTTGTTTTGACAATTGTTTGTTGTAATTGAAATATGTTTCGGCTGAAATATGTCGGCAAGACACATCCGTAAAACTGACATTTTCTAGTTTCGGCTAGTTTTAACAGAGTTTTTGTTATACCCTACATTTTATGTAACCCGTTTTTATAATCAGCTGTAATTCGAATAATTGTAAACATCGTTTAGCGATCGGTTGTGTCTTTATTAGTAAATTGTTGTATCGTTACAGATGCACATTTATTTTATACCGTCAAAACCGGCTAAATCCAGTTCAATCAATCGGATTTTGAAGAGGTAGTGGAAATTAAAAATTCAGCTGTATTACCAGTTATTGGGAAACGGTAAAGAAGTTTATTTCAGCCGGCATTCTAGAACAATTCAACATTAGCCACATAAAGAGACGGAATTGGTATTCCCTAAGTTCCTCGTAGTTGATTTAAATGTTGTCGGTTATTAGCAAAATGTTAATATCTAAGACACATTTTTCAGATGGTTTCTATACTGCAAACTCATAGCAGCACCATTACATGAGCATTAAATAAATCATTTGAAAATTGTGTACATTGTGTATATCATTATAACAGCTCCGAAAGGTGTGAATGTTACTTAGACTGAGATCCAATTCGCGACCTATTTCTACAATAAGTTGACTTATTTGATATATTCAAATTGGCGGGCGTGGTGAAGATTTGGAATCCAGTTCTCCGTAATAGTAAAATACCTCCGCTTGGGAAAAAGATATTCTGCGTAAGGGTATGTACATACATATATACGAGTAGCCGAAGTAAATCCTCAAATACTTGTGATTTTCTTATTTCTCTTAAGCTATTCGTTAAAATGATTCAACGTTTTAAGTTAGTGGTCATAAATATATTCAACTTAACAAATGAATTAGATCTTTTAGTTGCATCCACGCTAGCTACACATACATAAATATCTCAATGTGTTAAAGAATTATTCTATAACTCAATGATTCAATTATTACAAATAAAATAAAATCTACATTTTTTTTAATTTCATGTGATACGAAAAAATGCGTGGTCTACAGCTAGGTAACTTTAAACTACAATATATAATAATTTTTTTGTAGGCTGAATATTACAATTTTATCTTGACTCTAGAAAAATATTTTTGAATGCGAAATATACCAACAATTTAATGGTAGTTAAACTAGCCAACTTATTGATCCGATAAATTATGAAATTTTAAACATTGTCCACCTACACATTTTATAAACTATAGTATATGAATACAGATAGTCGGAAGTTCTAATAAATTTGCACTATACATATTCGTATAGGTAGATAATGAAATTCAATTTTAGTAAGTAAAAATATGAACAACTTTTAAAAACTTATGTCCAAACGTCAATAATAGTATATTATAAATTTGATCAATTAATGAACTTATACAAATTTTATATAATAATTATGACTAGAATCATAGACGTCTCTATCCTTGACATTGGAAAAAATTTGCGAGGCCGAATAATACGCGAATACTGAATTAATTCACTGTAAAGCTGGCGCCAATTTTTTTTTTTGCAACATTTACAAAACCAGTTGACCACCCTATATCAACTTTAATTACTTTATTCTATTATTTTAATATTTTAATGTAGGCTGCAGTATTACAAAATATAATTTTTCAAAACAAATTTACTTTTCATTTTAAATAAAAAATAATTTTAATAAATTACTTTTCTGACAAGTTTATTATTTTGTTCTATACAATAACTCCCGGATCTCTATTTCAATTATAGACGTACATTAAGAAATTAATTAAATGTTTTTAAATGAAAAATGGTCGCATGAAGGTATTAAAACCAAATTAGAGTAAGTTTCAAGTTCATCAATAGTTAGTTATGTAAATGATTATAAACAAATAATGTCGAACGTGAACGATGCTTTTTTATACTTAGAGGGTAACTAACTAAAGAGAACCTTAGCTGAATTCGTTTTAGAGCCCTTTAAGTCTAATATTTTTAATGTTTTTAATAAAAGCAAATTAAATAATACCCTAAAATGACCTCGAAAATTCGAAATTCGAATTACAAGCGAATTTCGTATTTTCTCTGATTTTACAATACTAAAATTGAACTTTACACCATAATTTTATTTGTTTGTTTGTTTCTATCTCTGCAATCTTTTCTGGGGCTCAAGGCACTCCCAACCCTTCCGCAGTTCCCTTTTAACGTCCTACCTTACACCGTTGCCAGCCAACTCGAGGACGTACGGCTATAGACCCGCTTTTGTTTAAACCACCTGCACATTGCATTGCTTCATGCCAGCCTATAGTACTGACATGAAAGGTGGGTCGGCCCATGGATTCCGCACTCTCAACAGGGGGTCATAGATGTGTTCATCGTCATCACCGATCGTGATCAGATGATGAAAAATCCCTTTTGCATCCCGCCCCTATAGGGATTCGAACCCGGTACTTCCCGATCCAACCGCCGTAGCTTTAACCACTGCGCGGTTTGTTCGGTTAATTTAATTTAATTTGATTGAAAAATGAGACCACCATAGAAATATTATAGAATTTTACAAACATCATAACTTTATACTTGTTGATTATTGTTTTATTTTTAGTTTTGAAAATAAAATAAACTTCCTTTAGTTCTAAAACTGTGGTTCACTTATTGGATAGTCATAGTGCTCACATTCCTAATTTTTTGCTTAAGAGCCAATTACACGAAAGTAAGCGTTCAATGCGGGAATCGCAGTACAAATGTTCAATCTCGTTTTTTGCAGTCTGGGAGTTGTTCTTGCTGTAGGTGGCATAAAATGCATCACACCTTCTACATCAGTTAAATTTTAGTGTGGGCTATATCTGAAGTTATTATACGCCGGAGGAGGATTTCATTTACTCATGCCATATGTTTCTTGGCACAATTGGATGTTTCATGAAAGCAAGCGGACTAGAGGAACTATCTGCAACATCTAATGGAAATGCAACAGTCAAACATATGATAAGCGTTCATGCTTATTCGCGTGTTCGAGCCCATATTTAGACCATTTATATCAGTGGACGCAAATAAGTAACACGCGTGCCAAACTTGGCACGTTTAAAAATTGATTCGGCAAGCCAAAAAAATATTGAGATTAAAAATCGACGTTTTTTACGTTAATACGAAAAATGAAAAACACGAGTTTTGACGCAGGGAAATGGGAAACCATGAAATTTATTTGGTCGTATAACCACCTTTGGAATAAATATCAAATATTTTCGACAAATACGGAAAGCTCGACCAGCTGATAAAATGCATGGTTTGATCAGAATATCGTGGATTTTTTAATTTCGCGGGCTGTAAAATTTCAGTCGTTACAATATTTTTATTGTTTGGTTGGTACTCTTGTTCCAGAGGTATCTAGACATTTTGCCATATTGGATTCTTAGTTTATTGTTGGCTGTCGCAAAGGTTACACAGTTTTGGTGTGCTCGACAATTTTGTTTTTCTAACAGGAAGTAGACGCAGGAACATGTAAGGCGAGTAGGGAGTCTGAGACACCACAACGGTGTCGTTCTTGACAAACAATTTACGAACAAGTACAATGGCCATGAGTTGTTTCACAACAAATTCAGGCGCTTCATTCGGATGAGTTCGAGCAAACCAGGCGGTAAGACCGCATATTATAGTGTGGCGTTGAAATCGAAGATAACAGTGAGCAGAATCTTCCCATTCGATCAAACTTGACGAGCTCTTTTCTGTCTGTCCCTTTAGGAAGCTTCCATTGAGACGAATGAAAGTCAGTTCAACATACTATCCGTACTCTCCTGTTTTATCACCATAGTTATTACCAGTTTGACCAAAACATTGGAAAAACATGTTTGGCATGAGCCAAATAATATATCAAGATCAACCTCTCTGATAGTGGTTCGGCAATTGCCCATAACCATTTTGTTCACTTTTTCGTCGATGCCGTCGGTCGTTCAGCTCGTCATATATTCAACGTATTCATGGTTGTCTTTGAAACGCATTACCATTAGTAGATGCTAGTTTTGTTCATAGAAATTTCGCCAAATCATTCAACATTTTCAATATAGTTGTACAATTCTCACTCCATTCTTAAAGCAAAATTCAATACAAATTCTTGTTTTCATTTTTGCCATAAGTAAAAATCGCCGAGCACATCAAACCACATATAACTTTTCGAAGCCAACAATAAACTAAGCATCCAGTACCAACCCAAAAAAAAACGGCGAAGAAAAACTCCACGTTTTTTGATCAAACCTGCAATTTTCACCATTTGAAGTTATTTTTATAAGATACCGAAATGTTTCAAACCCAGCAGTCACAAGAAACTATCGCATATTTTGCGATTTTAGTTCAGTATTTGTTAACAACAAAATAAGAGACACATTTGCATTGGATTTAATTAAAAAAAAGGAAAGCCAAAGGAAGTTGTCACTAGGTCGACCAGGCTAGAAATGTCTAAACCTGAACGAAGTCTGAAAAAATTTGAAAAAGTGGTACCATTCAATGGATAAAACAGATTTGTCGTGAAGTCTCTTCCAGAAAAGTTTCAAAATCCGCCACATTGATTCATTTGGATGTGCTGAAACCAATTCATTATCATCAAATATATCGGTTAAGTCAGAAACCAAAGTTCAATAGAATTGGTGCATAATCGCAGAAGTTCCGTTTAGGGTAGGGATGGAGTTTCTTAAATAAAACATGGCCAGAATTCAAAAAATATTTGGTACATAAATACAAACCATAAATCAAAAAATTAGATTTACCAAAGAGAAATTTGTTTTTTAAATACATAACAAGTCCAGACATTTTCAAAAATTCCAGCACCAAATGAAACACGCTCGTTTGTCAATCGATTTTAGTGAAATTTTATATGTAATTTATTAAGCCAAATTCTGTATAGTTACTCGAATAAAACAGAATTATTCACACTCTGAAGTGTTCCTTGAGTCATATCATTTCCAGTCGAATTTCCTAAATAAAATAAGAGCCAAATTCCAGGAATATTGCGGAACACCACAAAAAGGAACTGTTTAGTATGTTTGTTAATGGATTTTAATAAAATTTTAGTTCGAAGGGTTGGAGTCCTAAAATAAAATGAATTCCGGCTCTGAAAAAATGTTTCGGCCATATTATCTGAGGTAGGATTTTCTTAATTAAACCATTGCTGAAATTCAAAAATATTGCGGGACACTGCCTATAATGCTTATTTCTGATTCTAATATCTTCTATGACAGCGCTAGGAAGATATTTTGCAGATGTTTTATATCCAAGAAAATACAAAGTTACTCCTATTGCAGGTCAGGTTCACGGACTTAAGATAAATAATGAATCGTTTGTTATAAATTCGCTGCAGTTATTCCATCGAATTGTATTGATAGTCAAATATCTGGAAGAGTTGCAATCATATTTTAAATATGAATTGGCTTCAACACCGTCATGTTTATTTAATGATGATACTCAATGGAAGGGGGGAAATCAAGCATAAAATCCATAATACAAATATCACCAGGGGCAATCTTCCAACAAATTCGAGATGGAAGTCACTTGCTACACTCCGTAATACGGCTAAAGCCATTTGATATATGACCAAAAACTTCAAATATATGGGAATTTTGGTTTGGAGGAGAATGTTTGAAAGACAGCGGTAATATTTGATAGTTATTCGTAAAAAAATGTTTTTTTCAATAATACTTAGAAATGGGATATTTCCTAAAATACTAATATCAACTAGTTTTACAATATTACATATAAGATTTCGTTTCTATTTGGCTTATTTAATATTTTGGTACAAACTTTCTGAGTTATAAAACCATTAAACAAATTGTGTTTATCATTTTTAGGGTTTCTTCGTACCGTGAGAAATGACACGTGATGTCATATATTTCTTTTATTAACTACAAACCTAAGATATCTTTGAATTCGGGCTTCCATGCTATATGTTATACTGTAAATTCTGGATTTAAGGTTGATTTGGAAACTACAAATATGAGCGTAATATTTTTTTCGCTTGTGAAGTTAAGGGAATAGGTCCGAAAGGCCGAATGTCGAAAGGCCGAATGTGTCGAAAGGCCGAATGTCGAAAGGCCGAATGCGCTGAAAGGCCGAATGTGCCAAAAGGCCGAATGTCGAAATTTTAGATTTAAACTTTAGGGGACGCAGGAGCACAGGCACAGATCAAACGAGTAGTATCGCTAATATCGTTTCTACTGATAGTTCTACCACAAATGTTTCAAGTTATTTTGAGGTTGGCTTAAGTCGTTGGGCTTCGTCAACCTTGCAGACACAGATCAAAGGAGCTGTATCGCTCGTATCGTTTCTACTGATAGATGTACCACAAATGTTACAAGTTACAAGTGATGTCAGAAGTCTAAAAATGCCAATAAAATTCTGGATTTTAAAATTTTTGATTTTTTTGCTAGCAAATGCAGTGATCCCCATTTCAATAAATTAAGTTCGGTAAATTCGGTCTTTCGAAATTAGGCACTTCGACACATTCGGCCTTTCAACACATTCGGCCTTTCGGCACATTCGGCCTTTCGACCCATTCGGGTTCTCGACATTCGGCCTTTCGACACATTCGGCCATTCGACATTCGGCCTTTCGACATTCGGCCTTCCGTACCATTCAGCCTTTCGGCGTTCGGCCGAACGGAAGTTAAGAACTCAATACAACGGGAAAACAACAACACAAATAATATTTTCACTGTGTACGAATTGTCTACTATTTTTCTACATTGTAAACAATATCTGCGTCGAAAACTGTTGTTTACGCTATTGTCGACATTTACGCGTAGACAATCTCAAAATCCTCGTAGACGCACAATACTAATTTCGGGGTCCAGTCTGTAATTTTATCCGTTTTGTTATGTCTGCTACGATGATTCGTTTTTACCCAGACATCTACCACCGTTGTGTACTGTGCCAGGTTGAGGTTTAGCCGTAATTCTCTTTTCGACCTGGTGGTACGATGCAAACGAAAGCTCCCATAATCCAATATGTTGTTAGTATTCACCAAACTTTTCACTAATTTTATAGAATAAAATTATATCAAAACACAGCAAATTCTACTGGACTTAGAATTTTTCGATCTGGTTTTGTCATGATTGAAATGATATGTAGTTGACATGGAATATTATCAGCACGTGATCACAATTTTGCATGTACCCATTTTGATCTAAAAATATAAATGATTCAGGCCCTCGGATATTATTTGGTTGGATGATATTTCGTAGGTATACGGTCCGTATATTAGGGGATTTGTGTCAGCTTTAAATTGATTATGTATTCTAATTTGTTAGAAATGTAATGACGTATACCACTGTTAGTTTGTTCTTTGTTCCTACGTTGTTGATGCTTATTGAAAATTGCTTCCAGTTTCTTAATAGGGTTGCAAATTGTACTGGTTTACGTATTAGTATTGTTTCGAATTTCGTTTAGTTGACTTAATTACGCCAAGTATGTAAATAGTTGACGATAAAGTTGATTGCTGTTTCCAGCTTTTCTTGGACTATTCTGATTTTTGGGTTTGCACAATAAACTACTATGTTATCTGCATATGCTAAAGATTGGATAGTATCCGAATTCAATTTTTCGTTTGAAATTAGGTCTTTGGTATAAAGGTGGAACAGCGATGGAGCCGTTATTGATCTTTGCTGTAAACCTTTTGTATTTTAAATTAGCATTTGATATTTCGACACCGTTTGTAATTACAAATTTCCTGTTGTAAATGATCTCATATAAAATTTTAACTAAATCTGGCTGAAATTTTATTTTATTTAATTTAACAATACCGAATCAAATGCTTTTTCCACATCGATTTCAACTATGTAATTTAGTGCATGTTTTGGTATTTTGATTGTAGCATAAATCTGAAGTCAGATTTGTGATTGTATTTATGGTTGAGTATTCGTGCCTGAATCCGAACTGATTGTCTGGTTTACGGTTGTTTTTGTGGTGTGCCCTTCTAATTTATTACAAATTCCGATTTGGTAGATTTTGCTTAAGTTAGAGAGTAAGCTGATTGGCCTATAATTGCCTGGCTCTGTTTTGTTTTAATTTTTCTTACAAATAGGATAAATTTTGGATGTTTTCCAACAGTTCGGAAACATTAAGTTGCTTAGCGGTTGTTAAATATTGTAATAGTTCCAATATTACACCCTGCGCCATTGAAATGTTCGGTTTGAATTTTTAAAGTAAATTTTGGAAATACCACCGTTTGCTTCAAAAGTAGATGGCAAAAATGATAGATTCTGATTATCAAAACAATTTTTACACTATTCCGAATATATTCAAATAAAAAGAACGGTAATCCGACATTTTATACCTACATAACGTCGGATAAGGAATATTACCGCCCTACCTCGTAACAATTTGGTAGGTCTTTACAGTGTTTTTAACAAAGTTATTTCAATTGAAAAATAGTTTTTTGTTGACAATGGTAATTTTTATTCAAAATAAGAATTAACAGAAATAAAATAATTCATCTCAACCAAAATATTTTGAGAAAAATTGAACTTTTTAAAATCAATGATTAATAACCCAGCCCTTGGCTTTTATGATGGCCTTAATCCCGATCAGCATTGAATTCTAAACTTTGATTAAATAATATATTGTTATTTCTTCAAACCAGACTTTTTCTATAAGTTTTTTCGGTCCTTTGGCTCTTTTCAGCTTGTAATTTGTAATCTTCTTTCCCATGAAGGACCAAAAATGTTCAACAATATTGAGGTCAGGACTATTTCCTGTAAAGGGTAACGACTCAATCACCAAGCTATTATTAAATTCGGCTACCTAAACAAAATAGACATTAAAATTAAGCACTCTTACTTCACAAATAACGTCAATAACTCACGGAGAGTAATCGTCCTGGAAGAGTGGAATACCGATGTATTGAGTCGGGTCCTCAATAGTAACGATTCAGGTTTCGATAATTTTTTTATATTTTCCTCCGTTTTCTGAACTATCCAGAAGGCATAGTGATCAAACTCCAAAGGCTGTTATGGCTCTCCAGGCCATAACATATGGTGAATTTTTCACTGTCGGCGAAATACATTCTGTTAAATACCATTTCCCTTTTCGTCGCCGAACCCTTGTCCTTACATCGGGTCCAAAGATGTTGAATTTGGATTTATCTGAGAATATGAACCAACGCCAGTCCCTGGGCATTCAGTTTTTTCATTCTATTGCGAATTTGAGGCTTGCAGCTGCCATTTTTGCTGTCAGTAATGATTTTCTCGCAGGTCGACAAGCATATAAACCAAGTTCCTTTTAATAGTATGAACTGAAATAGTGTCGGTTGTTGCTATAAGAAGCTAACTTCTCAGCTCCAAAGCCGTAGCAAACCTTTGCTTAAGATCTAAATATCTGAAATTCGATTTGTTGAAACAGAAGTTCTCCTCTTTGCATCAGAGCCAAATTATCGTTTGATTTTCGGAATAGTGCCTTAAAAACTTTGTAATTGCTGTTTGGCTACACTAAATTACTCTTACAATTTGTGAATGTGTGTACTTTTTGCCTTTGCTTGCAAAATTTTGGCTTTTTCGTTAGCATTTAATTTAGAGCGACACTTTGTAAAATTAACTCTTTGACTACTTAATTGAAACCGAACGAAAATTTCATCCTTACACACAAAAAAATAAAAGGTCACCACAACACCGAATCGGTGTTACATAGTGTCCCACCGATCGGATATTTATAATTTGAATCCAATCGGATATTATAATAAATAGGCTTAGGATTTTTAGGTAAATAAATATTTTTTTTGGGAAATCCGAATCAAAAATTTGTTGGATATTTATTCGATTTGGAAGAAATAAATTCGAATGAGCCCTATATGTTACCACATAAATTTAAATATTTTCGCTTAATCACATATTTTTACATATTTCAACTTTTTTTTATGTTTTAGCACATATTTTATGGCTTTTTCCAAATATATTTGTTTTTTTTTTTGTAAATTAGCTTAAAATTTGATAAAGCAAAGATATTTAAGCCTAAAAATATTTTGTTTAGAAACTAAAAAAAATTTACTTTTGCCTAAACTGTATAAGTTAAATTAATAAATTAAGACGTAGAAAATTAAGAACCAAACGTAGAATTAAAATTATTGAGGTTCTTTGATGATCCGAAGTTCTTCTAGAAAACAAATTTTGTGATTGTTTTCTTTATCCATGAACCCACTAGCTGGAGGGGTAATGATCGCTTTATTCAATGAGTTCATATCGACTGAAAATTAGTGAAAATGTAGTTTTATCGTTAAGAATGACATCGACAATCTGGCTATACAACGCCGGGCCTGAGCCGCCCCAGAATTGTTCAAAGCTGCATTAAAATATACGCAGTCGAAAGGAATGTACATCGCTTAAATTTTTTATAACACCTATGGTTTTAGACCCATTTAAGTGATTAAACAAATTTAGAGGCAATTTAAAATAGCGAATGTAAAGTTGCTTTTATTATTGAGTGTTTACATTTAAAATATTTTATACTGCCTGTCATTTTTGCAGTATACATATTTCCAATGCTATTGAAATATAAAAAAAACTAAAGCCAGTCCCAGATAAATCGACCTGGATCGCGTAAATATCTAGGTCTAAAATACATGTTACGAAAAAAATCAAGCGGGATATGTCCTGGGGCGGTTCAGGTTCGAATTTGACAAGAAAGGTTGTCGATACAATTCTTAGGGTCAAAAAACCACCTATTCACAAATTTCGACCGGTATTTTAACAAAACGTTCACCCTGCCGTGCTAAGAAAAAAGTCATAAGCGCCAAAAGTTGAAATATGTGTAAGGGGCATATTTGGGTTCTTCAAACAAATACCTATATTTCTGATTTTTTAAAAGTCAAATATCGTTCATCAAATGCCATAAAATCACTTTATTTAATAGTCAAGTTTCATATAACGACATGGCAAACAAAAACAGAAACATTGAAATTACTCAAAAAGGCAGATTTGATTTGTTTTCTTAGCACGGCAGAGTTCTTAGACCATTTTATCAAAAATGAAAAATTTTTGTCCAGTGAGACATTTATCTGATTAGTCCAAAATTTTGAAAATGTATTTAAAAGAATTCTTCGAACTTTAAATAAATGGATCAAACAAGAGTACGTTGACCTATAAAAACATACGAAATTCAATTCTACCCTTCTCACGGTGCACTTTAGGAATAGGAACCATTTTCTTGTCCAAATTTTTAAATGTTTGGAGATGTGGAGCCATTTTTAGACTACCACTTCAGCCCTTTATAATACAGGAGTTAGTTTGCCCTACTTTACAGCCAAAATTATGTAAATACTTTTTTTTTAATTAGTGAATTAAAATCTTCTTATGATAAGTTCCAGTTTTGGCTTTCTTTTCAAAATTTGACCACAAATTTTTCATTTTAAACACATATTTTTACCAAATATTTTAGGTACATATTTTGGATTTTTTAGAACCTAAAAATCCTAAGCCTAATAATAAAAATGGCATAAAATACATTTGGATAAAAACTTTTACATCGCATAAAACCCAAACAGGAACATTCATCTTTAGGAATAAGGAAAACACCTAGAGTAGAGGTGCATTTTATTAAATCCAAAAGGAGTTTTTATAAAAATTTATCTTTTCGGATAGATAAAAATATTTATCCGTTGATGCGTATTTAATTTTATAAAATATATTCAGTTGGAGAAAAATAAAATCCTTTTTCGGATAAAAAACCAATTAACACCGCACATTTTTTGAGTGTATGGTTTTTATCCCATTGGTATTTTATTTTAATGTATGTACATATATGATTTTAATATGTTCCGAAGATTGTAAGAGAATTGAATCTTCTCATCAGGCCGCTGCGACTAGACTGATTGTATCCAGTGTTACCACTTTGATACAATTGTATCAAATTTGGTACATTTTGCCGCCCCAAGAATTTCGGTACGTACCTTTTAACTTTGGTACATTTCTTTGAATACTACTTATTTTGTGTTTTTAATTACATATACAAGAAGCTCGTTTTTTTAACAAGGTTTACCATATAAACTTATGTATTCACTACCAAAATTGATCCAAACTGTTTCGCCTAGTTCAGCCGTATGCTGCAGAAAAAATCAGCAAAATTCTTCGACAACAAAAATTTTCACTTATTTTAGATGAAACTTGATCTAACGACAGAAAAATGCCTAGCAATAATTTGCAGATATTTCGATCCAACATCTCAAAAAATGATTGATAATTTTTTCGGCTTGATAAAATTAAAAAAGTCTACCGTGACAGAAATTTTTAATTTATTGAAAGTACATTTTGATAAATTTAATATAAATTTTGAAAATTTAATAGGCGTCGCCAGTGATAACGCGTCAGTTATTGAAGGTAATTTTGACGGTGTAAATACGAAAATTAAAGAAGTACAAAAAGATGTTTTCTTTTTGGGCGGTACATGCCACTCCATTTCTCTTTGCGTAAACGCCGCCTTAAAACATTTTCCCAAGGCTATCGAAAGAAACATTAGAAACGTTTATAATCACTTTAAACACAGTCCCAAACGACAAAACGAATATTCTGCGTTTCAAGCAGATTTCAATATTCAAAATCACAAAATTTTAAAATTTTGCAAAACTCGTTGGCTTTCACTTGAGGCGGTGGTTTTAAGAATTTTAGGGTAATGGGAGGCCATTTGATGGGCATTTAATTTTGTATTGCTTCAAAGAAAAGGATAAAACTGATTTTGCCCACGATATCCTCGAATCTTCCTTCTTGCTATTTTTATCATTTGTTTTAAAAATTGTGAACGATGTTAACAAAATGTTTTAGTCTGAAAAAGCCGAAATGCAAAACGTTTACCAAACAATCAAACACGTTTATTTGGAAATTTTAAAAACTTTCATCGTTTTGGACAACATTGGTCTAAAAGTTGATGTTAGAGATATGTACTAACAAACATCTCCCAATTACCTCAATGTTTTTTTCATTTGAGGAAACATTTTTAAAAGAAAGCAAATTCAAAATCGCAACCGTTAAAAACGATATTATTTCTTTTTATATGGAGCTTTGCTGCCAAATAAAAAAACGTTTTCAACTTAATGACAGCAAATTGGAAATTCTAAAATTTTGAAATGTAGCTGAAATTGTAGCCGTAACTATGCCAACAATTCGACCTTTGTTAAACAATTATCCTTTTAAAAAAAAAATGGATGTCTCAATTGAAACACTAAATGAATAGTGGCGAAGCTTAATTGGAAATAACAATTTGTTGACACACATGAATTCTGATGACGCTGTTCAAAATTGGATTAAAGTTAAAAATTTAAAAAATAATTTAGAATTTCCTATTTGTACAGAATTAGCCGACTACATCCTAACACTGCTGCCGTTGCCGCAGCAGTGCAGCAGCGGAAAGGGTTTTCACATTAGATTTAATAAAAAATAAGAAAACAGAACATCTTGACAATAATACAATTACCTAGTAATGTGATGTTTACTAGAACATTAGTTAAAGAAAATATGGATACAGATATATACCGGAAGAAGATTTGGGAAATTTTGAGCCATATTAAGTTTCATTTGTTGTATGTTTCAACTGATGAATTAAAACTGATTATATTTGTGATATGTACTACGAAAATAATTGTGATTTTTTCAAATAAAAACCTTAAAATGATTTTATATTTTTGCTTTCTTATGATTTTTTTTTTTGGAACTGGCAAATAGTAGAATGTACAAAGTTGGTACATATTTTCAAAAAAATGTATCAAATTTGCTACTAATTTCAAGTTTCCAAGTGGTAACACTGATTGTATCACAATTTAAATTCTATTATACAGAAGGAATATGCAGGTTGCTTTAGCGAATTTAACTAATACAGCCAAAATCTCTTACAATTTTACTTTTTCACGAAAACTCCAAACGGTGTAAATATTTACTCCGATAGAACGAAAATAATCTCTGGGAAGTACCTTTTAAAAAAATCCACTGTTGACAACTTTTGCGTTTACTCCGAACGGTGCAAAAGTATACTGTTCGATCCTTTTGAATATTTTAAAATTTGTACCCGATCTTGCGGAGTTAATATGGTACTATTGGATAAAAAATAAAGTTTTTTTCGGATAAAATACCATTCACACCGCAATATTTTTTTGTGTGTAGTTTGGTTTTAAATACCTAATAAGGCGTGAAATATGCTGAAAAATAAAAAAACAAAAAAACAATAGCGAATGAGGTAAACTCTATGAGAGAATTGCATGAAATAGTAAATAATCGAAATCGAACATTTCAATGGCGCAGGGTGTAGTTCGATAGATAAATGCTTATGAATAATACATACTGGGGATTCTATCCAAGAATATTTTCTTTTAATAATTCCTTGGTTATAAAGAAGTTGTTCACTGCGGACTGTTGTGGAGCCGTTGATTTATAGGACTTAATTGTACTATAGTCTTCCGGTTGGCTTTGTCTTTCAAGTACATATTTGTTTTTTTAAACAACGGACCTACTCTGTTATCATATTTTCATGGGCCTGTTTTTTCAGGGACGTATTTGGAAGCGTATACGTTTTTCAAAGTAGTACCCTAAGAAATTGAGGTTTTGTTGTTTGTTGTGGCTAATATATGTTGTAACGTTTTTGGGGCGACTTGTCCAGTTCATGACGTCCATGATGTCAACTTTATGGCTTCTATTTCCTGAATCTACTTGCTGTGGCATTCTCTATCTTTTTGAATGGCATACTTTTTTGATATTTGCAAATATTTCAGCGCTTGGTTTTCTAGCCTCAAGTTTCTGTTTCCAATATTTGTTTATCTCAATTTTAACGTTTTCAGCTATTAGTTCATTTGTCCTTTTTATTTGTGATTTAAGTGTATTTGCCTGATTAATACCAGTGGACCTCATTTTGTTAACTCTTTTGAGGCTAGTTATTAATCGAGATTTGTGCTTGTACAGATTTTCAATTGGTGAAGCTTGCTGTTGATGAAGCTTGCTGTTGATGATTGTTGTTTATCTTTAATTTTTAATTTAAGACTTTGTAGTGCGTTTTGTCTTTGAATGATGCCTGGTGTTCAGAATTTTTGCAGTTTACACAGTAAATCTTTAGATTTTGTTTTTTGTTTAATTAGACATTCGCCTGGTTTATGTTGATTTGTACATTTCGCACTTCTATATTCCAGGTAACAGTTACTTGCTACATGCCCAAGTTGTTGACATTATTTTGTACTGCATAATTTCATTATGTTTCTTAAGTTGCTCCCGCAAGACACTTTTTGATGGTTTAAGGCATTTATTTCGTAAACATGTGTCAGATTAGTATCTGGTGTACATTAAATAATATATAGAGGTAATTTCACTTTCTTGTCTACTAACCGTTCTGTTTTCATGTTGTCATTGCCCTCAATGTTTACTTTAAATTCGCAATGTCCTCATCTTCATTTAGACCTTTGGGAACAATCGATCTGAGCTTACTGTCTTTAGGTGTACATGTGAAATAGTTCGTTCTTACTTCTTTAAATATACTTATCACTTTTTGATAAGGTATATTTGACCTTTTGCGGCGTGTTTAACACTTTTGCTTTTCAGAACGGCCGCACTTGCGTTTTTCCGTTTTATACCCTTTTATTTCTTTAAATGTATTGGCCTCGTTTGCCATCTCCACTACAATGATATCCGTATCAACTAAGGGGCTGAACCTGTTGGTATTTAACATCTGATTATCGCCGGCCGGTGCTATATTAGTTTTTCCAATGTGGTAATCCGTTGTTGTAAGGTTTCTTTGTAGGCTTCCAATATTTTTAATTTTGTATACCTCTGCTCAGGAGTAACTGTAGTTGTTTGACTGTTAAAACTGATACCATCGAACATTTTAACGCGTTTTATCTTTTATGTTATCCGAGTTTTCGCTTACTTCATTTATTGAGTTATTATTAAAAGCTTTGTATTGTAATTGTTGGTCTTCATTGTTGTTTGTTGGTGACATACTCACTGCCACGCCCCGTTATTTTTATTGATATTTTTGGCCACGGTTCAAACACCGTGACCGGTAATTGATTGTTTTTTTGTATGCACTTATACCACAGAATATATATAAACAGAACAATATCTTCTATAGCGCTTTAGTCCTAAGCTGGTGAACAAATATTTTCGTTATTGTTTTTTTCGATTGATTTAGATTTAGAAAAGATAGAAAAATCATTTTATATGCAATCAATGAAACAAAAAAAAATTACAAAAATGTTTGTACCCACCTCTTTCTATTGATAAACAAAACTCAGTACAATTTTATAACGAAAGAGAAATCTTTACACTTTATAATGTGCTTAAAAGAGACAGACATTCGTGAATAATTTTTGATTTTGGTCTAGTTAGCTTTGCGAAACTTAAAAATCATATCAAAGAAATAACAAAAAAAAACTTGCAACTCCCATAAGGTTGTGTATGAGTTTGTGTAGCATTTCTAATTTATTTGTATTGGTCCTTTGTTTATTTGTTGATTTGATTTTAAAGTTTCGCAAAGCTAACTAGACCAAAATCAAAAATTATTCACGAATGTCTATCTCTTTTAAGCACATTATAAAGTGTAAAGATTTCTCTTTCGTTTTAAAATTGTACTGATTTTTATTTATCAATAGAAAGAGGTGGGTACAAACATTTTTGTAATTTTTTTTTGTTTCATTGATTGCATATAAAATGATTTTTCTATCTTTTCTAAATCTAAATCAATCGAAAAAAACAATAACGAAAATATTTGTTCACCAGCTTAGGACTAAAGCGCTATAGAAGATATTGTTCTGTTTATATATATTCTGTGCTTATACCACGATTTTTATTTGTATTCTAATTATTGCACCTCACTGTCACAATTTATTAATTAAATACTTTTAGTTCATTGATTAAAATTTAATTAACGTCTATATTATTTAACTCAACTTACTTCACAAATGATTTTCTGCATATTAGTTAATTAAAACAACATCACAAAATTTAATCTTAAATAATTTTTTTTTAATTTGATTTGCCTATCGAACTCGGTATGTACTCAGCGAATGTACGTCAACCCTGAGTAACCGGAAGTTTACTTGTATGATATTACATATTAGTTCAGTATAAAACAAACGGAAAATTGAAATGAGCGGTATGTGGGTGACTGGCACACGTGTAACGGTTCAGCCTTGCGGATCACCGTTAACAGATATACCCTGGATTCACCACCTGCAGCATTTTCTCCGGCTAGGGCACAGTCTGGGGTGGGATTGCGGTGGTGTCCTTCCAGGGTAGTGAGAGCTGCTTAATCGGCTATTTGGTACTCATATTGAACTTCAACACACACACACACACACACACACACACGCACACACACACACCAGCCTAAAATGCCCCCACATGGCCACCCTCTGGACCAAAAATAATCAATCTAACACATATTTACGTCTTCATATAAATTGCCTCAACAATAAAAACAGTTTTTCTTTATTTTAACCCCAAGAAATTGGCTCGATATAAAAAAATAATGAATTTATGTTTAACTGCAATGTGCGCAAGCATATCTCGTCCTCCAATCCGTATCGCTCAAATGATGAAACCCCCGAGCTCGTGGACCTCCTCGATTTCCTAAAAATATAAACAGAAGGAAACCTCCCGATTTTAAACAAAATATACCTGCTGACAACCGAACAGCCAAACCAAAGTTCACTGTTAATTTGCACGCGTCACAAATAGCGTTATCAAAATTATCAATTGACTTGAAAAAACCTCCCTACGGGGTTTTATGATACCAAATAAAAAAAACGGTTTCTTGAACCCCAATGTCGTGTCCGCTGATGTCTTCAGATAAGCCAATGCAGTTGTGAATGGTTACTGGCTGTCACTCGGATGACGGTGAATATGTGACCGGATTTAACTTTAATTAAGCGCCGTATCACTCACGAACTCAATAATGTAATCCCTCACTGGTATAGTTCCCGATGAGTCCCCTGTTAGTAAATACCACCCTTATTAACTCTGGGGTTTTCGTTGATGTTAACTCCTCTTAGTGAGTTGAACAACCCCCAAAAATTTCCTGTTGTTCACCGCTTATACTTCAAGCGGAATACCGATGTTTCGTTTTTTTGTATTTGTTCACTTCTGTTTTTATGGGTATGATAGTTAATTGTAGTTAAATTTTATAAATTTTTCCCTTTTTTCGACATATCCAAACACAAAATCAAAATGGCACTTTCCCGTTACACACGTTATTGGGAAATTTAGAGCAGGAAGCTTCTGCTTTATTAAAAAAAATGCTTTAAGTCTAATGTTTTTATTTAAAAATATTAAAATTTGAAAGTATTAGAATTTGGAGGAGAAATGACAATTAACAAACGAATTTATAAAACAATCCAGTTTAACCTCAATTATGTCACCTCGCTGATTTTGTTCTTAATCTGACAGTTAAGTTCAAGTCATTTCAGATTGTTTGCAAATTATTTTGCAGAACGGATATAATAAACATACTTTGTTTAAAAATAATCCGGAAATTCGATGTCAAATTAACGTATTATTCCCACGCTTATTTTATTACATAAAATTTTAGTATAATTCCCACTTAATGACCGCAATGTCAATAGTATCCGTCATCATATTCACACAAATAAAATGGTTTAATTTAATTTTACTGTTATTAAGTGAAAAATACGCCTCGCGTTCTGTAATATTTGTAACCGCAAAGGTATAATGAATTATTGTTCTTTTCGTTTTTTTTTTTGGTGAATATAATAGAAAAAAAAAAAAACATTTACCACCCACCCAAAGTATTCATAATCGCGCTTTAAAACGATTTTAGCGCATTTGACGCATATATAAACCGAATATGTATATACACCAGTGTATCGTATTTGAATATTTAACAAAAAATACCAATGAAAATTTAAATAAATATTTAATACAAAATTTTCAGGTTCACGATCACCAAAGTGTCTTTATAACATTCGCGCTCAATTAACATGTAAATAAATTATAAGTAACTACAAAATAAATTGTTATATAAAAGAATCAATTGTTTGATTTAAAATTTACATTTTTGATGTACAATAAATGTGTGTGTGTGTATTCATAACAGGCAGTATTTAAAAATTACGTTGACATTTTTGTGTGGTGGTTGCCAACTTTTAAAAACGTGTGATTGATTTGGGAAGGTCAAGCATGTTTCGTCTAATTACTGTTAGGTAAACACTTATAAACATTAAATCCTACATACATCCAGTATCATTTTTTATATTTACCATCAAGACGACATTTGGTATTAAGAAAAAAAAAAACTTAAAAGATGCATGATAATAGTTCTAAAAAAAGCACAAGACTAATCCCATCCTATATAAGAAATCCACTTAATCGATTCAAATAAACAAAACAATAAATTTTGCAAAAACGCAGAACCTCAACTATGAGTAGGTGATATGTCGTTATTCATTGAAGTTCTTAGTTTTTTTTGTTTTGCTGTTTTTTATTAAAAGAATCCAATTTTGGTAATACAAATAAAATTACTGTGATTTTGTTTTAAGTAATCGTTAAGAATATTCATTTTAGGTACTATAAGACAATGTGAAATTGAATGGGGGCTTTCTCATTGAGAGGACACAGAGATGTTTTTTTTGTTTACTTATAAAATTCATTAGAGTTCAACGACACTACGTTTTCATCTATGGATTATTTGCTGATGTAGTTTACGATGTTAGCACCAACGTTGGACTTGTAGTAAAATAACAGTTATATTGAATTTTTTCTTATAAGAGCACGGCCGCAATTATATCATTTTCGAATTATACAATAGTTAAATTTAATCAGTGCAAATAGTGGGGGTAGCACGATTTCGTAATTAAAACCAGGCATGGCTATATACAAACTTACTCATTTTTAAGGATTAAAGCTACTGGTATTTTGTTGGAAAATTGTAATTTCTTTGCAGAAAATAGCAGTGGGTGGGTGTGGAAAGTATTTATTCTTATTTCTGTCTTGTGATTGTGATCTTGTCTTGGGTTTCTAATTCATTAATACCTTGTGGATTGTTCTAATATAATTTGCAGTCAAATCACAACATGTCTACATATAGATGATGTTGCTCGCTCAGAGGATCTTCCATTGCAATATGGCGGCGTTGAGCGGCGCTGTCCCAATTTTAAATTAATTAAACATTTATTAAGTTTAAAATTTTAGTCATCTTTAATTTAATTTAGTTTTTGGAGTTTTATTTAGTTATTACTTTACTTTACGTTACTTTATTTAATTATTTAATACCAACTGACTGCAGTGATTACAATCGGTACCAACAGCATAGATTTTTAGACGTACAAGTAACTCGGTACAATCGATGCGGGAATTGATGATATCACACAAGAACAGCGCGGAAGCTACTTCCCGGCAACAGTCTAGACGTTGCAGTTTCAGAAGATAACAACGATCCTGATAAGGTGGGAGGACATATTTTACAGCACGCATGGGCGGCAAACATCGGAGCGCGAACCGAACAAATTGTTTCTAAACACTCTCAATCCTCCCGGAATTCGTTCCAGTTTCGTTCGAAAACAATTGACGCAAGAATGTACTACGCGTTTGGAGATATTTTTTCCATGTACTGGCCAATATTTTTTTCGAACGAACGATAAAAGCAATTGGGACCCAGGATGATGATTCTTCATATGTTCGTGCAGAAAGGTAAGGTTGGCTAAATTACTTTTCTGAGGCAATATAATCTGATGTTTAACATCATAATCTAGGTTTGCTGCATTATTTGGTCTCTCTCCCACTCGGATGACACCATCTGAGTCTAGAAATGGGTTTACATTTTTTAGATTACTCCTTTTAGATACGGGTTGATTATTTTGCAATGATTTAAGATCCTCTTTAAAATAAATTTGTTGAACGAGTTTAATAATGAGCGTTGTACTACGATCTGAACTTAGATACTAATGATTTTATAAATTCGTCGGATTTTGGGCAAATCATCACGATTTCGTTTTTTTAAGTTCTACCAGGGTAGGATCGTAATCAGATATTGTTGCTGTCATGAGCGAATCATAAGAATCGAATAGTAAGAGTTTTGGACCGCACCACCAAAGTTCGTTGTTACTGAGTACACTGGGCATTACCCCACGTGAGATAAGATCAACTGGATTTTCAGCTGATTCAATGTGTTTCCATGTAAATTCCAGTGTCAATTGTTGTATTTCATTTACGCGATTAGCGATAAATGTCTTGAGTTTATGTGGAGGTGTTTTTATCCAACATAAAGTTATGGTGGAATCTGACCACAAGTAGACATTATTAAAATTTACATTTAGCGCGGTGACAATAGAGTTAGTTAGTTTAGCTAAAAGAAATACCCCAGATAGTTCAAAACGAGGAAGCGACAGTGTCTTTAATGGAGCTACTCGCGATTTGCTGCAAAGCAATCAGTTGACGTAAAGACAGGCTCCAAACACCTTTTCCGACGCGTCACTAAATCCATGAAGTTCTGTTCGAACTATCTTGTTTGTTTCTGTGTGACCCATGACATTACGATGCAATTTAAGCATTGAAATTGATTTGAAAGCGTTTTGATAGTTTGTCCAAAGTTCCTGAAGTTCAATGGGTACAGCAGCATCCCAGTCAAGCTGTTTTTCCCATAGTGTTTGTATTATTATTTTACCTGTAATTATTTTTAACTGGAGATATAAGTCCCAAGGAATCATACAATTTTGCTACATCCAAAACTATCGCACGTTTCGTTATGGATTGTTGGTTAAACTCAGGAGATTTAAAGATAAAAAGATCTTCCTTTGGTTGCCACAGCAACCCTAGAGCCTTAATGCAATTTCCCAAGCTAAATTCGTTTTATTTCAATTCCTCACGTTCAATGAGAGGAATATCAATTAAAAGTTGTTTGTCATTGGAACACCACTTATGTAAATGAAATCCGCCACTTTTGAGCATTTGTATCATTTCGAGTTGTACAATTTTTGCCGTTTTCAAATCGTTTGACCCAGTTATTAAATCATCAACATAGAAGTCTTTTGTTGCTATATTGGCAGCTAGTTGGTTTAGTACTTGTGTGGCCAGATACGGTGCTGAAGCCGTTCCATAAGTTACTGTTTGTAACTCGTATGTTTGAATTGGTTGGTTTATCTGTTCTCGCCATAGAATTCTTTGGAGAGGGGTTTGATTTTTGTTGATTTTTATTTGTCGATACATTTTCGAAATGTCACTCGTAATGACGTATTTGTAGGTTCTAAACCGAAGAATGATATCGAACAATTTGCCCTGAACTATCGGACCCACTAACATATTTTCATTCAATCAAATGCGGAGTTTTGTGGAAGAACTTTAAGGCCGCTCAACAGCGTGGTGTGGCATATAGTAAGCTGTTTGTTCGGACCCGTTGGTGTCACTAACTAGTTTCATGTGGCCTAGGAGGGAATACTCATTGATGAATTCCACATACGAATGTTTAATATCAGGATTATTGTTCAATTTGCGTTCTAAATGATTAAATCGCTTTAAAGCTATTGACTTAGATTCGTCCAGATCCTCTAAGTTGTTACGAAATGGAATCGAGACAACATATCTTCCATTAGGTTCACGAGTTGTGGTTTGGGTGTAATATGTTTCACATAATTTTTCGTCCGCGGATAGGAATCTTTTGGATATAACATTTTCAAATTCCCAAAATCGTTTAAGACTGTCATTGAGTTCGTTATCAACGTTAGATTAAGTTTCAAAAACGGAAAAGTTATGTTCAACCTTTTGCTCAAATTTTCCAAACACTAACCAACCAAAAATTGATTCTTGGATGACAGGAAGCCTTGGGCTGAGCTTTATACGATCCGGCAACAATATTTCCGGGAATATTTCGTCTCCTAGCAATCGGTTAAACAACATTAAAATAAGGATCAGAAAGCTTGACATGTTGTGGAATTTGTCATCGGGAAATGTTAAAAGTATTGCTTGAAATTCTATTTGAAATATTGTTGGTTATTGAAAACTCAAGTTGAACAGAAAACTGCTTGTAAGTTGATTGGATTTTTGTTGCGATACTCTGTGAAACATGCGATGTTAAATTGTTTAATCCAGTTACTGTAATGTAACTGTCTTTGCGATGTTTCAAGTTGAGAGTTTTTACAAATGACTCGCTAATAAAGTGTGTTTGGCTACCAGAATCCAATAGTGCTAAACATTGAATAAGTTTACCATTACCATTTTCAATCATCACTAACGCTGTCGGTAAAATTGTTGAACTTTCGAAAATGTTATTATTTATATTAAAGTTTGAAGATGAACTTGACGTTGAATGATAAGTTAGTTTAGATGCTAGAGGAAGACTAGCAGATGGGTCGGCGATTGAATTTTGATCTTGAATTATGTTTCTGGTAGGTTCATTTTGTTTGGGATATATATTCAAAATGTAGAAGGGTATGATGAGGACTATTACAAATTCTGCATCGAATTGATCGACAATCGGAAGTTTTATGCTTTGGATTAAGACAGTTTAAACAAGCTTTGGCTTCCTTTATTTTGTCATATCACTGTTTTGGTGTTAGGTTGTTGAATATGGGACACACAAAATATGGATGCGGTGCCTTACTACAAAGATCCCATGTCCTATTTAAGGTTGTTTGGTTAGAAAAATATGAAGATTCTCTTTTAAGAAATGGTTTATTGCCTGAATGTTTGCTATACTTACCCAATGACGGTTTATGTCCTGTGTTTGGAACAGCATTAACGGGTTTTGACGTTGTTTTTCGACTTCTTTTAGGACACGACATTTTTTCTCTAAAAATAACTTAAATTCTTCCCAAGTCGGTTGTTTGCTGTGATCAATTGATTCCTCCCAATCACCTCGAGTTATACCGTCTAATTTACGATTTATTATTTTGAGAACAATCAATTGGGATAGACTGTCTAGTTGTAAATCGCTTGCACCCAACGAAGATATGTGGGACAGCGCACCATTTAAAAGTTTTCGAAGATCACTTTCATTCCGTTTTACAATTGGATCAAGATCGAGTAGTGCTTTAAGATATTTATCCACGATTACACGAGGATGATCATATACGCGAAGTAAAATTACCCAAGCCTTTTATTTACCGGTAGGTTGCCGATTAAGTTGTGATACCGGTCTTCGAATTCTTCAAAAACGTTATAAAAATTTGCAATTTTTTCCTTGTCAATGACTGTAGAGAAGATGTCAACAAGGCTTTTAACAAACACCTTGCCAAGATATGCCGTTCGACTTAGCATCAACTATAGCATCATCTGATGCATTTGCAATTATTTGAAACGACATAACCAAGCAAAGTTAAGCGATGAGTGTCAAAATGAATAAAAACTAAAATTGCACTAGTTAACCAAATTCGGCTTAACGAAATTACAAAAACAAAATACGGGGATAATAAATTATGAGTTAGCCGATTGAATTCACTATCTGAATGGTTTTCACTTTTGGAGCAACAAATCAAAAAAAATATTGTACTTACGATTTGAGCTTTGTTACGTTACTCTATCAGAGAGTTGACATTTGTAAGGTTCCTTATAAATTGATTACAGCTGGACGTTGATAATTGTTTATTAAAAATTGTCGTATACACCAAAGTGATGACGTATTTCCTGTTGCACGCGGAATTGTTATAAGTTGCTATATACACCAACAGTTGTTATACAAATACTTGATACAGTTGTTATACAAATACTTGATAATTTTGTACAAAGTTGATTTGGAATTTTCCGTACCACGTTGAGTTGATGAAATTAAGGTTATGTTTATTTTTACTTCGTAGTTTTTATTTGGAATCCGGCGTTGGTTCGAAGGACCAATTTTATGTTATGAACTTTATTCTCTAACACGCTGAGTTCAATTTTTAATTTTATTAATTAAAGGATTCAAATTAAAATACGATATTTTAGTTTATTTCTTGCGACTTTACTCTCCGGTGATACAAAGAACATTAAAAATTTTAGTTAACGGAAAACTGTATATTTTGGTTTTTTCTCATATGTTTACTTTTCTCCTCTCTACCAAAACAAATATAGGAAAAAAGGAGGAACTGCTCTCGCAGGGACGCCTCTGCTAGGGACGCAACCATTTAATAGGAATCAGCTGGCAATTTAGACTCTCACTTACTGATAAGAATAGCATGGTCGATCATATCAAAAGCCTTGGCAAAATCTGTATAAACAACGTCGAGCTATTGTCTGGAATTTAAACTGTCAAATAAATCACCGCAAAATGAGACCAAGTTATATACTAGTTACTGTAGACCTTCCGGGATAAAATCCATGTTGTACCGGAGAAATGAAATTTTTAGTATGGAATTGCAAGATTTTATGAACCATAGACTCAAACAGCTTTAGTAAGACGAATAGAATGGCGATCCCACGGTAATTACTCACATCACTTCTTCTACCCGCCTTGAAAATTGGATGAATACAAGAAATCTTTCAAGGATCGGAGAAGAACCCGCGATGGAGGCTTTCATTAAATATGAAGATAATCGAGAGGACTAAACTCTCAGCACAACACCTAAACAGTATCAGCGGAAAACCATCATAACCCGATCCCTTTCCAAAATCGAGCTGGAGCAAGCAATCCAGAACTTCTTCCTCGGTAAATTTGAAGTTTTTAAATTGAACGAAGCTGAGGAAAGCTGGAGTCACGATAGTGGGCGAAGCAACTGGTTTGTAAATGGGCGCAAAAAAATTAGCAAACTAGCGACGGAGCTCTGGTACGACATAGTAGACGGAAAGCCAACCACTTTTTTCTTACTGTTAATGATATTCCAGAACTCCTTAGAACTAGATGTTAACTTTTCCTCAATTCGCACTATATAGTTGTTATAAAAGAACCAGTTTAGGTTTATAAATTCCTTGTGAGCTATATAAAAATCAGGATAATATTTGACACCATGTAGTCTTTACAAAGAATGAAGCTTATTGCGTCGTTTCTCGAGCAACACCAACTGATTATTATACCATGGCTCTCGACGGCCGTTTTTATTTTTTTCACTCGTTAGACTTCAACACCGTACAGTTCAAATAATAAAATAACTTTCAACCATTTGTTGAATCATTACACTCAATCTTACAGTCCAGTCAAATTATGACATTTGTACTAAAAGTGGGCGTACCCACTTCTAGCTAAGTATACATACATCATGTTTTTTGAGGCGCTCGCTGATTGCAAAAAATAAGGATAAACAACCATTTTAAAATTTGTGTCTGTTGTTCTGCCCTTTAATTCATCTCGATAAATCTTTATCTCGATAAATGATGGCAGGATATACATTAAGTTGATTGTAGAAAAAATTGTTTCAGTATAGCTAGAAAGTTGCTTGTTTTTGGTGCGACACAAAACTAAATTATATTGGCTGATCTTGAACTGGCCTATCAAGTTGAACTTTGTTTTTTTTTCTTTACGAACCACTCCTATCAAACTACCTTTGTTATATTCGTGGAAAATGGTTCCTTCACTAGTCATTTTAAGTTCATTAAAATTTTTTAATTTATATTTTGTCTCCATAGATAAAACATACAAAGAATAAAAAATATTAAAACGAACCCAATTTTTTTAATACTTCTATACAGAAGCGTAATGCATTAAGAAATGTGGGTTCGTTTTAATTATTTTCAATTTTGTCTCGTTTATCTCAATGCACAATAACAACAAAATAAATGTATGAAAAACTTGTATCCTTGTATTGTATGGTTTGTTTGTCTTGCATACAATTCTACACCATTTGACTTCGTCTAAATTTCCCAAATTAGATTTGAAGGTTTTCCAAATAAATTAAATGAATTGAAACGAGGAGGAGGTGTTATTGATCACACCAGAAATCCCATATTTTCCGTTTACGTAATGACATATTTTTCGATTTGTGACATTGTGCATTACTGAACTGATCTAAAAATAGTGTAAACTGGCCAGAATTCACCATAGAACCTCCAGAATTTATGAAAATCGTCGTTTTTCGAAGAGGGTGTATGGGAGATATCAAAAAATCCTATCTTTTATGGCCGCCTTTTAAATCACAGAATAGCATATGCTACGTTTGCGGGTTCGTCTTATAAATGCACAATATAAAGGGTGGGTTATAATTAGCTAGACGATCGAAAGCATAATACAATAGTATATTATTCAACGAGCATATAATGATAGCTGTTATTCACGAAGATGAAGTTTGCCGACACGAGCCGATAGGCGAGTGTCGTAAATCATCTGAGTGAATAACAGCCATTATATGCGAGTAGAATACGATACTTTGTCCACGACCGACAAATATCATTGTTTTATACTCAAATCCTTTAAATACTCTTCAAATAATTTTCGTCGACATTTTGACGTCACAGTTTAATAATATGGCAAGAGACTACTAGATAAAATTTCAAAAATTAAATAATTTACTTGGAAGTATTGAATAATGAAAGATAAGACTACTAGATAAACTAGCAGTGAATAATGGATATCATTATAAGTGATGAAACAAACGTATAATGTGCATATTATACCTTAGTCGTGGACAAACACAATTTATTATGGTCTTACGGAACGATATACGCCAAAACAATAAACAGAAATGCTTAAATTGCTTTATGAAAATAAATGTTCGGTTGTTTGGAGCATTTCGAAACAAAATACCATTGGCTAAAAGCGCTTGTCGGTGGTCAGGTATGAAGTTGCTTGGGGGACTAAAGTTGACACTATTGTTGTCAGTTCCGTAACTTGTAGCTTCCGCCAGTTCTCGTGCTACCTCCACGTGGTGACCGCTGGTAACTAGATTGCTCATTTAGTGGTTTCTGACGACCGACCTTTAATACTAGGAGGAAGGCCTGAAGGGCCCTAGATAATATAAACAATATATCGCAGAAAGACAGGATGGATAAAAATAGAGCCAGCTTGCGCAGGCAAAATAAGTTACCGAACCAAAGTGGGAATGCCTTTCAGCTGGCTCACAGCTAAAAATACTAAAAATAATCCGATCGCAAGAAGAAAGTCCTAAGATCGTTTAGATGGCGAAGCTCCACGCTACCGTTATGAGGCCTTTCATAGCAGTCCAGAAGGATCAGGTGGTTGTGGCAATTATTGACCAGTCTCAAGATAATGGACATGGCATCTCGAAATGGACTTGGCATCTCCTAAAAGTCCAATCTACTGGAATAGAAGGAAAACCGGCTGGAATACCATTACAACTATTCTGGGTAATTTACTTCCAGTTCTGGTGCCAAAACCTCCAAAAACTACGTAAGAACTTGGTGGCTTAGTGAACGAGGACCTGATGGTATTATCCATGCGGATATCCAACCGACTACAGACCTAGCCATTTTCTGATTAGAAGTAATATTTAAAGGCAGCCTAAAACTAAGTCACATTACTAGCAAATGGACCGAAGTAAAGGTTGTATTCATACCTAAGTTGAAAAAACGAGCACACTGTAGTCCCAAAGACCTTAGACCAATTAGCTTATTTTCCAACTTTTTTAAAACACTGGAAAGACAAATAACACTGGAAAGACAAATTTGTATATAGAGGTACAGCGCAAGGTGGCCTACTATAACTCTTACTTTGGAATTTGTTCATTGATGGCCTGTTGCTAAAATTGGAGGATAGAGGCTTCAAGGCAGTTCCTGCGCGGATGATGTTGCTATAGTTTCCCTGGCAAATATCCTGGTGCTCCTAGTAAACTCATGCAAAAAGCCCTGCGCATTCTTTCCATATGGGCCAATGGTTGTGGGTTGAATGTGAACTCCCATAAAACTGAATTAGTTCTCTTTACTAGGAAATACAAACTTCCTCAAATCGATCCTTCCAATTTAAATGGGTTCAAGTTGACTTTTATATATGAATCGAAGTATCTGATTCTCGTTTTGGACAGTAAATTAAATTGGAAACCTAATATTTTGGAAAGGATAAAGAAAGCTCCGGTAGCGTTTTACTCCTGCAAAAATGCCATTGAGGAGGGATGGGGCTAGAATTCCGCAACGTCTATTAGATACACACCGCAGTAGTTAGACGACCCATTCTTTTGGATGAGGTAACAGTCTGCTGGCCTGCTTTGGACAAAACTGCCAACCAGAGAACAGTCTTCCCGTGGATTAGTGGTGCACTGAGAAGCACATTCACTCAGGCACTGACTTTCACACTCCGCTATATCTGACTCCACTATTTATATTGGGAAAAAATTGTCAGCTTTTACTGCCATACAAAGACTATACTATGCCTTCACTATCTTTTGATACAAAGTTTCGGACTGAGATCCCCTCCAGAGAGGACTGGGTGATGGCTGCAGTTATGGAGCCAGGAGCTATAAACTTTTTCACTGATGGTTCAAAAAGGGATGGGAAAGTTGGAACTGGGGTGTTCTGTGAGGAACTTCTGATAACCTCTAATTCTGTCTCCCCGATTATTGTAGCATTTTTCAAGCTGAAGTAACTGCCATAAAGGAAGTCGTAGATTGGTTGAGGTATAATGTAATATCGGCTGGTGATATTCGCATTTATACCGACAAAAACAGGAAGGATATGGAAATGCCTCTTGCGTTATGCAAACTATTGCTTCAGGAAGAAGTTAGTAAGCTGACGAATGAGAGACGGTCAAATAGTACTTCATTTGTAGTAATTCGGTAGGTCTGACCAAAATTAGATTTGGCGAGATCCAAACAACTGATCTCACTTCTGCGGTGTCAAATCAGTATGGTTGTTGGAGTAATTACAAGGCACTGTCTCATAGGCAGGCATGCGAGTAGGCTTGGTTCGTTCTCACAAGACTACTGTCGCAGTTGTGAAGACGAAGAGGAGAAAGACACAGTACTTCATCTTCTTTGCACCTGTCCTCGTCGGGCCCGAAACAGATTAAAGTTATGTGTTGTGTGCACTTCGTTATAGTTCAGCTTTTGTTATAATATCGCTTTGTAATATCTCGCAAGTCGTTTAAAATTTGTTGATAAAATCACCTTGAAACTTATCCCATTTGGTTTTCTTAGCATTCTGCTAAAAATGTTTGGTATTGCTAGATCATGAATATTTTTCACTTAAATTTGAACCGCTGCAAGTTTAAATCGAAACCGTGCCCTTGCCGCAACCGCTAATTATATTCAAGATATTTCAATAATTTAATGAAAATGACTCTTCTTATCTACGGTAGAATTAGTATGATGAAGAGCTCATTGAGGACCGGCTAGTTTACCATCAACCAGGAATGTTACGTTATTCAATAAATGGAAATTGGACAAGCCAAGAAACCAGAGGAACAGTGTGCTACAAAGTTCCACAGTCACACTGACGATGAAGAATTAAGAGATGAAACTGACTGGATCCTAAAAAGGAACAGGAAGAAAAGACCTGCAAAAAAAGGAAATCAGAATCCTCTCCAGAAATTGTAGCTTCAAACCGAACTTCAAAAACTCGTGTATTAAATCTAAATCAGCAAAATATACTCGTTATAAAAGTAAAATAAATATTGGCGATCAAGACTAACAACCCGTACGAGTAAGGAACTGTTTGCAGGTGGTCGGGCTTTAAACTGCGAGTTCCTGTCTGGAGGTAAACCTACATATTGGCCAGCGGATACAAATAAGATACCAGATTTGATAGATTTCTTTGTAACAAAAGTTGAGAGAATAGAGTTGCTCTACTTTGTTTTGAGCGGTTTTTGCACGATGTGGTCCGGCATTGTCATCATGAAACAAAACTTTATAGCTTTTGTACGCTATATTGTTGGCCGTTTTTCGTCTAATGCACGTGCCAAATTATCCAGTTGGCGTCAGTAGCGATCACCTGTAACCGTTTCATTTGGATTTAACAGCTCATAATACACCACACCTTTCTGGTCCCACCAAATACTCAGCATATCCTTATCGCAATGAATATCTCGTTTTGGCTGCGATGGTCCTGCTTGGCCTGGATCGACGTAAGCTGCTTTACATTTGGGGTTGTCGTAATAGACCCACTTTTCATCGCCAGTAACAATTCGATGCAAAAAACTATGGTTTTTGTACTCAGCAAGATTATTTTTGCATGCTTCAATTCGTGCTCTCAATTGATTTTCGGACAGTTGATGTGGGACCCATCTTCCTAGCTTTCGAATCTTTCCCATTGCGTGCAAACGATGAGAAATGGTTGATCGGTCAATGTTTAACTGCATTGCAAGTTCTTTTTGCGTTTGACATGCATTTTCATACAATAATGTTTATAATTCGGCATCTTCAAATTTTTTTGGCTGACCTGGCCGTGCTCGCGATGGAGCTTGGTTACCATAAGTATCAGAAAGCAATCGGTGAGCTTCAGCGGCAGTTTTCTTGGAATCATAAAAGAAAAGAAGAACCCCTCGAAAAAACAACTTATCACGATCCATTTTAAATCGATTACAAAAAAATGACGTAATATGAAAAATAACACTTTCTGCTCTGAATTAGATTGACAATTATGACAGCTACAAAATGCAATTGGAATTGCTTGTCAAACTATACGCAATCTCACGTAGAGACATCTAAATGTCGAGTCTAAGAATTAATTCACACACCCAATACCTGAATCATGAGGGTCCCATCTCATGGCAAACCTGTCTAACAAGCTCACATTCAATATTTGATTCTCAAGGACCCAACCTAATACAAATCAATTAGCAATTAACACTGACACGAAGCATTACGCAGTACTATATCCTTCTATGTATGTGGCTAGGTAAAAAAGAATGCACCTTCATTACGAGGATTTCAGTTATTCCCACTAATATGCGTATCAAGCGTTTGTAATTTCTAATGAAGGACAAGAGCAGCCCATGGAAGTATTGTTGGCAGTAATTTGTAGAAACGGTTGGACATTTAAGGGATAATCTCTTTGCTTAAAATTGAATAAAAAAAGTATTTTTAGTTTTCAATAGTTATTGTTTCCTCTTCCTATAAATCACTTGATTACTTTAGGTGTAGATTTTATAAAAGTATTAAAAAAGAATATGAAGTGAAAAGAGAGGTTCAGTTTGCCGATTTTGTTCAAAGCTGTTCATTGAACAAACTGTTTTTGAGATTGTATTAAACTTTATAGTCCAAAAATTGATCATTTGATTGATTTAAGTAGAAATATTGTCGTCAAAATAATTAAAGGAAAATGAAAAAGGATGCAAGTATATGTATAGTACATACTGTGTTTATTTGTATCTTAATATCATGACTAGGGAATGCAAATGAAGTAAATGTGGCTTAGTTTATTTCGAATAGGTCCCCGGAATCGGATTCGTGAAGAGTATACAATTCTTCAGCTGCCTTCTTCAGTTTACTTCGATGAGACAAAAGATTTTCCCATTCATTGCCGGTCCTATTATAATATTGTAAGCCCTGATTAAGCGAGTCATTCCAGCTGAAAGGCGGACGTTCTGGTTTCTTTGATCCAGCGGTGTACCTCAACTCGGTGCTCAGAATGTGGATTAGACCAGGACGGTGGATGTGACCCCAGTAATTTATTCTGTGTACCTTGGTCCTTTTGGTAATGGTTCTGCCACGTAATATGCGTTGAGTGCTGGGCTTATTTGTCTGAATTAGTCTAGCATTATTAGAAAAAATAACTCATGCTACCTCAATCGGCGACGGTTTGTATGAGTGACTGCGGCCGTTTTCCGACCATAAGTAATCATGGGTGCAATTGTTGTGTTATACATGGTAATGATTGTCTTGTTGAAAGGCGCTTTCTGTTTCTTAATAAAAGTCGCATCTGCCGAGCGATGCCGATTGCCTGACGACACCGAGATCGGATGGTATAACGCCGAGTTGTCACGTCATTTTTCATGACTACAGTTACTTCACATCAATTTTGCCATTCTCTTAGTCGTTTATTACGACAGAAGTCACTTTATACGGCAGGTGTCACTTGAGTTTTGCAAGTGACAGACGGATGTCACAAAATGGAAAGACGCAATTATTTTATTTTATATATTTTAAAATGTTGTTTTTGAAAAATTTTCTTCGTTGTTTTAAATATATTAATGTTATAAAATGATTTTATTTCTAATTTGCCTAATATAATTCAACTTGCAGTCCTGTCACTTGGTTCGCCTTTAAGAATATCAATTCTCAAGTGATGTAACACGACTATAGTCACGTCACTTGAAATGATACGACTATGGGATTTGGGGTGTAAATAGTAAATTCCGGAAAACGGTCTATTATATTTACTAAAAAGCACTGACTTAAATGAATGAATACATTTTCAGAAAATGGCTGAAATATCTTTTTCATTCATAAACTTTCACCCGCTATAATTAATATTTTGGTGATCCCACAAATATTTAATAATATTTTTCCGGGTAACACCGGGTTTACCAGCTAGTTTCCTATAAGTTTGGAAAGTGTTAAAATAATTGAAATACATTTAAGTTCGAAAAACCGAATCTCCAAACGCCTAAGTGGTAGTAGGCTTAGTAGGCTAAAAAAACTTAACTGCGTCACAGTGGAAGAAAGTTCCTCTACCGGTAAAAACCATTACTGAAAAATTTATCAAAATTTTGATTAAATTCGTTATTGAATAGAGAAATTCACAATTTTTTGTCACGAACCAATTAGTATTTTACATAAAAGAAATGCGAAACTCAAGCTTGAGACGAAACAAATCGTGATTCATTTCTATGGCCTATAAACAGAGTGTCCCAGAAGTATAAGGTGATAGGCAAGAAGAAAGTGGTATATGGATAGGTATAGAAGTGTAAGGTGATAGGGAGTTGGTTCAAAAGGTATTCCACTTTTAGTTTTTTTTGGTGAAATCGCATGCACACCCACCAAAAATTTAATTTATAAAAACACCAAGAGTTCGTTTGTTTATCTTTCTTTTTTAACCTTTAAAGCACGAAGCGGGTAATTTGGGTCCCCCAAAAAAGGGAAAAAATAATTTATGAAAAAATCATCATTAGAAATAATAATGAAACAAGCCGGAATTTATAGTGTTTTTTAAAAAATAAATGATTAAATGTTGTTGAAAAAATATAACATAAGGCTTTTTTAATAATAAACTACTAAAAAATAAAAGTTGGAAGCATGTAAATCCACTTTTTAACTGGGAGAACATAGTGATCCCACTCAGTCTTTTGGATTTTAAAATTAGCTCAGTGCTTTAAAGGTTAATGCTACCTTGAGAAGTACACTTGATCCTGCACTTCTAAGAAAAGCATTTCAAACTTCGAATATAATTTCAAAAATGTCATATTTTCAAAGTATCTTGACTATTCTAGAATGTTCTGTAATATCGAATTATCCGTGAGTAAATAACCTGGACACTCTTGAATAATTTCGAATAACCTAATCTGCAAATTCCCACAACGCACAGCTAAGCGCCGAAAATTGCCATATAAAATTCGAAGAAATTTGAAAATCTCTAAAAATCTTGAATACTCCTAAAAATATGTCGAAACTTAAGAAACCTAGAATAAACCACGGAATAATCTCGATTAATTTCGAAAAATTTGAATAATCTCTATATTACGTGAATCTCGATTGATCTCGAACAATCTCAATAATACCGAAAAATCTGAATTTCAGAAAACCTGTAACAAAAATCTAGAAAACCTCCCGAAAATTCGTGGAATTTTTGTACATATTACACAGACCTACATGGATTTTTTTTCATGATGAACAGCTGTATCCGAATCTGGCCACAGAATTAACCTATCACATCATATCTCAAAATATTCTAACCTAAAAATGTCGAAATAACTCAAGACCAAATAGAGTTAGGGCAAATCTAACAACGGGATGTTATGTAGCGTACCAAAATCTACGACTATAAAAACATTAGAAATACATATAAGAATCTGCAGATCATTTAGCTATAAAATAAGAAGGAATACAAGTTATGCGAGCCTATACGAAATTCTTAGATTATGCATAATTGACTGAGAACTTGTTAATACAAACAATTTCTTTTAATACTTACTATATGGTTGGCAATCGCCTTGACAAATGAGAGGTGGATCAACACTCTCACGTGCAGGGTAGCAAAGCAGGTTTGGCCAAAACTGGACTTGCGGCGCTCCAAGGTACTAATATCCCTGGGAAGACAAGAAATAGGATGGGTCGTAGGGATAATGACAGGTCACTGCCTTTTTGGGGAGCATGCGAGAAGGCTGGGGATACAGACGATACGGTATGGACAGCCTTTCGGAACTCGCGGACTGTGGAGTGCGAGATTTATTACGCTATATAAATAGCTCTGGTTGGTTTCAACGGGAGTAATGGGGAGATGGGATCCTGTGGTATCACAACGGGCCATTGCTTGCCTAAGTGTGCGATAGCAGCCACTTCAACCTAACCTAACCTAACCTACTATATGGTTTTCCGTAGGTTTTGGTATACTAAATACGATCATGTTGTCAAATTTGCCCTATCTCTTTTTGGTCTCTTTTGGAAAACACGCTTTCTGACACTTTAGGTTAGAATATCTCAAAGACCTGACATGATAGGGTAATTCTGTGACCAGCTTCAAATTCAGTGCAAAAAATTACTTCGGGTACGACTGTTCAATCAAAAAAAAGTGTAAGCACTTTTTTTGCAGGCCCGTGCTATTTGTCAATAAACTTAATGTTACTAAAACTAGTAAGCAAAATGCGGTAAATTTAATTTTTATTTACTGATGATGATCAAACAGATCCGGTAAATGAGAAACTACAAGTTAAACGAAAAGTAATTCATTATAGAGATTAACTATAAATGGTTTGGCTCAAGTATCAATTGTAATCACTTTTCTAAAGACAATCGTGGTTAGGTATTTTTCAAGGAAGAAGTTTCAACAATTTCTATTTGATGTTCATAAAAAACCACAATGGTACTTTGCAAGCTTCTTAGCAGCAAACCTTCCTTATACATGTCAAATTCCACCCTTTGAAAAAGAAATTTATTCTGTTGCCAATCACAATCAATCGTTTGCAAATCAAATTCAACCTTTTCTATTCAAAACTAGATTTACAAAAAGGTTGAAGTTGTTTTGTAAAAGGAATAAATTTGGAGTTCACAACAGATATAACAAATAAATGAACCCAGCAAACACCTGTTGGGCCTGCCGTAAGAAAATACCTAATAACGACAGGAAAGATTTCTTCTAATCTTGACTAAGAACTAATACCTAGTTACGCCACTGACCAAAAAGTATCATAGCATATTTAGCTTAAACTTTAAGTCGTTTGAAAGAAACTAGATCATTCGATATGACCATACAGGTGTTTGTAATTTTTCAACATTACATAATGAAAGAATGATATCTGCATCTACTCCGAGTGAAGCTCAGAGTGATTTGATGGTGAAGCAATTTGATGGTTGTTCAGCTCATTGTGGAAGACAATCACTACTGTGGATAAGGAGAAATTTTCCTGATCGATGGATTGAAAAAAGTGGACTTGTTGATTGACCAGGACACTCGCCGGAGTTAAGTCCGTTGGATTTCTTTGTGTTGTGAGCTCTTAAGCAAAAATTATATAACATTCCAATACATAATTTGAATGATTTACGTGTCAACATATTTTAGAATGAAGTCGGCAGATTATTCACAAGTTAAAATTCTTCTGAAGTCATCTGCCGACTTCATTCTAAAACACCGTCTAGTTTTTCTGATAGATATGGCTGTTATATTTTTCCTGTTAATCTGAAAACGAGCGGAAACAAAAAGAAATTCTTTAATTAGTTTTTAAATTTCCTGCAGCCTCATTTAGAATAATGGTAATAGTGTTTAACCGCGAGCAGGTAAAATGCGTTTAATTGTCTAAATTTTGACGTTCTTTCGAAAACAAAGCTAAATTGAGGAATACGTTACATGAGTTTGGAGCTTCGCATTTTAATGACCGATCATCTCCTCAAATGTTTCCCTTTAAATTTAGAATACCCTCTATATTTAGAGAACACAAGATTATGTACTGATGTTCGTTCTACAAATAGAATATTTCAATTTGCATTATTTTTTATGTAAAAAGTATTGAATATGATCTTTGTTAAAATAAAACCGAAGTGAAGTTCTTAGCAAATAACAAAAAATGTAGTAGTGTGAGTAAAATAAACAGTATGCATTTAGGCGATTTTTGAATAGTCGAACTAACAATGGAAGTGATTATATTTTTTCAACAAAAATCAAAAGTCCCAAAGTCAAATGGTTGTTCTCGAATGTCCATAGTATGCACTTGATGAAAAAATTATGAAATGGCCGGACTCTGGGGTCGGCCATATAAATAACAAGCAATTTTTGCATCAAATGTTGTAAGATTTTCCGCCGACGAAATTTGTTCAACAAAAATCAAAAGTCCCAAAGTTAAATGGTTTTCTCGAATGTCCGTAGTATGCACTTGTTGAAAAAATTATGAAATGGCCGGACCCTGGGGTCGGCCATATAAATAACAAGCAATTTTTGCATCAAATGTTGTACGATTCTCCGCCGACGAAATTTGTTCAACAAAAATCAAAAGTCCCAAAGTCAAATGATTTTTCTCGAATGTCCATAGTATGCACTTGATAGAAAAATTATGAAATGGCCGGACCCTGGGGTCGGCCATATAAATAACAAGCAATATTTGCATCAAAAATTGTGCGATTCTCCGCCGGCGAAATTTGTTCAACAAAAATCAAAAGTCCCAAAGTCAAATGATTTTTCGTGAATGTCCATAGTATGCACTTGATGAAAAAATTATGAAATGGCCGGACCCTGGGGTCGGCCATATAAATAACAAGCAATTTTTGCATCAAATGTTGTACGATTTTCCGCCAACTAAATTTGTTCAACAAAAATCAAAAGTCCCAAAGTCAAATGGTTTTTCTCGAATGTCCGTAGTATGCACTTGATGAAAAAATTATGAAATGGCCGGACCATGGGGTCGGCCATATAAATAACAAGCAATTTTTGAATCAAATGTTGTACGATTCTCCGCCGACGAAATTTGTTCAACAAAAATCAAAAGTCCCAAAGTCAAATGATTTTTCTTGAATGTCCATAGTATGCACTTGATGAAAAAATTATGAAATGGCCGGACCCTGGGGTCGGCCATATAAATAACAAGCAATTTTTGCATCAAATGTTGTACGATTCTCCGCCGACGAAATTTGTTCAACAAAAATCAAAAGTCCCAAAGTCAAATGATTTTTCTCGAATGTCCGTAGTATGCACTTGTTGAAAAAATTATGAAATGGCCGGACCCTGGGGTCGGCCATATAAATAACAAGCAATTTTTGCATCAAATGTTGTACGATTCTCCGCCGACGAAATTTGTTCAACAAAAATCAAAAGTCCCAAAGTCAAATGATTTTTCTTGAATGTCCATAGTATGCACTTGATGAAAAAATTATGAAATGGCCGGACTCTGGGGTCGGCCATATAAATAACAAGCAATTTTTGCATCAAATGTTGTACGATTTTCCGCCAACTAAATTTGTTCAACAAAAATCAAAAGTCCCAAAGTCAAATAGTTTTTCTCGAATGTCCGTAGTATGCACTTGATGAAAAAATTATGAAATGGTTGGACCCTGCGGTCGGCCATATAAATAACAAGCAATTTTTACATCATATGTTGTACGATTCTCCCCCGACGAAATTTGTTCAACAAAAATCAAAAGTCCCAAAGTTAAATGGTTTTTATCGAATGTCCATAGTATGCACTTGATGAAAAAATTATGAAATGGCCGGACCCTGGGGTAGGCCATATTAATAACAAGCAATTTTTGCATCAAATGTTGTACGATTTTCCGCCGACGAAATTTGTTCAACAAAAATTAAAAGTCCCAAAGTCAAATGGTTTTTCTCGAATGTCCATAGTATGCACTTGATGAAAAAATTATGAAATGGCCGGACCCTGGGGTCGGCCATATAAATAACAAGCAATTTTTGCATCAAATGTTGTACGATTTTCCGCCGACGAAATTTGTTCAACAAAAATTAAAAGTCCCAAAGTCAAATGATTTTTCTTGAATGTCCGTAGTATGCACTTGTTGAAAAAATTATGAAATGGCCGGACCCTGGGGTCGGCCATATAAATAACAAGCAATTTTTGCATCAAATGTTGTACGATTCTCCCCCGACGAAATTTGTTCAACAAAAATCAAAAGTCCCAAAGTCAAATGATTTTTCTTGAATGTCCATAGTATGCACTTGATGAAAAAATTATGAAATGGCCGGACTCTGGGGTCGGCCATATAAATAACAAGCAATTTTTGCATCAAATGTTGTACGATTTTCCGCCAACTAAATTTGTTCAACAAAAATCAAAAGTCGGAAAGTCAAATAGTTTTTCTCGAATGTCCGTAGTATGCACTTGATGAAAAAATTATGAAATGGTTGGACCCTGGGGTCGGCCATATAAATAACAAGCAATTTTTACATCATATGTTGTACGATTCTCCCCCGACGAAATTTGTTCAACAAAAATCAAAAGTCCCAAAGTTAAATGGTTTTTATCGAATGTCCATAGTATGCACTTGATGAAAAAATTATGAAATGGCCGGACCCTGGGGTAGGCCATATTAATAACAAGCAATTTTTGCATCAAATGTTGTACGATTTTCCGCCGACGAAATTTGTTCAACAAAAATCAAAAGTCCCAAAGTCAAATGGTTTTTCTCGAATGTCCATAGTATGCACTTGATGAAAAAATTATGAAATGGCCGGACCCTGGGGTCGGCCATATAAATAACAAGCAATTTTTGCATCAAATGTTGTACGATTTTCCGCCGACGAAATTTGTTCAACAAAAATTAAAAGTCCCAAAGTCAAATGGTTTTTCTCGAATGTCCATAGTATGCACTTGATGAAAAAATTATGAAATGGCCGGACCCTGGGGTCGGCCATATAAATAACAAGCAATTTTTGCATCAAATGTTGTACGATTTTCCGCCGACGAAATTTGTTCAACAAAAATCAAAAGTCCCAAAGTCAAATGATTTTTCTCGAATGTCCATAGTATGCACTTGATGAAAAAATTATGAAATGGCCGGACCCTGGGGTCGGCCATATAAATAACAAGCAATTTTTGCATCAAATGTTGTACGATTTTCCGCCGACGAAATTTGTTCAACAAAAATCAAAAGTCCCAAAGTCAAATGATTTTTCTCGAATGTCCATAGTATGCACTTGATGAAAAAATTATGAAATGGCCGGACCCTGGGGTCGGCCATATAAATAACAAGCAATTTTTGCATCAAATGTTGTACGATTTTCCGCCGACGAAATTTGTTCAACAAAAATCAAAAGTCCCAAAGTCAAATGGTTTTTCTCGAATGTCCATAGTATGCACTTGATGAAAAAATTATGAAATGGCCGGACCCTGGGGTCGGCCATATAAATAACAAGCAATTTTTGCATCAAATGTTGTACGATTTTCCGCCGACGAAATTTGTTCAACAAAAATTAAAAGTCCCAAAGTCAAATGGTTTTTCTCGAATGTCCATAGTATGCACTTGATGAAAAAATTATGAAATGGCCGGACCCTGGGGTCGGCCATATAAATAACAAGCAATTTTTGCATCAAATGTTGTACGATTTTCCGCCGACGAAATTTGTTCAACAAAAATTAAAAGTCCCAAAGTCAAATGGTTTTTCTCGAATGTCCATAGTATGCACTTGATGAAAAAATTATGACATAGCCGGACCCTGGGGTCGGCCATATAAATAACAAGCAATTTTTGCATCAAATGTTGTATGATTTTCCGCCGACGAAATTTGTTCAACAAAAATCAAAAGTCCCAAAGTCAAATGATTTTTCTCGAATGTCCATAGTATGCACTTGATGAAAAAATTATGAAATGGCCGGACCCTGGGGTCGGCCATATAAATAACAAGCAATTTTTGCATCAAATGTTGTACGATTATCCGCCGACGAAATTTGTTCAACAAAAATTAAAAGTCCCAAAGTCAAATGGTTTTTCTCGAATGTCCATAGTATGCACTTGATGAAAAAATTATGAAAAGGCCGGACCCTGGGGTCGGCCATATAAATAACAAGCAATTTTTGCATCAAATGTTGTACGATTTTCCGCCGACGAAATTTGTTCAACAAAAATCAAAAGTCCCAAAGTCAAATGATTTTTCTCGAATGTCCATAGTATGCACTTGATGAAAAAATTATGAAATGGCCGGACCCTGGGGTCGGCCATATAAATAACAAGCAATTTTTGCATCAAATGTTGTACGATTTTCCGCCGACGAAATTTGTTCAACAAAAATCAAAAGTTTAAAAGTCAAATGATTTTTCTCGAATGTCCATAGTATGCACTTGATGAAAAAATTATGAAATGGCCGGACCCTGGGGTCGGCCATATAAATAACAAGCAATTTTTGCATCAAATGTTGTACGATTTTCCGCCGACGAAATTTGTTCAACAAAAATCAAAAGTCCCAAAGTCAAATGGTTTTTCTCGAATGTCCATAGTATGCACTTGATGAAAAAATTATGAAATGGCCGGACCCTGGGGTCGGCCATATAAATAACAAGCAATTTTTGCATCAAATGTTGTACGATTTTCCGCCGACAAATTTGTTCAACAAAAATTAAAAGTCCCAAAGTCAAATGGTTTTTCTCGAATGTCCATAGTATGCACTTGATGAAAAAATTATGAAATGGCCGGACCCTGGGGTCGGCCATATAAATAACAAGCAATTTTTGCATCAAATGTTGTACGATTTTCCGCCGACGAAATTTGTTCAACAAAAATCAAAAGTCCCAAAGTCAAATGGTTTTTCTCGAATGTCCATAGTATGCACTTGATGAAAAAATTATGAAATGGCCGGACCCTGGGGTCGGCCATATAAATAACAAGCAATTTTTGCATCAAATGTTGTACGATTTTCCGCCGACGAAATTTGTTCAACAAAAATTAAAAGTCCCAAAGTCAAATGGTTTTTCTCGAATGTCCATAGTATGCACTTGATGAAAAAATTATGAAATGGCCGGACCCTGGGGTCGGCCATATAAATAACAAGCAATTTTTGCATCAAATGTTGTACGATTTTCCGCCGACGAAATTTGTTCAACAAAAATCAAAAGTCCCAAAGTCAAATGGTTTTTCTCGAATGTCCATAGTATGCACTTGATGAAAAAATTATAAATGGCCGGACCCTGGGGTCGGCCATATAAATAACAAGCAATTTTTGCATCAAATGTTGTACGATTTTCCGCCGACGAAATTTGTTCAACAAAAATTAAAAGTCCCAAAGTCAAATGGTTTTTCTCGAATGTCCATAGTATGCACTTGATGAAAAAATTATGAAATGGCCGGACCCTGGGGTCGGCCATATAAATAACAAGCAATTTTTGCATCAAATGTTGTACGATTATCCGCCGACGAAATTTGTTGAACACCTAATTTTTGTTTAATGTCAATATTTCGCGTTACTTTCTATAGTTATTTTACCCATTCGTTGAATGATAATGAAGAATAAAAATTTTAAATTGTTAAAATTGAAACTCTTGATGACGTGCAACATACCTACAAACTTTACTGCTGTCGTAAGAAAAAAGTAATAAACGCCAAAAGTCGAAAATACTTTAGGGGCATATTTTTATTCTATGGATACAAATACCTATTTTTCTGTTTTTTTTAACCCTTAGCGGCCATACTTTGCTCCCGTAACATAGCGGCAACTTCTTCTTCTTCTTCCGCTGGCGCTACATCCCATGAAGGGATTTGGCAGCCTCAACGATGCTCCTCCAAATAATTCGATCCGCCAAGAGAGAATGGATGGATGGACGACGTTGAAAGGGACCTATACACACTCGGTCACCGTGTCTGGCGTTCTCTGGTATTCTCGGGTATGTGGTCTCCCACGAGGTTCTACTTTCGTTGATGTTGGTCATTTTTTGGGACCGAGAATTCTTTTTATGATCTTACGCTCAGTTACAGCGATTTTCTGGATGTTTTGCGCTGTCAGTGTCCACGACTCGCAATCAAAGGTGATAACTGGTCTTATCAGCGCCTTGTAGATGTCCAATTTTATTTTGCGCGATATATGAGGAGACTTGAAAATTTTGATATTGGCGTAAAATGCTCGGTCGCCTGCTGCGATCCACGATGAAATGTCCACAGAAACGGAGTTTTGGTCAGTGATCAGTGATCCTAGGTATTTGAACTAATTCATCTTTTCATATTGAGTTTCTCCTGAAATGAAGTCCACACGAGTCTGCCTTCTCGCGGTCACCATGTATTTGGTCTTCGCTTCATTGATCTGAAGGCCTATTTGTTGGGATGTTAATTGAAATGGGAGGACTTCTTTTAGAGATATGATGGTGCGACCCAGAATGCAAATAATATTGTCAGCGTATGCTGAAGCGTATATAGCGGCCACACTGAGGTGATTTTTCACCCCAGCCAAAAAAATCAGTCTCGAAAGAGAAATTTAAAATTGCTTGTTATTTATATGGCCGACCCCAGGGTCCGGCCATTTCATAATTTTTTCATCAAGTGCATACTATGGACATTTGAGAAAAATCATTTGACTTTGGGACTTTTGATTTTTGTTGACAAATCTCGTCGGCGGAAAATCGTACAACATTTGATGCAAATATTGCTTGTTATTTATATGGCCGACCCCAGGGCCCGGCCATTTCATAATTTTTTCATCAAGTGCATACTATGGACATTCGAGAAAAACCATTTGACTTTGGGACTTTTGATTTTTGTTGAACAAATTTCGTCGGCGGAAAATCGTACAACATTTGATGCAAAAATTGCTTGTTATTTATATGGCCGACCCCAGGGTCCGGCCATTTCATAATTTTTTCATCAAGTGCATACTATGGACATTCGAGAAAAACTATTTGACTTTGGGACTTTTGATTTTTGTTGAGCAAATTTCGTCGGCGGAAAATCGTACAACATTTGATGCAAATATTGCTTGTTATTTATATGGCCGACCCCAGGGCCCGGCCATTTCAAAATTTTTTCATCAAGTGCATACTATGGACATTCGAGACAAACCGTTTGACTTTGGGACTTTTGATTTTTGTTGAACAAATTTCGTCGGCGGAAAATCGTACAACATTTGATGCAAAAATTGCTTGTTATTTATATGGCCGACCCCAGGGTCCGGCCATTTCATAATTTTTTCATCAAGTGCATACTATGGACATTCGAGAAAAACCATTTGACTTTAGGACTTTTAATTTTTGTTGAACAAATTTCGTCGGCGGAAAATCGTACAACATTTGATGCAAATATTGCTTGTTATCTATATGGCCGACCCCAGGGTCCGGCCATTTCATAATTTTTTCATCAAGTGCATACTATGGACATTCGAGAAAAATCATTTGACTTTGGGACTTTTGATTTTTGTTGAACAAATTTCGTCGGCGGAAAATCGTACAACATTTGATGCAAATATTGCTTGTTATTTATATGGCCGACCCCAGGGTCCGGCCATTTCATAATTTTTTCATCAAGTGCATACTACGGACATTCCAAGAAAATCTTATTTGAACAAAAATCGTCACTGAGTTGTATTAAAGTTATTGTGTAATGTTTTCTTTATCCACATTTAGGCGTATAATTTATATTACCACTACTTATAAATACGTATACGTATACGATAAATTTGTTATTTTTTTTTGTTAAGTTTTTCACAGGCATAAAATAAAAGATTTCCTGACATGTAACTCTCGTCGTAATGGTAAATACGATACTAGCCTGCTAGAACTAACATTATCGTACTCTTCAAGATCTTTACTACATTAAACAATACGGAAATAACAAATAATCGACTGAAAGTTTGGTTTTCATCAAGAGTTGTAAATAGTTTAGGATTTTTTTGCGTTTCCTACAACTTTCAAAAGTACTCGAACCGATGTATCTGCCACCAGCACTGTAATGGTGAATTTGACAGCTAAAATTGTTGCATTTTCCAAAATCCTAACAATGGTATACAGTAAGGTTATATTCAACTAGAAAAGATTACTTTTCACCTCACCATGGTGAATATTAAACAGGAGTGGTGAAAAAGTTGCTTTTTTTTGTGCATTTCGATCAAGAAATTTTCAAAAGTAGGTACTAATTGCAGGTCTATATACATGACATATGCTCTAGAGTCTAGACCAAACAGGTATATCTACCAACGATGCCGTATCGATGAATTTGATAATTAAAGTATGTGCTAAAAATAAAATTGTTACATTCTGCAAGATCTTTACAACGATATACAACATATTTATGATGTCGTGTTGTTCGACTGAAAAATTGATTTTCACTTCACGCAGTGAATTTCATATGTTTTTGAAACAAATATTATTCACCATACCATATATGTGGTGAATAATCAGTTAAATATTTCCAAGTGACACTATGACTTCATTATCGATGCATCCAAAAACGAAGATTTAGAATTCATGAAGAAATATATTGATACAGACTAAACCAAGAAGGTTGGGCTGCGTTCTCTGAAAATTCAGTTTTTTTGCAGCACTTGTGTACGACGTAAGTAATCTACTTGACGTACGTAAACTCCGGCCACTCTAATGAGAAAAAAAAAACTTTATTCACAAAAAAAACTATCAATAACACACAAGCAGCAGTAAATGCTTAAATATTTATTTTGGACCACCCATTAAAACAATTATTGAACCTCTTTAGATATTACGAACGCCATCTCTGTTTAATAATTCAAACTAAAATCTAATAAAAATATTACAATACATAGTCAACATTTAGGCATTTTATGTCAAATGCCACAACATGAGGTAATACAGTGAAAATTCTGAAAGACAAAACTATGGTGTTGGTGATTATAAAACCAAATTTTCGGGAGGACATTTTTGAGCATACTATTAAACACAAGGTTTTTGATAATTTTCCGTAACAACTTCTTAGCATCAGAAGCATTGTTTAAACGAATTTCCACAATAATGATTTAAATCAAAGTTTATTAAAAGTTTATTTATTTTATACAAACAGATACCCATTTATGCTCACTAATTACCGTATGATGAATAAGCAAGTGCTGGTGCATACGGGCCGACTGGTGGCGGTGATTCTGTAGTGGTGGTGGTGGGCGGTTCTGTTGGTAGACCATATTCAACATGTGGCACGGATGGTGGATATGGTTCAATTGGTTCCGGTGCTGGATATGGTAGGGATGGTGGTGGCGGTGGTCGAGCACTATGTATTAGTGGTGGTAACGCTGGTAATGGTGGTGGTGGCGGTAGTGGTGTTCTGTCTATTTGTATTATCGGCTCAACTTGTGTTGGGTATGACAAAATTGGTTCCGGTGCTTGTGGAGCTGTGTATATTGCTGTTGGTATTTCTGAAATTGGTTGGGGTAGTAGTGCATCTGGAAATGGCCAAATTTGTTCCGGTATTGGAAACGGTAGAGATGGTAATTGCGATGGTATAAGAACCAAAATTAATTCTTGTAATTCTGGTAATGATAGTGGTGGTGATTGTAGTGGTTTTGCTTGAATAATTGGTACTCCATATTCTTCTTGAGGCTTCTGAACAGGTAGTGGTAATGGCCAAATTCGTTCCGCTACTGGATACTGTAGAGCTGGTAGCTGTGGTATTGGAGCAGTATGTATTAATGGTGGTAGTTCTGGTAGTGGTGGTGGTGGCGGTGGTAGTGCTGATGTTACTCCTATTATTGGCGGTCCGTATTCTTCGTGAGGCTTCTCAACTAGTAGTGGCGGCCCATATTCAACATGTGGCACTGATGGTGGATACGGCCCAGTTGGTTCCGGCAAAATTGGTTCCGGTGGTGGATACGGTAATTCTGGTGGCGGTGGTGGTGGTGGAGGCGATGTTGGCTCTGCAATTACTTGAGGCTCCTCTACTGGTGGTGGCGGTGGTGGTCCATACTCGTCACTTAGTGCTTCTGGTAAATCTTCTTGTGTTTCTTCGTGGGCCGGAGCTGGTGGTGGTGGCGTTGTTGGTGGTGTAAATAAATCGAAACTTTTTTTTTCTGGTAGTCCATATTCTTCGAGTTTTGTAGATGCTTGTGGCCGCGCTAGAGCACAACTCAAGACCACAGATAAAATAAGCAATTTCTAAAATTCAATGTTAATTAGGAATTTTCGTAATAACGTGTTATGTTCTCAAATGACTTACCATATTGCTATTCAAAATAACAAAATTAGTTATTAAAAACCAATTATTGAATTTACTAATAAAGTAAACGATAAACTGATGCCACTACGACTCAAGTCAAGTTATTTATATTCAAAATAAACTTCTCAAGCATTTCCTATTCATATTTTGAAAATGTTTAGTTGTTTCATGGTCGAAAAAATCAGGTACACAGAACAGGTATATGCACACACCAAATCGAATAGTGGACGGAATGTTTTAGTGTTTGAGTAATAACTCACTGCCCGAAGGTGTGTTACATAGTTAGTTTAATTGTTTTACTTTTTACAGGTTACTCGGAATCGATTGTATCATAATATCGTATTTGAAGAAATAAAAATTCATTTCAATTTCCAAAAATAAAAATTTATTATTGTAAATAAATTTAAATCATTAGCGTAGATTAAATTTTAATTTAATATTTTGGGCCGGTTTATTAATCAATTTGGTTTTAATGGTAAGAACATCGCCTCCGATCCAGCCTATTTCATAATTTCGCACCAACTGTAAATGTTAAAGAATTGAATTTATTAATCAGTTACTAATACACACACACATATACATATTAAGACCTACCCGCAAAATTAAAATTAACATATTTTGTTCGGCTAGCCGGCGTGCAATGCAGGCCCGCATACCATGTCCAAACGGTAAGACCAGATACGGATTAATACGCTGATTACTAGAATTGCCCGGCTCTTTTAACCAACGTTCCGGTATGAATTCGTTTGGGGATGTAAAATTTTCTTCCAATCGACATGCAATCTGATTTTGGGTTACAACTGTTGTACCTTTTGGCACCAGATAATCACTTAGTACAATATCACGATTTAATATTCGGCCAACACCAACTGAGATTGGATTAATGCGGAGAGATTCTTTTAGTACGGCCCTGGTATATGTTATATCACCATTCATAGCAGTCGGTGTGATTGTAGCCGCAGGTGATGGTAAAACTTTAACCGCCTCCTCAAAGAGTTTCTGTTGAATTCGTTTATCGCGTGCAATGTGATACAACAAAAACGATGATGTGTATGAGGTTGTATCAATACCAGCAAGAAGCATATCAGTAACCATACCGACAACGTCACGAATCTCGAGATTTGAATTTTCCAGATAAATATCGAGAAGAGAATTATAACTTGATACGATGCTATTTTGTTTTTCGGTTAACCGTTCGGTCAAAAGTTCAATTGCAATGCTAAAATATTATTAAATTATACATTTGGACGCTTTTCTTTATTTGAAGCTACAAACCTTTCTATAAATTCTATTGATTTTCTAAACTTTCGATAAATTGGTGTCTCAAAATATCGATAAAATTTAAAACCTTGATCGGTTTTAAGTACACAACTGGCTGCGTTTTCAGCTGATTCAATAAGTCGTGACGAAACTGATTTTGGATGTCTCTGGATTTCCGAAAAGCAATTCATTCTCTTACCAAATGCATGCAAACATATCACTAGAAATAGATAAGAGAGAAATTATTTTACATTTGAGGTAGTAATAGACAGCATTCCTCTTTTCATTTCTCTTAGAATAAAATTCCATAAGCAAATTCAAAGGCAAGTCAATATGACAGGATTTATTTAAGTTTAGGTAAGGCATTTTAAAAACCTCAAACCTCCGCTTTAACCGTTCAAATAAAGTTAACGCCCAAATTACCCATTAGTGAATTATAAATCGGAAATGTAGTCGAAATAATAAATTAATCGATAAATCGCCTCAAAGTCAGAACACCGAATGAATATTCAGAATGGGCCACCTGTTCATCCTAGTGAAACCGCCCAACGTGGTCGCTTTTCTGTGATAATTACTCAGCTGGACTTAACGCAAGTGTTGCAAGAATTGGTGAAAAACACAAAAATTAGTCAACCAAACCTAGAAATATATTTAAGCTAGATTAAGAAAATATGAGCGTGTAAAACAGTTTTGCACTAATAAAACAGGTTACGCTCCTACAAATACAATGGGGAACCAAAGCACCAATGAAGCTGGTTCCTTAAAACCAACCTATAACACTAGGAGGAAGGCATGAAGGGCCCTGGATAAGATAAATAACATCTCGCCAAAAGACGGGTCACCGAACAGAAGTCGGAAGGTCCTTCAGCTGGTTTAAAGATCCAAAGAAACAGATCTCAGGAGGAAAGTCGTAAGATTGCAAAAAAGAACGAAGCTCCATGCTACCGAAATGCGGTCTTTTAACGAGATACTGAAAGATCAGCTGGTTGTGGCAGTTGTTGACCAGTACCAAGAGGATGGCAGTATCATGCCCGCCAATTGGAGAAAGGTGGAAAGGGCCTTAACCACCACCTACCTGAATGTCCTAGCAGAAAGTTCAGGACCTGCTCCGACTTGTCGGGATGCGGGCTGGCACATGAACCAGGTGAAACTGACTGCATGTGCGGATCAAAGATCTCTTCTGCTTTACACGAAGGCAGTGGAAGGACTTGGTGAGGTATCGCCCGGAGCCAGCCTTGCTATTAAAGCTAGGGAAGAGATCCCCTTTAGGCCGAGAGCCAGGGTGTGGATCCCATCGGAGCCTAGCGATCCAAAGGTGATACTCCAGTTGCTGCAGGTTGGTAAGTCAGATTTGCCAACGCACAACTGGAAAGTTGCTAAGCTAGAGGAACCAAGGTCCGACTACAGGTCAGCCGTCATAATTTTAAACAGAGAGTCACTGACTGCACTGGAAAAAACCAATGGTATCGTAAGCTATGGTTTCAGTGCAGTCACACTCAAAATCTACAAGAAGGACGCGGAAAAGCCGGAGGCTCCGAAGTCTGAGGAAGTTGCTGAAAGCTCATCTGGGCGCCCTGAAAAAGGGAACAGCCAGGCGGAAACTTTCTCCACTGATAGGGAGATGACAATGGCGTTGGAGTCATTAAGGAGTATCTCAGAGGACTTCACATCAGGGGAGGACTCTGGTGATACAGTGGTAGAGAGGGAGGCCTAGGAATGGTGGCAGTGGTAGAGAGGAAGGTCTAAGATTGGTGACCCACTCAAAGGCAGCCTCAGCTGTCCTCCTTTTAAAAATTGGAAAGGAAGAGACGGATATTGTCTTGATCCAAGAACCTTGGGTCGCTGATGAACGGGTACTTGGACTCAAGACACCCTGTTATAGATAATGCACACAAAAAAGAAGGTAGGGTAGGGTGCTATCAAATTTCAGCAATGAAGATGTGGCAGCGGTCAGCATTGAGGTCAATAAACGAAACCTCTGGCTAATATCAGCCTACCTAGCTTACGATGAAGTGAACATTCCACCAGTCATTCTAGGTGAGGCAATTTTGGAGGCTCAAAAGCGCAAGATTGGAGTCATCCTGAGGAATGATGCAAATTCTCATCACACAATCTGGGGAAGTACGGACACAAATGAACGAGGTGAGTTACTCCTTGATTACATTCTAAGTACCAACCTTCATATATGTAACATAGGCAATAAGCCGACTTTTATATATCTCTTCAATTTGAAATGGACTTGGTTTCTCTAAACAGCCCTTTCTACAGGAACAGGAAAAAATCCGATTGGGATATCTTTAGAACTATTCTGGGGAATTCACTACCAGTGCCGGTGCCTAAACCTCCAAAAACTACGGTAGAACTCGATGGCTTAGTGGACGAACTGTCCAGCGCTTTTAACGAAGCGGTACTGGGCTCTTGTCCTCTTAGTAGGCCTAGGGGTAAATCTCGGCAACCTTGGTGGTCAAAGGAGATTCAATAAATACGTCAACGGTGCAAAAGACTCTTTAAAACAGCAAGGAAAACAAAAGCCGCTGTGGACTGGGACACCTATAAGGAAGTCCTCAAAATTTACAAATATCAGCTAAGAAGTGCAAAGAATAGATCTTGGAGACTATACTGTGGCAAAACTCAGGAGTCTTCAGAGATTTCCAGGCTGCGTAAAGTACTATCTACTAGCCCATCCATCCCAAGCTTTCCTCAAAGGCCGGATGGAGCATGGACCATAAATAGTATGGAATCGCTGGAACTACTATAGGAGACTCACTTTCCTGGTTGTTCCGAATCTGCACCTACTATATCAGCGGGTAAAAGGGCAAGTAGCCTCGTAGGCCAAATTATTAGCAGAAAAAAGATTCTGTGGGCGATAAGCAGTTTTAAACCATATAAGTCGCCAGAACCTGATGGTATTATCCCTGCGGATATACAAAAAACTACGGATCTAACCATTTCCTGGTTAGAGGTAATTGTTAGAGGCAGCCGAGAACTATGTCACATTCCCAGTAAATGGACGGAAGTGAAGGTTGTTTTCATACCTAAGGTGGGAAAACGCTCACACTGCAGTCCCAAAGATCTTAGACCGATTAGCTTGTCTTCTTTCCTTTTCAAAATACTGGAAAGAAAAATAGAAGCTTATATTAGAGGCATGATTGTGCCGGAAAAGCTGTCTAAATCTCAACATGCCTATTGCAAGGAGAGATCTGTAGAAACTGCTCTTCATTCTCTTACATATTTCATTGAAAAATCTTTGGAATATGGAGACTACGCGATGGTAACCTTTTTGTACATTGAGGGACATTGAGGGAGCCTTTAACAACGTGCTTACAAGGGCTATAACTCGGGCACTTTCGAATCTAGGAGTGGATGAATCTCTCAAGGACTGGATAGATCAAATGCTAGGAAGCAGTGTCATAAATGCCAGTCCGGGGAAATCCTCCGCCAGAAGATTTGCAAGCAGAGGCATGCCGCAGGGTGGCATACTGTCCTCCCTGCTCTGGAACTTGGTCATAAATGATCTGTTGCTGAGACTGGAGGATAGTGGCTTAAAGGTGGTTGCCAATGCGGATGACGTCGCTATTGGTGTTCGTGGAAAATATCACGGCACACTTAGTGCGCTTATTCAAAACGCCCTGGGCATTCTTTCATTATGGGCCAATGGTTGTGGGTTAAATGTGAACCCACACAAAACTGAATTGGTTCTCTTTTCTAGGAAATATAAAATTCCTCATGTCGATCCTCCCACTTTAAATGGTTTCAACATGGCGTTTATAGGTGAAGCAAAGTTCTTGGGTCTCGTCTTGGACAGTAAATTAAACTGGAAACCTAATATTATGGAAAGGGTAAAGAAAGCTATGGTAGCGCTATACTCTTGCAAAAATGCAATTGGGAAAGGTTGGGGGCTGGAGACCCACATGATCCTTTGGCTATACACAGCAGTAGTTAGACCCATTCTGTATGGGGTAACAGTCTAGTGGCCTGCTCTGGACAAAGCTGTCAACCTAAAGTTGTTGACAAAAGTCCAGAGAACAATCTCTCTGTGGATCAGTAGTGCACTGATGAGCACATCCACTCAGGTACTGGAGACTCTGCTATTTCTGACTCCTCTAGATATCTTGGGAAAACAGTGGGTAGCTTGCACTGCCATACGAAGGAAATCCACGTTAATGTGGACCTGCAATAATACAGGGCACTCATCTATACTTTGTAACAAAGGGCTTCCCAAGACCACCGACTATACTGTCCCGTCACTATCTTTTGATAGAAAGTTCCGGACTATTATCCCATCCAGAGAGGACTGGATGTTGGTTAAAATTTTGCAACCAGGAGTTTTAAACTTCTTCACTGATGGTTCAAAACGGGATGGAAGAGTAGGGACTGGGGTGTTCTGCGAGGAACTCATGTTAAACCTCTCCTTTTGTCTCCCTGACTACTGTAGCCTTTTTCAAGCTGAGGTAACTGCGATAAAGGAAGTCGTGGACTGGTTGAGGTATAATGTAATATCGACTTGTGATATTCGCATATATATGGACAGTCAGGCTGCCATTAAAGCGCTTCAATCACACCTTCTCACGTCGAAAATAGTCCAGAACTGTCTCTCATCTCTTAACGAGATGACAGATCAGTTCAACATCCATATTATATGGGTGCCAGGACATTTCGTTAGCACGGGGATTATAAAAGACGATGAACTGGCTCGACGTAGTACAACGGGCCAAAATTCAAACAGCAAAAAGGATATTGAAATGCCTCTTGCGGTATGTAAACTGATGCTTCAGAAGGAAGCCAGTAAGTTGACGAATGACAGATGGTCAAATAGTACCTCATGCGTAATAACTCGGCAGGTCTGGCCAAAGTTGAACTTGGCGAGATCCAAACAGCTGATCTGACTTCAGCGGAGTCAGATCAGTGTGGTTATTGGAGTGATTACGGGGCACTGTCTCATAGGCAGACATGCGAGTAGACTTGGTTTCTTCTCACATGACTACTGTCGTAGTTGCGAGGACGAAGAGGAGGAAGAGACAGTACTTCATCTTCTTTGCACCTGTCCTAGTCGGGCTCGAAACAAACTGAATTTTCTAGGGGCACTCCTTTTCAACGATCTGACGGAGCTCAGTGGGAGGGACGTCAAGAGTATCCAGCGCTTCATAGCAAGCTCAAAGCGGTTTCAATGAGTTGGAGGAAATTTTTTAAATTGTGGTATGGCTATGGACCGTTTTGTGTCTATGCCTGGTCCTGGTGGACCGCCACTCAAACCTAACCTAACCTACTAGTTCCACTGATTCTCATGCATTCCGGGACGATTTGGATAAACTACAGTTAAGGTGTTCTCAAAATAAAAATACGTGGCGATAACTATCACTAGGAAGATACACCCGTTTACACGTTTTTAATATTTCCAACGTTAATTTGGATAGGGTTTATTAATTTCTTGACCTTGGAGTTGTGTTCGACTTGAAATTGATATTTGGCACACATTTAGATTCAATTTGTTCTAGAGCACACAGAGTTCCTACTTTACATTTTCGTAGAAGTAAAGAATTTTGTGATTCTAAAGTTTTTATATCAATCTTTAATTGTTTGGTCAGGAGTATACTTGAGTATCCATCACAAATCTGGAACCTATTTTAGAATACTTGTTACGATTTGGTTGAGCGTATACAGAAAAAATTTACAAGATTTTTGGTTTTTAAATCGATACCTCCTTTGGGCTATATTCCTTAAGGTCGCTGCACGAGTATGGATATAAATCCGTACAATCTGAATCCGGCCATTCATATAATGAAATTACCCAAATATTGTCATGTGACCAAAAAAAATATTCCCCTATTTCTCCTCTCGAGTTAAAATTATTTCAACATTAAGCAAAATATCCGCAGAAAATTTGTTTTTCGTTTGCTTATTTCTGACTTTTCGATTTTTAAAAAAAATTGTTATTTTGTTGAAATTTAAAGATTAATACAAGACATCCTAAAGACATGTTAGGTTTATTTAAACATTCAAACACTTGAAGCGTTGCGAGCGACGTCACGTACATGTTGTAAGTAACAACCACCAGACAACCTAAAGACATGTTAGGCTTATTTCAAAATTCAATTGCTAGGGGCGTTGCATATCACGTCAGGTACATTTTGTGAGTAACACTCATGATAAACTAATTTAATAGGTATGATTGACAGCTGTTTCAAATTCGTCTTTTCTTGCGCATCTCGTCATTCGGTGCGATAAAATCACAAGGCTTCGTTGTTTTCACAAAAACTATCACCGCAAAACAATTCGATTTGTTTTTGTTTGCTATGAACTAGTGATTATAAAAAAAGTATAGCAAGAAAAAAGCACCGAATGACAGAATTTTTTTAGTGAAAGAGATAGCAATACATGCGCTTGATCATTGGTTTATCATGAGTAACACTCACAAGACAACCACAAGTCATGTTGCCAATGACATTTGTCTCTTTTTAACGTTTGTAATTTCATATTTTTTTCTTACTTTAAGACAAACACCAGACGTGTTACTAAAACACAAAATTTGCTGGGTATTTGTTATTATTGAAACTAAAAGCAAAGAGAAGTTGATAAGTAAAATAGAAGAATTTACGGGAATTTATTTAGCAAAAAATCAAATAAGTTACTAACTTCGTACGGATTCAGATTGTACGGATTTATATCCATACTCGTGCAGCGACCTTTAAGCCTAGACAATTGAAGATTGATTTTAGATCACGTATTGTTATTTAAGATACTAAATTTTATGTTCGAAACCGAACATTATCCGAAATAAATTTGCATGCTCCCATCAATATGATTAGAAAGATTCAATTATTTTGACTAAATACAACAATCCAATTATTCTACTATTATGTTGATACACTCATATTTATGCAATCGTAAGCAGTTTGTGAGGTGTGGTGATGATCATTCTGGTATTAGTGGGATACTTGCTGGAGTGCCTCAGGGATCCATATTGGGTCCTTTGTTCTTTTCTATTTATATAAATGATCTATCATGGCGAATCCTAAATTGTCGGTTTTACCTTTATGCTGGCGATTTGCAACTGTATATTGGTGGTAATTTATCAGAATTGAATGAAATTGGCATGCGACTTAATTCTGACCTTAGAAATATTTCTTTGTGGGTCAAAAATAATTCACTTTCGATTAATCCAGGTAAAAGTAAAGCATTGTTTCTTTCTAGACCTGTGCTTTATTTAGACAGTGATATCATCTCATTTGTTCCAACAATAAACAATTAGGGCTCATACTAAACTCAAATCTTACTTGGAATGACCATGTGAACTCCTTGTGCCAGCGTGTTAATTATAGCTTGTACACGCTTAGGTTGATAAAAAAGTTTTGTCCTGTTAACTTAAGAATTTATTTAATTAAAAGTTTGGTTGTACCCATTTTCAGCTATTGTGATGTAATTTATAACAAATATGATAGTTCCTCAAGACGTATACTTGAGGATACATTTAATAATTGTACTCGATATATTTATGATCTTAGAAAGTTTGATCATGTCTCTGAGTATAAAGATATAATTCTTGGATGCGACTTGTTTCAATTTTACTGCTATAGAACTGCCGTTTTTATTTTTCGTATAATCAAATCGGGTATGCCATTGTATTTGCATGAGAAATTAAATTTTTCCCAGTCACACTGCGCACAAAAAATATTAACTTGCCTGTTAACAGAACTAATGTTAAAAGACATCAGCTCTCTAGGATTATTTAAAAAGGGTCTGTTTAAATTGATAACTGAACATCGATAATGTAAATATTTGTATATATTCTTATTTCTATTATATGATGTTAATTTTTGTTTTGTTCTCATATTGAAAATTTGTAAATATGATTGTTATTCAAAAGCTTCGGCTTACTGAACATTTTAATAAACTATTACTATTACTATTACAATAGAACTAATGAGGGCCTTTCTAAGTCAAGAATCTGTTCGTTCTCTCCTTGAAACAATTCAGATATTGGCTGATTATGTAACGTTATTAAAAATTCCGGTTTTGATTTTTGACCTATAAGGTGGTTTGAATAAAGCGGGTTTCTATGCAACTGTCATTCAAAATAAAACTTAATAAAGCTTAATTATTATTATTATGTATTATAAATTTTAATTAATTGTATTATATTCTTATATTCTTAGGCCCGTAATTTTAACCCGTAAAGAGCGTTGTGCGGTCCGTGGGAAAGTTAAAAATGGAAAATATATTTAATGAGTCTTCGTCTTCGCCATCAGAGTCTGGTGAATCAGATTACTAATATCGGTAATTGTCGATACGATCTAAACATCCTAAAATAGTTCACGATAGAACAGACTTTGAGTCTTACAATAAGGAAGTATTTCGGCGCCGATTCCAATTTTTTAAAGAAGGGTTCTTTATTTGACAAACACCCTCCGACATGATGTGGAACCTTTGGATGTATATTATCACTTATAAATGATATAGCACATTATGTGCACCACTCGCTTTCCATTTTATTTATTTCTTATATAGGAATGCCACAAATCACGATATTGACTAGAGACTAATCACGCAAGACAGACTCAAACTAGCTAGCCGCGAATTCGAGATTATGTAGTTATTTTTTCAGTCTATGTCACAACACGATTTACATTAATGCATTTAGGATTACTGCGTCTCATCTACATGACTAACGTAATCTAAACCTTGTAACTCGATGAATACGAACTACCAAAATAGGCAGAAAACTCAAGGGAGAAAGAATTATTTTATTTTGCGATATAAAACAAAAAAATATTAGAAGGAAAACAAACAAAGAAATTGATAAATGTCCCAGTAAGCAGATATTAATTCCAAAATTGATTTCGAAAATCGCCGGTTTTAACTTCGTTCAAAATTACGACATAAAAAATCCACGGATCTATCCACGTTTAAAATTACCAAAAGTAACCTCGGTTAAATCAGTGGATTTTCGAAAACTGTGGATTAATCCGTCGATTTATCCTTGTTTAAAAATACGAGCCTTGATATCGATGGGTAAAACAGGAGATACGGCTATTTTCGAAAATTCGGAATGATCTGTCAAATTACATTTACAAAACTAAATATACATATGTACATAATGATTTGCAAATTTTAATTTTAATTAATTTTTGAAATTTTAAGTTAAAAATGGAAAATATAATTAATGAATTTTCGTATTTGTCATCAGAGATCAGAGTCTGATTAATCAGATTACCGGACAATATTGTCGATACGATCTTTACGTCTTAAAGTATTTCACGGGAGCGATACGAAATCCCGCATTCTAAAATCTCGCATTACAAAACCTCGCATTTGGAAAATTAAACATCTCGCATTTCAAAATCTCGCATTTGCAAAATCTCGCATTACAAAATCGAGCAAAAAAGTTCAAACAACAAGGCTGGAGTTGGGAAAAAACTTGTTTTTTTTAATATTATTCAGCGAATTATAAAATAATTTAATCAAAACAATTTTATTCAAAACAATCTAATACTTTTCGATCCGCGCCTTTGCTAAAATACTTTCTTTACCCAAATCTCCTAATAATTTGTATATGCCGGCGTGTAGTTTTCCGATTATCACTTTGAGACGTCGGTGCCACACTCTAAAAAGTGATTGTAAAATTTCCCGAAAATTGTGCTATTTAGCACAAGAAAGTATTTAAAATTACACATCGACGTGTAAAAATAAACTCACGAATTGTGATTTAATCATATATGCTGGTTATTACTCATTTGATGTAATTTCCAACTTTTTACTTGCGAAATACCTAAATAAAGCGTGAATTTCCGATAAATGTTCCGTATTTTACAGGTTAAAAGTATTTCACATATACTGTGTGTGTATTTACTATAAGAAATTTGTTATAGGGACGTAAATCTAACTTACATTAAACGAAGAAGAAAGAAAAATCATCACGAGTGCATCACTAATAAGTTGAGTTGTGAGAGTTGGTTCAATTTGTAAAAACAACGCGTGAAAAAAATTTTAATTAAATTATTTGAAAGTATATCGTAGGTAAATGTCGTGTTGTGTATAAAATTAGTTAAAATATAATAATATTGTATTTTTTTTATTAGTGATGCGTTGGCATCTTACCAAAAGCACATTTTATCAAATTTAAAAGTTTTGGACTATATCTGCAAATATTTTAAAGAAGATATACAGTACCTTCTAAAAGAATTTGAGGTAAGTGAAAGATTTATGAGGATTAACTTATTATAAAAAATCAGTAAAATATTATGTACTGATATACATAAATATGTATTTTATTTTGCAGTTCAGGACAACATTAGCATCAATATAGAACTTGATGTACCCACCAACACACCATGGGCAGCTATTTTAAGTAAACGAAAACACAAATTTTCAGCGCTCCGTAAAAATATGCCAATTTATTGATTGATTGATTGATTGATTGATTTAGTGTGTACGACCAAGCCTAAGGCAAGTTTCCCGGATACGCCGGGTCCACCGTACACCCTCTTACGAATAACAAAATCGAGGGAAAGGAAAGGTATGTTAGTAACAGAGACTCAACCCGGTTCCAGACACCATGACGGTTGATAGTTAGTAAATAAGACAACACAAGACAACACAATTTCTAAACTACATGATTGTTAACTGCTTGTTGTTCCTGGAGCGTTGAGTCCGGCTATACCTTTGTTACTGAAAATTAGGATTAAATTTAATCCCTTTAAGAATGATTAATTCTGGAGCAATCTTAAATTCTGAAACAAATTAAATTATTCATCAGTATACTTAAAATAAACCCCTCTAAACACCTAAGATTTTATTAATTTAAGTATACATACTTAAAATTACATCCGCATCAATCCTAGCCTAGGCCACTTATAAAATTCAATAAATAATTTAAAAAATCCTCTAGTTGGCACCCCTACAAATTTTAACAATTAATTAATTTCATCAGCTTACAAAATTAACACAATTTTTAATTTCAGCTTCTTCACTCCTTGTTGATCCTGGAAGGTTGATTTAAGCTGGAATTTAATTCTGAAACACGGGATTAATTTAATCCCTAATAATTACTAATTCTGAAACTATAATCTATACTTGAAATTAGCTTCTTTATTAGAAAGGATTAATTTTAATCCCTCTAATAATGATTAATTCTGGAACTGAGTTATATTCTGAAAATTAACTTATTAATCAGTGAACTAAAAAAGGAACTCCTTTAGATACTATTCACATATTAACAAAAATAACTGATAAACAAAATCAATAGGGTGCCAGTCCTTCCCGGAATCCCAATTTCACCAATCCGATCCAAAAAACTACAGTTTAACTCAAAACTACTATTATAAATGAACCATTTTCGTGAACCTGCCACTTAAAGTATAGAAGTTTCATCTGTGATGACTTTTCTGGAATGAATTACAATTAATATCACCAGTACCCAAAATTAAAGTTATAAGAACTAATTAGTTTCTAAAGTATGAATTCAGTTTAGGAATTCCGTGCAGTTCAGTAAAATTAACTACCCCGTATTAAAAATAATCATGCTTAAATAAACAAAAAATTTTTATATGAACAGTGAAATCTCGAAACAGCGCAGCCAAAGGAACCGGAGAAATGTATTTAATTATTTAATAATTTAATTTAGTTGTGTATTTACATATGCAAAGTTTTATTATTTTATTTCCTTATTAACCATATATTTTCACATAAACACTTATCACTTTGGCGAATAAAATTTCCTTGCGAAATTACAATTTCCTTAAATCAGTATTCACTATAACGAGACCTCACTGTATTACATACGATAGTTTCTGGTTCAACTCAAATTTACTCGATAATACAAAGTAAACAAATCCCATTAGAATCGAACACAAGAAACTTTTAATTCTAATTAAATTTCCAATTCAACTCAAAATTACTCGATTATACGTAGTATAAGAATCTTATTTGAATTGAATACATGAAAATTTTGCGTTGTGTAGTTCATTGTATATAAAGAGCACTATAAACACAAAGAATACAACAACGCCAAGTAAAAATAATAAAATCGTATTACAGTACAAAACTAAAACCACCAACGCACATAGAGAAAACAAACTTTTCATATAATCCTTCACGTGCGCAGCAGGGAAAGTATCGATGTGTACATAGTGTGTTTTGGTACATGCCTTCTCTATATTATATACATATATAATAGGCTTCACTATATTATATATTACTGTATATATTTCCGAAAATAACCTCGTACACTACACATACACGACTGTGAATACAATTCAGAAGCAAATATCAACAATCGAACACTATAGAACCAATGTTGTCTTGATAGAAATTATATAATAGAAATTATATTCTTTTTATGTATATAAATAAAGAATATATATGTTTGTGTCGTTTCCACATAAAACAAAAAATACAACACATACATAATCTCGTAAGAGGAAAGAGAGAAACCGAAAACTTGTATATTCATGTACAGAAACAGAAATTTAATGCGTAAATTTATTTATTCGATTTTAATTAAATTTAAATACGAGATAATGTATTTGACCATTCGAATTTTATGCACCAACTACACAAATTTAAGACATGCATTATTAAGCGAGAAAGCCAAAATTTGACTTATTTCGCTATAAATATGAGAATAAAAATAAAAATATAAAACAATGCCTGTTGAATGCATCCCGATGGATTGCATTCTATCCATATTTAAATTTTCACTATTCTTATGCACACACTTTTACTTAAATAACTTAAATTAAAATAAATTATATATAAATTATATATTTAAACACTTTACACTACATTAGAAAATAAAATAAACTAAAAATTAATTAAATTAAAATTTTCTCGAAGAAGACGACAAAAACACGTCCTTCTTCTTCGAGCGTCAACGACCGACCTCCCGTAAAAATATGCCAATTTATGGAATTTTTTAGTAAATAAAAATAAAAATTAATTAAAAATTGTTTAAATAGTACGAAATTAGTTGTCTTTTTTAATTCATGATAATAATGTGGTATTTCCAACTTGTGTAGTGACTCTTCACTCTTATAAGCTGTAAAGTAATTATGTTAAAAGTGGTAATTTGCAGTGTTTTAGCTGGCTTTACCATTTTTTTGGTTTAAATATCCTTCAAAATGAGGGAATTCATTATCATTCTAAGCTTAATTCAAGCTATGTTAGTGGTAACTAACTTTAGCTATTTGCATTTTACAGTAAATTGAGAAGTAATTATCTCCAAAGTTGTGTTTTTATTTGACATTTATTATAAAAATTTAAAACTGATAATTTGCGATAATCCGCCTTTGAAGCGTGAATTCCTTCGAATAATTTACACATTTTTAGTGTAATTATTTTTAAATCCCACTGCAATGCGATTTTACTACAATAATTGCTGGCAACAAGTATCCAACATTAATTGTAGTGAATTCCTTCTAAAAATTTTTAGAGTGCACGCTTCTACGCTATTTTGTGTTTGTGGGAATGTACCTGAGCCAATAATATGTTTACCGACAGCCCAAAATTCGGGCTTATATCTCGGCCGTTGACTGTCTTAACAAATATAATTTTTTTTAAACCAACATAACATTTTTTTAGCGTCCTCATCATCAAAGTTTCTGTGCATGCTCTGGTAATAATTCAAGACTTCATTTGGTGGAACAAAGACTATACTTTTAATCATCCTGATTTGAATTGAACAATTTTCCTCGTTACCATATTTAGCCACTAGTCCTTCGTTTAGAATTTTGTGCCAATATATGAGATGGTAATGTGCAACAATCTTTTCGTGTGCTACGGGCTCATGAGAATGGTTCGCAGTATATTTTAAAATTTCGTGTTCTTGAATTCTTGTCCTTTGCATAAATTACTTTTTTGCTTGCTGCAAACCCAATTGTAGGTTTTGAGGTTTTTCTACTTAAATGGTAGCAATATCCGTCCACAAATAATTTTTTTCCTCTTTTGTTGGTTGTGGTAATGAAAATATTCATAATAATAATCAGTAGGTATATAATATGTATCTTCACTTTTTGTTAGCTGCTAAAATATATTTAATAACGTATGAGGAATAAAATATGGACAAACAAAAAAAAGTAAAAAAAAAATTATTTACTAATCAAACGATTTTAATCCATAATTTATTTAAAACTTTAATTCTTAGATAAAATTTACAGAAAAATTTGCGCTCCATATCGATTCGCTTTCCTGATCCTTTCTGGCACTCTTTTCATTGCCGCCTGCGTTCCTGATGTATCAATCTTCTTTAAATCTCTTTTTATCTTTCTACTCAGACATTCAACATTTTAGGCACGATATCCATTGCTGTATACCATTCTCTTCAGATTTGCCCAAAAAGTTTCAATGGGCCTTAATTGTGGAACATTTGGTGGGTTATAGTCTTTAGGGATAAATTCGATTCTGCGTTGACGTAAATCGGATAACGTTGCGTTGGCATAATGTGAGGATGCCAAATCAGGCCAAAAAATCGTTTTATCATTTTTATGATATTTATTTATAAATTTCTGAAGCACAGGTAAACATTTGTTTGTGTATGTTTGCGCATTAACCGCCAAACCACTTTTGAAAAATACTGAGTCACTGACACCTCGTTCGCTAATAGCCAACCACAACATAACTTTACCTGGAAACTTGGTCTTATGAATAAACTTCTCCTTTTCTGGTGCTTTGTGATCGGGAGACTCGTAGTAGTATTTTGGCTGCCATTCATTACCTTCAACAGTGAAATAACTTTCATCATCCATCACACATTTATAAGCTGAAGAAGCAGCGAAATATGTTTGGGAAAGCACTCTTAATCTAGATTTGATTGTAGCTAATTGTTTGTCTGTAGTTGCTGGTGCCGATTTTTTGGGTTTGCGTTGAATATTCATACTTTGTAAATATTTCTTGATAGTTTTTGGGGCAACTTGATATTTTTTACCCAGTTTTCTGTACGATTTTGCAGTTCGACCCACTGTTTCACCTTTCAATTTCATTCGAACTTTGCTACCTTGTAGTTGACATTTTTTACCAGAGTCGGGTTTTCTTTCCACAGGTTCATTATTCTCAAACAGTTTAATTGTTTTGTAGATAAAGGATTTTTTGAATCCAAGATCCTTAAAGTAGTGAAAAATCTCGTTCTTTTTTTTGTCTGGATTTTCCTGACAAAATTTATAAATTAATTTACGACGATCTACTTGTAACAACGACATTTTTGTAACTAATCGAAAAATGACGCAGTTGTAATGTATTTTTTATAAAATATACGGGGGAACCACCTTATTTAAAAACAAGGAAATTTTTATTTTTGGTTGTACAATACAAATACAAATACATTTTACATTTGTCCATATTTCATTCCTCATACGTTATTATGTTTGAGTATGCTGATTTGTTATCAGAAATTTTTAATTGCGTATGTTGACAGCGTATTTATTTATTTATTGTTTATCAGCCTGCTTAATCTTACATTTCCCATTGAAATTTCCCATACAGTTAACCTCGCATTAAAATTTCCCGTACATTTATGTAATCGCGCGCGCGATTTTGAAATGCGAAATTTTGTAATGCGAGATTTTGTAATGCGAGATTTTGTAATGCGAGATTTTGAAATGCGAGATTTTGAAATGCGAGATTATGTAAAACGAGATTTTGAAATGCGATATTACATACCCAACCCGTATTTCACGATAGAATAGACGTGGAGTTTTACAATAAAGAAGAGTTTGCGTGCCGATTCCAGTTTTCTAAAGAAGGAATTCATTATTTGACCAACACCCTCTGAGAAGATCTGGAATCTTTGGACGCATATTATCGCTTATAATATCGCATAGTACGTGCAGCATTCGTTTTCCATTTTATTTACTTCTTGTACATGAATGCCACAAATTACGATATTGACTAAGTAAAGACTAATACTCAAGACAGACTCAAACTAGCTAGTCGCGAATTGGAGATTATATAGTTATTTTTTTCAGTCTATGTCATAACACGATTTAAATGCTTTGAGGATTACTGTGTTTCATAACATGATTATCGTAATCTACAGTTTGAAACTCGATGAATATGAAATACAAAAAATGACAAAAAAATTAAGGCAGAAATATTTGAGATTATTGCGACAAATGTTTTTGTCTGTCAACGATATAAAAAAAAATATTTTGAGGAAAACAAACAAAAAAATTTGACAAATGCCCCAGCAACCAATTATTAATTCGAAAATTGATTTCGAAAATCGCCGGTTTTAACTTAGTTCAAAATTATGACACAAAAAATACACGAAACTACCCACGTTTAAAATTACCAAAAGTAACCTCGGCTAAATCAGTGGATTTTCGAAAACTGTAGATTAATTCGTCGATTTATCCTGGTTTAAAAATATGGCCCTAAGAAGGGCATGTACATAGTAGTTATTTGGCCTTATTCCTATCTATTTTAACCAAAAATTATCTTAGAACTCCATTACGTAACGTAAACCAGGGTCAGCCTGGTTCACCGGAAATTGAAGGTATCCGTCTGTTGAAATCCTCTGGTTTATTTCATGTTCTATATAACTGGTCTTACCCCACAACCCGACCTCCTTCATTATCCTCTCAAAGTACCCGATGTGCTGTCAGATTAGTGCCAATTCGAGAAATTAAGTGTTCCACGTCAAACTTCCGCCCAACCATTCATAACATCAAAACAATATCATTCTTTAATCTTAAATTACATAAGTTTGTTTTGACCACCTAATAGACTAGTTTTCGAAAATAGAAAAGCTGTTTTCGTGGTCGTTGCCTCAAGTCTACTTGAGTCAACTACAATGCTCATGGCATCGTTATTTTTATTTTTTAATTAATTTTGTTACAATTACAAATTTTTATATATCTAGTAAAATTCACGTTTGTTGGGGTGTAACCCACTGGTTAGCCCCATAATCAATTAAACCTATTTACTAATTTTAGTTTGGTAAGTTCACTAGGTCAAGTGGCCTCGTTCTTTGGAGTCTTCTTTCAACGACAGGGTTATCTATCATATGGCGAATATAGGAGTTTCCATGTTCCTGGAGCCTTATTTCGTGTTTTGCGGCATGCATTTTTATTTCCTCTTTGATGTATTCCATCCGTAGGTCCCTGTGAAGGTCTTCATTTCTTGCGTACCATGGAGCATCGACGATGCTACAAAGAACCTTGTTTTGAAACGTCTGTATCATTTTGGCGTTTGTTTGCTTGGTACATCCCCAGAGTTGTATACCGTAGGTCCATATCGGCTTCAAAATTTGCCGATATAGCAGCAGCTTATTGTGAATTGTAAGCTCAGAGCCTCTACCTATAAGCCAATACATTTTTCTGATCTTTATGTTAAGTTCTTCTTTTTTCTTTTTGACATGCTCTCTCCACTTAAGCTTGGCATCGAGGGTCATGCCAAGGTATTTAGCTGTATTTGCATATGGCACGAGTCGCGAGTTAATTTCTATAGGTAGGTGGTAAGCCTTTTGATAAGTAAAGTTAATATGCGTGGATTTTGTCTAATTAAGTTTGATTCGCCAACGCTTTGTCCAGTTACAAACCGCATTGGTCATCCTCTGGAGTTTGCTCGTTGCATCAGCGACATTATTTCCAACTGCCATAATTGCTGTGTCATCTGCAAAGGTGGCTATGGTTCCTTCATTTGTGGTTGGTATGTCCCTTGTATATAGTAAATAAAGGATTGGTCCTAAGACACTCCCCTGCGGGACACAGGCAGAGATTTTCTTTAGCTCAGAGTATTCATCCTCATATTTCACTCGAAAGTGTCTATTGGATAAATAAGATCTTAGTATGGCATAGAATTGTCTCTGTAGATCTCTATGCAGCTTGTATTCCAGACCACTGTGCCAGACTTTATCGAATGCTTGCACGACGTCCAGGAATATGCTTGAGCATACTTTTTTACGTTCTAACGTTCTTTCAATTATGTTGGTGATTCTATGGACCTGTTCAATTGTAGAATGCTTTTCTCTGAATCCAAATGATGTGGAGGAATTAGTTGTCGGTCCTCAATTATTGGTTTAAGTCTCTTTAGTAATAATTTTTCAAAGAGTTTTGACATAATTGGCAGCAGAGAAATTGGCCTGTATGATTTTTTATCGTTAGGTGGTTTATTAGGTTTTGGTATCATGATTACTTCTGCTACTTTCCATTGATTCGGAACATATTTTAACCGAAAGCTCGCATTGATTATGTGTAGTAGCTTACGAAATCCTTTGTTAGGTAGAGCTTTGATAATTTTTCAAGTAATCAAATCATACCCTGGGGCTTTTTTAACATTCATGTTACTTTTCACTTCTTCTTTTAATTCTTTGAGAGTTACTGGCCGTATTTCAAACTTATCCAGCTTGTGAATAGATATTATATTTTCATTGGCAGTTTGTCTTGGTAGTGGTTGGAAGGTTTCCTGGAGATACTCCGCAAATAGATCAGCCTTCTCTTTGTGGCCTCTTGCCCAAGTTCCATCATCCGTTTTAAGTGGAGGCACTTGCATTTTGGGTCTTTTGAGTCCCTTCGTCGCCTTCCACAGTGAGTAATCAGAATTTTTTTCATCAGTTAGGCTAACTAGATATCTGTTGATTGATTCATTTTTAACTTCTTTAAGAAGGGATTTGAGGCTGTTACATAAATTGTTAAGAATTGTTTTGTTCTCCGGTGTTCGATTAATTTGCCAGGTTTTACGAGCTCGTCGTTTTTCTCTTACCAACTCTCTAACTTCCATTGGGTAGGATATGTTAAGCGTCTTCTTATTTTGTAAAATGGGAGTGCTTGCCAATGCAGCATAGTGAATTATTTCATTGAGTTGCTCCAATTCGTCTTCCAACTGTCGAGAATTTCTTATCGGTACCTGGAGATTGATTTTGTCCTCCATTATTTCACGAAAGAGATCCCAGTTTGTTTTTGAATTTGTTAATCTGGGTGCACTTTCCCTTTGAATTACAGTTTCACTGACTGTCATGATAACCGGTGAGTGATCCGATACTAGAGAATTGCTGTTTTCAATGTGAATATAGTTCTGAGATATACCTCTTGCTACGTAAAAATCGATTAGGTCCGGTATCTTAGCTTCGTCACTGGGCCAGTATGTTGGGGAACCACCAGAGTAAAATTCACATTTTGATGTCTGGGCTGCTTGATGTCCATCGACATGAAAAAATCAAGCCTCTCATAAGATCTCAACACAACAAGGTTTTTTTAGTCGATATGAAAAGCTTCTTAGGATGCGTTGTTAAACGCTTCTTATGGCTCGATAAAATTATTCTCTGAATTATTTCACTTGTAAATTTTTTGATTGACTGGTTTAGCTCGGTTCCCGGCCGCTTTTTGCTTTTAACGGTTTTAAAAGAATTTCAGGTAGAAAAATAATTGGCCACAGATATACGCATCATAATTTTTAAATAGAACAAAAAAAAAAACTTACCCACCTGAGTCAAGATTATTTTGGTTTTGGCATACTACATGAACAAAGTTTTAACTATTTTAATTGGTTTTTTTTTTTTGTTTGTGTTAGTGAGCTGCAATTCATTCACCCAAAATCAACAAAAATGTTTATACAAACCGTACTATGGCGATACAAACCTAAAATAAAACCTTCTATTTCTGTAAAAGTAGGATTAATATTTACTAGTATGAGTGCGTCTTAGGTACAATACGCCTTGTATAAAGATTTTTGTTGGTTTTGGTTCACCACATAAAATTTTTGTTGGAACGATGCAACACATACATTACCTCCCCATTAAGAAACGATCAAGTGTTGCGATGCGCTGTATACAGGTTTAAACACCTCCATCTGTTCACATGAAATGTACATAAATCGTGATCAACGTGTTGAAGTGAATATTTTGGTTGCAGAACTATAGAAGTACCGTACTATACGATTTATTAATTTATGTAACTAAAATGGTGACACTAGCAATGTGAATGTGGGTTAAATGTCAAAACAAAACTTTTTTCTAAGAAATAGGCGTGTAACATTTTATGGCCAAATTAATTAATGGTTTTATTATAATTTTATTTATCAAAAGTTTAATTCACAAGCTTTTTCGGCGTATAATTTTTAATAATTTGAGAGCTTAATCCACATTCACAGCGGTAGTGACATCTACTTTTGCTTATCGCCATAAAGCGTATTGCTGAACGATTGAAAGTTGTACACCCAACAATTTTGCATGTAATCGTGTAATTGCTTGAAGCACAACAAATTAATCAAAATATTTCATTCATTTCACAATGTAAGGTTTTCTAGCGTATTACATGTAAACCTGTTTTTTTCCGATTCAATATGAATGGGAGTTTTACTAGAATGTGACCTTGAACGCTATAGGCGCTTTAAGTCAAGAAAAAAATGTTTTGACTATTTGGTGTGTCGCTAGTCTAAAAGATTCAGAGAAATAAACAATTTAAACTTAAGAAGACTCTGCATGCGTAACGTAACAATATAACAATGAAAATTGAATGTGTTTACTAATATGGTTTGTGGATTAATGGTAACGCACTGGACTAGAGCGGCAAAGTTCTTTGGTTCGATTCTTATCAAACTTTATGGTCTTTCCAATTTTAGTTATTTAGTTTTCATGTAGTGACCAAATATTTTACTTTAACCATTCAGACGTGTTTCATTTTTTGTAACATAAACCGTGTTTATGTATCGAATGGATACATATGAATTTTTGCTGGGAAATGATAAATAAAAAAAAATGGTGCATGTCAGCTCCGACGCGCGAGGAAAGGAGTTTACTCCTAAAGAACAATAACAGGTCTGTGCTGCCCTTAGATGTCCTGGGCTGCATGCACGCTACGATGAAACTTAAAAGATAAGCTAATTAGACTTTAATATACAATACTATACCAACTTTTAGTTCAATCGATCAATAAATAAAGATTTTAGAGCCAAATAAAATTTTTCCCTAAGCTAACTTACCTAATCTCAAGAAAACCGTATACGTTAGCGATCTAAACTAAACTGTTTTTACCGTGGTAATAATCGTAGAAACGAATAACAATAGTTGTTTTAAAATACTTAGCCTCCAACGCTTATTTTAACAAAAATTGATTTCCGAAAAAAAATGTTTACCTTACCCGGGTTTTACATCGAATAAACGTTTTATTCGTTAAATATTTTTTTTATCAAAAAATCGTTGAAGCTTGAAGCTGAATTCATAACATCGGGAGCGACATAGAAAAAATACCATTGCTAACCACATCATCAACCACATTGGTCATTGCTAGCATATAAAATGATTTTTCTATCTTTTATAAATCAAAATCAGTCGAAAAAAACAATAACGAAAATATTTGTTCACCAGCTCAGGACTAAAGCGCTATAGAAGATATTGTTCTGTTTATATATATTCTGTGGTAGTAGATTAAATTTAAGAGTTTCACCAACCGTAAGAAATTAAAACGTTGTTTTAGAATATCGCACCCTTAAAATATCGATTTGAAGATTTTTCAAATTGTAGACATTTCAAACTAAAGAAAATTCATAAATTCAAAAATACTTATAATTTGATTGGCAAACATTTCATTTTGGTCACGCATCATAAGCCTTTGCTAGTAATATTCGGGGAGAAGCGTGGAATACCACAAATATCTTCAGGACGGTTACGAAGATGGGCGTTCCATTTCTCAGTTTTTAACTATACAATTTGCCATGTTAATTCGGGGAAAAAATGCGCCGATTGCGTTTCACGTTTCCCTTGCATGTCGAATTCGGAGGAATTAAAAGTTAGTTATTTAGATTTAATAGAAAAAAATGTAAAGATACCGATAGATGTAGTTAGAGTAAGAGAAGAGACTGCTAAAGATAAAACATTGCGGGATGTTATAGAAGAGATGAATGTAGCAAAAATTCAAGATCTAAATAAATAAGAATTTAATTAAGTCATTTATTTTAAAGAAATACGAATTGGTAGTTGAGAGCCAAATTTTAATGTGGGGATATAGGGTAGTTATACCAATATTATTGCGTGAGCAATTGTTACAGCAAGTATATGTAACAAATTTGGGTACCTATTGTAAAGACAAAATCCATATTAAGATCGTACGTATGGTGGCCCAAAATTGACGTTCAGATTGAAAGTTTAATTAAAAGCGACAAAGCATATAGAGCAGCATTACCAAATTCGCCTAAAACACCAGTTATTCCGTGGACGACACCTGTTACGGCCACCGTAATGAATATCAACTGGACGCGCCTTATTTTATATTATTTATTTTGTTTATCTTGTAAATTATTGTAATTCAGCACCATCTATGAAAGAGTGCTGAAAGAGGTAAAAATATTGTATAAAACATACTCATCCGTGGTTCCAATATTGAACGCGCGGAAGAGTGTGAGCAAGAGAGATAAAATGGAAAAGAAAAAGTAAAAAGTTGAATCGTAATAAAACAATCGAACCAATCGGACGAATAAGCGTTTTCATTTCGGTAAAGTACACAAACAAGGTGCCAGAAACCCACGAGAATTGGGACATTTGGAAATTCAGTCTAATAAAGTAAAAACAAAAATCAGTACAATTAAAAGATTATAAAGAAAATAGTGGAAATTCAATTTAATAAAAAGAATACGAAGAAAAGTGGTAGGAACAATTGAAAATTTCAGCCTAATAAGAAAATATAAAAAAGTGGAAAAGATCCGGAATAATAAAAGTAAAAGTGCCGAAGTGTTGGAAAGGAAGAAAATAGTAGATAGCACAAAAAAGCAGCGTGAGCGTTGTAGTAAGCTGAACAAAGCGAGAAAAGTTGTACAGAAGCACTTGTTGCACGAGACAAAAGGCGGACAAATAAAAGGTAAGACAATTATTTTATGTTGGATAAAGTACATGCCAAGTGAATGAATTAAGATAGATTACGATGAATGAAATGATTTTGACGAAGGCGTGTTGTGTAGTGGATGATACAATTTTGCCTGTTGATAAATGAAAGGAAAGTTGATCAATTGGAGATGATTGGACTAGTGAGTTGCTGTGGTGGTTTATCACTGCCAAATGGTATAACGGTTCATCACTGTGAAGGCAAATGGTATGGTGTAACGGTATATCACAGCAGCTGCGTGGTATGGTTTCGAATAGCGGTAAAAAGTGAGGAAGAAATAGGTAATTCGAGAGCCGATCAAGGGTAATTTTTGTTTTGTCTTCAAGAGAGGAGAGAGTGAGATTTGCATTGAAATTAAATATGAGCTAGTATGGTGTGATGATAAAGCCAAGGGGCAGGCAGAAACCGACATGGTGGTCCATGGAGTTGGAGACCTTTCGGAAGGCGTGTAGGACAGCCTTTAATAAGGCAAAGAGCACTAGGCATGTACGGGACTGGGACTCCTATAAGGAGGACATAAGAAAGTACAAAAAAGAATTGAGGAAGGGTAGAATGGAGGGAGTCTCTGAGACTTCCCGCCTTAGGAAGATTCTATCTATTAACCCAACTAGTCCTAGTTACTTAATTAGACCAGACGGGACAGCTTCAAGTGCGGAATCGTTGGAGCTTCTCATCGATACCCACTTTCCGGGAAGCTTTGATGACTCGATGGAGCCTGGAGCTCATCGAGGAACACCTCCAATAGATATGGAGGGCATATGATGTATTTATTCGATCAAGAATTGAACCCAGGATTTGGGCAATGTCGCAGCATGCGTACTGTAAGGGAAAGTCGGTGGACACAGCTCTGCACGATCTAGTACGCACAATTGAGAAATCAATTTACTTGCAAGAGTTTTGCATGGTAGCATTTTTAGATATTGAGGGTGCTTTTAATAATGTAAAAACGGAGGCGATCATGGAAGGATTGTCTTTTTTGAAGGTGGACTGCTCTATAAGTAGGTTAATAAATCAGATGCTGGTAAGCAGGACTATTACCTCGGAGCTGGGACAGTCCAAGATTAGAAGACGGGTGGTTAGAGGAACCCCACAAGGAGGTGTAATGTCCCCCATTCTCTGGAGTGCAGTGATTAAAGGATTGCTGCTGGAACTAGAGAGAGAAGGGATAGGGGTTGTAACATATGCTGATGATGTAGCGATAGCTGTCTCAGGCAAATATCTAGATACGATTAGGGATGTTATGCAGAATACACTCCTGATCATTACGAAATGGGCCAGCAAGTGGGGGATTAACCCTTCCAAAACAGAGCTGGTACTATTTACTAGGAAATATAAAATTCCGGTGGTTAGTCCTCCGATCATAAACGGCAGCGGACTAGTTTTTGCTGACCGAGCGAGATTTCTGGGCATAATCTTTGATAGTAAGCTCAGCTGGAAGCCTAACACTTTGGAAAGGGTAAATAAGGCTATTGTAGCCTTATACTCGTGTAGGAACGCTATAGGTAAGAGATGGGGCTTGAAACCGGAGCTGGTATACTGGCTCTATACCGCCGTGGTAAGACCTGTGCTAATGTACGGGGTGGCCGTTTGGTGGCCAGCTCTAGATAAGGTAACATATAGAGGTATGATGGAGAAGGTGCAAAGAACGGCCTGTATGCTTATAAGCGGGGCGCTTAGGACAACACCTACACGCGCTTTAGAGGTTATGTTCCATCTTGTTCCAATCGACCTACATGGTAAACAGATGGCAGCCAAAGTGGCTACGAGACTCTTGGCTGTCTCTCAGTGGAAGTGTCTTCAGGTGGGACACTCGACGATAGGTAGATTCGCTGGCGAAAAACTGGCGAATCTGGATTACATTACACCAATGGTATGCTTCGATAAAGGTTTCCGGACCTTCTTTCCCTCAAGGGAATCCTGGAGAGACGGATCAATACTGGAAAACGAGGCAGTGCAATTTTTCACGGACGGCTCGAAGCAAGACGATAAGGTAGGAGCCGGAGTCTTCTGTGATAAGCTTAATGTTAATATTTCTGTTCGTCTCCCTGACTACTGCAGCGTGTACCAGGCTGAAGTGGTGGCGATCGGGGAAGTCATGAAACCATGTCATGAAGCATAATGTGGTATCCGTGAGGGATATCGCAATTTATGTGGACAGTCAGGCAGCGGTCAAGTCACTTGGGGCAGTTTGTCTGAAGTCGCGGGTGGCGCTGGATTGCCGATCATCTCTTAACGAGATGAGCGAGTATTTCAGCATCCAGATAATCTGAGTCCCGGGTCACTCGGACGTCACGGGGAACTGTAGGGCGGACGAACGAGCTAGGTACGGTACGACTCTCCATATGCAGCCGGAAATGGCAGGTCTGGGGAGGCCTATGGCAGTGCTAAAATGGGCGCTCAGTAAAAAGGCAATCGCCTTGACAAATGAGAGGTGGAACAACACTCTCACGTGCAGGATAGCAAAGCAGGTTTGGCCAAAACTGGACTTGCGGCGCTCCAAAGTATTAATATCCCTGGGAAGATAAGAAATAGGATGGGTCGTAGGGATAATGACAGGTCACTGCCTTTTTCGGGAGCATGCGAGAAGGCTGGGGATACAGACGAATGACTTTTGTAGAAGTTGCATGGACGAAGAGGAGGAGGAGACTTTGGAACACTTCCTATGCTAATGTCCGGCGCTATCTTACAGAAGGCATAAGTATTTGGGTGTGTACGGTATGGACAGCCTTTCGGAACTCGCGGACTGTGGAGTGCGAGATTTGTTAAGCTATATAAATAGCTCTGGTTGGTTTCAACGGGAGTGATGGAGAGATGGGATCCTGTGGTATCACAACGGGCCACTGCTGGCCTAAGTGTGCGATAGCAGCCACTTAGCCTAACCTAACCTAGTATGGTGTGAGTAAAAATACAGTTAGGTCAGAGGGTGATACGGAAGACGTACCATGTTGAGAATTGAGAAACGTGGTTAACAATTAAGTTATAATTGATGCTTATCAATTTTGGGCGATTTTGCCGAGTTTTAGTGCTTAGTTATAATTGATGCTTATCAATGAGAAATGAATCTAGAACAAGAATGTTATTAAAGTAAAAGAACAAGGCCTTTAGTTGAGAAAAATACTGAAATAAATAAAGAATAAAATATTCTCGAGATGTGCAAAGTTGTGGGGCGCGGAGCGCTTGGCCAAGATGTGGTGACAGTGTGACCGTCAGTGATGGGGGCTCCATGAAGAGTGAGTGATCATGTGTAGAGTAATTAATCGATTTAACTTTAATTTATATTTTTGTAATTGTACGTGTTTAAGAATCAGTTTGGCCACCTGGTTGTTTGATTGCTCTCTCGAATTGGTTCCGCCTTGTTGTGACGAGAACACTGTGAGTTGGGTATACATATAGTTGTACGCCGTTTATTGATGATAGAAGGAGCCGCACTGTGAGTTGGGTACATATAGTTGTACGCCGTTTATTGGTGACGGAAAGAGCCGTACTGTGAGTTGGGTACATATGGTTGTACGCCGGTTATTGCTGTTGGATTGAACCACTCTGTGATGATGGAATAGAATATGAAAGAAATTAGTAACAGGTATGCTAAGAATAGTTTTGGAAATAGTCAAGGATAGAGATAATTTTTGTGTGAGAGATTAGTATGTAAGGGAAGTATCGGGAATGCAAAGTCATGGCGAAATTTAGTATCTACTGAGCAAACAAAAATTCCACGTTGTATATGACCAAATTTGTAAAGATGGCAGAAGCCACCTTAAGCTTGGACTCAGGGGAATTAATAGGGAATTAATGAAAATGATAATACGGCTTTTGGTCAACATATTGAATTATTAGCATAAGATAATAAAAATAAGGTTGAATTTTGTATGAAATAAACAGAGTTGTTAATGCTTGAGGAATTGAGAATTATATTAAGAAATTGAATTTGGGTTCCTCTGACTATGAGATAATGAGTAGAGAATGAAATGGACATAGAATTTAATTGAGACGACTCACGGCAAGAGCCGTGGTTGTCATATTAATGTATAATTTGCACTAAATTTTTTTTTTGTCTGAGTTTGTAACTTTCAGAAAAACAATATGGATTTCGAGGATAAATCGAAACCTAAATCGGAGGATTTTGAAATGATTGAAGAAGATATTGCCCTAGGTTGTGGAAAATTCAATCAAGAACAATTGTATAGCGTTAGGGAACAGCATATAGAGTCTCTGGAACACTGGAACGTTTCTTTACGGAAATTTCAGAGAGTGAAGCCTTTGAGATATTATCGGGTTCTGATTTACGGGTAAGAAAGGAGAGATTAAAAATTGAGAATTGATTTATGTCAGCCTTGGGTATGATTCAGGGTAGATTAGAGGCGCTGCGTAGTAAGGAGCCGAGTTGTAGCGCGCCGGTCTTGGTTGAGACCGAGGGCTGATTGCCAACTGTGATCAGGGTAGAAACAAGCAGGCCTCCACAACTTGGGAAGTTTAATGGAAACCCTAATGCCGACTGGCCGGCATTTCGGAATTTGTTTATGGCTGAGGTTCATAGTAAGGGCTATGACCCAGTTACGAAATTGCATTTTTTGCAGCAGGTCTGTGTGAGAAAGGCTGCCGTGACGTTGGGTCCATTGCAACTTACTCGTGATAATTACGAAGCAGCATGGAAAATTATGATGAAAGCATATAATGACAATTATCATGTCATTCATGGCATTTTGGGTAGAATGTATGCTGTTAAAAACCAGGATCGTGAAACTCGTTACGGGTTATACTACTCTCCTTAAACGGTGGAATCAGACAACTGGACACTATTGTGGGATCAGAGCAATTGTGGGATCAAGTTTGGATACATTACGCGAAACAACGGTTACCTAAGTTCACATTGGATACATGGGAGCAATATCGTAATCAGGATGGCGAAGCTCGTCTGCCAACACTGGGCCCACTCAGGAAGTTTATGGATGTCAAATCAAAGAAGCGATGGGATTTTGAAGAGAAATGGCTTAAATGGTCATGAAGGGCAATGTTGTAAAAGGTAAAATAACGCCATCTACTCAATGGATAATGGCTAGAATTATTGAAGTATTTATTGGACGAGATGACAAAGCAAGAATATGCAAGGTAAAGACGGAGAAAGGGCAATTAGTACGACCAAACAATCAATTATGTTTACTACTAATGGAGAAAGGAGCAGTCACATCTGAAGCTGGTTTTCCTTAGGGTTTTTTTAATGGAAGTTTTTCCTAAGGTTTTCCCAGTGTTCTAGAGCAAATGCTGGATGTTGATTATGGAAATTTGTATACGAGAAGATATGGAGAATAACATGTTTGTACCGCGCTATTTGTATGGGAATAGTAGGAAAGAATTATCTGATAGAATCATTCAACGTGACGATGGGAGCCCTTATGGAGTCATCTTGCTCGCCAAGCTGGCCAGGATGTTGCGGCCACCATAATGAATATCAACTGGACGCGCCTTATTTTATATTATTTATTTTGTTTATCTTGTAAATTATTGTAATTCAGCACCATCTATGAAAGAGTGCTGAAAGAGGTAAAAATATTGTATCAAAAATACTCATCCGTGGTTCCAATATTGAACACGCGGATGACTGTGAGCAAGAGAAATAAAAAGGAAAAGAAAAAAGGAAAAAGTTGAATCGCAATAAAACAACCGAACCAATACCAAAAAATACTTGAGGGTCCATTTAGGCGAATTCATATAGACTTTGCGGATCCAATAAAAGATACTTATTTTTTCATTATGTTGGATGCATATAGTAAATGGATAGAAGTGGATCATACTAAAAGTCCTCCTTAGAGTTAATGATTGTCAGGGAGTATAGGCAAAACAAGGCAGGATGGATAAAAGCAAGCATTATTAAACGATTGGGTTCACGAATGTATAGGTGTAAATTAGTAGACGACATAGTCACAAAAAGGCATAAAGATCAAATTAGGTCCCAAAAGGGAAGTAAAGGAATGTAAAGAAAACTACACAACAGGAAATAAAAGTAATGAGATAGATAGACAAAGGGTTAAAGGGGACATCACGACAAGTAGCTTATCCTTGATTGACGGGGAATTTAAACATGATGGAAATCCAATTAATTAATAAAATAAAACAAGTAGAGAGGATAGCGAGAGAGAAAATATTATAGTAACTAGAAAGAGGGGAGAGGTAATGAAAGAGTGGAAAACGAGAAGGTTAGGTAGTGTCCCGAAAATCTGAGAGGAGCAGACGAGAGTACGAATTCGGAATGTGACGAGGCAGAAGAACAACGACACTTGCGCGACAGAAATTCGCTTAATAAACCTTTAAGATCAATGAAGAATAAATTAAGTCGAGAAGCCGGTATGAGATTTTGAAATGGAAACTCAGATCGAATTGCAGCTGCGACCATTCAAAATCCTTTTTCTGTGAAAAACAAAATTTAATTCCAAATTATATCTTTGTTATAGCATAAATTACTGAATACCAACTGTAAGTAGATGTAGATTTGATTCAGATTACAAAATTTATAAAAAAAAAATTATTTAGGAATTCTGATCGGCTTACAAATATATGTGCATTTTTATTAGCTGCCAGAAATATGTATAAAGCAACACAATACGCATAAGTAATTACGCTATTGAATATATAACTTTAGAACGAATGGTGTTGTTGAACACTTTTCCAAAATGTTTATTCATTGTGGTGTACACACGAGGAGCTTACGCCTGACTATTAATAAAGGCGAGATAAGCAAAAATAAAAGTTTTGCATTTCATATACGTAAACATGCCAGTTAAATTTTTAAAGAAAAGAATAACAAAAAATGTTTAATACTTACATTCAAGATTCAGACGTGATAGCTCCGGCAAAAAATCATCCGACTCTCGAACATTTCTAAATTGATCCACAAATTCACATGTAATTTTATCGGCATGCGGTAAAAAACTTCGTACATGAGCCGGTGAGCTTAAACTTTTTTGCACTTCAGATCGTATTTTCCACCATTCCACACCGTTCGTCGGTAATAATCCACCCGTTCGATACATATGTGGACGATCTGTACGATATTTTTCTAGAGCACAATGTGCCATCCGTTGCGGATAATTCCCCTGACCATAATCATTTAATACGGCCGCTATATCCTTTGGGTCGAACAGCCACACTACATAAACACCCGGCAAGATTTTTTCACGTACAATTTTACCGTATTTACGGAATTTTTCCAAACTCACCAGATGTAATTCATCGTAGTTATAATTTCCTATATATGTTGATTGAGAAATATTTTTTATTTGTATTTTTATTTTATTATTAAAAACCGTGCACAAATATTTTTCACCAACATACCCACAATCGGTAAATAATTAAATACTGTGCCCATATTTAAAAAACCCTTAGGCCCCGGAATTTGTGCATAGTCTTTAACATGCGCAATATCATTTTCTAACACTTTGACGGTATAATGTCTTCGCCACATATTACACAAGTTATTCTTAAACATTTCACTGAATTTAAAACAAAATAATTGTAGTACATATAATAATTGTATGTAAGCTGTAGTCTTTAGTCGATAAGACTCAATTGTAGACTGAAATTTGTGATTGTATTTTGAAGCCGTTGAATAAGATAAAATTAAATAAGAAACAATCTTAAAGCAGTTTTATAAATCAAAAACTATACAGTTAAACCCTTGAAACATTACAACATCTGGTGTAACTAGCTTGGATACAGACATTTTATTAGATAGTTGGAGTGCTAAATTGGTTTTTGTTTTTTCGTGATAATGAAATTCTCAATTTATATTTTCGATTTTTGTATTATCAAACCAAATTTTGTTTTTTTTTTTTAGCAAGATGTATGCGCGAGGAGTCATTGTACTGTTCACTTATTTAAATAGGATTTCAATACAAATACAAATTATTTTTGAATATTTGTTTTACATTTTCACCAATATCATGAATTGTGGTGTGATCTTTTCAGTGGAGCTTCATGTACTCAAGTGAGTGTCTTGTATACAGTTGGTAAACTTTTATACTATTTGCAAGTCAATGTAGTAACCATGCTTTACAATTAATCTCTGACTACTAATCGCAAATAGTGCTCTAGCTCTGGGTTTGTATATATTTTTTTTTTATATGTAAAAACAATTTGGAGTGAAGTAGCCCTATCCTAATTTACAACCCACAACTAACAACGGATTTAAACGGTTTATGGCGATTGATAAATCTTACATCATTTATAATTTTCAACCTCAGCCAAATAAACAAAATTTATTTGTTGGTTTAAGCTATTAATCTATTTTTACATTGAAGTTTCGATGACTTTATTCCATCATCAACACGGTTAGATTTGCCAACCGTCCCGTTTTTGGCAGGACAGACCATTACTATGAGCGGGACACTATTTGTCCCGTTCTCGTCAATTATATATATTTGAGCCATTTTGAAAAACTAAAACGGCTAAAACAAAACTATTTACCATTTTCAGTTTCGCATTGTTTAAAATTTCTTGATTTCGAGAATTGTGCCCCTATTCACAATATATAAATTCGCGAACACACCCGAAATCCTCTATGTTCTCTACTAAATTCGAAATAAATACCTTACATGTGCCGTCAAGCTGAAGATATAAAGTGAACACCCCATTTATCTTATTTGAGTGTAAAATTTGATGCTACCGGATTACAAAAGACGGCTAACGAAATACAAAATGCAAAATATAAAGGGCTGAAACCTAACTAGGTGATCAGAACTTCGGTCTTTGGTGTTTTAAACGGGGATAGCATTCACCTGTCACCTGTGTCATAAAGTTGGTATGACAGTTTAGACAGTACTGATTTCAATTTTAACCAACATATATTTACTTATACAACAACAGCCAAACAGGTCAAAAGCTTCAGTAACAGGGGCACAGGCATCCAATATAACACGAAAAATCGTATTTTAGAACTTTATACCGAAAGTATGTAGTATACAAAATTATACTGATATTTCTAACCGTGTAACTGACCATATTCCAGAACTTTAACCAAAAATCATTTTAGAATCCCATTTACAACGAACATGTCAAATTTCATAATAATCGGGTAAGGAATAACCAACTTCCATCCTACTTGGCCATATTTCAGAGCTTTATCCAAAACTCATTTTAGAATCCCATTTCCAATACATATATCGAATTTCATCATAATCGGTTGAGAAATGGGCAAGTTCTATCATACTTGGCCTGATTCCAGAACTTCATCCAAAACTGATTTTATAATCCCATTTCCAATACATACAGTGCTGGGGAAAAAAAAATTGCAAACATATTTTATTACAAATTGGAGTCTTTCTTTGCTAAAATTACAAAACTTTTGAAAGCAATTGACTTGATGTTTTATTTTAAATACATTTATGACTCAATTTAAAAAAAAAAAATGTACCTGCAATTTAGGGGGCAAAATCGATAAATTGCTAAAATATTCAAAATATCCCATTTGACACTTAAGGGCGTGAATGTAATGGAATAAAATAAACACTTTTTCTTTGTATTCTGTTGGTTTGTGGAAATTCTATCTTCAATATTAATATTTTGTTCAACCACCTTTTGCCTCTATAAGGTATAAACAGAACAAGAGCGACAACGGCGGGCGTCGACGAATAAAAAAAAAATATCGCCGCGATATCGCTATAGTTAACATAACAAGAGCATCAGCGCATGGCGATAAAAAAATAACAACAAACACATAGCCTAAATTTTGTGCTTTTGGCACAAGTATGGCGCTCTCTAGTTGTATTGGTGTATACGGTTAGAACCACTCAGCCCGACCGGCTGCACTATCTGTGCGATAATTTCTTTATTATTTTGTTATTATTTTGTTGTTGAGTCGTTGATTGTATCTTGGGGCGTCGTGGGTGCCCGCGTGTATAAGGCCCACCTGTATATAGGCCCGCTTGTATATATTTTTATTGGAAAACAACGATATTTTTATTCGTTTTAGTTTTCTTTTTTATTAAATTATAACCAAGTTTGATTATGTTTTTTTTTTGATTCTATACAATACAAAAAGAATTTTTGCTTTCGGAAGAAAATTTTGAGAATATTTTTTCTTTGTTGTGACCAACCCGAAAACAAAAAGGAACTACTGACTACTCTTTTTATTTACATTTTTTTTGGTACGTAGTTACATTTTTTGTGTTACCACCGCTTTTACCAAGTGTGTTATAGCCTTGCGTAAATCGCCACAATACTCCCCCCCCCCCGTGTAGGCGCAGCCGAAACGAGACAGCTACTCTCGGAAACGCAAAGGTATTTTAATTATACGCCCACTACTGGACTGTTGAAATGATGGTTCTGATTCCCGCGGACATACGAATGTTACACATTTTCTGTTTGCCGTCGGTTTGCTTTCCGTACTTGTTTGGGATGATTTCGGGGCTAAGTTTGAAACGCGCGAGGATTCGTTTTCGTCTATGTTGACTGTCGCGAAACACGGTTTCAATCGGTCTATTGATACATTTATTTGCTTGTCGTTCACGATTATGGTATAGTTTTTTTCGCTACGTTTGATTACTTGATGTGGTCCAGTATACGGTGGTTGTAGGGATCTACGAAGTGCGTCTGTACGTAAGAACACATGGGAGCATGTTCCCAGTTCTTTACTAACAAATGTTTTTTGTGTACAGTGTCGAGATGCTAGTGTCGGCCTTAACTCTGTGAAATGGTTTTTCAGTTGTTTGACGAACTCGCTTTGCGGGACTATGTTTGTCTTTTCTAAAAATTGACCCGGTATTCGAATAGTCGTGCCGTACACCAATTCGGCACACGACGCTTGCAATTCCTCGCTGAAAGATGATCGTAACCCTAACATGATCGTTGGTAGAATGGTATGCCAGTCGGCGCGTTCATGGCACATTATGGCGGCCTTTAAAGTGCGGTGCCATCTTTCTACCATACCATTGCACTTCGGGTTATAAGCCGTGGTTCGAATACGTTGGAACCCAAGAAACTTTGACAGCTCAGCGAAAAGTTCAGATTCAAACTGGGTGCCTTGGTCTGTAAGGATGGACACTGGTACGCCAAAACGGGATATCCATGATGAAAATACTGCGAACGCGACAGTGGCAGCAGTGATGTCGGGAACCGGAATCGCCTCAGGCCAACGTGTGTAACGATCGATGAGCGTAACGCAGTAACAGTGATTACCAGAAAGCGGTAAAGGACCAATGATGTCGAGGTGGATTTCTGCAAAACGTTGCGAAGCTAAAGTGAAACTTGCGAGAGGTGATTTGGTATGCCTTGAAACCTTCGACTTTTGGCATTGTACACATTGTTGAGTAAGTTTTTTCGAATCCTTCTTGAGAGAGGGCCAAATAACGTTTTTTGTTAAAATGTTTGTGGTGGCTTGAATTCCAGGATGTGAAAGGTTGTGAAATGATTCGAAAACCTGTTTCCGGAAGTTTAACGGAATAAAGGGTCTGGGTGTACCAGTCGAAATATCACAATAAATTTGTTTATCAGAATTAAACATTATTGGAACTTGCTTGAGTTTAATTGACATGTTGTCATCATGCAAAAGTTCTCGTAGTTCTACATCATTGGTTTGTTCATCCGCGATTTGTGCATAGTCAATGTTTTCAGGAAGAGAAATTTGATCTATACGTGAAAGGGTATCTGCAACGACGTTGTCAACGCCGGAGATGTGTTGAATGTCGGCTGTGAACTGACCGATAAAATCGAGATGTCGAAATTGGCGCGGTGATGCTTTATCCGGATTCTGGTAAAAGGCGTAGACTAAGGGTTTATGATCGGTGAACAGTGTGAACTCACGACCTTCGAGAGAATGCCGAAAATGTTTGATTCCGTGGTAAGCCGCGAACAGCTCCCTATCGTAAGCGCTGTAGCGCTGTTGCGTCTTGTTTAAACGTTTTGAGAAGAAACCTAATGGCTGCCAAGTATCCGAGACAAATTGCTGCACGACTGCCCCGATAGCATGGTCGGATGCGTCCACCATGATTGCCAATCGAGCCACGGGAATTGGGTGTGCAGGTAGCGTCGCTTGACTTAGTTTCTCCTTGCAATTATTGAAGGCGTCTGTATGCCGAAGTCCAGTTAATTGGCGTTTTGCTTTTCTTCTTGTAGCCTTTCAAGATGTCATTTAACAAAGCTTGGTCAGCGGCAGCGCCTGGGATAAAACGTCTATAAAAATTGATCATGCCCAAAAAACGCTTGAGTTGATCAACAGTTACAGGCCGTTCGAAATTTTTAATGAAACTGACTTTGTCCGGAAGAGGAAGAATGCCTTGTTCTTTGATTAGATGACCTAGAAATTTGATTTCGGGTAATGCGAAGATGCATTTGTCGGAATTGATGATCAAACCATGCTCGGATAATTTTTCAAACATAATCTTGAGATGTTCAAGATGTTCTTCGGAAGTCTTGGATGCAACTAGAATGTCATCCAAGTAGACAAAACAGAAATTGAGGCCGGATAATACAGAATACATCAGTCTTTGAAAAGTCTGTGCTGCATTCCTTAGGCCGAATGTCATTTTTGTGAATTCAAAAAGACCGAAGGGTGTGGAGATGGCTGTCTTAGGGATATCTGATGGTTCGATCGGGATTTGATGGTATGCTTGAACAAGGTCGATAGTCGAAAATATTGTACAACCCGCGAGTTGATACGAAAAGTCCTGTATATTCGGTATTGGGTACCTGTCAGGGATCGTAAGTCGATTTAGTGCGCGATAATCACCGCATGGCCTCCAGTCTCCATTCTTTTTTAGCACCAAGTGAAGGGGGCTCGCCCACGGACTATTGCTCGGACGACAAACACCCTGTGCCATCATGTGTTCGAACTCTGCCCTTGCTATTTTGAATTTATCAGGCGCCAAACGACGCGCTTTTGCGTAAATTGGCTGGCCTGTTGTTTCCAAACGGTGCGTAACGTTGTGTTTGATGGTAGTGCTACCTAATGAACGGCTTGTGATCTCCGGGAACGTTCTGATTAAATCTTGGATTTGTTTGGGTACTGTAACGTTATTAATAAATGATAGACTTGATGTCTGCATGTGTGTTGGTATGCCGGTAACTGATAGTGAAGTCACCGGATCGACGATCTTGCGTCCCCGCATGTCTACGATGAGACCAGTGAATTTCAAAAAATCGGCGCCCAAAATCGGAGTCGTGACGTCCGCAATGACAAATTTCCAACGGAATTCGCGACGTAATCCGACATCCAACTTTAATAATTTGGTGCCATATGCGGGGACCGGTGTGCCGTTAGCTGCGTAAAGTTTTAAGATCGAAATAGGTTTGGCTGGCTTAAATAATTTTAGAGGGACTATCGATAAGTCTGCGCCCGTATCCACGAGAAATTTTAGACGACTCAGATAGTCAAAAATTATTAGGCGACTTGAAATCACGTCATCGTTGGGTGAGATGAATTGCCAGCATCTGTGCTTGAGCTTTGCGAGGCAGTGCTCGCTTTACTCTGCCAGAATTTGCAACCGATCACGCATCTGCGTGCGCTGTCACCGAATTTTTCGTGGTAGTAACATGCATCAGAACCTGGTTTTAATTTATTATGATGGGATCCTGAACGATTGAAATGCCTCCGATTTCTCGAGTTATCTCGCGAACGAGATCGCGACCCATGCGAATGGCTACCTTCGGCTGTGATCAATTGCTTTACCTCATTCACTAAATTTATGCGGAACCCAGCCAATATCTCCTCGAAATTTTGTGGGCTGCTGGTTGAGCTTGTGGGTTTTTCCTGTGTCGGAATACTCCCGATTGCATTTAATCGAGTATGAGAAATTGTTTCCATAAGGGCATCTGCCCGTTCGGCTAACGTCTTGAGGTCCAGGTCATTCTCAAATGGCGTCAAAACCATCTGGACCTGTTGAGGTAAACGCGACATCCACAACTGCTGTAAGGTTTTCTCACTGAACTCACTGTCGGCGTTTAATTTAAATTCGCTCAACAGCTGTGAGAGTTTTTTGTCACCTAGGGACAATCCGTGTAGGACATTGTTCATTTTGGTTTTCTTTGATTCGCCGAGCACACGCACTACCTCCTCGCGGAACGTAGTGTACGGGATATCTCCCTTGTTTCGCAGGATCAGGTCCGCAAATGAATTATGCAAGCGCGAATCTATCGCGCTAACTGCGTGGGAGTATTTCGTGTGCTCCGAGACAATTCCAGCAACATTGAATAGCTGGTCCAAAATACAGAACCACACTGCTGGGTTTTGTGCGTAAAGTGGCTGTGGCGGTTTGAAAGCCACGCGGCCGATGTATGCATCGGTTTGATTTTCGCGATTGGGAACCCTATTATTATTAATTGTGTCACCGTTGTCCGTATTGGCCCTATTTGTATGTGTGACTCTCGTATTTGCAAACAACTCGCGTAATTCGCGTAATTCGCGTAACTGCTCCGCTACACTTTGCGGAACCGGGCCAGCTGCCCCGTCGTCGTACGCCACCGCCGGCGACGTCGAACGTGACATAATAATAACTAATATTTATACACACACGAAATATTTAAATGAAAAAAACGCGGTAATTGTTTGGTAAAAATAAATGACGCGGTAGTAACAATCAAAAAAATGTACTTACGTTTACAGTTTGTCTATTTTAATATTTTGTTGTAAGCTGATGCTTCTTTTGTATGCTGATCTTCGTCCCTGCTGCTCCTTTTGAAGTCTTGTTGTCGGGGTTACCACTTTTATGGCGCTCTCTAGTTGTGTTGGTGTATACGGTTAGAACCACTCCGTACACTATCTGACTCCAATTTAATTGTTTGCCCGACCGGCTATCTGTGCGATAATTTCTTTATTATTTTGTTATTATTTTGTTGTTGAGTCGTTGATTGTATCTTGGGGCGTCGTGGGTGCCCGCGTGTATAAGGCCCACCTGTATATATTACACCCGCTTGTATATATTTTTATTGGAAAACAACGATATTTTTATTCGTTTTAGTTTTCTTTTTTATTAAATTATAACCAAGTTTGATTATGTTTTTTTTTTGATTCTATACAATACAAAAAGAATTTTTGCTTTCGGAAGAAAATTTTGAGAATATGTATTTTTTCTTTGTTGTGACCAACCCGAAAACAAAAAATGGAGGTGTGGCCAACACACGACTTTCTTTTACGAACAGCGAATTTTGAGAAACTTTTATAATTCAAATTTCCCGCAAACTTAATTAAGATTGTTTTTATTATTTCATGTTTTCTGTAAATTGTATATTTTTGAAATATTTGCAAAATAAATTTTCTGTTTTACGGAATCTGGGAGCTGGGAGCTGGGACCGCAAAATTTATGTAAAAAGTTTAAACATGAAGTTGCAGTTTGATTGCTTAAACCATTTGGACTACAAATTGACAGACAAACATATATACCAACAGACACCACTTCAAAACTCGATTTTTTGAACTCATTAGTACACACGTAAAAGAAATAAAAGGTGATATTTATGAATTTAAATTTTTTCTTTTAATTTTTTGGAATTTGTATTAGTGATTTTTTGTAAATCTTATACTTTTTAAAATATGTGCAAAACACATTTTCGGGCCCAAGAGAGTGGCCACTTCCGGTTGACCGATTTGGCAATTTAACATACATGTAGGCTAAATATTTTTATAACATACAGTACGTCACTGAAGTGTGCAAATTAATTATAATTAGCATAATTGGGCTAATACACACAATAATTAAAATGACAAATGCAAGAACTGCTGTAACTCCCTGTAAAAAAATGTGGGGGGGGGGGGGCAGGAGTTGCGAAACATTTTTGCAATTATAAAACGATATATATACTTAAGTATTACAAACCCTAATAAGTCGTTAAAAAAGTTAAGAAACATGAAAAAATGATCCACATTCAATTATGTAATATTTGCATTAAAACCGGAAGTATGTCACTGTAGTGTGCAAATTAATTATAATTAGCATAATTAGGCTATATATACACCTATATTTATGTGTTGGCAAAACAATATTTAATTTTTTTTTTATAAAATTTTTAAATTTTTTTTAAATTTTTTTTTTAATTTTAATTTTTTTTAATTTTTAATTTGTTTATTTTTATTTTTTGTAAACCCTATACTTTTTAAGATATTTGCAAAACAAATTTTCTGGCCCAAGGGAGTGGCCACTTCCGGTGGACCGATTTGAAGTAAAATTCACTGGGACCTCCCAATTTATCCAAAAAGCTTAAATCTGAAGTTTCAGTTCGATTGGTTAAGCCATCTGGGCTGTAGAGAGGACACAGACTGACAGACGGACAGACAGACGGACAGACAGACTGACAGACAGACATCATTTCGAAACTCACTTTTTCGGACTCAGGGGACCTCAAAACAGATAAATCTTCAATAATCTCAAGGTCGAAAATTTTCATGATTACTATACTTTATTTTACTTACGTAAAAGAAAGTAAAAGGAACTACTGACTACTCATTTTATTTACATTTTTTTTGGTACGTATAGTTACATTTTTTGTGTTACCACCGCTTTTACCAAGTGTGTTATAGCCTTGCGTAAATCGCACATAAGAATATTATAAATTAATATTGCCAAGTAGACGGTGGCGGGTGTAGATTTTCTGTTTTATTTTTTGGGTGACGCTGCATTTCCGTTGAAGAAAATCCTACTGCGCCTAAAAACCCTAAATATTTTTATTTTATACATTATAATCATCAAAATGTTGCAAATGGAATACAAATTGATTGACAAAATGGTTCATAATATGACAGCTATCGTATAGCCTACTTAAAAATATAATAAAAACTGTTGGCAACATTGTATCGCCGTATATTGTTGTCGTCGCCAGCGACATTGGTTCTGTTAGCATCGAGTGATTTCTGTGTATTTTAATTTGACAGGCGTCATCACTCGTCGTCGACGCTCTTGTTCTGTTTACACCTTTACGGCGGTACAATCCCGCAACTGATGTGCAAAAAAATTGCTCAAACAATTAGTTTATTTTACGCCTACTATTCTTGGCCGTAATTAGGGTGTAGATGTTTTATTGCCTGAAAGTATTTTATTGAGTATAAAATATAGTGCATATTTTGTAATATTAAGTTATTCTGTACGTGGTCCTATGCCCGATTTCAGAACAAAACAGCAATTCGCCAGTTAAATAATATTTTCTCTCTTCCTTCTTTTATGACATTGCAATTTATGTTTCATAATTCAAAATCAATGCCTACCTGATTATATTTCTTTTTTACATGAACATTTTAACAGTAGAATAAAATATTTGACTTTTCAATGTCGCTTAACCTTCACCTTGTCGGTATATACCCGGGTAAATATCGTGCTTTTGACACTTGAATTTCTCCGCGGCTTTTTAACTAATTTTAAATCAGCTCCGACACAGTGACTCAATGTGCATGAAATTTATGAAAAATCAGTTATTACGAAAAATTATGTATATTTAAGTACATTTTTTTGAAAATATTACAGTTTTTCGACCATCTTCACAGTATATACCTGGGTAAATAATTTATTGTTCCACATATTTTGTATGAAATTTCTCATAAGTTTTATTAAATAGTCGACTAGTTTAATTGTTATTTGTAAAGCCTACAAATAACTATTGAACTTTTAACTAAAGTAGAGAGTATGTATACTATGTACATATGTATAAATTCCGAAATGTGTAGATGCAATAAAAGATTCTGTTATGTATATTTTTCGGTAGGAGGTATTTTGCCGATCAAGGAGTACCCCGTATCGGAATCGCAAGTCCACCAATTTTTAATACCGTACTTCTCTGGTTTCGAAGGTATATATTGCGTGAACTTCGTTCGACCTCTAGAGGGGAACAGCTGCTCATTGATAGTATTGCTTTTATTTGATCTGTAATTGTCTTTCTTCGTAATAGGTCCGGCTTATCGGATTTTATTATGGATTACCTGTTGGTATCCAAATCTGAATAAAACGCGTTAAACTTTAGAAATGACAGACGGGCAAAGTTGCTCGATACAGCGGGTAGAAATTTTTGTTTTGTTGCCGAACTGCTATATAATTTGATCTTGCGTCTAGATTATTTGTTTTTTATTCGGATTTACCGCATTTTATTTGATAAATTCATTTTCAGCCTTCTTATGATATTTGTATGTCTACATTTTATGTCCTGCATCGACGCGCCAAAGAAAGTGCAAAATGTGTCCACATCGTCCAAAATCTTGATGTTAAGATTGGGCCTAATAAAATATGGCTCGCATATTATGTCATGCGCCATTAACCCTTATAAGTTTGTATGAGTTTTCCTCTGTTTGGTTCCATCTTTATCCATGGTAAACCGATGGTTGACCGACAGAAATCTATATTGATCATCTTCCGAGTTTGAAGCTAAATTTTCCACTATCTTTTGAAAATATTTTTGTCGTTCCTCGAGAGTCTAGTGAATAATGAAAACGTTTTACATTTTACTTTTTGCTTGTTTTAAAAAGAATCCCATACGAAATTCACACAATTTACATTTATATACCTGGGTATTTGAAGTGAAGATTAAGGATTTTTAATTGCCGACAAGGTGAGGGTTAAATAAATATTTAATTCTCCCTTTAAAATGCTCATGTAAAAAAGAAATATAATCAGGTAGGCATTGATTTTGAATTATGAAACAAATTGCAATTTCATAAAAGAAGGAAGAGAGAAAATATTATTTAACTGGCGAATTGCTGTTTTGTTCTGAAATCGGGCACTAGTCAAATAAAGAATAAGTGCAATTTTAGTTAAAAAATGTTGATTTTGGCGCGAGGAAATTTAACCACGCGTGAAATAGCAGAAAGATTAAACATTTCTAAAAGTACTGTTGCGTCGAATATTTAAAAAATGCGAGAGATGGGCAGTACACAAAGAAAGAAAGGCTCTGGAAGGCCCAGAAAGACAACGCCAGTGGAAGATCATTTTTTAATATTACAATGTCGTCGGAACTGTTTTAAAACTTCATCGGGTATAAAAGGGGATCTCTTGAGCGAGCAACGGGAAAGCAAATTTCAACCAGCTTAGTGAGAAAAACACTTGTTAAAGCTGGTTTGAGAACACTTAAACCAGTCCAGAAGCCTGAGTTCACATTACGAGTGCAAAAAAACGTTTACTATGGGCCCAGGAGCAGATTTATTGGACTCAAGGGATGTGAAATGATGTGATTTTCTCCGATGAATCAAAATTCAAGGTGCATGTTGGAGATGGAAAAATTCTCGTAAGGAGAGAATCTCGCGAGAGGCTTAGCAACGAATGCCTTTTGAGACTTCCACCGAAAAATGAAGGAGTTATGGTCTGGTGATGCTTTTCTGGAAATGAAACTGGTCGATTGTGCTTCCTTAGTTCGAAAATTACAGCAGCTGTTTATCTGCAGGTTCTACATAACGAATTTGAGCCTTCTGTGTTAAAGCCTTTTGGCGAGACTTACAGATTTATTTTTCAACAGGACAACGCTCCGTGCCATACCGCCAAAGTTGGGAGTTATTAACTTTGAATTGTAGATAGAAAAATTGGCTTTCAGATAAACATAAATAATTTGTTAAAAACTTGTTTTTTTTCTTATCTCTTCATTTAAAGGTGAAAAGTACTTCGCAGAAAAAAATATCGATGTGTTGAGCTGGCCCCCGTACAGTCCCGACTTAAATCTCATAGAAAATATTTGGTCTATAATGAAGCTAGAAGTAGCAAGAAAGCGCCCAGAATCAATTCAAGCTTTAAAAAGGTTGTTGGTGACGATTTGGGAATCCATACCTTCAACGACTTTGAAAAAATTATCAAATTTTTCGCTGGTGTATCGCTGTAATAAAAGCAAATGGCGGTCCAACAAAATATTAATATTAAAGATAGAATTCCTATAAATCAGTAAAAAACAAAAAAAAAATTAAAAAATAAGTGTTTAATTTATTCCATTACTTTAACTCCAATCAACGTATTTTGAATATTTTGGCATTTTTCGGGTTTTCCCTCTAAATTGCAGGTAAATCTTTTTTTTCAAAAAATTAGGTCATACATGTATTTAAAATGAAAAATAAGCCAACTACATTCAAAAGTTTTGTAATTTTAGCAAAAAAAGACTCCAATTTGTAATAAAATATGTTTGCCGAATTTTCTTTTCCCAGCACTGTTTGTCGAATTTCATCATAATTGATTGAGAAATGGGCAAGTTCCATCATATAAATAATTTGTCATCTACTCACTACATCCTAATGCAACCCCAACTCAACTCCAACTCAACTTCAACTCAACCCGAAAATTGACCCTTAACTTAACCTTCAAATCAATTCCAAATTCAATGCCCAATTCAATAATCAAACCAGCATATAAAAAAAAATAATAAATATTTATAAAAGCAGGTATTTTGTTTTGGGTCAAAAATCTCCGCCTTGACCATAGAAACAGATTGGCAAAAAAAATCCAAATCGGACAAGCCGTTCTCGAGATACCATTGGTCCAGACATCCAGACATCCAGACACACAGACATCTAGACAGACGGACGGACATTTTTTTTTTTTTTCATTTTCAGACTCAGAGACTTTCAAAACGTCAAGAAAAATGGTTTTGGACCAAACAAATTTTTCGTCATTTGTGACAGGATTTCAATATCTTGGTCTTTTTAGACCGAAGTAATATTCGCATTTTGCATTATTTTTTCTGACGAAACTTCGATTTAATTCGTGAACAAGGCCCTGTCGAATTCCCTTCGAGGAAAAATAGTTTACTTATTGCCTATGTCTATCAGATAAGCGCCTGCAAATAATCTCTTACATTCTCTTTCATTTGCCTTTCAAGCCAGAATGATTTTTGATAGTAATTTCTGTTAAGTTACAGTTACAGGGTTTTTGTGATTAAGGGCATTAATAACTCGCAAATATAGACAAACTGAACATATCTGTGGTCACAAGGCAAAACCGCTTAAGTCGACTTAAACTAAAAATGATTTATGACTGCGACTGTATTCAAAATAAAACGTTTTTTATCTCAGCAATATTTGGTGCATTTTTGACTATTTTTGATAAAGTTATAAAAAAAACGTTTTCGCCTTAGAGGGTGGCAATTCCCGTCAAATGCTGAATCCCGGGAGTCGGGATTGAGAATTCTTCAATTCCGGGAATTAAAAAAAGCAATTTTCTGGTAAATTCACAAAAATTTGTAGTAGTGCAGTAATTCTTTGTTTTAAGCTTTAGGTTACATGACATTTTGACAAAAAATTGTATTGCCTATCTTAATTCGTTAGACGAATAAATAGTTTGACTATACTAGATTTAGAATGACAATTAAATTTTAATTTTGTCGGTCAAGTGTTCAAAATTTAATTTTATAGGGTCCAAAATGTTTAGTAACGTTTGTGATCTCTCCGAGTTCTTCTCTGGATAGAAATTAGATAAACTCAAGCCATTTAGGGTTTTACAACACAGTCACGTAATTTTAGAAAATGGACATCTTTGTTTCTGCGCGGTTCCACCTTGTTTACAGTCAAAGAGTAAATTTAATTCTTTCCCACGGTTAGATTTAACATGATTCTGTAATAACGAGTTTCTAATTACAGATGATTTAAATAGTGTTGCGACAATTCTATCACTTTTCAAAGCGATGTTATCAAAATAAGTACTCGTTCGTCATCTGGCTTTAAGTTTATCTAGACTTACTAGTTAAGTATATTTAATGTGGCGTTCACAATACAACACGTATCCCGGAATGGGTATACGTCTTTTAGCAAAAAACGTTTGGTAAATGAAAGTTTGATCAAATTATTAGGTTGTTCAGAAATTAATACAGGTTTTCAACCATTTTATTTAAAACGACATATCTCAGTTTAGAATAAATTTTATTATTCGATATAAGAACCTTTAAAACCTACACATTGTTACCAACAAGATACAAGTTTATTAATTTCAGTAGCATAGAATTCTGAAGTTCTGGAAGCAACGAATTCTTAGAAGGCATTTTTTGCGGCTGTTTGGTCGTTGAAGAATTTTCCTTGCAAGAAGTTGTTGATATGCTTGAAAAATTGGTAGTCGGTTGGCAAGAGGTCTGGTGAGTATGGTGGATGAGGCAGAGTTTCGTATCCAAGTTGGTTCAACTTTTGCAGCGTCGGTTGTGCAACATGTGGTCGAGCATTATCGTACAGAATAATTGGGCCCTTCCTATTAACTAATGCTGGATGCAGACGTTTCAGTTCTTTATGCATTCTGTCAAATTGATGACAATATTTCTCTGCTGAGATAGTTTCGCCAGGATTCAAGAAGCTGTAGTGGATAATTCCGGCTAACGACCACCAAACAGTCACCATAGTCTTTTTTGATTCAGCTCAGATTGGCAGAAGTATTTAGGGGCTTTGCCTCGATCCAACCAATGCGCTGAACGTCGTCGGGTATCGTGTAGAATCCACTTTTCATCGTACGATACAATGCGATCCAGAAATGGTTCGTTTCTGTTGCGCAAAAGAAGTGAAGAGCAAACTTCATAACGTCGATTTTTTTGGTTTTTGTTCAATTCGTATGGCTCCTATTTGTCGAGCTTCTTCAACTTTCCAATTCGGCTCAAATGTTCCGAAATTAATCCAATACTTACGCCTACATAGGTCCATTACAAGCTCTCGAACAGTCGTGCGTGGATTTGCTTCCACCAAAGCCTTCAATTCATCGTCGTCAATAGCAGAGGGACGTCCGCGACCCTTCTCATTTTCAAGACTGAATTTACCACGACGAAATTTTTGAAATCAACGTTGAATTGTGCATTCGTTAACATTGCCTTGGCCCCAAACTTCATTGATATTTCGAGCCGTTTGTGCTGCACTGCGGCCGAGCTTAAATTCATACAAGTAAATTTGGCGAAATTCTTGTTTTGACATCTTAACTTCAAAGGTCTTAAAATAGATAAAACTACAATTTAGATTAAAAATAGATTATATGGTAAGAAAGAGCATAAAATAAGCTTAAAGATGACGTGTAATGTTAAATCCTTTGCGTAATTTTTTATTGTTAAAAATTAGTTGAAACAAATAAAATCATAAAACCTGCATTAATTTCTGAACAACCTAATACTTTTAGCAAAAAAAAATTCGGGGTAGGCTGTGTCTTCTACACGGCCGTAGGTGTTTTCCGTGATAACGTTTATAAGAGCTGCGAGAAATGGCATGATGTATGGGCTTATTAAAATAAATTTCTTTATTATTAGCATCATGAAATGAGAGTAAAGTGATTGTTTGCAACTGGGCGATGGTATGAGAAGTACGATATGAAGCGCAGGGTCTCAGCGGAGATGTGCCTGATGAATGTGAGTTCCGCAGACAAGTGCCTCCCAAAGTCACCGAGGCTAGTCTGGTGAATACGCAGTCTAGGTCAAATATATTGTATACAGAGTCCACACTGACATATGACTTATCAGATCAGGCATTCCCCCTTTATAGTGCTCTCTAGCGTTATAAATCGCCACTTTGTAGATCTAAATTTTAATTAAAATTTATGTGAAAATTAATTATTTTAATTAACAATAAGTTATCTGTCACAGTTTCTTTACGCACAAATTGACACCAGAATTACTCCGGTCAGATAAGTGATTCTCATGGTTGGTTGTAAATCGCTATTTTGTACTTTGTAATTTTAATTAAAATTAATGTGGAGATTAATTATTTTAATTTAAAATAAATTATCTGCCACAGTATTATTAAGCACAAATTAATAACCGAATTGCTCCGATCTGATGAGGCATTCTCTTGCTATAGTGCCCTCAATCTCTATAAATCCCTATTTTGAAGTTTGCATTTTTAATTAAAATTTATGTGATGATTAATTAATTTAATTTAAAATTAATTAACCACCACTGGTCTCTTACGCAAAAATTGACACCATCGGATCTCCGATCGGATGAGCCGTTCTCTCGCTACACTGGTTGAAGCATTTAAATCGGCCGAAATCAGAGGTTCGCGGCGCGGGTTCCTATGCCGCCTGATGACGTCATTGCGAAAATATTATGCGTGACACATAAATCCGAAGGACCAATCTAAGCAATCATATCTTTAAATTAAAGGTAGTGCTTATAGTTGATGAGTAATTGTGCGCGACCAAGGGCTAAACTACAATCGCTATTTTCTAGTTTGAATTTTTAATTAAAATTTATGTGATGATTAATTAATTTAATTTAAAATTAATTAACCACCACTAGTTTCTTACGCAAAAATTGACACCATCGGATCTCCGATCGGCTGAGCCGTTCTCTCGCTACACTGGTTGCAGCATTTAAATCGTCTGAAATCAGAGGTTCGCGGCGCAGGTTCCTGTGCCGCCTGATGACGTCATTGCGATAATATTATCCGTGACACATAAACCCGAAGGACCAATCTAAGCAATCATATCTATAAATTGAAGGTAGTGCTTATAGTTGATGAGTAATTGCCCCCGACCAAGGGCTATATTTCGGGTCAGTTTTCTGAACATGCGGTGTAAAACGTTATCACGTCAAAAAAACGTTTGGCAAACATTTCTTTGGGAAAGAAGTATGAATGGCAAATTCACTTATGTCAAATGTTTGTATGACAAAATACTTTTTGGCAAATTATTCTTCAGGAATTATGAGAAATTTTGATCGCGCGATCAAAATGCCTCATAATTCCTGAAGAATAATTTGCCAAAAAATAATTACTCTAAAATTTGAACAAAATTTTCGCGTGCCGCACCTGAATTAATAAAAATATTTTTGCTTCAAAATGAAAATTTAAATTCTGGAAAATGAAGATTTAATCTTTCTTTTACAGAATTTCATGTTGAAATATTCTGGAAAATGGAGATTTCCATTCTAATTTTACTAATAAATCTCTATTTTCTAGATAATTCTAAATTTCCGCTTTCAAGCAAAAATATTTTTGTTAATTCCAGCGCGCGTCATACTGAAACTGTCAGGGCAGGAGAAAGAAAGTAATGTTCAACCTACTGGTGAGTATTTCAGTTTATTTGGTAAAAACTATTGTGTTTTATTCGAATGTGACTAAGGGTAATAATACTTTTTTTCTTAAGATTCCCCTGACACCGACCAGCAATCAATAACAGAAGTGCAACAAGAAATTGAAAACCCTGTCAATATTGACGTATATACTAATTTTTCACCGATAATTCAAAATGAAAGTATTATTACAATAGTAGAATGCAGATCAGATTCTGTTTCTCTCTCATATAAATGATTTGTTGAATTATTCGTTTCCCGGACCACAAGAATGTTTCGAAACTGAAAATGAACAATTCGATGATTCTGATATAAATCCAAATTACGTTCCATCAGAATCTGACGAATCAAATATTTAACGAGTGATTCAGAAATTGAACTTATGGCTGCTGAAATTTAAAACAATTTACAAAGCGATGCTCAAGCTAAGCGGAAAGAAAAATATTTAAGAAAAATTAAACAAAATAAACGGAATCACGGCAAACCCTATGATACAAAATCGGGCAAAAAAGTTTCTGAAAGAAAATGTACACCACTGGAAAAATGCAGAAAACTTTGCCAAACGAAAATTTCATTTGAACAACAGGAGGCTATTTTCGATCAGTACTGGAACTTGGGCTGTTATAAACAACGAATATTATTTATATCTGGATTGCTTAGAGTGGAAGACAAGAAGACTCAAAAGATGAATAAAAGTACAACGGCACCAAGAAACCGAAACCACTCAGTTTATTATTATTTAGAAATTGGTACACAATTGATTCATATATGCCAGAGATTACGACCAAATTGTGAAGTCATCTTTTTTGGCAAAAAAAATCGTAACCGGTTATGGGCACCCTTCGAAAATTCGCTGAAAATGGGAATAGTTTAAGGAAAGCGCACCTAATTTGAAAGAATTTCGAGGTTTATTAATTATAAAGGCCTTCAGGGGCAAACATAACAAAAAAAAGGCTTATTAAAAAATTATTCAACTTCAGTCAACTTCGATGGCAGAGACTTCAAACAGATGATGGAGAGTTCTTTTTATGTTATGTCGGCATAAACGATGATATCTGAAAGTTTTCCAGTCAAACAGACGCTTTAAATGAAAAAAAGAGAGTGCCTCCAACCGGTTACATTTAAGTGCCCACAACCGGAAATCACGACCATTCTCGGAGTAACCAAAAAAAAAATGTGATGCGTCATGATTTTGATATAAATCGATGTGGCATCCCAAATCACAACGAAAATACTGTAGAAATATCGATAACACTCACCTGTTTGAGATTATTCACTTTGATTTATCGCACTTTTAAAACATTGGAAAATTACAATTGCGTTGATTTTTACGGACTTTTTTTAATGTGATCGCAGCAAATGAACAAGCTCGTCCATTCACTTTGATAGCTAGAAAACTGCGTAGTGTCAAAATACAAGTACGACAACAGTCAGATCAGCCATATTTGCATTCTGTCAAAAGTTATGCAGGGGTGCCCACAACCGGAGACTCTCCCCTACTGAAATACGTATAATAACAGTTAATTTTGTGTTTAAGGAGAGGTTCTCATGGAACTCGATCCGAAAATTCGATTTTTTTTTATTTCATTTTTTGATAGCCTATTATGTGTAGAATATAATCCCCAAACCGTTTGAGTGAAATAAATTTCATAGAAAAGTCATGGCATAATAATTCGTCCCACTTTTCTACTTTTCAACTCAAAAAAATTGTTAACAAAACGTGTGGTACTTAATGAAAAAGAGCGTCATTTCTTGACTTAAAACCGTAAAAAAAACTGCTAATTTTCTCCTTAGCAACACATTTCTTCGTATAATAGTATATTGCATAACAAGTGAAGAAAACGAGTCATTGCAATACGAAAGTGTAATTTGCAGCCTAAGCGATAGCGAGGGCTATTTTTTCTACGATACAATAGCCCTGTAACATTTATAAATAAGTAGAAACATAAAAAATTACAAACTTGTACGGATCAACACAAATTTATTAAATTTATTAAACCATTAAAACATTTGGGTTTTCACAAATCGTGTAGCAATATTAAGAAATCGTTGTGTAATGAGAATATTTCCACACGATTTTAGTATACGACGCAAAGGCTCCTTTTCTTATATAATTTAAATTCAAAAATCATCATCGAAAGTATAGATTACTGCACTATCGTAGAAAAACACTTTTCTTCATTAGAAACGCTTTTTTCCAAATGATTTTTGAATTTTTGACTTTTATTTATTTGCTTACTGCGATTGTTATGTACATACTATGCATACATACTTTGATCCAAATTGGATCTACCTTTTTGATTTTTACCTAATTTGTCGTCAAATACACAGTAAGAAAAATGGTTTTCTATGCATGGCGGATTTGCTAGGTATATTAAGAACCTCATTTCTAGCAAACTCAAGAAGGAGTCGCAAATCCGCCATCTTAACCATCGCAATTTATTAACATGCGATACGGACGAGCATCTACTCCAAACAGCAATTGTCTCAGATGATCAAACCTATTGTCAATACACTTAAATGTCAAACAATAAAAAATATTTATTTTCAGGTATTTATTACTCCACTTTGAACCATGTTAGATAAAAGTAAAGTTTGTGTAGCTATTATTTTGGCTATGTCAATGAAAAAAAAAATTACCTAATTTTTTTTTAAATTATCCAATACATTAATGTTTTAGTAACATTTTAATTTTTTTTTTTTAAATACGCGTGTTATGAAAGATTGGATGTACATAATATATGTATATTTAAACAAAAATTAAATATTTTCATAATAGGTAAAATATCGTTCAAACAAAATTAATAATCGTTTCTTTATATTTTTTAAAAATTTTATTCCGAAATTGAAAAAAAATCACAAAAAAAAAATTATATTCTTTAACGAACACAAAACCAAATTCCAAGGAAAACACTACCTCATTAGTAACAAAAATGGCTGACAGGCCAGAATGGCTCTAGTCTAAAGTTGGTCGTCTTTTATCTGGGGTGAGATTTTGTAACCATCACGTTTTTCGCTTCGATGCATTTTCGATAGAATAACGGTATTTTAGAACTAGATTATTTTAAAATTTTATATTTTTAACAAAGGAGTACAGTTATTCTATCGAAAATGCATCGAAGCGAGAAACGTGATGGTTACAACATCTCACCCCTGACATCAATTTAATTCGTCTAAATTTGTTGTGTATTTCCTCAATTGGCCGCACGACTCCACTTGATCGCTAGTATCACTCGCGATACGCATTACAACAACAAAATATATGAAATTATCAAACTGTTATCAGCCCACATGTTATATGGTCTAAGTATTAATATAAAACGACTGCAAAAACTGCATACCGGCTGCGTTCGTGAATGTAATTTTTGAACGACCAATTGCGCTGCTTTTGCTGAAAAACTTAATTTCTGAACGAAGTACTGCACAAACTGCGCAGTCGACTAAATTTTTGAATGCACCCTGTATTAAAAATATTTTGGTTTTCATCAAACCATCGCCACAATATTTTGTATATTGACAAACCTTCAATAAGTGTCCTTACATGTTCAATACTGAAATATTGGCAATACATATTGTTCATCTGAGGCCCGCTTTAAGCTGGAAATACATGAGCAGAATTCTGTGGCATTAAACAAAAAGTGGGTAACTTCAGTTAACCACTTCTTTAAATAACAACCCCATTCGTTCACCCATTTTATGCTTTACAATACACCATATTTGATTTTCCATAATTTTCCTTAATTTTAGAGAAAATTTTGCTCAAAACAGGTTTTCTTAAGACGACAAAAAAATTAAATTTACAATAACTGTGTTTCTTCACATAACCTGTACACATTTCCATATTAGATATGATACCTTTTTTTAAAAAATAGTTATATAAAGATATATCATTTTATGCATTACCAAACTAGGTTAATGATATTTATTAAAAAAGGTTATCTGTACTTCTTATATAGTTATTACGAAACTTCCCCAATGAAATTTGGAAAGATATATTGTTTTTAGCAATAATAACAGCAGATAACTTGTTTTTCAAAAACAAAATTTTTCGCACCTTATAAGTTATCGATTTAAAATACATTATTTATAACACGTCACAAGTTCACTTCAGCATTTCTAATAGGAAAGGTACGCCAACAAATTAGACAAAAATAATGGTTATATTTTTAGTTGTAAATTATCATTGTCGTTCCATTCCATTGTTGTCCTTTGAATGTGATTCAGATCACAAAATAATAGAAGATAAGAAGAAAAGGACAAATATGGAAATATTTCATCTACACGATTGGGCGCAGTTAATGCGAACATGTCGTCGAAAAAAAATCAATGTCATTGAAATGCGAAATACTGGGGCCTAACTATGCAATTCGACGACTATTTTCCAAGGCGATCGTTTTATAACTATTAGAAGGTGCAGGAAGAAAAAAAACATTAGTTATTGTTTTCCGTTTTCTTCTTGTATTTTCTAATACAAAACGATAGCCGTCGAAAATTATCGTCCAATTGCATAGTTAGACCCCAGATTTTTACGATTTTGCCGGGCTCTTAAAAACAGTTTATAAAAAACCCAATAAAACTAATTGCGAAAAAAAATCGTATGGTATCACATAAGACTGTTAAGGTAAAATGTACATCATTTTAAAATGTTATTAAACGATTTTAATGAAAATTTCAATTTAGATGCAACAAAAATACAGATGGTTCCGTGGACTACCAAACAAGCCATAAAAGCAATTCCGACGTTTTCCAAATGGTTACCAAGCGCAGCACCAATAAATCACTCTTGCTATGCAAATTGCGGCAAATGAATCCGTCGTCAAATGTTTGCTGCAATCCTATCTCGACATAGAAAAAACAAGATTTGCTTGATCTACTAGAGTTTATACCACAAGATTTTCATCATTTTTATAAAACATTAATTGTCAAGGAAAACTTAAAAATTACTACAATTGGGTGCAAAAAATTCGCACATTGATTAATTTTCAAAAATATCAAAAAATCCATTGTTTGTTTAATTTTCTTAATTGCAGATTCAAAGTATATTTCAACACATATCCAGTGGTACCATTTTTGTACTTATACCGTGTCAACAAAGTGATTTTTGGGGTCAACATGTGAAGTACACGTTTTTTGTACATTTATCAGCATGAAAATTCGTGGTAAAAATCGAATTAAAACGTGGAAATCAGCAAAAAAAACATTTTTATTAATAAGAAGTATTCCCTCCCCTAGCCCGAATGGCAGCTTCCATTCGATGTTTCAGCGATTTCACTAAAGTTTTCGCCAAATCTTGAGATATCGCCTCCCATTCCTCTGCGATCGCCTGTTGCAGCTCCTGGAGACTCGTTGAAACAACATCTCTGGCTCGAACTCTTTTTTTCAGCTCGTCCCATAAATGTTCGATGGGATTGAGGTCCAGGCTTCGAGCTGGCCACTCAATAACAGGCACTTCCACCTCTTGAAGGTACTGGTAAACTATACCAGCCGTATGTGATCTCGCATTAACACGAAGTTTTCACCAATAAAACCGACAAAAGGTACGACGTAGTCCTCGAGTACTTCCTCAATGTACCGTTGAGAAGTAAATCCTCTTGGTCGACGGCCAGTTTTCGCTCCGGAGATGAACACAAGATCTGTCTTCGCCTTCATTTTTTGATATTTTTGAAATTTTGGTGAAAATTTATCAATGTGCAAATTTTTTGCACTCAAGTTTATTTACATAAACGACACTGATTATGAAGAAGAATAATTACACTACTCTGCAAACTTTTGCCCCTGGACAATGAATAGTTGTTTCCGAAGTAATTTTTCACGCTGAATCCGAATATGGGCTCTGAATTGCTATATCACGTCAGGTTTATGAGATATTCTAACCTAAATGTGCAAAAAACACTGTTTTTTGACATATTTGAGGTTATCTAGCACCGCGATTTTTTTTTTTCTTCAAAAGTCCATGTATGGGATCTTATAGTACAAGCACAGATAAGAATAGACAGATGTAGATCTTGTATGGGCTATATTTTCATTCCAAAATTTCAATACCAAATTTTATACCGTAGGTCAGTGATGGAATTTTAGGTACAATTGTACTTTTTTCGATTTGCAGTAAAAACCATGCGGCAGCTGAATTTTTAACGGCAGTTACAATTTCTGGGTACTAATTTTATATAAAAAAAACATTAAAAAAATTAAGTACAATTCAACTCAATTTAGTACAATATCATTTCAAATTTCAGTACAATTCAAAAAATCCATTTTCCATCATGCCGTAGGTATAAAAGGTAGTGTACTATACTATTATACAGTATACCGACAAATTCACGAATATGCAATTTTGAAAATGCGATATCTCGGCGAAAAAAAACATTTTTGAGCAAACTCAAAGGCATTTGAAAGAAGAAGACTTGTACTATAAGATCCGATACATGGACTTTTGAAGAAAAAAAAATCGCGGTGCTAGATAACCTCAAATATGTCAAAAAACAGTTTTTTGCACTTTTAGGTTAGAATATCTCATAAACCTGACGTGACAGAACCATTCTGAGCCCATATTCGGATTCAGCGTAAAAAATTACTTCGGAAACAACTACGCATTGTCCAGGGGCACCAAATTTTTAAAATTTTGCAGGGTAGTGTTATTAATCTTGTTCGATCATTGTTTGTATTTCCGACTTCAATATTTCACGCTTATTATGTGAAAAACAGTAAGGTGGGACAGCAATTGGACAATGGTATTCTTGGCTCTTGTAATAGTATAATTATTGTCAATTGCGATTTTTCTTTTATTATTACGTGTTTAAGTTTTCATCAATGAAGTTACTTATATTTTGCGATGCCAAAATAGAAATAATATATTGAATTAGTTAAATTTTCTTTAGTTTTAATTATAAAAAGTTATTAAACTATATATAAAAACTAAATGTTTTTGGTTTCATGTTGATTACGATACACAAAAATCGTGCTGCTGATGATTTTTTTTTTTGTCAAAAAAGGGTTTTGTGCAGATAACCAAAACGAAATTATTGGAAGTGCTTACGTAAAAACTGATTATCTTAAGACATCCCGTTTTTGTAAAAAAATATTTTGAAAAGTAAAAGAGGGTATCTTTGTTTTTTATAAAATAAAAAGTGGGTTTAGATTTCCATACTGTATTAATTAATTATATTTATAAGAAACGTTAATATATTGTGATTAAAATTCATAATCCATAAAATTAAATATGAAAAACCTTTAAATTTAAAAAATTATATCTGCCAACTTTAAATGCGATTTCCCAACATTTAGGGTTTTGCAGTTACCCACTTTTTGTTTAATACCACAGAATTTCTGTTAGCCCCACTAAACTATGGGGTTGGGACCTCAATAAATCCCAATAATTATACGTCTCGTTTATTTGTATTCGACAGAATAAACAAAGTAACCTATTTAGTCGACGCTGGCGCTGACCTTTCGGTTATTCCAGTTTACAATTTTAAAAACGAATATAATATATTCAATCGCAATTCAAATCTAGTTCTGTCGGCCGCCAATGGCACTAATATCCACACCTACGGCACAAAGTTGCTTCAGGTGGATATCGGACTAAAACGAACCTTCACGCATGCTTTCATATTAGCTGCTGTGAATCGTCCGATCATTGGCGCCGACTTCTTGTGTAAATTTGGACTATTGGTTGATCTTAAGAATAAACGGCTGGTTGATGCAGCGACAATGCTGTCAATTGATGCCACAATGGGTCACGTCGATACACCGACTCCGATATATTATTCGATCACCAACGGACACGGCACTCTGCTTAAAAAGTTTCCTCAACTTACAGCAGAGCCGAACTATAAATTGCCAGTCCGACACAATGTGGTCCATCACATTGTCACAGAAGGGCATCTCCCTGTGTCAAGACCAAGAAGACTAGACCAAGTCCGCCACAAAGCCGCGTTCATAGAATTTCAACATATGGTGGAATTAGGGATTTGCAGGCCATCTGCATCTCCCGTCTCTTGTCCATTGCACATGGTTAAGGCAAAAGATCATGATTGGAGACCATGTGGGGATTATCGGCGTTTAAACACGGTAACAACACCGGATCGCTACCCTATACCTCACATTCAAAATTTCTCCATGCACTTGCAAGGATGCAAAATTTTCTCTAAGATTGATTTAGTCCGAGCTTATCATTTGATTCCCGTCTCACCTGAAGATGTTTTTAAAACGGCAATAACAACCCTTTTTGGCCTGTTCGAATTTATTCGAATGCCGTTTGGATTACGTAATGCCGCTCAAACATTTCAGCGTTTTATGAACGAAGTCGTTCGTAATTTAGACTTTGTTTTCGTCTACATTGACGATATATGTTCTCTGTGGTAAAATCATAAATAAAAATTTGTTAATTAAAAGTCAACGTGGTGTTATAATATTTTCACGCTCCTAACACCATAAGTCATCAACGGCATCCCACAGCTACAACTAAACGTAACCTTTACGAAGAATTGTATGAGCAAAATTCTTGGCTGATGTTTCGTAAACGTAACACCAAATTCCTTTATGAAAACTACTGGAATATGTAATATAAAGAAACGATAACCATTTAGTTTTGAGTTTTCGATCGCCATTACGTATTTTTTGTGTTCATCAATTTTTTGTTTAATAAATAAATAACTAAGAAATAGAAATAATTAATGTCCCAATTTGAATTAGAAAAATAAAATTTGTACCCTAATATTTCTTTTAGAATAAAAACAAAAATACTTAAGAAACTATTTATAAGTTTTTTAGAAAATGAAAATTGCAAATGCATTAAATCCATATTGTAACATTACTCTTTTTTTTCTTCTTCTTAGGGTCGTTTACACGTTGTTTTTTGTTTTAGTTCGTATACACAAAATTAGGTTTCATCGAATTTTGTTGCGTTTATGTATAAAATAAAAGTACACTATTAATTTTTTATTATTATTATTAATTTTAATATATTTTATTTTATTTTTTTTTTTTTTTTTGTATCTCGTGGTTCGACAAGAGACATAACAGTAATAATTTTTTTATTTATTATTTTTTTTTTTTTTGTATATAAAAGTTTTAGTGCCATCTATTAAATAGCACTCAAAGAATAAAAGTATAATTAATTAATTCATTACCCAGGTAGGTGGCGGGCATGGTAGCAAGGGTGTGTTTAAAATTGATTGTGTTACAATATCGATAAAAATGTTACGTTATTATTTCCCTAATTGCGTGACGTAAGTGCACCACCTCAAGCGAACTGTTTACGAACTACTAACACATTGATAACTCCTCGCAAAAAGTCTAATTATCATAGGATGGGAACGACATAACTGCTTCGTTATTGCAACACGAAAGTGTTACGTTTACGAAGAGTTGTATGAACAAAATTCTTCGCTAGTGTTACGTAAACGTAACACCTTGTTTGACGGGTTAATCCCTGCCGGCGCAAAAAAGTATACATAAAAAGTGAACCATACAAACAGCTTACGAACGGTTTTTTATATGCGGCACTACTACTAATGTACAAATTTACTTAACCGTATATGTACATACATAGTTTTCTTCATTCTATTTCTAACCAGAATATGTGATATTTGATAAAGTAGAGTGGTCCGCCATTTGTAATATTTAGTAAATTTTTAATTTGTTTAATTTTTGTTGTTTATAAATAAAATTTAGTGAAAGATGGTGATAGCGACAATATATATTTACAATATAATTTTTAGTTGCATATTATGTTATTTTATTTTAATAAACTAGTTGAACTAGAAATAGAATTCAAATGTGACATATGTAATGTTTTATTAAGAAGCACTAAGTAATCTTGTCAAATAGAATTTGGTATAGGTATAATTAATTGATATAACTTCAAATAAATAAAATAATATATTTGCTAAAAATAAAACGAACGTTGTTTTCATTTATAATTTATTCAAAATTAATTGCGGAATAATACCTAAATCGCACATAATGTTCATTTTGGAAGGCTCATAAATGATACGCCCATGTGAGTTCATAAATGTTACGTAAAAGGTGTACACATTACGAATATTTTTTATATACCAATACATACATAAGTCTTCGCAAATTTGTTTCACTTCTCATGTGACAAAAGTATCATTTATGTAACATTTCTATTCATTTTTGGCGTAACGTTTACGTACACTTTAGTAGAAGAGACTCTTCGTAAAATGAACGTTTGCGTTACGCGTGGCCGGCAGGGATGACATTATTTTCTGTCAAAAATTGATTGAAAAAAATATACAAATTGTACTAGATTTGTTATCTTTTACTTAATTTAGCCTACTGATTCGCAGGAAAATTAGAAATAGAAATATTGAGGCAATCAAGCAGAATTCTACAAGCCAAGCAGAATACATGTATTTCAATTCATTTAAACTTGTGTATTCTAATTTTGCTGCTTACAGAATTCTGCTCATGTGTTTCCAGCAATAGCCATACACATTATAACAATATAATTAATTATACATAATAACAATATTATAACAGTTATATAACGATATAACAATGGGGAAAAAAACTAACAAGAAGGCCATGACTTTTGAGTCAAGCAGTCGTATATTTTTTTGGAAAAACTTTATTTTTCATTAAAAATATTTGCTTTTTTAATAATTTATAATTAAAATTAAATAATTGTTTGCTAATATAAAAGTCAAAAGTACGGTAAGGGTGCGTTCAAGATATCTAAAATGGAATCCCTCCCTTTATGCGGAATAAGCGGGTAACGGATTCATCGTATTAAACAGCGGGGTCTTTGTGCAAAAGTTGCAGTATCACGGAAAGAGATTAAGCAGCAGTGTGGTGCCGGGATCTGTGTTATAAATAAGCAGTTATGTGTAAACAATTTGACCATAAATTGTACACTTTGTTGAGAATGAGCCTTTGCTCAAAACGAGGTGTACCAAAATTAATGTAATTAAATAAATAAATAAATAAATTAAATAAATAAATAACAACAATTTTGAATTGCGTGTTTATTTTGCATTGAAAAATCCAAATTTCCTAACCCAAACGTTACATTAATAGACCAACCGCCTCTTCTTACCGCATAAGTGGGTTTGCAATGCCGCATTGCTGAAACCTAAGCTAACCTTAAACTGGAAGAAGTAACCGAAATAATACAACCTTATGACTGCTTTAAACGGTTCTGCGCAGTTTTCACATGTAGGCTTCCTTTATCGATTCAGCTACGATTAATTACATAAAAATCGGTATCGGTTTGTTTGTAATGCTGTTTTTCCATTAGAAGCCGGGGCTTATTATTGGTTTTGTCTAAACTAAAATGAGCTTATAGAAACGGTGCGACTTTTTAAAAGAATGCGGCTTCTTAAAAGTTATGTTAAGTTATGGCTTGTTAAAGGAAAAGCCGCGGCTCTTTTCCCCTTTGTATACATAGAAATTAACGTTTTACAGTTGGTGGAAAAGACCGGCTTAATATAGATTAACAAAAAATGTTTGCAGGGAAAATATTCTAAAGCCATGGCTTATTAAAGAGGTGCGGCTAATAACGGGAAAACAGGGATGTATATGTATTTATAATTGTATAACAATTTGCAGGATTTGTCCTACAAACTGAGTTCTGTGATATGTAGGTTTTTTTCTGTAGCAAATGAAGTAGTCTAGATTTTCCAAAATAACTGTTTTCAGACGCTTGAACTTGGTCAAATCTTAGCGTTTTGAAGTCAACCAGTAAAAATTTAAGTAAATATTAAAACAGTAAGATGCAAATAATTCATACTATATTTTATGAAATACTATTCTAAAATAGCCAATTTTAGATAGTAAACTATGTTTTCGTATACAATGGCAAAGAGCGTCATTTCTTGGCTTAAAACCGTAAAAAAACAATGCTAATTTTCTCTAAGTAACACATTTCTTCGTATAAAAACTTATAGAAACGCTTTTTTCCAAATGATTTTTGCATTTTTGACTATTATTTATTCTTTTACTGCGATTGTTATATACACGCTAAGCATACATACTTTGACCCAAACAGAATCTTTTTTTTTTTTACCTGATTTGTCGTCGAATACGCGAAAAAATAGCATGTCCGACACGTAAGAAAAGTGGTTTTCCATGCTCGTAAAATTGTTAATCCACTAGCTCGTTAATTAAACAATTACACTCGCTGAAAAACTATCACTTTTCTTTACTTGTCTACTATTGCAGGTGGCTGAAGGGCATTGGTAAAAATCTATAGGGGTGTTTCCTGTGGGTACTGGGTAGGCATTAGTATGAATTTATTTACCTATTTTGCTTGACTTGTGAAAGGCGATTTAGTATTTTTAAATATTACACTTATTTATAATAAAATCACCAAATTAATATCATTTTGTTTCGATTCGATTGAAAATCAGTTAGATTTGAATACTGTCATGTATATGCCAGTCATTGCCACAAGGAAGCGGGAAAATATGGTGCGTCTAGGGAACTAATGAACTATACGCAATCCTAAATCGAATAAGTATGCAACGCGCTTCCTGGCATCCACCTGTTTTAGACTTTGAGCCAAAGAATGCAATACAAATCCACATAAACAAAACTAACGTCTAAACGTGACTACCTGCCGTCATAACTGGTTATTTTTATTGATAACACTTGTTATAACTCATAAGGCTCAAAAATTGTCGATCTGTTCGGTTCTTGCATTTATTGAGAACAAAATTTACATTAAACCTAATTATTTCAGCTTGGAATATACTGTTTTACGAAAAACATCGATTTATGAATTTAAGATAAACACTTAGGTACTGGAATGATTTTGTAGAGAAGTTTCAGCTGTCGCTATTGCTGCTTCATTGGGATAGAGCTCGTGATACTCCAGGCACAAGGTCAATTAATAACTTTGGCATTTTATACATGGGCCAATGAAGAAACGCGCGGGAAGATTAATTGTCTTCGATTAATGGAACAATTTTAAGTCACTGATTATCTACCATGTTCAGGTCCTAATGTGAACGTCGAATTTCCAGCTTTCTTAGGATTAGAGGTAGTAAATTGCCGACAGTTTCGCCGTTCAGAAAAGGCCATTTTCACAATTGATAGCTTGACATGGTGATGGTAGCTACGACGTTGTTCACAAGTCCAATGAACTGTTATGTTCAAATTATTGTATTTCAGTTTACTACGATCTAGGTAGCAAGCCCAACAATTTCTAATGCGAGGTAAGAAAGTTATTTTCCGCCTTGATTTTCGATGCATCATTCAAAAACATTCGGGATATTTTGCAATAATTTGACTGGGCAATTATGACTACCTAAATATTTATGATCTCTGAAGAAAAAAAAAATCAAATTATGTATAAATTAAACCAAATTATGCGATTTTATTTTTTTTTTATTGTAAAAACGGATACAATTTATTTTGCAGCAGCTTTTGGTTTCTTTTCAGCTGTTTTTTTACCTAGCACTTTTTTCTTTTCATTGAACTTGAAAGGAACAATACTCTTTGCTCCATATAAACTGCCGTCACGGTTTGACCTTTTCTTTAGTTGATAGTAAGCTCTACCAAGAATCTTATTCCTAGTTGACTTGGCGTATCTCAATTTAAAACGATCAAAGTCATTTAATTGACATTTCTGCAAATAGAAAAAAAAAAAATACCCCAGATTAATATTAAAACTTGACTGAAGCAAATTTGGTATTTTAAAAATTGTTCAGTAAGGTCTTTGGCGTCATGTATCGATCAGACGGCACATTCCTATCAAGAATAATTCTTATGGATCATCATTTGGGATAAAATAAAATATATAAATTAATAATTAAATGTTAACATACCTTGCGGATATTCTTGGATTTACGTGCCCATTCAGTTTTCTTCCATTCACGATTTAGCTTAGCATCTTTCCATGCTTTGCGGACTATTCTTGTTGGTGCGTTGAATGGGAATTTCAAACGGAATTTTGTTAAGTGTAGATTATCCAAACGATATTGTTGGCGGGGTACACCAGTCAATGGACCATCTACCAAAACCTATTAATTATATCCTTTTATTAGTATAACATTTATTTTGTTGACTCGATGGATGTAATTTTTCACTTACTCGATTTTGATCAATAACATCAACTATACTGATTAAACGATTTTTAAGAGGGCCATTTGAGCATTTGGCAATGCGGCCAGTTTGCACAAAGCGTTGGAACGGCTAAAATAATAGAGAAATAAAAATTTATTAACATTTTGTATAACCTTATAAAATGTTGCATGAATTTACTGCATGTTGACAGTAAACCATGTGGCATGAGTTAGATATGAAAATTTCAATTACAAATTAAAGCTTTAATTACAATATATTATAACCATTTTTGTATTTTTTTAATTGAGATTTAACTAAATTTTCACGTTTATTGAATTTATTTTAATTTAAATAGCTTATTATTATTAAATATCACAAATTATTTTAGCAAAGTGTACAAGACGTGTATTTCACTTACCATGATTAACCGGAAAGAAGGAATTCACTGAATTTTTGTACTGTTTTCTAATAAAAAATGGCGGTGTTCGAAAAAATTATACTACGGAAATCAAATTAGGTTTCACTTTGTTAGTACGATTTAGTACAAAATTTTTATTTGAATGAAAATTGTAATTTTGGGTTAAAAATTGTTATCGTAATAGTTAAAATTATTAGTAGATAGTATATAATGGCTGTTTAAGCATTTTCCTGAAGATATTAGTTACTTGAAACGATTGGGAATTAGTACTCAAATAGAATTAAGTTAGCAACAAGTATGAAGCGAAAAAGTACTAACAATTCAATTTTCGAATTTTTCGAATGACGTTCGTGACCTATTTTTTATGGAATTTGCGTTGTCAAAAGTCTAGTGATTTCTCTGTGAGGTGTTGTGCTTTTATGCGATAAAATTGTTTTATTTTTTGCTAAATAGTTTTATAAATTGAATTAAAAAATAATGCAACCAACACGTAATATACACATTAATCCAAAATTTAAACAAGTTCATATAAATCCAAATTTTTTATCCAAATCACAAAATGCATCAAAAACCGAGGTCATGATGGTTGAGTATACCAAACCTAAAAATATTCATATCAATCCGAATTTCTTACCAAAACCTAAACCCACCGTGGACGATGGTCCACCAATAATACAAAAAACACGTCGCAAAATAGTACGGCAGGTGGTAATACCTGAAAAGAAGCTGACGGCATTAGTTCCAGCACCGAAAACAATTACAAGTACAAATAATTTAATAAAAATTGGCCGAAATAAATTAATACGCATAAAACCTAAAACTGTGATTACTGTGCGTAAATCGTTAGATAGGATTCTAGTGAATAATAAGTATAAATTGATTAGAAAACCAGTTGTGAAAAGTGAACAGGCGGGCATAATTTGCGGGATTGTCAAAAAGTACTTTATTTGCCGTCCTGGGGTTGTCAATAAAAATTTAATCCCTGAAAAGGTTATAATTACAGATAGAAAACTATTAAGAATGTAAGTAAATTAGGCTCAATAATCTAGCAAAATTATTATTTTGGTTTATCCCATTTTATTGCAGAGGCACATCAGTGAGAAAAGCAACAAGTTCAGCACCTTCATCGTATCGTAACAAGAAACTGGAATTTCTTAATATCAACGGAGTTTTATATAAATCGACAAATAATAAATTGGAAAAATCAAATAGTGTTAAGCCCGTTTTAGAGAGCCCATTAAATTCGTTAATTACTAATACGAATTTAAAACCCATCAATATAGTAAAGCCGTTAAATCAAAGCCGCGTTCTTTTTGTACGCGGTGAAAAATTTCTATTAGAATCGAATGGTAAAAGTTTAAAACGATTAAAGGACAATTTAAATAACGGTGGAGCTAAAGATTCGACCAAAGAATTCAAAAGGAAACGTCTCGATATTGGTGGATTAACATATCTGGCCAAATCAACAGGAGATGCGGTTACATTTGAACAAACTAATTATCATCAAACGCGGTATCATTTGAATTTGGCGAAAACAAAGAGTATCAATGTGCTTGCAAAGAAATACACGAAGACCAATATTCCATGTCCGATTTACAAACGGCTTGGAAAATGTTTATCTTGTGAGCGAGGAAGGTGTCCTCGAGTACATGATAGGAAACATGTTATTATTTGTAAACGGTAAGTAGACAAGAAAGAAAGCCGGGTAATTATTTAGTATTTATGATTCGAAAAAGTGTTTGTAATATACACAGCGAGGGATTAGTGACGACAATAGACTTGCTGAATTTAATTTTAAATTTACAAAATAATTTTCAGATTTTTAAAAGGCGAATGTGAAATTGAAAAATGCCTATTGTCTCACGATGTAAACCTCTCCAAGATGCCTACATGCAAATTTTATTTACAAGGTTGTTGTACCAAACAAGAATGCCCATATCTACATAAAAAGCTGAACGAAAATGTAAGCATATGTGAGGAATTTTTAAAAGGTTTCTGTTCACTAGCGGATAAGGTATGTACAAGAAAATTTACCAAATGCTTATAAACGGTTAATTGATTTTGATTTTACTATCCATTTTTCCATATTATTCGGGAAGTGTCCTAAACGACATGAATTGCCGCCGCCGCCATCATCAAACAAGAATGAAAAGCACAAATCTATTAAAGATGTTCAAAAATCGTCTTCTTGGCTGAAAAAACAGGGAAGTTGTTTAGAAAATGAATTTATTCATAAAAAGTTTAAGCAGAAAGACATGCATCCGGCTAAACCAAAAGCTTGTGAAATTGAACAGGCTATGGTTGTGGTGGAAGAAACAAATGTTCGATATTTCGAACAAAATCAAAAAACAACGGCCGAGAGTTCGGATGAGGTTAAAATAGACAGTGACGGTGATTTTGTAATCGAGATAAAGGAAGATTTCACAACTACCAAAGTGTTGCCTTCTTATATTCCATTTTAAGTTTTTTTTTTTATTTTATGTTTGATTTAATTTAGTTTTTTGTTTTGGTAGCGGTTGTTACTTACTACATATTTGGACTACATAGTACATATATTTGTACATCCATACATACATTTTATATATTTGGTAAAAACATTCATTTTTATAAAAATTATTAATTCATTTTCAATTTCAGAGTTTATTTTTTTTTTAAGTAAAGCCATTTACGAATTGAATTGGAATTTTGTTTCTAAAATAAGATTTTCAATGTAGGTAAGATAAAAACAAAAATATAAAATTTATACTTGTATTATTGCTTCCGAATATATTTTGGAATATTTTTTTAAAAGAAGTAAAACAAATACATTTTTACTATTTTTTTTATTTATACAACAAATAAATAAATATATATTTTATTAGAATAAAAAATAATAAACTTTTAATAATAAAATTAAATAACGAGTTTTTTTATACATATTTTCGAATTTTCCTTTTATTTTCGTCATTTTTCAGTATAAATTAATTTCCAATTATTTGGATGATTGTAACCAATTAAAATTGGTAAATGTAATAACAAACTAATATTTGTTCCATCAACATTTAAAGACACTTTTACCCAATCTTCAAGCCAAGAAACCATATCCTCATGACTTAAATTAATTGTATTTAATCCGCGTATATAGCATGCATCTCGCAATGCATCTTGTGGCATATTATGTACGCCACCCTCACGTTTTATTGCTAAATCCATGTGATGAATTATAAAAGAATGTTCGGCTAAGCGTAACCGTTTGAATATTCCCCGATGAATGCCGTGCATTCGACATAAATATTTCTGAAAATAGAAAAACCGTAATTTTTACATAGCGATCATTCTTGTTACATAATAATTATAGATAGTAAGATTTTTATTGCAATACCAATTAGCGAATTTAGTTCTTCAAATTAACGTATTAATATTAACATGATTAGATAAGCGCTTACCACATGTTTTGACGGCAGATTATCTAAGTAGTAGGGTCCATTTTTAAAAATTTCATTGCAAGCCATGATTTCATCGATAGATGGGTGTAATCCGCTACCCAATAAGCCGAGTAAGCGTTCCCATTGTGGATACAACTCATGATCCTTGACTTCATTTAGTATCGCCTGTAACCCACGCAACACTTTTCTATTGTAGCCTATTCGAGTTTTAAGGTACTCTTCCTGAAACTGATATTTCTGTTGGATTGACCAAAAATGGGATGTTAAAAAATGCTTTGGGTACATATAGGCTATCGGGAAGACTACATAATTCGCAAAGGGCAGGGCAGAAACTAATAAAACAGGAGCAACTTTGAGCATGTCTTTAGGCATTTGATGGTATACTTCGATCTCCTTGCGTGTTAAAGCACGCATACCCAAAGTCGAACCGTTAACAATTCTTGTGATTTTTAAAAATTTTTTCATATCACTATAAAAATCTTTGACGCCAACTAAAAATACTCGATAGACATGCATTGCAGATGGAAATTTTTTCTCCAAAATTTTGTCATAATTTTGAACATAATCAAAGAATCGGGTGAAAGCATACGCTTTGACTTGGGTTCTGGCATTATCACGATATTTTTCTGCCATTTTCTTTGTGTCGGCATTTTTCTGTGATGGTTCGGCATCTTTCTGTACACAATACAATATTTGGCTAAAATAAATAACAAAAATATTCGGTACAAACATATTATTTAAGGTTATATTGATGAACTTACCCAGTCGTAAAATTTCGATGTCTTGCAGCAAAATTTAATTGACCGGCAGCAATCCCACCAAATCTTCTATATAATATAGATGTCATTTTGATTTAATCAAACGAAATTATCACAAAAGTAAAATAAAATAAAACACAACTTTCCTAAGTGGTTAATAACTTTTTAAAGACATTTTGGAATAAAAACATTACTTTCTTTAAGCCATATTGGATTTGACATTTCAAATAATGTACCAAGGTTGAAAAATTTCCTAGGTTGAATGATATGTGCCGGTTAGGAAACTGTAATACCGACATGTTTTGGGTACGTTCGAAACTAATTTATGCTGAATTCTTTTCACCCAAATTCGTCAAAAAAAATTGACGCACATCCAAAAACTGTGTTCTTTTCACCAAACTTCGTCAATTTTTTTGAAATGTGCATCAATTTTACGAGATGCGGATTTTTTCATGAATTTCACATCCGTAGCTACTAACACCAACAAAAATAGAAACGTCAATTTAGTTGTCAAAATTTTTCAATATATAGCAGCGATTTTTTGTATCTTGATCATTTCTATTCTCATTTTGTGTTTAGTTTAATGTGTTTAATAATTCTGGTGTTAATTATTTTAATTTAATTAAATAGAATGATGCCGCCAAATTTCAATTTGACGTTTAGAAATGTCAATCAAGTAACCAATACAAGCAAAAAACTTCGTCAATTTTGTTTCATGTACTTTTCACCCACAAAATTCGTGTTGACTTGAAAAAACGAAAAGAACACGACATTAAAGAAGCATGAAACACCGAGCATTAAACAGATAAGCGGCGCTAACAGCGGCGCTAACAGCGGCGCTAATTTAGAATACATGGATTTCCATAAGAGCCAAATAAATTATAATACCTATAAAGGTCTTCGCTGTCAAAAAACGGCGATAGATAGATTAAATCTTAAGACTAGTAGTTTTTTAAAATTTTTTTTTTTGTTGTATCGAAACAAAAATATAAACAAAAGCAAAAAACACGAATAAAACTTACAACTAGACATGAATTATAAACAAAATTAATTTTATTTTTGATTTATTTACCAAAAATTAAAAATTGTTAAAGCTGACATCTTTAGAAGTTATCCCGAACTATGTTTTCACGTATTAAATAATACTGCATTATCCATAAATCTGCCAATATCATTGACCGCAAGTTTACTATGGAAAAGTGTCATAATGTCCTTTATAGGGTATTATAATTTATTTGATAAGAGCGAACAGATAGAGCGGCGTTAAACTCGCAAAGTTTCTATTTTTTAAGGCGTTCAATGACATTTATATTTGTTGTTGTTGCTTTTGTAGTAAATACTTGGAAACATGTAATTTTAGCTGAAATGTATGTCCAAATTGGGCGTAAGAGAGAAACAATTGTAAAACAAATCTAATGTCGTTTTCGATTGATCAAGAAAAACTAAGCTCAGTGCAAAAAAAACTAAACTCGCCATAGTAAAAAATGTTTGAGTTTAGTTTTTTTTGCACTGAGTTTAGTTTTTTTGGTCAATCGAAAACGACATAAATTTGAACATAAATTTGGTGGTAATAAATCATTAAACAAATATTTTTTTATGGAAATATTTTGTTGACAAAACCCAAACAACATTTTTCATATAAGTAAATTTGCGGCGTCTATGTGGTTGGAAATTCGGAAAAGAAAATAATTCAGTGTCTTCGTCTTCCAGTGGCACTATTCTGGTATTCCCGGGGAATTGCGAATTGGGAATTGATTTACTGTCAATTTTTAGTAAATTTTGGTTTTCTTTTTTCCAAAGCATACTGATCGTTTGTTATTTTGTTCATGTTTTGGGAAAAAATAATTCCCAGCCAAATTTTTAGGGAAAAATAAACAACAAAATTGCTATAAAATGGAACTATTTTCCCCAAAATTTAGTATGCTTTGGAAAAAAGAAAACCAAAATATACTAAAAACTGACAATAAATCAATTCCCGATTCGTAATTCCCCGGGAAAACCAGAATAGTGCCACAGGAGTTAGGTTGTTGTTCGGGCCGTCCAAGAAGAGGATGTCCTCATACCGTCATTACACCACAGCTCCCCAATATGTCGGATTCACCGAAATCTGCAAATAAAGATGGGTCATGTAGCCTAGAGTCTTCTGAGTAAACCGGGAAAAAGTTCGAAAAATAGCCAAAGAAAACCTTAATAACTATCGTATAAGCTCCAAAATGAAGCAGCTCATACGACTTGAAAGATGTAAGTGTTATATGAGAGTAGCATTCTTGACAATTGAAGAATGCTACAATGGTTAAAATGACCATAGTTGGTCAAAAACATGTCCCGAAGAAGCTCGAATTGTTGACCGAAGCCAAAAACCTAATATTTTATGGTTTGGGCTATGGGAAGCTACTGCTCAAATTCATCAATTACCGTCGTTATGCAATATGGCCACCGTATTCTCCGGATTTAAACCCTCTCGGGAACCCTCCCTCCCTTGAAGGTTGAGTTGAGATTTGAGTTGGAAGGTTATGAAGTTTTCCGGACCGTATTGATTTGAGGATTTAGTTGGGCTTTTAGTTAAGAATTACATGCATCGTGGATTGAGTTGTGGTAGAGTAGGTTGTTGAGTTGGAGTGTAGCACTGGGTTAATTTAGGGTTTTTCTGGGGGTTGAGTCGAAGCTTGAGGTGGAGATTAGATTAAATTGGGTTCATGTACGGATACTATTTTCAAACTTTGATGATTGTGGATTTGAACGTTAGATTGAATTGGCTCGAGATGAGTTTATGTATATGCACGTAATTTTCCGGGCCGAAGTTTCGATAACTTTCTGAGTTTCAACCCTTTATATTTTCTGGTTACTTGGTACCGTGGCATAACCCAAACCATTTTTTTCTGGAGGTTCTGTCTTTTTATTTAATGAAACATGATTCTCAGTAAAAATAATGGGAATAACGTTCACTTATAAAATAGTCACAATACCCAAATTGAAAGGGATATAATGACCATAGATAAATGAAAATACCGAAAATATGGGAAATTTCAAAACGAGAATGGAAACTTCCCTCTTCCAGACTTAAATAGTAGTGTATACGCTTTTTAAATATTAGTTGCTTTCCAGTCGACCACCTCAAGTACGTCTTATAAGTTATAAGTACTTAGGTTTGAGTCTTTGCTTAAATTTAACTACTCGTAACTGCTCTTGTAAGAATGCAAGAGCAGTTACGAGTAGTTAGTTTGAGCAAAGACAAAAACCTAAATACTTATAAGTACTTGCGGTGGTCGACTGGAAAACAACAATTATTTCGAATGTTAAAAAGAAACAAACTCCCTTTAGCTTACTTATCCCTAAACATTTTATGGGCATTATGCCCCTTTAAAAGAGACATAGCCGGTTGTCAAATAATTAAAGGAGCCTCGATAAAAATGTAGTTATTACCCTTTATATAACTTGAGAATGCGGAGAAGGTATAGACTACTTGATTTAATTTACCAATATGTATTTTTAAACCAAAAAGCAAAAAACGAAACAACTTAAAATATTACACTTGTTTTGTCTTTTGTGAATTATCAGCTTATCACTTAATTTAATAGTTTTTAATTTAAAATTTAGAATTTTCTGAATTTTCCCCTTTAAACCTTACAACATGAAAAAAGTGAGATGTTTTCATTTTTAATCTTATGTAAGTATCTCGGAATGTATAAAACCGAATTTAATAAAATTATGTTTATAGTTTTTTATGGGGATTCAGTTACAATGAAGAGGTTAAAAAAATAACAATTTTAAAAGTTCTAGTTTAAGAAAAAAAGTTGGAGGATTAGTCTAATTATGTACATACTAGTAATAAAGTAATAACCCGTCAAAAATAGATGTTTTTCGTAAGGGTTTTGTATGAATCCTGATCGCCGAACTTGTTCAGAAACTTGTGCTCTCCATCCCTTTGTTGCTCATGGTTCATCCGCATCTTAAATTATTCCAATTCTAAGATTTATACTGTATACTGTACTGAAAAAATAACTGAACGATACATTCTTCTTTTCACTCTTCACTAAAAATACATTCCCTTCTATATGAGGAAAAAAAATTTCCAAATCCACTTGAACGCTGTAAGAGTAACACGAAACAGAAAAATCATCCATAAAAAAAAGTGGTTTTTAATTACCCTTCTTTCCGCTTGTGCTACATCTCATGACTGGATTTGACCGCCTCAACGATGCTCCTCCAAATAGTTTGATTCACGATAAGACAAAGTGACCGAGCATGTTGAACTACTTTTCAACGTTGTTAATTTATCGATTATAATTATAACATCATTACCATGGTACCATCACACCATCATACCAATATACAATCATACCATCATAGCATCTTACCCTCACGGCAAACCATCATACAATCATACCATCGTACTGCCGTACCATCATACTATAACCTACGAAAAGTCATACCATCAAACCATCATATCCTCGTACTATCAAACCATCATAATGATCATACCATCGTATACTATCATCCAATCATACCCTCATAGCATCAAACCATCATACTATCAGACCATCATTCTATCATACCATCTTATCATTATGCATACCATCATACAGTCATACCATCAAACCAGAACATCATCACACCATCGTAGCATCACACCATAACACCATCATACCATCATGCCATCATATCATCATACCAATTTTTCATCTATTCTTTTTTAAACACCTAAAAAAATTGTTTGCTTTATAAATAAATGTGTATTAAAAATATGTACTTACATTTTAAGACCACAAATTATGTAGATACCGGCAAACAATAACGCCATAAAATACAAAGCGTTTATAAAATCGATCGTCATCGAAAAATAACGCGTTCGTTTTTTATAGTACTCCAATTAATTTAAATTTACGCCTAAAAGCGTTCTTTTTTACAATTTTCGCATATATTGTAGGAAAATTGCAAAAGCGAATCAGCAACGAACGCCAGCGGAGTCGGTGGAAGGTAGGACCCATATTCAAGATAGAATCTAGCTTTTTGTGTACGCTGCATTTCTCAGACGTAAGGCATTCTAATGAACTCAAAAAAAAACCGAAATAACTGCAATAGCAGTCTAAAATATATGTATGTTCAGCAGCGACGGGTATTTGGTGGTAAGCAGCCGATCTTTGCACAACCTTGAAACATCGGCAGGTAATAACGAAGGCTTCTATGACAGACTCGGGAACTGGCGAATATGTTTGCCAAAGCGGCCTTCGAAAATATATATTCTGAACGATTCAATTTCTTCAACGGGGAGTCCATATCTATTGCGCTTACCGTATCCAAAAAGGTCATGCTCTTTAAGTCGACAGCTAAAGCGAATTTTACCAGAAATCGGTCTGGTAACTGACCCGACGACAACGGACAAATGTATGGCAAAAATCGCGACGTAACCCTAAATCTAAATATAATAGGTGTCGAACTTTTTTCCCTCGGCATGTATAGCAGCTACCTTTCCACCGAGATGAACCGTTGTAATTTTAGGTAGGAATCGTTGACTATAATTGTATAAATAGTTTAATATGTTAAGGCTATTCTGATGCAGCTATTCAAATTAGGTTATTCAGGCTTCTTTAACTGTGGTTTCTCTGGAATGTCGTAGCGTGTATAGGTGTATAGTTCTTGTAAATTTTAAGAATAACCGCTGTTCTAAAAATCCATTAGAGGAAACTTTTTTTTTAAATCATTTCCAATTTTATTAAAAACATAATCAAAAAAAAAATTGTACAAACTGCTAAACGTGTTATTGGTAAGATAATTACACCTTTAGTTTCAAAGAAACATGTGTCAAGTACAATGGTTGTCTCTAATAATATTATAATAATTTAAGATCTAAAAGTCAAAGTTAGCACAATAATAATTTACAATTTTATTTTTTAAACATTATACAAGTAAAAGTAATAAAATAAAATAAAAGACAAAACTATAATAATACAAAAAATTGATGCTCAATTGCTTTGTTTAGTTTGAATCACATTTTGAGAGCTTTGGACAAAGTGGAGAAGCTGCTGCACACTCGTATTTCAAACGGTAAGCTGTTAAAAATAATAGGTGAAGCTATAGTGAAAAAACGTTTACGAAACTCTAAATTAACATTGGGGACTTACTTTATAAAATTAAATTTTAAACGAAGATTATAAACAGAATAATTGACAAAGTTGTTCCCGCTGATGATATAAAAATGCTTTGAGACATTGAAAACATAAACGTGTTGTAAAGGCATTATATCCAGCTCCTGAAATATAGACCATGATGATGTTTGCAATGATTTAAAAGTCATTAGTGGGAAAACATACCTCTGTCGCATGTATAGCCAAATGCATAATAGATAATCGGAGTTCGGAATCTCTGGCTATCCCTGAAATGCATAACTTTAGTCCTGTCGCTCAAAAGCAAAGAATGGGTTTCCAACCAAGTCACTAGGACAACTAAGTCATGGTCGATATCAGTTAGGTTCGCATGATTGTTGACGCCAGCGTCAACAAATGAAAGATCATCCGCAAACCGAGCGGCGGTAGCAACGGCCCCAACACCGAACCATGAGGAACTCCAACCCTAATATACAGCTCCTTGCTCAGTATATTATTGACGTGGACTACTTGAGTTCGATCACTTAGATAATCACAAAGCCACTTGTGCATCTTTCCACGAAAGCCGCAACCATAAAGTTTTAATCGGAGAATTGTATGATCATGTCAATATTAAAGCCTTTGGTTAAGTCAACAAACATTGCATACGCCTCGGCCAGTGCTATTAGTCTATCACTTATCTGTTCCAGAAGTTCTAAAATCGCTTGTTCTGAATTATATATTATTGTTACGAAATCCAAATTGTTTCGGAAATAGAAATTCATTTTTATCCAAAAAATCAACAATCTTGTACATCATAGCGTTTTCAAATGTTTTAGAGAAGATGGAAAGAAGAGGTATTGCGATCGTTGCCTGCGTTTTCTATTTTTTTTTATTAATATGAACCACCCAATGCATTTTCTTCGTGATCACGAGCTAGCAAATTTTTCTCGCTGAATCCACCATGAGCGATAGCGAGTTACACGATAGAAAAAATTTACGATAGAAAAAAAAAATTATTCGCAACAAAAAATGAAATTGAAATATTTGGATTTTCACAAATCGTGTAGCAATATTAAGAAATCGTTATGTAATGAATATTTCCATACGATTTTAGTAGACAACGCAAAGGCTCCTTTTCTTACATAATATGTTAATTTAAATTCAAAAATCATCATCGAAAGCATAGGTTACTGCACTATCGTAGAAAAAAAATATTGCATGTATGTGTGAATATCGACCTGGGGCCCTATTCTTGAAATTCACCCGAAAAAGTCGCCGATAATTTTCTAGTGAAATACGTCATTTCAGTCGAAAATTTAAATTGTTTTATATCAAAGTCGCCGGTGACTTTGGTACAAAACAATTTAAAATTTCGACTGAAATGACGAATTTCACTAGAAAATTATCGGCGAATTTTTCGGGTGAATTTCAAGAATAAGGGCCCAGAACAAAAAATAAATAAAACGTAAAATCAACGCAAAATCTACGCATATAAATGCAATCATACAACATATACATACAACATCATCCGGCATTTCAAAAACGGGAGCCGTTTAAATGGCAAACGACATTTGACAAAGTTACGTTTCATCAAAATATCTTGGCAAATTTGCATATTTGGCAAATATCATATGACAAAACAAATTGAATGGCAAATGTATGTTTAATCAAAAAATCATCAATTTTTAAATGATTTTGGATACATTTTTGGAATATAACTAGCCTATAACTTAGTTGTTTCTTAACTATTGTGATTAAATTTGATAGGTACGGTGAAAAATGAAAATAGGATCGTTAAATGATTGTTGGGTGCAATTTTGGAATATCTCAAATTAGCCTGTAACTTGGCCATTTCTTTCGGGATTATGATACATTTTGACAGCTACGGTGGAAATGGGATTGTTAAATATTTTTTGCTGGAATTAATAAAAATATTATTGCTTGAAAACGGAAATTCAGAATTATCTGGAAAATAGAGATTTATTAGTAAAATTAGAATGGAAATCTCTATTTTTCAGAATATTTCAACATGAAATTCTGAAAAGGAAGATTAAATCTTGATTTTCCAGAATTTAAATTTTCATTTTGAAGCAAAAATATTTTTATAAATTCAGGCACGGCACGCGAAAATTTTGTTCAAATTTTAGAGTGCCTTCACTCAAAAAAATAATTTCTATTTTTTTACAAATTATTTTGCGTAAACCCAAAATTGTAGATCTTACCACATTTTTGTAAAGCTTACAGCTTCTTTGTAACATGATCCATTGTAAAGTCAACAACGCATTTGTTAATCGAACAAATTTCAATTCGTAACTACGTCTTTCATATAAATAGAGATTTACAATGTAGAATTGTAACAATAACCGCCGAAAAACTGTAACATTAGTATAAAATTGTAGTATAAATATTTACAAAATATTTTGTTAAAGAATCTACAATTAATAATAGTAAAACTTCGAATTTGCTGTTTATGTACACAATCCATTCATTTATTTTTTAGTTTTCGAACTTACATAAAACTTGCATAAAAGAATTCAAGCAAATTTAAATAATAAATAAAAAACATCGCTCTAAATTCTTTACTTAAGTATATGTACCTGCGGCTATTATATTCGTGCCTCATCAAAAACATAAATCTTTCAAACGGTGTATCATTTATGTTATTAATAAATCGTCCGTCAAATAACCTATTTAAAAGTTATAATTTGCATCGTTCAGAGTTTTGAATGAAGTTCGATACTAAATTGTTTTTTATAGTTTTTTTTGTGACGCACGGGTTATAATACACTGAAACATTTAAATAAAGAATTTTGCATAAGGCACCGGCAACTAATCGGCACGCAATGTGTTATTTTTAGATTTTGTGCAAATAAAGTAAATTTAATTTCGAAAGTGCATTGTATGTGCAATTCATAAATTTAATTTGATACATTTTGTTTCTTGAGGGACGCTAGATCTTGAACCGTCGCAAGCATGCCGTTTCAGTGCAAACGCACTAATTTTATGAATTGATTGGCTGATCGATAGAAAAAACAATATCTGTATTGCCCCTTCGTAATTTTTTTATTTTGTAGGATGAAATTCGTTGGGAAGAAAATTGAGAAGGACAGATCAGTAATTAGTATCTGATAGGAAGTCAAAGACTAAAATTTATAAAAGTTTATAAAGTTAAGTGGTGAACATAAGAACTGTGTTAATCGTATTGGGTATAGCTGTTACGAAACAGTTTCGTTACATTTTTAAAATATTTTGTTCTAAGTGCAACAACGGTATTAATTTATCCACTCTATAATAATTTATTTTTGAAAAGTACCGTTATCTAAGGAGTTATGAGCAGATAAATCTGTGTTTATACTTTTACCGCTAGAGGGCCCAGCCCCCAAAGTATCGAAAAACGTAATATAGCATTTGATAGATAATAGTTCAACATTTCAAACAAGTGGTAAATTGTTTTTGGGCGGATACCTAGTTTAGCCGCTAGGTAACTCCAAAGTTGAAAAAATGTAATTTTGATAATTTTTTATATTACAATTTGTGTTAAATGAGTAGATAACGCTACCAGTGGAATTAACAGTTCTGAATTTGATAGACTACATATCTCTAGTGGGAATACTGGCAACATATTTCTTATTTTTCCGTTAGATGGCTTAAAAATTACAATTCTATAAAAGTATAAAAATCAAATTCTTGCGTTTGAATTCTAAAGGGGGAAATGTATTTTCGGTGCATTAAAATCATGCAATGAACTGATATTTTTATCATTTTATGATACAAAAATGGGAATATTGTTGAGTTTTTTCGAAATTCAAATAAATAGATTTTTAGTAGTTGTTCATAGTAAATCAAGAAAATATTAGAAATTTTTTAAATTACTGGAAATGATGAGGTGTGCAACAGTGTAGCTATGCCCCTTACATTACTGGCCAGGTTTTTTACTAGACCTAATGAGAAATTAATGACCCGGCACTTGTTTTGGTGATTCATCTAATGTTAAACTAGGATGATTCATCGAGTACCTCTATGACCTGCTTTATAAAGTTTATTTTTATATTATAAAATTTTAAAGATTACTTGTACGTGTTTTATGATCTGAGTTGCAAAGTTTATTAACCTGTTTACCCACAAAAACCAAATAAATAGTTCAAAATCAGTTTTGTGTACTTGTCATATAAATAGTGGTACACATTTTACCACTCGTTAGTCACAATTTGAAGGTGTTATTGAAAGTGAAACTTGTTGTTGAGTGATGCGAGTTCCGAGTAAAGGCAGTGATACATGTTCAATTTTTGCCTTTAAGGCAAAATAATTCTGCGCGTTGATTGGTTAAATGTCGGCCATCTTGAAATGTCTTTAAGGCAAAATTTTAAAATTGAACATTGCTGAATTTTTCATACGGCAAAAATTACCTAACCTCAAAATATTTTGAAATTTCCATGTTGTGATTTGTCGGTTACAAAGGTTAAAAAATTAAATTTGTATAACAATTAATTTAAAAGACCTAAAATTGAAAATGAACGTGCAAAGTAAGTTCTGTTGATTTTTAATTTTGCTTGTATTTATGTAACACGTTTTTAATGCTATTAAATATAAAAAAACCTTATTATAATCATTAATCTTAATTCAGGTCGAATGGGCTCTCGAACTAAATAGGATTTTTCGATACTTAGACCTACAATTGCTAATTTGTTAAATTAAGTTACGCTCATTCGATGATACAATTTAAAATTGTGGTGATCGGTTAATCGCATTTCGATATCAAATCCCTTTTAATAAAATAGGTGAAACCCATCAAGTCTTTGGTTTCCTATTAAAAATATGTTCTTCTTCGATATTTATAATTCGTTGCTTTCTTTTCTGCATTTTATTCATTTTCATTTTTAACTAAAACTTCGCAACCGTCAATTTCAAAATTTTGATTTGAATAAATTTTAGGTTATGTTTTATACGATGGCAAAAAGACCCTTACGGCAAAATGTTACATGTATCGGTACAAAAGAAATTTCAATTATGCCGTGTAACACAAAAAAAGTTAACCAATCAGCGAGAAGATTTTTTTTGCCTTAAAGGCAAAAATTGAACATGTTGAGTGATGCGCACTGTCTTAATATTAAAGAGAAAATACAATCAATCCGCAGTGTTGTAATCCTTTTAACTTCAAAAATCACAAAAGCCTTAAAAATAAATCTAGCGCTGTTAATGTTAAGTTAGCCGAAAATGCTAAACATTTCGTAAACCGCGAAATAACTGGCGAAAGAGTTTGTGAGAAGTGCAGCCGAAAATTTTACGATTTGAAAGAAATGCAAATTTTACCAAATCTACCTTTTGATATTGAAGAAATTATCGAAATTTTATCAGACTCCTCAAAGTTTTGTTTAGCAGCAATACGTTAACACGATTATGTTGCTAGACAATAATCAAACTATCTACATATAGTAGTTTGGCGCGGGCCAGGTGAATCACCGTGAATATTAAAAATAAAAGATCTCACAAATTTTCCTTTTAAATCGTTATAAAATTTTAATTATTTATTATAAATTTATTTAAGTTATTTAGATTAATTATATATTATGTATTTGCTTATAAAAAATTATTATTATTTGCTTATGGTTTATTTGCTTATATAAAGAAATATTATTATAAATTATAATCGTTTATCCTCACCTGACAAAGTCTCAAATCCAAAAAGAAAGATTTTTTTTGTCATTACAAAATGGTACAATAAATTATTTGGTTTGAGTTTTGTCAATCAGATGGATGATACACAAATACACAATAGACGCAATTCGCCGTTAAAGTAGATGGTAATAAAAATTATACAATACAAATCTATAACTTATTGGCGAACGCAATTCTACCTTAATACAATTCGCCCATGTAAACAAATTCGACATTCAGGCTAAATTAAATTGATCATCGAAGGTCAAATTTGTTTAAAGAAATTTAAAAGGTAAACAAAACGATTTTTAATTACGTTATGTTTCAATTAATTGATTTTTCTCTTTTTAGGAAATACAACAAAAAGTAATCTTACAGATGGGGAATTGATTTTGGATTTTTCGGAGAACTATAAGTTTGTTACACAAAATGAAATACAAGCAGCACACTACTATACACAACAATCTACATTATTTCGAATCGTTGCTTACTACAAATCAGCACTAGATAAACCAAATATAATTTCTTATGCCATAATATCAGAAGAAGAAACACATGATATTGTGGCTGTCCCTATATGGTTTTCAAAAGAAATTTATTGAATTTCTAGAAAGCAAAAAGCCTGTATATCCAGCTCCAAAAAAAAATTTATTATTTTTCGGATGGTGCTGTATCACAGTTCAAGAATAAAAAAATTTTTGCCAACATCAATCATCATGAATTGGATTATAAAGTTGACTGCAAATAGAACTTCTTCCCTTCAAGCTGCGGCAAGGGGGCTATCAGATGGAGTTAGCGGTACCATTAAGAGGTTAGCTAGAGCAGCTTCTTTGAGAAGCGTAGATGAGAGCCTTTTTAATAATTCTAAAGAGTTTTTTTTGTTGGTGTAAAGAAAAAAGTGGTATAATATCTATTCATTTCGATTATGTAATCAAAACGGAGTATGCTAAAACTGAAAAACACTTAAATGATTTTCCAAGCTTAAAACAGTAGACAATACCAAAGCAACCTTGATTATACAAGCCATAATCTAAAAAACGAAGCTTTTATAAGGGAATTAGAAACGAGGAAAAAACCAAAATTTCCATAGTAAAACACATAAAACATATGGGAAATCAATTTATTCCTAAGACAAATTTGTAAATGAAAACGTTGCAAATTCTTAATTATGATTTCTGAAATATTTTCATAAATGTTTGAATTTCAACATATATAAATCTCGTTTAAGTAAATCGTTTTCATTTTCTTGTAATAATTGATTTATTTAAACCAAAATATAAGAAAAAGTTCATAACAATAGCTTTCTGGTCAAATTAAAAAGGAAAGGTTACTACAAGTCGTGTGCATTAAGTCAATATACATAGATGGCAGTGGGTAGTAAACATTTTGAAAAATCGTAGCAAAAATTGCGACCTGGGGAAATTTGAGTTCAAAAATTGTAGAAAAAGCAAAAAAAATTCAGAAAATATTAAGAACGAGTCATAATTTTGTGATTAAATAATTTTTTTTCGTATTTCTCTGCCAACAATCATAGACATCTAGCGTACACTAGTGAAACTAAAGATAAATTTAGCAAGTATTATTTTAATTTGTCAGAGCCAACTTTGATGTATTTTTCAAAATGAAAGTTCGAAAAATATATTTTACAAATAATTTAATTTTAAAATTTCTGCAATTAATATTTAATTAATTTCAATATACCCTTCTTGTATATTGCTGTTAAAGCTATGTAGGACACTTTTGTATAAACATTTTGTAACATTTTTGCTGTTTTTATTGAAAAACTTGAAGCTAAAAAACACCGTTTTTACTATGGATTCCTATGGAAATCAGTGAAAAATTATACCACTAAAAAAGCTTCTAAAAAATACGTCATAATGATTATGGCTCTATACTCTAGAAGGCTCTGATAATACTCGAACATCAAGTAATGCCAGCCTTGGATAAACAATTTAGTAAAACTAAAATGTATTCAAATTCTGATATTGTAAATAAATGTTCTTTATACTAAAAACAAAAACAATTGTTTTAAAGTTTACTCCTTTTACTTCTAATCATTTAAAATATTGATAGTGCAACTATAGCTGACTCATTTCCAAATTTGTACTCGAAACATAAGTTTATTGTATACTAACATAATACTGAAAACTGCATTAATCGTCTTATCAACTAATAACTGTTGAGTATCAAAAAATTGGCAAACTAAATTTATTTGAACTTTGATTAACCATTTAGGAGTCAAACTATTGCTTTTAAATAATAGTTGTTTATTAAAATCTTTACTATAAATAGCATTACTCTGATATATTCTCTCTTTTGTATACCAGAAAATAATGTATTATTACAAATTTGAATCTACCTAGTGGCCTAAATTTGAATTAAACATTTAAGCTGCTATACTAGCTAGAGACTTCAGATCATTATCTATTAAAGAAATGCAGCAATTTCTCGTCTTAGCTTCCATACACGTAAAAATAAATTTATTATAATTTTTAAGCCATCAAGCGAAAGAATAAGACCTACGTTTGCAGTATTCCTACTAGAGATATCTAGTCTGTCAAATTCAGTACTGAAAATTCCACTGGTAGCGTTATCTACTCATTTAACACAAATTGTAATGTAAAAAAAAATGATCAAAATTACATTTTTTCAACTTGGGAGTTACCTACTAGCGGCTAAACAAAAAATTTAGTGAAATACCGCGGAATGATACATATATATATATATATATATATATATATATATATATATATATATATATATATATATATATATATATTAGGGTGGAGTGAAAAAAATTTTTTTTTACAATTTTGGTACGGGGGCCTTTCAGAAAGTTACTTTATAGTGTCGTTAGAGACTGGTTAAAATATTTTTAAAATTCATTAAAATTTAGCGGTGGTATTTTCCAATTGAAATTTTTCTTTTTAGCCGAATTAAACTAGACTTTCATTATACAAAAAATCCTGAAGTACATGATTCTTTAGAAAGCGATAGAATACCGTTTAATAATTGAAATTACTAACGTCTCGAAAGCCACTCCTGTGATAAACGCCCACTGTCCACTTTTAGGGAGAAGAAACAACATTTTGGTCCATCACTTTTTACTTTCTTTTGCGTAAGTAAAATAAAGTATAGAAATCATGAAAATGTTGAACCTTGACATTATTGGTAATTTATCGATTTTGGGGTCCTGCGAGTCGGAAAAATTAGGTTTCGAAGTGGTTTTTGTCGGTCTTTAAGTTAAAAATCTGCAATAAGTTGAAAAAACATACTTTAAACGGAAAATACCATCGGTAAATATTAATGAATTTTAAAAATATTTTAACCAGGTGGTTTTGGCACTAAAAGGTAACTTTTGGGGGGCACCCCTAATTTTTGTTTTTTTTCACTCCACCCTAATATATATATATATATATATAAAAGTATATATAATATCCATTACAAAAAAAAATCGTAAATTTTTCACGAACCAACCTCATTGAATTTACATACCCATCTCGGGCATTTTACAATTAACTTTGTTAACTTTTCCAGGGATTTCACGATTGCTCTTGTTACATCAACGAATAATAATTGTAAAATTATGATGGCGATTTTGTAAATTTTACATTTAATTTCGACAATTTTACGTACTAGTATTGTAAATTTACCAAATAAATTTGCTAAATCAACTACATGTCTCGAAAATTTAATAAATGAATTTACTAATTTAACGAATAAGTTTTGTTTATTTCGCTATTATCGTTGTTAAATTTTACAAGAAAATTTGTAATGTTTACTAACAATAAGTGCATGGCTCTACTCCACAAACCATTTCGTAAAAAACATTATTTTATTTTGCACATTGATTTGTAAATATGTATCACAAAGGCCGTAGTAATTTTTACTATAAGATTTGTAGTACTTTTGGGAAATAGAATCAAAATTTTTTGGTCATCCCTTTTTAGTGCTAAATCCAAAATATAAAACTCTGCATCACTAGTCAAGGATGTTTTGTAGTACATTTTAAAAGGAGCATCTCTTATACTACTGTGGCCAAAAAGTAAAGCCAGTTTTTATTTATTTCAAAAACGATTTTTATTTATTCTTCCAAATCTATTTCGTCGCCTTCAAAGTAATCCCCACCCGACACAATACACTTATGCTAACGTATTTTCGAATTTTCGAAACAAAAATTAAAGTCGCCTTCCGGGATAGCCTTCAGAGCGCGTAGCGACTCACGTTTTATCTCTTCTATCGTGTCTCAAAATGATTTCCCCACAGTGGCCTTTTGCGTTTCGGGAATAATCAGAAGTCACACGGAGCTAAATCAGACGAATACGGTGATTGTGGAACGATATGGATCGAATTTTTGGCGAAAAAGTCACAAGAACGAGTGCAGTGTGAGAAGGTGCATTATCGTGATGCAAATACAAAGAATTGTCTGCCCACAATTGTGGCCTCTTCTTGCGAACAGCTTAACGCAAACGACGCATAACACTCACATAATACTATTTGTGGATGGTTTGGCCGGGTGGAGGGAATTCTGAATGGACAACACTACGATAATCGATGAAAACTGTCAACATGACCTTCAACACTTTCACGATCTTCATTGAACTGTCACTTGTAAACATTCCTTTCCGACAAAGCATGGTCCTCGAAGGTTTTCTGCAACATCTTTAACGTTTCTGCACCCGAAATTTCACTCCGCAAACAAAATTTAATGCAACTTTTCTTTGCTCAATATAATTAGAAATTGTAAAAATCGCCGAATGCACTTTTAGCATCGCACAAAACCAAGCGTAAAACAAAAACTGATGAATGTTTTGAAATAAAATTTGTCACAAATGTACACCCTGCGCCATTGAAATGTTCGATTTCGATTATTTACTATTTCATGCAATTCTCTCATAGATTTTACCTCATTCGCTATTTTTGTTTTGTTTTTTTATTTTTCAGCATATTTCACGCCTTATTAGGTATTTAAAACCAAACTAAGGATGAAATATTCGTTCGGTTTCAATTAAGTAGTCAAAGAGTTAATTTTACAAAGTGTCGCTCTAAATTAAATGCTAACGAAAAAGCCAAAATTTTGCAAGCAAAGGCAAAAAGTACACACATTCACAAATTGCAAGAGTAATTTAGTGTAACCAAACAGCAATTAGAAAGTTTTTAAGGCACTATTCCGAAAATCAAACGATAATTTGGCTCTGATGCAAAGAGGAGAACTTCTGTTTCAACAAATCGAATTTCAGATATTTAGATCTTAAGCAAAGGTTTGCTACGGCTTTGGAGCTGAGAAGTTAGCTTCTAATAGCAACAACCGACACTATTTCAGTTCATACTATTAAAAAGAACTTGGTTTATATCGTTGTCGACCTGCGAGAAAATCATAACTGACAGCAAAAATGGCAGCTGCAAGCCTCAAATTCGCAATAGAATGAAAAAACTGAACGCCCAGGGACTGGCGTTGGCTCATATTCTCGGATAAATCCAAATTCAATATCTTTGGACCCGATGTAAGGACAAGGGTGGGGCGACGAAAAGGCAAACGATATTTAACAGAATGTATTTCGCCGACAGTGAAAAATTCACCATATGTTATGGCCTGGAGAGCCTAACAGTCTTTGGAGTTTGATCACTATGCCTTCTGGATAGTTCAGAAAACAGAGGAAAATATAAAAAAATTATCGAAACCTGAATCGTGACTATTGACGACCCGACTCAATACATCGGTATTCCACTCTTCCAGGACGATTACTCTCCGCGAGTTATTGATGTTATTTGTGAAGTAAGAATGCTTAATTTTAATGTCTATTTTGTTTAGGTAGCCGAATTTAAAAATAGCTTGGTGATTGGATCGTTACAATGGACAGGAAATAGTCCTGACCTCAATATTGTTGAAAATATTTGGTCCTTCATGGGAAAGAAGATTACAAATAACAAGCTGAAAAGTGCCAAAGAGCGGAAAAAAACTTATAGAAAAAGTCTGGTTTGATGAAATAACAATATATTATTTAATCAAATTTTAGAATTCAATGCTGATCGGGTTTAAGGCCATCATAAAAGCCAAGGGCTGGGTTATTAATCATTGATTTTAAAAAGTCCAATTTCTCTCAAAATATTTTAGTTGAGATGAATTATTTTATTTCTGTTAATTCTTATTTTGAATAAAAATTACCATTGTCAACAAAAAACTATTTTTCAATTGAAAAAACTTTGTTAAAAACACTGTAAAGACCTTCCAAATTGTTACGAGGTAGGGCGGTAATATTCCTTATCCGATATTATGTAGGTCTAAAATGTCGGATTACCGTTCTTTTTAATTGAATATATTCGGAATAGTGTAAAAATTGTTTTGATGTTCAGAATCTATCATTTTTGCTATCTACTTTTGAAGCAAACGGTGGTATTTCCAAAATTTACTTTAAAAATTCAAACCGAACATTTCAATGGCGCAGGGTGTATATCACAATGCTGCGAACTTAGAAAACAAATATTTATGATGTGCGGTTTACCCGTGCGATTTAAATTGATAACTGGTTTTTCTTGTTGTTGTTGTTATATTTTTTGCTTTCAATGCCTTCTAGATTTATACTATACTGATCATACTATTAGTTGTTCTGGCATTACACGAATGAACAAGCATGTAATGTGACTTATACCACTTTCATAATAAACAAAATATTGATAGCGTTTAGTATTCATTCTTTAACCACTATTTCTAGGAATTATTTTACAGTTAAGCGCAAGAATGTAACAAAATATGAAAGTTGACTATACTTTAACATGTTGTATAACGTTAACTCAATTTTTTAAAATTTGACATATTCCGCTTTCAAAATAAACGGCTCAAATAATATTGAAAATAATAATTTTCTTACTACTTAGCCATCTATTATACAAAATTGGTCTCCACGAAAAGTCCTTTTATTTTAACGGAATAATATACAGCCTATGTCCACCCTGAAGATCCACTTGTGAAAGAATTTCTGAAATCGGATGAGCAGTTTCGAAGATTACCTCCTACATGTAAACTTACAAACTTTACCTCTTTATAATATTAGTATAGATAATTTTTCTGACTTCAAAAAAGCTTTATAACGATTGACAATGTTCGGAAAGTACATGATTTTAACAATAATATGTACCAATATACTACCACTGCTGCATCTTTAATTCCGAAAAGATGAATTCTTAAAAGGAAGTAAGGATCTGTGAAAGGAAATGAAAATACATTAACGATTAGTTTTTAGTGAACTGCCGCAAGTTTCTAATTCATTGGTTAGGAACATTGTTACTTGGGAATGGACCGGATCAGTTAAATATGTTGATTTCATATAAAGTTCTATTATAGGTGATAATTGTCGAAAATTATTGACCTTAGCAGTTTGTACCTTATGGTCTTGCTTATTGTTTTAATAAAATTGAGATAATTTTGTTTAATTAGTTTAAAACACTCCTGTCATTATTAAATCGAAACGAGTCACGGTTATTTACCGCAATGTACGTACATAATCATCCAGGTCAAATGAAAATGAACTACCTATATTTTAAAATTATTTGTAATTTTTATATTTTTTCCAATCCCAATCAAATTTAATAGCGTCAGAGACTACTTATAGCATACCGTAAGGTGTATATTTTTACTTACATTAGAAATGAGCACATATGATTAAATTATATAGGTCAAGTTCCAAATAAAAAAAATAAAAAAGAAGCAAAAATGAGTACGTCGATTGTAAATGCGTTTTCTTGAATCGGTTATGCGCAGTTCTATAACCGGGAATATCGTTTCAAATTAATTTGTACAATAAAGTATTAAATTAAATTTAAATTTATTCCATAATTTAATAATTTCTGTACTCAAGTGCCTGCTAATTTGAGTGATTTTATTTATGTTTTATTATTAATAAATTCTAATTATCATTTAAAACTAAATATTTTGTACACAAATAAACAAAACTGAGAGAAAATATTTTCCGAGGGGAAATAATTTTTCTTTCAAAGAGAAAACTCAAATTTGTGTGTACAAAAAAATTTTTTTTTTCATGTTCTAGTTTCGAGTATAACGTCGCGGAGCACATATTGCTAAATTCAGTTCGCGTATAATTTATGAAAATTGATGTTCTTTTGTTTATTTAAAAAAAAAAATAAAAAAAAATAAAAACACAGAAATATTTGATATACAAATAATAAAAATAAATATTAAAAACAAAAGAAAATCTTTGAGATTTATAGTTTCTTTAAATAAATAATTACAATAATGTATTGTTAAATATTTTACAAGTATTTTTAGTGTACAACATTTTTATTTTTATTATTTTTTTTTTGATACATTTTGTTTTAAGAATGTCTGAGAAAATTTACTGTGAAAAGTGTATACGAAATAAGTGAAAATTTATCAAGGTAAAATACCAAAAAGAAAATAAAAAAATACAACATGGAAAAACAATTTTCATGACCTTTCAATCTAATAAAGTGGTGAATACTTGAAATGGTTTTCCTTTCGAAACGACGAAGATCCTGAGCGAAAGAAAAAATAATAAAATGTTTTTGTGTTACTATCAATATTTTTTTTATATTTTATTTGTGAATTGAAAAAGAAAAATATTAGAAAAAAAACTCTTTTGCAGAAAAAAAAAATTGTTTATTTATTTATATTTTTAAAATTTTACATTTTTTTTTTGCATTTTGTTTTTGTGTATGAAACTACTATTAAATTTATCAAGAAAATATCAAGCTCTTTAAAACGGAATATTTACTAATATTATTGCAAAAGGATAACAATTATGGCTGTTCACATACTAGACAATGACCACTTTGCGATAAGTGCAATCGTAACAGTAGTTATGCAAATTATATTTTTCATAATTGCTGCCACATTTCAATTGGATAAATTAACTGATTTTGCTGGAGGTGTTAATTTTATAATAGTTGCACTATTAACATTTTTCTTAGGACAAATTGACCGACCATTCAAAGTAAGTGTGTGCTCCTTGTATATAGATAATTACATTTATATAAAATTAAACATGTAAATTTAGGCAATTTATATATTTTATGAGCTAATTGAATTTGAGCTTGGTTCTGTGTTTATAAAAATATTTTTTTTTTTTTTAAATTTTATTTTGAATTCGTGCTGAAACTGAAAATAAATACTATCGTCTGCGATTTTATAAACATATTTCGATTTGCATTTAGGGGTTTCGATAGTTATTTTCGTGTAGTTGCTGAAAAAGATGATGTCGGTGTTCGTACTTAGAATATAAACGAGTAGTGTTTCTTCTTTAAAGTTATAATATTTTCAAGATGTGTTATCGTGTAAATATACGTCATTCATAGTATCGCACAACAAACGTACTTATGACGAATCACAAATTGAGCACTATCTTTCTTGTTCGAGTTAATTTGCAACCACATATATGTTTTATATTATATGTATATGCACCAAGAAGTTACTTCTTTTTTTTTTTTTTTTTTTTTTTTAATAACTTTATTGACAAGATAATTATTTTATTTACATGATTTAGCTTAAAAGTATGTTTTGAATTCAACCTTGAACGGTTTTACAGCAAATAAATATTTCTTGAGAAAGATTTTTGGAGTTTAAATTAATTTTAAAAATAAGTTAAATTTTTAATTATTGAAATTCAATTTGTCTTTTGCTTTACCTAACCTAAGCCTAAACTTAAAAACTATGATGTTAAAAGGAATATGATTTTACTAGAGATTATTAATGATGGTATTGCGTACATTATTTAGTTGTATAAAGTTTTTTGCGTAACATCAGCTGTATACACGTCAATAAGTTTCAAATTAGTGTCATTATGTAATCTTAAAGTTCTGTATCTCATTGGAGCTTTGTAAATAAGTTTTAAGAATTTATTTTGTATAATTTGTAGCTTGGCTTTTTACTTTTTTAGCCCACCACCAAATAGAGGAACCATACATAATAACACTAAGTACCATAGCTTTATAAAGTAGTAACTTATTTGCAAAATTAAATTTACTTTTTTTATTAAGGAGAGGGTAAAAAGTTTTAAATAATTTGTTACATTTTTCAATAATAAAATTAATATGATTTTTTTAAGTTAATTTGGGATCCAGCAATATTCCCAAATAACGTATCTCTGATTTCCAAGTCAATTCATTGCTATATAAAACAAGAGGTCTTTGAGGTATCTTATCAGTATTTCAAAACCTTGTAAAATAGATACATTCACACTTATTAACATTAATTTGAAGTTTCCCATTCTGAAAATATGCTAAAATTGAAGTTAAATATGTAGTCAGCCTATTTATTATATTCTCAGCTAAAACATCAGCGCAAAAACAGCAATATCGTCGGCATATAAAGCCAACTGACACTCATCTGTTTTAGGAATATCATTAATAAAAATATTGAAAAATAATGGACCCAAGACTGAACCTTGGGGGGCTCCAGCAAAGATTTCATATATAGATCAGATTTCTCATTAAAAATTTGAACATAGGATAGCCTTTTCGATAAATATGAATTACAAATTTTTATTAAACATGTTGGGAAATTATATTTAATCCATTTATAAATAAGACCATTCTGCCATACTGTATCAAATACGCATTGTAAGTCAATCAAAGTAAATCCAGTAGATTTTTTTAAGTAACGGTTGTTGCAAATAAATTTAACAATCCTATGAATTTGATGAATAGTGGAGTGCCCAGCACGAAATCCAAATTGTTCATTAATCAATACGTTTTTCTCGTCAATGTGTTTGAGTATTCTGGTTAAAATAAGTGTAACCGATGGATTTGAGTCATACTGCCACACCGTTGCATACTGTAAAATATTGGGATAGGTTTCAGTGATGGAACAGGTTCTTTGGTTCCGATGCGCCAGTATTCCATCTTACAAAAAAAAAACTATTTTGTATTAAGAGTATAGTGTGCAAAAAAAAACTGCTTAATCATAAAATAGTGACGGTATTACACTACATTGTGCAATGCAAACATCCCCCTAATGGAATTACTAATTACTCCATTTTTTATTTCTTTAACTACAGACTAAAATAAGCATGTGAAGTTAGCCCAGTTTTTTATCCCAGCAAAAACAGAAAGTTTCATCAGGCAATACAATTTCGTCTTATCCCAGCTTTTTTTATTTACGAGTATGTATCAATACGAAACGAAAGTAAAATATTTTTTCTATCCCATTCCCATCAAAGTTATTACGAATTTTATTTTATTTTTCGATTGTGGATTTATTTATGAACCCAATTAAAAGAAAAATACTTCTATATCATTTGAACTACTCGGACCGGAACATGTGGTTTATGTTTTGAGTTGCAATTGTTTTGTTTCGAGATACAATTTCCATGACCCCATATGATTTTTATATGGAAAATTCACGAAATATTTTCCTGTATTCTTGAAACTTCTTGGGCCGGGAAATTTGTTTATTATTTTGAGTTTACCATAGATTAAGGCAAATTTTGATGAAATCATCAGTACAAGTCTATGATTCAAATAGCTGCAATCGGCCAATTTCCATGACCCCATATGATTTTTATATGGAAAATTCACGAAATATTTTCCTGTATTCTTGAAACTTCTTGGGCCGGGAAATTTGTTTATTATTTTGAGTTTACCATAGATTAAGGCAAATTTTGATGAAATCATCAGTACAAGTCTATGATTCAAATAGCTGCAATCGGCCAATTTCCATGACCCCATATGATTTTTATATGGAAAATTCGGGAAATATTTTCCTGTATTCTTGAAACTTCTTGGGCCGGGAAATTTGTTTATTATTTTGAGTTTACCATAGATTAAGGCAAATTTTGATGAACTCACCAGTACAAGTCTATGATTCAAATAGCTGCAATCGGCCAATTTCCGATGATCCCATTTGATTTTTATATGGAAATAATTATATTCAAACCGACCCAACGGCTCAGTGGTTAAAGCTGTGGCGTTTGGATCGGGAGGTACCGGGTTCGAATCCCGATAGGGGCGGGATGTAAAAGGGATTTTTCATCATCTGATTACGGTCGGTGATGACGATGAACATAACTATGACCCCCTGTTGAGAGTGCAGAATCCATGGGCCGACCCACTTGTCAAGTACTATGGGCTGGCATGAAGCAATGCAATGTGCAGGTGGTCTATACAAAACGGGTCGATAGCCCTACGTCCTCAATTTGTCAACTACTGCGTAAAGTAGGACGGTAAAAGTTAACTGCGAAAAAGTTGGGAGTGCCTTGAGCCCCAGAAAAGATTGCATAGAATAAAACGAAAAAAAAAATTATATTCAAATTTTTCAAAGTGCATTTTGATGTCTTTTTTTTTACAATCACCGTACTGTAAAATTAACAATTCGTGAAAGTGCAGTTCTGACAATCCAGGAAGTGTCTATTTTTTGGTCAAAAGCACGAATTCCAGTGAAAAAGGAACAACATTCCATTGAAAAATTGGAAAAATTGCATGATGAGTGGAAAAATCTTCTAAAGAATAAAAATAAACCTTCAAAAGTTTACCGTGAAAGAGAAAATGCCTTTAATAGTAAACTGGATGATATTTTTGATATCGCACATATCAATGCCTTGTCCATGATGACCAGTGAAGACGACAAGCGATTCCTCTTGTCGCAGCGTGAGAAAGGGCGTCCTGGATATTTGACTGGAGCCAGACAATATGAAATTGAAAGGGAAAAGCGGAAATCGGAACGTATGGAGACAGAAAAAAATCGTAAACGAAGATATCTTGAAGAAAAAAATAAATCAATTCCGTTAGACTCACAAGCATTATTTTCGTCATCGGAGAGTGACAGCGAAAGTATATCTAATAACGACATGAGCTTCAAAAGTATTGATTTGCCCGTGCTAAGCGCAGAAGGAGCCCCTAGAGGAAGCAAATGTTTTATTACACCTAGAATATTGTCAGCTTTGGATAAGTGGAAGATTACTGATCGTGCAGCAATGCATTTAATCAGTGCCGTTGCCGAAAGTTTTGGACATTCTATTGATAAACTCGTTTTGAATCGAAAAACACTCAGACGCCTTCGTGAAACAAATAGTTTCAAGTTTACAACAGGCGTAGTACATTGGGATGGAAAATTACTACCGGAGTTATCTGGAACGGATACCGTGGATCGTTTGCCGGTGATTATTTCTCATATAGATGGAGAACAATTATTGGGCGTTCCCAAAATATCAAGATCAACGGGTTCGGAAATGGCGGAGGCTGTTTTCCAAAGCTTAATCGATTGGAGAGTAGCTGACGATGTCGTGGCGGCTTGCTTCGATACCACATATTCAAATTCTGGAAGATTAAATGGAGCAGCTATTATTTTAGAGCAGAAACTGGAACGAAGTTTATTATATCTTCCTTGCCGATGACCGCGATTGACCCCGCAATTGAATCAAAAATGGGCAATACATCAGGAGTAAATGTTCCTTTATTTGTGAGATTCAAGAATGACTGGAATTCCTTGAATAAGGATAATTTCAGAGCAGGCATAGATGATCCGAACGTTCATATACAATTAAACGATGTGAAAGCGGAATTGGCGGGTTTTTGTAAGAACGAATTGGCAAAGGAACATGCTCGGGATGATTACAAAGAATTATTGGAAATTACTCTAAATTTTTTGGGCATGATACCAAATGAAAATGTCCATTTCCGTGTGCCAGGGCCTATGCATCATGCTTGCTGGATGTCCAAAGCCATTTATGTGTTAAAATTATTTATCTTTCGTGAAGAATTTAAGTTGATAGCACAAGAGCAGAAGAATTTACGGGACATTTGCATTTTTGTCGTACGATTTTATGTGAAAATTTGGTTCCATTGTACTAAAGCAGCTAAAGCACCAAACCTGGATTTGAACTATTTACGAGATATTTATTTCTACAAAACACATGATGAAAAGTTGGCGTTGGCTGTACTAAATAAAATATGTAGTCATTTATGGTATTTGTCCGACGAAAGCATCGCATTCTCTTTTTTCGATGAAAACGTCTCAAGTGCAGAGAAAAGAAGAATGGTGAAACAGTTGAATATGATGAGGGATATAGAGGCCGAGTCTAGTAAGCGTGTCGAGTTGAAAATTGATGATGTGAAAACATTCATTACGAAACAACTAGCAGATTTTGTTACACTAAACACTGGCGATTTTTTTAAACGGTTTAAGATTTCCACAGATTTCTTAAACAAAGATCCGGATATGTGGCCTCAGGATGATAATTTCAATAACGGAATGAAGATTATTAGTCAAATAAAAGTCGTAAATGATATTGCAGAACGGGGTGTTAAGTTAATACAAGATTATAATAAAAAATTAACAAAAAATGAAGATGAAATGCAGTACTTACTACAAGTCGTAAAGGACTATACACAGAAGTATTCAACACATACCAAAACATCCTTAATGGGTAGAAGATCATCCTAGATTGATTATTTTCATTATAAAAATTAATTCATAATATCATTGTAAAGAAGAAACATTATGCGTTTATAATAAAAAAAAAATAGTAATCATTTGTCTAGTTTTTGTATTATGGAAATTGGCCATAAAGTCGCTATTTGTTAACCGATTTTTGATATCTTTGATGTTTTGGAAAGATAATTATCTCCTCTATTCACCACAATTTTGATTTAGGCACTGAGCCGTTGGGTCGGTTTGAATATAATTATTTCCATATAAAAATCAAATGGGGTCATCGGAAATTGGCCGATTGTAGATATTTGAATCATAGACTTGTACTGGTGAGTTCATCAAAATTTGCCTTATTCAATGGTAAACTCAAAATAATAAACAAATTTTCCGGCCCAAGAAGTTTCAAGAATACAGGAAAATATTTCGTGAATTTTCCATATAAAAATCATATGGGGTCATCGGAAAGTGGTCGATTGTAGCTATTTGAATCATAGACTTGTACTGGTGAGTTCATAAAAATTTGCCTTAATCTATGGTAAACTCAAAATAATAAACAAATTTCCCGGCCCAAGAAGTTTCAAGAATACAGGAAAATATTTCGTGAATTTTCCATATTAAAATCATATGGGGTCATCGGAAAGTGGCCGATTGTAGCTATTTGAATCATAGACTTGTACTGGTGAGTCCATCAAAATTTGCCTTAATCTAGGGTAAACTCAAAATAATAAACAAATTTCCCGGCCCAAGAAGTTTCAAGAATACAGGAAGATATTTCGTGAATTTTCCATATAAAAATCATATGGGGCCGCTGGAAATTGTATATCAAAACAAAACAATTGCAACTCAAAACATAAACCACTTGTTCCGGTCCGAGTAGTTCAAATGATATAGAAGTATTTTTCTTTTAATTCAATCGAAAAATAAAATAAAATTCGTAATAACTGGGATGGGATAGAAAAAATATTTTACTTCTTTCGTATTGATACATACTCGTAAATAAAAAAAGCTGGGATGAGACGAAATTGTATTGCCTGATGAAACTTTCTGTTTTTGCTGGGATAAAAAACTGGGCTAACTTCACATGCTTGACTAAAATCATTCATTAATACAAACAACAACGGAAAAATGGTGCATGTTTTGTTTCACAACCTGGCGAATTGGCGATAAGCAAAAAAAACAAAATTACTAGACCACAATGACTTTGCTTGAAATTTTAGCAAAAAAATTATAAAAAAAATTAAAATTTTGAGAAACAAGCAAAAGTGAAAATATGTAGTTTACAATATTCTTCTGAAATAAAACAATGAATTAGCATTTCTTTAATACATTACCATAACACTTGTTGATTGCGTTGGTTGCTTTAATATATCACGTGATCTTCACCAAAAGTCACCCTGTTATGTTGAATACCCGTTCATTAATGATCGTACGTTTATTGTATGTCCAGCTGAAACTGCTACTTCCCTTACTGTAGAATCCGGAACAAAATTGGATATCGGAAATGTTGATAACCAATTAAAATATTTGAGAAATAAAAATACTTCCCTCACTGTATGTATTGTATTTTATTTTATTTGTATTTCATTTCTTTAACATACTGGCACCCAATATGACTTTGCAAGCATGGTTTTATTTATTTATTGTTTTTCGTTTTTTTTTTTTTATATGAGACCACCACTTCGATCACTTACACACTTCACTAAGTAACTTCAAATTGTTAATTTTTTTATTTTGTATTGTTAACTACGTATGTATTCGCCAGAACCATGAATTATGCATATTATCAAAGCGTTCCTAGATATACAAGCCGTCAGGTTAAAATTTGAACTTTCAAATAAAAAACCCTTTATTTACAAACACATCTTTATGTCATGACGTCATACCCTTTGTTCGAATTTTTTTTTATAATAAGCCATTAGTGCCACCTACTTATAAACTCGACTAATTAAATATATTTAAAAAAAACAAAATGGACGTGTAGTTTCCGTGTTTGAAATCAGATGGCGGTAATATAAAAATTGAAATATTTAAATTGAAATTTCCGCAAAGCAATCCAAAATAATGTTTTAGCAAGTTTAACAATCATGCGAATGTATTTCATAAGAAATACGCAGTTGTAATTACGTCATCCGGTGACAAAAATTTGTTTTTTAGTTTTCGTTTTTTATACAAATTTCTTTGTTTTTTAGCACGTCATTCGGTGGTACCGTGGTGGAGCACCGAATGACGTGCTAAAAAACAAAACAAACTAGAGAAATTTGTACAAAAAGACAAAATCTAAAAAACAAATTTTTGTCACCGGATGACGTAATTACAGCTGTCGAGCATACCTATTAATTCTTTGTATCGTGGGTTAAAACGGACTGCTGTTTGTCGGTTTATAATATTTTTGGCCGATTTTATGTGAATATCTCATTCGTTTTTTAAATACTGTTTTGTATGCTTGCGTATCGATTGCAGCACTATCCAAAAAAACCAAAATGCTTATCAATTTTGATGTAGATGACAAAAATTGAAGCTCATCGAATCCGGATCCTAATAAAAAGTTTAACGACCATGCCAATCTACTTCATAAGAAATACGCTAAAACAATGTTAAACATATAATCATCTGGATTTAAAAATAGATGGTGGCGTAGCAAATTCGTATGCTTCCGAGCTAGTACCGAACGTGAAAGCAACGATGAAAATTCAGAGCATAAATTCGATCCGGACATAATTGATTTGAAAACAAAAAATTCGGAAGGTCGGTCTGAGTTCAACATTGAAAAAATTGCAACACTATCGATCGAAACTGGCATTTGGTGATTTAAATCGAATAAATTTGAATAATGATATTCCTATCTCTAACGGTGGAAATGAGTTTAACAAAAAGAATTCATCAGCTCAAATAAAAACACGAAAATTTATTCAAGTAAAAGATACCATTCGTCAATTAAAAATTAATTAATTTACAAATATTTTTTTTGTGATTTTAATATCATAAAATTATGTATGTATTTATTATTTATTTGTATAAATCCGGGGAAACCAAATCATAAATCAATCGGATTATTAATTTTTAAAACTCATTCGAACAGAAAATAGTAACCGAAATATATAATTTTTGTGGTAAACTTCAGATGTCACTAATTCTACACTAACATTTTGACAGTGTACAAAATGGAAAAGTTGTATGGGTAATTTTTGACATTTACGTCAACAACTGTCATCCAACATAAACCAAATCAAGTCGTGAGCAGTTAAAAGTTAAATTAAAAATAAAAACGGACATGTATATTTATTTACGATGGGTGATTGAAAATACGGTATTTGTCTACAACCATGTACTATTCAATTAATACCAGAACGTATGAACAATATGGGTTTTTTAAGCGCTGGAACATTTTTCCAAAGAACGATGCAAGAATTTTTCAGAAGTTCTAATAATAAAACTTGAATGAGAGTAGAACTCGGTTAAATTATGAAAACGAGACTTAATTTGTAATACAGATTATTTAAAAGAAATCGACTATACATTATTTCTATTGTTGTTGGCAGTAAAGCTACAGTAAATGACGAGCAATTGACGTTTGTGCTACATATCCATATAAACCAAAGAGTTTCGATTCCAAAAACATTTCGTGGTAGACAAAATGATTTGGATTGTGTTGTGTGATATATTGTATATAATTTACCCCGGTTCCGAATAAAGTAGTTGCGGATATCATCAATAAATCAACACAAAATGTAAATCGTGATAAATTAAGACAAAACAATGAACTTTTGAAAAAAGAATTCGATAATTTGAAGAATTCTATGAATATTGAGTCCAAAGAAAATGATGGATTAAACGTCAACCAAGCTGTTGTTATTCCTAATCAAAAACTAGTAGCACCACAAAGGAGTAAGTATTTAAAAATTTACGCTTTGTTGTTTTTGTTTATATACCTACTATCATATTGTTTATTTAATGCTTACAGAAGATAAGTGCTCCTTAAAATCTTGCCCTTTGAAAACACGATAACGTCGTCAAACCGATTATAAATGGGATGGCCACACAGAATTTTATACCAGCTCAATTCAGCAAGTAAAATATGGTGATTGTCAAAAATTTAAATTAAGGTTTTACACGTGAAAGTTGTATGGTGCTAATCGGAAATTTAGTGCTTTCATTGCTGTACTTAAAGAATCTGGTGTTAATGTTTCATTCCCAGAAAACAAATATCTAGCTGTTACGGGTCAAGTTAAAACCAGAGTAATCGACCTTGATAAAAATCGTGAACCTTACTATGCATGTACGATTCGTGCAAATATCACGATTAATAAAAATCGTTTCAAAACATTATGTAAACAATTTAATTCAGCCGTGGATGTATCTCAAGGAATTTCGTTGGCAATGTGTCATCATGTATTATGCAATAATTGCATGACGTCCCATATAAAAAGTAGTCAGACACCAGAAATGAAATTGTCCAGTAGCGAAATGTTCGCATAAATTGAAGGAAAATAATATTCATGCGTTTATGACCGAACCAGAATTTCAAGTATATTTACAAAGTTTGCATGCGGCTGAGGCTGACAATTTATTCTACTGCACAAATAAATCGTGTAATGGATGTATTTCGATTAATCGAACTAACCGGGATAAAATTGTACTCCTTTATTGTACCGAATGTGGTCAGTTTAATTGCATCGATTGCAAAACGATTCACACTGGGATAACATGTGATTAATTTCAAAGGAAAAATAATTCCCAAAATTTGCCAACCGTTCCAGCTGCAAATAATAACATGGGAACTTTTACTAAAAATATAATTTAGAGATTATATATTACAAATGGGACGATCGATTTGCAAGACAGGCTAAAGTTGAGCTTAACACTGCTTCTGTGGGTGATATGTAGTTCAGCCAGACGAAAATATGAAAATGGATCATATAACAGTATGGTCCTACTCAAAGGGGTTAAAGAGAAAATCGTTACTGATTCTTTAAATCATGTGTTCATCAACAATATGTATGAATTTTTATCAGGGTTTGAGAATTACGTATTGCAGCTGATTAAAACCGATTTATTTCGAAATTCGGAGTGTTTAAAAAAACATATAAAAATTCTATAATGCCGAAGAAATAGCCGTGTTCGAGAAAAAAGAAGTTTGATAAGAAACAAGAAAGTTACGGATCAACCGAAATTTGAGCTTTTAAATTTATACTCGACGAAAGTGGATCAATTTAACTGGTTGCGAGATTTGACGGCAGAAAATAACAACACTGTCGAAGGAATTATTTCAGTAGATATTTCAACGAAAATTTAATTTTTTATAAACAATCTTGCCGGTTTTCGGGCAAAAAAACAATTGAACCAATCATAAGCACAATCGATATATCCAAAGAATATTTCGGAATCAAAGGATTAAATATTCTGCGAACAGGACTTAATAAGTGTTTCAGTATAAACTCCATCGACTACAATAATATGAGAATAATGAGCATGTTCGTCCTTCATCTAATTAACAATACTGATACAAATGAGTTTAATTTGTGCGAACATTTGTGGTGCTCGTTAATTAAATACATCTATAACGAATTTAACAGAAAGGAACCTTGTAATATTATTAAACATTCAATAAAAAAAATGTAATACAAAACTTATTCAACTTTCAATAAAAATATGGTTAAAATGATAGTCTTATGAATTGAATTCAAATTTCTGTATAATTGATAAATTTGATCTTGTAAAATCGACGATACCTATAAATGGACGTCCAATTCTTACCGAATAGGTATATTTTTGAGATGTTATTAAATTCGATCGGTAATTTTAAAACTGTTGGTCTCATCGAAATGAATACGATCAAATATACTTTAACACCTACCTGCAAAATACTTGTAAACATATTATGACACGTTAAAATTAAACGGGGTCAATCCGGCCGATATGATAAAATAATTGATATATACATAATATGCTGGCTGGTCGGTAATAATAAAAACAGTATTGTACTAGAAAAGATAAAATATATTTTTAATTTTAAAATTTTGCAATTTTTTAATTTATACTGTTTTTAATTTACTATTTAACAGAATTATTGCACTGTTAAAAATATTTTCAAAATTCGAAATTCGAATTTTCGAAAAAGGAAAAAACCTTGTATAGCTAACTTCATAGTATCTTACGTCATTGATTTCGTTTTTATAATTTTATACTGTATTTACATTACTTTTTTACATATACATACAAAGAAAAAGTAAAATTTGTACAATTTTATTTTTAATTATAATTATCAAATTACTAAATTTAATTTATTAGTTTTAAAATATGTTATACTAAAAGGTTTGCTTTAAATATAAACCAAAAAACATTTTCTGTTACGAGTATTTTTCATTCATAAAATTGTAATCAAAAATGATCAATTTTACATGGGTTCTTATGGGAAAACGTAAAATGTAGACCCATTAAATTAAGCTTCTTAATTTAAAGGGTCGATGCTGATGGCTTGTATATCTAGGAGCTTTGATATTTGTAGTCTTACTTTGACAATTTTACAACAACAATGCCGTGTATTTTCATTCCGGAATGAAGAGATTCATTCCGCTGAGAAGAAGGAATAGAAAAATTCTCTTCTTCACCTAGTTGCAGTGTTTACCACTAGAGTAAATAAATAATATATTTTAATTTTATGAGTTGGTATTAAATAATAATTATTGATTTTTCGATAAATCAGAATATTAAATTTTGTTAACTATCATTTGGAATTATTACACTTTATTCAATAATTTGTTGCTATTATTTTATATTTGTTAAAATTCTAAATAATAAATTATATTTTAGGGCTTGGTACCAACTGTTGAAAGTAAAAAAAAAAAAATTATTCTGAAGAAGAATTGTTCTTACTTTGGGCAAAATTTCATTCCTATCCGGATAGGAATAACTTTTACCAAAGTAAGACGGCAATTATGCACTACGCTTGTAAAATAAGATAAACAAAAACACAACAGTAATGGCGACAACTTTTAAGTTTTTCTTGAAATTTATTTACATACTTATTGTTTTTGTTTCGTTTAGCTTTACATTCAATACAAACTTTATTTTTATTTTTATATTTTTTTAATTTAATAACCACAAAACTTTTTGATTAAACAATGTACATCAGTCATGTTATTACATATTTATTTATTTAGAAACAATGACACACCAAGTGGTGTTAATCATTTTTTTAACAACAATAACATTTATTTTTATTTTGGAAAATACTTAAACTAAATTCACACAATGAACGCAAATTTCCAAATAAGTTATAATTTTAATTATATAACATATAATTTTAACTTTAAATAAATACTTAATTGTTTACATTTTTTTTTTAATTTTAAGAATTATTTTATAATTTGTTTAATTTTACTACACATTTTACTATTTTTTTTTATTTGAATTTTATTATTTTTGGTTTCTACTTATTTCACCAATATTCTGTTCTCAACCGTCTGTCCCTTGCACATTTTTCCATCGCGTTTTGTACTTTTTGAACGTCCTTAGCGGCAAACCGTTTGATCATCATCCGATGTTACTACCATTATTATTATTTTGGTTTATTTTTATATTCTTTCTGTTGTTGTTGCCTATTGACTACGTCATGACAAAATTGTTGGAATCATACATATGTATAATGATGGAAACAACGATATCCTACTAGGGATGGACCATGGACCTAATTTTGATTTGTTACATAAGTTTTTCAAATAATTTACTAAAACCAGTAAGGAGACTTATAGGTCTATAGCTCTCTAAATTGGACGGATCCTTACCAGGCTTTAGAACAGTAGTAATTCTTGCTATTTTCCATTGATGTGGAAAGTAGCTTAGTTGCAGACAACTATTGAACAGCATACATTAAGAAACCAATATTTTGTTAAATTTTTTATGCAAATATTAGGTATTCCATCATTGCCAGCAGCTTTATAAGGCTTAAGTGTATGGACAATTTGTATAATTTCTTCTTCGCTGATTTGGATATGTTTGTATTCTCTTGTTCAGATAGTATCTCCAAGCTGGAATTAATCAGATTTTCGTATGGCGAGTTGAAGTTTGAAGTTAAACTGTGGTTTTGTCTGAAGGTTTCGGCCAATGCAACGCATTTGTCAACATTTCGTAGAAGTAGCGGCCAACGAGGATCATTCCCTTGCTTCAAAGGTGGTATTGGGTTTCTTTTATATTTCCTACATACAAAAAAATAAATGGTCACCTCACCACAACACCGAATCGGTGTTACATAGTGTCCCACCGATCGAATATTTATAATTTGAATCCAATCGGATATTATAATAAAAATGGCATAAAATACATTTGGATAAAAACTTTTACACCGCATAAAAACCAAACAGGAACATTCATCTTTAGGAAATCACCTAGAGGTGCATTTTATTAAATCCAAAAGGAGTTTTTATACAAATTTATCTTTTCGGATAGATAAAAATATTTATCCGTTGATGCGTATTTAATTTTATAAAACTATATTCAGTTGGAGAAAAATAAAATACGTTTTCGGATAAAAAACCAATTAACACCGCACATTTTTTAAGTGTATGGTTTTTATCCCATTGGTATTTTGTTTTAATGTATATGATTTTAATATGTTGCGAAGATTGTAAGAGAATTGAATCTTCTCATTAGGCCGCTGCGACTAGACTGATTGTATCACAATTTAAATTCTATATATACAGAAGGAATATGCAGGTTGCTTTAGCTAATTTATCTAATACAGCCAAATTCTCTTACAATTTTTTTTTCACGAAAACTCCAATAACGGTGTAAATATTTACTCCGATAGAACGAAAATAATCTCTGGGAAGTACCTACCTTATAAAAATCGGTAATTTTGCGTTTACTCCAAACGGTGCAAAAGTATACTGTTCGATCCTTTTGGATATTTTAAAATTTGTACCTGATCTTGCGGAGTTAATATGGTACTATTGGATAAAAAATAAAGGTTTTTTCGGATTAAATACCATTCACACCGCAATATTTTTTGTGTGTAAACTTGCATACATCCCAGTAGCTTTTACTACCTTTTTTTAAGTTTTTCAAGGTATGTTGCCAAGTTATGTTTACAAGGCCATTTATTTTACTATACTGATAGTTTTATTTAAATAATTTACAAAAGACTTAAAGAATTCATTCCTGGATCTTATCAATCTACGTCATGCACTGTTTCGTAATTTAATTAAAGTAAGAATATCATCAGAGAGAGAATTAATGTATTAGTCTTTGAAATTGGTGTAGGTATATAAAACAGAAAGATTTCGAGCATGTATCACTGAGTTTGTTAGCAACATGACAAGTTCATCTAACATATATCATCAGAATTTCTAGGCGGAATTAATTGAAAATCATTAAGATAGTCTGCGAATTATGTTCTATACCAATCCCAATTAGCTTTTTTATATTGAAACATGTGATTTACCGGGTCAGTTTGAGCAGGATCAAATTCATAACAGCAAACCACCGGTAGGTGATCTGAACATAGTTCAGTCAGAGTTGCGATATGCGATATACATTCTGGTTGATTTGTTAAAAATAGATCTAGAACACTACTTAGGTGTAGTATTTTGCCGTACAAAAGTAGGATCTTGAGGCGCAATAATCGAATAATTGTCGAAACTAAAAATTTTGTCAAATAAATCAACACTTCCTGATTTTGGACAGTAACATGAAACTTTATTAACATTTGAGCCATAATCACTTTTAACACAAATCGAAACGGTACCAATCGTTTTTAAATTTAAATCTGGAAGAAGGGAATGCTTGATTGTTTTTTTGATTAAAATGCCTACACCTTCACCAGTACGATATCTATTTCTGTAAAATTTATAATCATCAAAATTGCAAATTTCAAAAGTTACTTCTTCGAATCTAAATATGTACATCGGAAATAAAAACTAAAACTATTTCATTAGAAGGTTGTTTGTTTTTGAGAGGGCAAACGTAAAATAAATTTGTAAATTTATTATTTTGATTGGCAAGTTCAACTTTTTTTTTAATACAAACCTATTTGGGAAAGTACATAGTTCGATTTTTGTTTGGCAAAAAACAAAACAATGAGTGTATAGCCTATACGCGCGACAGAAGTGAAACTTTTTAAGCTGTACATTAGTAGTTACGATCATTTATCGTCTAATGGTCTGACGATAAATGCAGTAAAATGTGCAGTTTTACCAAACTTTACCAACTCGATCAGATCCCTAACTACTTTTCATACCAGACGCCCTCTGCATTCAAATTTTCAGTTACCACAAAGACCAATTTACCAATTTTTAGTAGCTTTCATACCGGTGGCCTCGACTTTGAACATACGGTTGCTATCAAATATTTGGAATGAGGACGAAGGACCGAATTTCAAAGGGCCGAATGTCGAAGGGCCGAATGTCGAAGGGCCGAATGTCGAAGGGCCGAATGGGCCGAATGGGTCGAAGGGCCGAATGTCGAAGGGCCGAATGGCGAAGGGCCGAATGGGTCGAAGGGCCGAATTGGTCGAAGGGCCGAATTTTGTTGTTTATTTTTGTTTTGTTTTTTGAAATATAATTTTTTAAATTTCTTGTTTTAAGGAATATTTTGTAAATTTTTTTATCAAATATGTACAGTCGTTGGCCAAAAAACTTGCGCGCCTATTGAAACCACATAAATATTTGTTTTAAAAGTCGTTTACACTGTTTAAAATTTAAAAAAATATGTGAAGTTTTCTGGCTAGAGTAGTATAAGATTGTTGCCCAGATTCAATGACAGCGGTTGCGGCAGATTTTACTTTGTCGCTGATTTCCTTTCCACCCATTTTTTTAAAAACATAGAATTTGGTAATGTTATACACAATTTCAATTTGACACCAATGTACGTAAGATAAAAATTTTAAACTAACATCAAAATATTGCAAATTATCACGTAAACAAAACACAAAAAAAAAACGAATTTTTATTGTTGACCACACACTTACAATCGTGAGCCAAAAATTTTGCGCGACTCCATCATTTCAACGTTTTTAAATAAAATTACATTTTGTTTTCCCTTCTTCTTTAAGTTTGCTTCAACTTTTATTCATTTACGATTAACGACATGGGATTACAAAGGATAAGGTCGTGATTGATTTTTTAATTTGACTCGGAGGTGGGATGAACATTTTGTGAATTGAGTTTTAGGTTCACTTAGTCGCAATTGATAATGCTATATCAATCGGAAAGCTTATTTTAGGGGATTATTTGAGTTTTAGTTGATTAATTATCTGTATTGAAAGAAATGTAAAAAGTTAGTATTTGTTGCAAAACGTGAAAATTGTAAATCTTCTGAAAAAAAAATATTATTATACTTATATTAGCTTATTTATATGTTTTATATTTGGAATGTTTATCAGTAAATTTTGGAGTTTTGAATTTTTTTTTTTTTGTTACTGTTAATATAAAGTATTTTAAGTTTTAAATATTTATTATTAGATTATAAAATTTCGATTTTTTCCTTTTTTTTTTTTTTTAGTTTTGTTTTTAATTTAACTTTAATCTGTAAAACGAAAAAAAAAAATTTAATGAATTACTTATTAAGTTATTATTAACATACATATAATATAACGTGTCACTCATGAATATACCTAAGAATTTAAAAATATAGTACTAAGTTTAATTGTATTTGTATGTCTACTAATAATTAGTCTATTGTTATTCTACAAAAAGAATGTTTAACAGTTCTGCAATCATTTACTTTAACTCACGTTTCAAGCGTTTTGGATGATACTTTAGAATCATGTTTATTTTACCTACTATGGTTAACATTTTGAGAAGATACGTGCGAGTACTTCCAATTGCAAAATGTAATCTTTTAAGTAAATTGGTTTTCAGTGGTGAGGGGATCATTCTAAGGGGATACTTGCGAGTACCTCCAATTGCAAAATGTACCTCTGTTTAAATTAAATGATTTTTCTATTTATGATTAGTGTTCTAATTCAATTCATTTAACGGTTAGATTTAATTTTGAGTTCATTGCTTTTTTTTTAGATTCGAATGACTTACTTCTAGGGATATTTTGATTTAAATACTTCGGTGCAGTCTTAAATATTCTTTACTAGTTATTTTCCTGTGTATTTTGTAGGATATATTCTATGGGTTTAGTAATAGCAATGTTTCGTTTATTCATTACCTAGTTTATTTCTAAGCTTATACTACTTTTAGTTCGAATGGAGAGATTCGTACTAACTAAGGGATATTGGGATTATTAGGGTAGGTATGTATGTTATTGTCTTATGTTAAGTTTTTGTTCTGGTTTGAATTTTCTTTTCAGTTTAGTTTCAGTCGATTGTTGTGTATAGTTTTAAGTTTATTATTTATTTTTATAGTTGTATTCTCAGGTGAATTTACTTGTATCACTTGATATGGTCCTAGGTATAATGGATCTAACTTTGATTTTGCGGATTCATTTCTGAGCCATACGAGGTCGCCTACGTCAATTTTGAATGGTTCTGATTTTTTGTCATATAAGTTTTTGCTATTTATTTTACTTTTAATTATGTTCTCTCTGGCAAAATAACGTGCTAATTTAAACCTTGATTTCATTTCAATTATATAATCTTCGTAGGAGTATACAGGTTCTGGTTCTCCCAGAATACTTGATGGGATCTTTGATGATTTTTCGAAAACTAGTTCATAAGGGGTAAAACGAGTTATTGAGTGAGGGGTTGTATTATATACGAAAACTGCGAATGGTACCATATCGTCCCAGTTACGAAAGTCTTGCTGTATAAAGCATCTAAGATATTCTTTTAAAGTACGATGGGACCTTTCTAATGCGCCATTCGTCATTGGGTGGAAAGCTGTTGTGGACAATTTCTTAATCTTTAGTAATTTACACATTTCAACAAAAAGTTTACTCATAAAGTTTGTGCCTTGGTCAGTTAGGATGCTGTCTGGGAATCCGAATTTGGTGAATACTTGAGTAACTATTTCCTTAGCTACTGTGGATGCTTCTTGGTTCGGGATAGGGATGGCACCTGAATATTTTGTAAGATCATCTTGAAATGTGATGATATATTTGTTTCCATTATCTGACTCTGGTAATGGGCCTACTATATCAAACGCTATTCTCTCAAATACTTCTTTTGAGGTTGTGGTTAGTTTCAATGGTATTCTCGTGCGTCTATACATCTTGTTTTCTTTGCAGAGTTTGCAATTCTTTATAAATTGATACACGTCTCTCAACATCTTTGGCCAACAATACACCATTCTAATCCTTTTGAATGTCCTGTATATACCAGAATGTACACCGCAAGGTGAGTTGTGAAATTCTTCGAGGATTTTCAATTTTCCATTCGGATTAAGAATCACCTGTGGGTTCTTTTTAAATATGCTCGAGGTATTATTGACGATGCCAGATATTGTCTGGTTGGATTCTTCTTCTGGACTTCCAGGATGCGCTTGCACTCGCTTGTTATTGTTAGGATTGATTTGATCGCCCAAGCTTGTTTTAACTTTTTGTGGATTGTCTTCACTCTTCTTTTGTGCTCTAGTAATGACAAGAATATGATCATGGTTTATTCTTGATAATGCGTCAGCATTCGTATTTTTAGAACCTGACTTATGCACAATTGTAAAATCATATTCCGCCAATTTTAATCTCCATCGCAGAAGACGGGAAGGAGTGTTTTTAATTTCTCCTATTAAGGGCTTATGATCCGTTACAACTACAAATTTACGTCCATAAAGATACGGGCGGAAATTTTGTATTGCCCACACCACAGCGAGCATCTCTTTTTCAACCGTGGAGTAATTACGTTCAGCTTGATTTAATGATCGGCTAGCGAAAGCTGTTGGTAAATCATCACTGTCGTATTTCTGGCTTAACACGGCCCCGAGGCTATATTCGCTTGCATCGGTAGTAAGAACGAAGGTTTTATTGAAGTCTGGGAAGTTTAAAATTGGTGAAGTAGTCAGTTTCTGTTTCAGAATTTGGAAAGCGTTTTCACATTTTTCAGACCATCTATAAATGACATTTTTTCTAAGTAACTGGTTAATTGGTTCAGTAATCTCCGACAATTTTGGTATGAATTTCCTATAATAATTCGCGAGTCCCAAGAAGGACTGGATTTCTCGCTTGTTCTTGGGGACGGGAAATTTAATGACATTTTCTACCGTCTTAGGATTTGGTCTGATCCCTTCTTCTGTTATGATATGCCCTAAATAATTAATTTCTCTCCTTAGAAAATTACATTTGAAGGGTTGTAGTTTTAAGTTGTATTTCTGAAAAATCTTAAAAATGTCTTCAAGCTTTTGGTTGTGATCGTCTAGATTCTTGCCATATACTATGACATCATCCAAATATACAAAACACTTGAGGCCTTGGAAACCGGTTAGGACATGGTTCATCGTTCTTTGAAAGGTGCTCTGAGAGTTCTTTAAACCGAACGGCATTCGATTGAACTCATAATGACCATATTCCGTACTAAACGCTGTCTTATGCTGATCATTAGGATCCATTCTATTCTGATGGTACCCGCTGGCTAAGTCTAATGTAGAAAAATACCTGGAATGACCCAATTGGTCGAAAATGTCTGCTATGTTAGGCAGGGGAAACGTATCACCTATGGTAACATCGTTTAATTTCCGGAAATCTACAACGATTCTCCATTGTTTTTTCCCATTTTCATCTGATTTTTTTGGTACTGCCAGAAGTGGTGAATTAAAAGGACTAGTACTATGGCAAATTTTCCCTTCGTTAAACATTTCGTCAACCTGTCTGTTAACTTCTTTTTTCAAAATTTGAGGAAGACGGTATTGCTTAAAATTAATAGGAGACGTATCTGTGTATAGTTGAATAGAGTGTTGCACGCCCGGAATGCATGATAAACTCTCACCTTTTAGATGGAAAAGGTCCGTATATTTCGAGCAAACTCCGAGGATGGAATTACGCTCTTCGATATTCAAATCTTCATCCAGTTTTTCGTTTATCATATCCATGACGACTTGATGGCGATATTCGTTCTGCTCGGTGAAGGGTTGTTTGGTGCTGTTCTCCATATTTTCTAATCTCTGAATACTATAGTTTTCTGTCGGTTCAATTTTTGGTGAAAAAGGAGGTATTTCTACTTCATGATTATTTGAATTAATTAATGGGATCATTGCGCTGTTATTTGTCGCCATTGTGATACAATTACCAATAAATAAGCCCGGTTGTAATTCTTCGGATGCACAAAGTACTTCTCCGTTAATTGGAGTGTAAGATTGGATATACATTTCTCTTCTAGGTGGGATCTTCATCGTATTTCTATTTGTTTCTAAAGTTACTGCTGACGCGTTGTCGCCGTGTGAAATTTCTAATTGGTTTTTGCTGTACAACAGGTCTATTTTGAAATTATTTAGCATGTCTCTGCCTAAAATACCTTCTTGTGATATAGGGAACTCATCATTAACAACGTGGAATTTTTGGGTTATGTAATTATTATTTTGTATGTGAAATGTTATGTCGCATGAACCAATGGTTATGGTCTCACCAGAACCTATACCATGTAAGCAAACTTTCATATCCGTATTTATCTTAACCGACCTATTGAGACAGTTATGCTTAACCAAGGATACGTCCGCACCAGAGTCAATCAATAAACTTAATGTAGTCTTTTTTGTCATTTCTGTTGTGAGAGTTACTGAATTGGTTGTCGAACAAAACTTTGAACATAAGAACATATTATAATTAGGATAGGATTGAGGTAACTTACTTACTAAATATGCTTAGGCAATTGTTATTTTCTAAACTATTAATTTTATTAGGCGTGTCAGTGTCATTACTGACATCTTCGTTATTTTCATAAATGTTCATGGGTATGGTGCTATGAGGGGTGATTGGGTTTATAATTAAGGGATTTTGGTTGTTCATTGGACTCAAGCATCGCTTCTCTCCTGTGCGTTCTCGAGCCCGTTGGAGTTTTCCGAACAAATTTCTTCGCTTACGTAATGGTTAACTTGGACATTGCGTTTGTTTAGCGGATTGCTAGCTTTGTTTTCAGATATATTTAAGTTTTGAAATGAACTGGTAATATTTTCCATTCTACCATTATTCATGGGGTTATGTTGTTGATTTCGCGTGTAAGAATTTTTTATAGGTGTTGACGTTGCTACGGGATTCTGCCATGATACCGACTGAGAATGCTGGGGATACCACATTGAATTTTCTGGGCATTGGACGTTTTGTGGCGCTTTGAAGAGAGGGGGTTGTACCTTACTCTGATATTGGTGCTTTGAGTAGTAGCTATGATTTCGGTTGTTGTTTGGCTGAAAAGTTTGGGGAGGGTGAGCGTTTTGGTAGTAACCGTTATAAACCTGAGAAGTCCGAGAATCGTTTCTACGTTTAGTTCTACATTCATGTATTACGTGCCCATTTCTCTTACAATACCGACAAAATTTAATTTGTTGTTCCTGTGATGGTGCTATTCTACCATCTGGTATTCTAATAGAAGTGTTTACTCTTGAATGATTCGTTTCTTCGTACAAGTTCTTCTCAAAATTCAACTGTTGTGTTGCTATTTCCAAACATTTTTCAAGAGATTCGCCTTGGTGAATTCTGACAAAGTTTCTTATTGACTCTGGTAAGCCAATGATGAATCTGGGTATTATTCTCTTCTCCGCGATTTTCCTAGCCGTAGCGTCGTCAGTCACTTTGCATTGTGTTTTTAATAATTTGTGGTACTTCTCTACCAGGTTAGTAGTCCTCATGGAGAACTCATGAAAATTTTCGAACAATGGTTCAAATTTTAATTGTGATATTCTCCTTTCAATATCATCGAATGTGTCTTCAACCTGATAAATTTTGGCAAGGTGTGACTTAATGTCAGCCCAGGTCCAGCTACCGGGTTTTGAATTAGCTATTATGTTGTAAACTTTGCTTCCTAATCTGAATAATATGAAGTCAACTAGAAGACTTCGCTCCTCATCTTCCTTGCACTGTTCATGCACTCTGTCTACGCATGAAATAAATTTTAACAGCTCATCCGGGTTACCATTAAATTCAGGTATTAGACGAGCAAGGAATTCTACTCTCAGTATTTTATCCATTTTTGTTTTTTTTTCGCACGGGAAATTAAAATGCGGGATTTCCGGGTTCGATTTTATGATTGCTTTTGGACTTAAGAAGATAGCTATTGGATCTGTTTTAAGATCACCGGTAACACTAATCATTAATTTTCGTCTGTTCTTGAATGGTGGAATGAAGAACGGATCTTTACTCGATTTATTTGACATACACAATCACAACACTAATAAAAAAAAATAAAAAATAGAATACTTACCTTAAATTCGGGAACGTATTCTTCTTTTTCGGCTGCGCCACTGTTATAATAATTGCACTGTTATAATTATTAATATTTTTATTTATATATTATTATTATTATTATTTATATATTGTTCACTGTTGTATGTATGTACTAAAATAACACTGATAACAATAACACTTATAAACTTTATTTTTATATTTGATTTAACAAAATTGGTTACACTGAATTTATTTATCTAATTTTATTTTTTCTTAAAACTAAGACCACTTTTTGGATTACAAAGGATAATTCTTGTTTATCAAAATATTTGGTTACTTAAAATTTTAAGACCGTTTTCGGTCGGTGATTCTTACTGACTATCATATTTTATTTTTTTAAACAAAAAAGTTTTTAGTTTTAAAATTGCCAATTCGGCTTAATATTTTTTATTTTATATTTATATTCAATAACCTAAAATTGTGCCAATGCTTATTAAGGTTTTTTTTTCTGATTTTATAAATTTGTATTTTGTAATTTTTTGTACTTATTAATATTGGGAAATTGGGACAATTGGAATTATTTATATTGGGAAAGAATCTTTGGAATGTGCGAGTTAATGTTGGTTCATTAACTCACGGTTAGGATTACACAACACTGAAATAACATTTATTAGTTTGCTGGGTCCGCTTTCTAGTCATTTCTGCAAATCGTAAATCTTATTAATTTAAATTCCACTTAAGAGTTATAAAGCAGTACCTCAGGGACGACCTAGCGTAATGGATGTAATTAGTCTCCGCTGTTAATTCACATGCTTTCCGCCATACTGGTCACTCTCTCAAATTAGAACTACAATTCAGCTCAATTTTTTTTTTTCACAGGGAAAACAAAACCTATCGCAACGGTAGCTTGATCGAAAATCAATTATTATATGTTGAATATGTATAATTCAACAAAAAAGGGGAAAAAAATGTTTGCAACAGCTATAAGAAGCTAACGTATACAAACACATATACTAAAGGCGGGTTTTGAGTTGCGTTTTTTCGTTCTGAAATTTTTTTTAATCCAATCAAAGGAACACGAACGGAAAACAACGTCATTTCAAGGTATATGATTGATAAAAAAAAAAAAAAATTCAGAACGAAAGGACGAACGAACGAATGCAACTCAAAACCTGCCTTTAGTTATGATCCCGAAAAATTATATTCATAAATCCAATTTTAAATTACAATTAAACAGTGGTTAAGGCGCCACTGACTCGCCGTTGGATAAAAATAAAAAAAAAACAAACAAACAAAGTTAATAAATTAAATTATATGCATCAAAAATATATTTTGTTAATAGATGTTGAAGTATTAGTACTTCTGTAGGTATTCAGTTTGGCCAACACCCAATTGCTTTTGATAATATGTAATGCAATTGTATTTTACCTACATTACACTTGTGTATGAATACTTACGGCGTTGACTGTGGTATCGCATGGTGTAACAATTATTATGCGCACTGTGTTATACTTCACAAAATATAATAAACAAGTACACAATAAATTATGATAGAATAATATTTTATTAATTAGAATTGAATTCCATTTATTGGCACTTCTTGTTTATAAATTTTTCACAAGTTTTAATTTGTACATATTTTTAAGTTCATACAATAATTTCGTTTTAATTTTATTTATTTAATTTAATTTTATGTTCGTGTGTTGTTGCTTTTATTTTGATGTGTAACTCGTACCGATCTTCATTTTTGACTGACTGATTGACGATTATCAAAAAAACAATTTTTTATTTTGACTCGCGCGCTAGTCGATATTTTAGTACTGCATCAATAGGTGCATTCCATTTGATTTAAAATATCGATTGTTGTGGTGTCGACTATGTGAAGGCGCCACAGTACCCCTGTGCAAGTAGATTCCTCACGAAACAAACAATTCTGAAAATATATAAAATAAAATGGAAGTTGAGGATAAGGAGGTTATTCAGGGCACTGAAAACGGACTCTTTTCTTTGGATATGTTTGGTTGGTATTTGCTAAGCTGAGAATACCATGCGCCGGCTTTAGTCTGTCAATGGAAACATTTACATTTCGACCGTTTTGATCTATAATGAAATGTTTCCTGAAACGACGAATGACTCTATACGGTCCTTTGTATGGATTTGAAAGGCCGGTTCGTACCTTGTCGATACGAACAAAAACGTACTCGCAACTATCTAACGTTTTAGGAATAAAAACGGGCGTGGAAGTTGACTTGCGAGTGTCAACAGGAATTACATTGCGCATATTCGCACGAAGTTTGCCCACAAAGTCAGATGGATCGGGACTTGGATCCTGAGAGCTGGTCACGAAAAATTCTCCTGGAAGCTTGAGGACTTGTCCGTAAACTAGTTCGGCTGGGGAACATTTCAGTTCGTCTTTGACTGCTGCTCGTATTCCCAACAAAATAAGGGGTAGCTCCATGCTCCAATGAATTACATTACCACGAGCTTTGAGCGATGCTTTCAGTTGTCGATGAAAACGTTCGACCATACCGTTTGCCTGTGGATGGTAGGCAGTGGTACGAATCTGTGTGCGCCTAGTAAACGCGTGAGCTCAGAGAAGAGTTTTGACTCGAATGGGCTGCCCTGATCGGTTGTTATTTCAAGGGGTATTCCAAACCTTGAAATGTACTGCTCGACAAAAGTCTTAGCAATAGTGGCAGCGGTATTTTCTCGAATAGGATATGCCTCCGGCCATCGAGTGAATCGATCAACTATGGTAAGAATATATACATAACCTTCGGATGGTGGGAGTGGCCCCACAACATCCATATGAATATGTTCGAACCTAGCCGATGGTAAATCGAAGTTTCCTGGTTGCGATTTTGTATGTTTCTGTACTTTACTTAGTTGGCATCCAATACAACTGCGAACCCAATTCGTCACGTCACCGTTCATATTCGGCCAAAAATACCTACTGGATATTAATCTTCGTGTAGCGCGCATGCTTGGGTGAGAAAGACCATGTAATGCGCTGAAAACTACTTGTCTCTGTGACACTGGAACAAATGGTCGATGAACTCCTGTTGATGTTTCACAATAAATCTGCAAATCGGAAAGGACGGTGAGCTCTATCTTGAACTTAGAACCCGCAGGACGAGATGAATTATCAAGAAGCTCTTTTAATTCATCATCAGACTCTTGAGCCTTAGCTAAATCAGTAAAAGATAGCTTAGAGGTTTTGTCAATTCGATCAATGTGGTCACACGGTCGTGACAGAGTGTCAGCGACCACATTGTGCTTGCCTAAAATATGTTGCACGTCCGTCGTAAACTGAGCGATGAAGTCTAATTGTCGAGTCTGCCGTGGACTCTTCTCGCTCAGCGAGGTAATTGCCGTGGTAAGAGGTTTTTGATCCGTGTAGATGGTGAATTGCCTACCTTCTACGAAATACCTGAAATGTTTAATTGCTAGATATATAGCGAGCAGTTCTCTGTCAAAGGCTGAATATTTACTTTCTGCTGTAGATAATTTGCGGGAAAAGAACCCTAAAGGTTGCCAACATCCTTCGATCATCTGTTGCAAGACCGCTCCTACGGCAATGTTTGAAGCGTCTGTGGCAATACTAAATTTGGAATTGGTAAGGGGATGGGCTAACATTGTAGCATTAGCAAGTGCACCTTTTATTTGGACAAACGACTTGTTACAATCGTCAGGCCAAGAGAAGTTTTTGGCATTTTTTGGCATCTTGGTCAATTTAGCCAGGTGTGCATGAATGCAGGACAGCAATCCGGCTAGCTTGGGAATGAATCTGTGATAATAGTTCACCATTCCCACGAATCGCTGAATTTGTCGTATGGATGTTGGAGCAGGAAACTCTTTTATGGCTTCGACTCGCCTTGGCGAAGGTAATATGCCATCTGCAGAAATTTGGTGGCTGAGGAACTCTAGAGCAAATATACCGAATTCACACTTTGAAACTTAGATGTTTATTCCAAATTCGACTAATCTCTCAAACAACTGAATGAGATGAAGTTTGTGCTCTTCCTCGCTTTTACTAGCCACAAGTATATCGTCTATATAAACATAAACAAAGTCTAAACCTTTGACCACTTCATTCATGAAGCGCTGAAAAGTCTGCGCAGCATTCCGAAGACCAAAGGGCATTCTCGTAAACTCAAATAACCCAAGCGGTGTGGTAATTGCCGTTTTAGGCACGTCTTCGGGCGCAATGGGGATTAGATGATAAGCTCTTACCAGGTCAATTTTTGAGAAAACTTTGCATCCTTCCAGGTGCATAGAAAAATTCTGTATGTGTGGGATCGGATAGCGATCAGGTTCGGTGACGGCATTTAGGCCTCGATAATCTCCACATGGCCTCCAATCTGTCCCATTTTTCTTCTTGACCATGTGTAAAGGTGATGATACCGCAGAAGATGACGGTCGGCATATGCCCAATAGGACCATATGCTCGAACTCGGCAAGCGCTGTCTTGTGTCTGACAGGGTCCAGATGGCGTGGTCTCGAAAAAGGCAGGCGGCCTTTTGTATAGATATGATGGACCACACTGTGCTTTGCTGGACGGTTGTAATTAGGTTCTTCGGTTAAAGAGGGAAACATCTTCAAAATTTCACCATATCCATTTTCAACTGTCGGAAGGGTTGGCGTAGGTGTTTTGACCTTAGCTGTCATTGCGTTTACAACTAGATTTGTCGTGGAATCAAGAAGTCGTCTTCCACGCAGACCATATTTTGTCAGGAAGTCAGCACCAGGTATTGGTCTGTCTACTGACGCGATCGTAAAGATATGAGGGAATTTTCGCCGTAAGCCAACGTCTACATTCAATAATTTAGTCCCGTACGTGCTGATTACTGAACCATTGGCGGCAGAGAGTACCAAGCTCGGATCTTTCTTTGATGCGATTCCGCGGAAATATTTTACGGGGAGAACGGAAATATCGGCACCGGTTCGGTATCTACAAGAAAAAGGGTCTCATTTGTTGCATCATTAATAAAGAGGCGGCGATTATATTGTATCCGATTGCTTGCCGCGCTCTCAATCGGATTCAAGGGTTTTTTGGTTTGGACTGGTTTGTAGATACGTAGCGATGATTGCGTTTGCAAGGTAAATAGCATTTCCTTGCATCATTGCCGAATTTGTGATGGTAATAGCAGAAACCTTCATTGTCGATGAAACGACGTCTGCTTCCGCTCCGTGGTCTTCTTGAAAAATGAGGAGATCCTCCTCGAGGATTAGGTGAGCGGCTGCGCCCTATTGACATTTGCTCGAGTTTTGACTCCATACTAGCGAGTCTGGCTTCGAGTCTACTTAAGGATGTATCAACAGGACGCTGGGAACTAGTCGAAGGAGAAGTTTGTACTGAAGACACACTGGGTCCGGTTGCCTCGTAAATTCGATCTGCAATTTCCAAAATATCGTCAATTGACTTGTCGCCAATTGCTGTTAATGCAATATATAAACTCTTAGGGAGTTTACGAAGCCAAAATGTTTGCACCAGTTCTTCATTTTATGATTCACCCGCCAGGTTTCGCATGGACCAGTAAGCCTCTGAGGGTTTTCTGTCACCCAATTCCACTCCATCAACTAATATTTCGAGGCGACGTCCCGCTGATGGAGTGTGCCGGTTTATCAGTGCTCCCTTTAGTTTTTCATATTTATTTTTGGTCGGAGGATTTTTAACGATCTCCAACACACTCGCGCATACTTCCCGTGGAAGGGCGCCAATAACGTGAAAAAACTTTGTGGTATCGGCACTGACGTTCGCTAAACTAAATTGTGCTTCAGCTTGCGCGAACCAAACATTAGGGTTAAAAATCGGGAAGTTTGATTCGTGCAGATTCCACTGCTGGAGTATGTTTTGAATTATCCTCTGCGATAGTATCTTTTCCATCCTCTTCGTCAGACATTTGAATTTTATAATTTTTCTTTCAAACCGAACTTGCACTCACACCAAAAACAACGAACGAATGTAAAATTAACTTATAAAGCAATAGAGCAGAAAATGAAACTTACACCCTATAATACAACAAAAATTATTGAAATATAATACAATAATAAATATGTGTTTTCAAATAGTTTAATATGGACAAAATCGATCCACTATTGTGTTAATTTGAATAATTTTTGTTTTCCAGTAACTTGTTATTTGTAACTTGAATGGTAAGTAACTATAATAATTATATTTGTATAAGAGCATTACCCAAATTGTAAATCTAATTTTAATTTGATTTTAAGTTGAAATTGAATTTGGATTCGAACTATATTCTGATTTTGAATTGTTTTGAATTTTAAACTTAATTTAAAAAAAATTAATTGAAATTATTAATTTTAACTAGTTAAAATGGACTCAATATTTTAAATTTTAGTTTTAGTTAGAAATATTTTTTTTATAATAAGAATGAACAAAAAAACTTAGGAAAAATTGTACTTAATATAATAATATAATAAAATGAAAATGACTCAGCTGTTTATTATAATCGTGTTGTGCTGCAATATTTTCCAAAATGGCTGATGTCTCGGTCAATTTTATGCTGGTTTTCACACTCAGGTTGATTTATTTTTTTATATAAAGAGCATCTTTATATTTTATTAAAATGAATAGCTGCTCTTAATTGAATTCGTTGATCTGTCATCATGGTTTTGTGGCATGCGCGAAAACCTTATTTATTTTAAACAGAATTAGAAAACCAAACTTTAATATCTATTAGTTACGGACTTTCTCAAAACTCGCTTTTTATGCTAAGCACTTATCACAGATAATATTAAACTTTACTATGGGTTATCACAGCTTGTAAACAGTTTGTTACACATATTAATTGTAAAAGCTTAACAGATTATCAGAGACGTTAACAGTTTATCACTTTAATTTAGATTTTATACAATAACTTAACTGTTCATCACTTGCTACTAAACGGTTTATCACAGGCTGTTAATTGTAAGAATTTACTAGAATTTCTCAATGCACAGTTTAACAGTTTCTTACAGCATATTAATAATTGTCGGTATTTTATTATTAACGTTTTTTTTACACAGTTTATCACAGAATGGTTTAAAGTTTATCAAAAATATTTTTTAGTTGTACTAACAAATCACAGACTCAGTCACAAATACAAGATTTAATTTGAATTATCACAGTTCTATTTGTTCACAATTGTATTTGTTTTAGTTAACTTTTGTTTTGATTAAAATACTTTGATTTTGCAATACATGTTTCACTTTTTTTTCAAAAACCGGTACTGCATAACTACCGTGTTCAATGTCGGAAGGTCACCACTTGTAGGTATTCAGTTTGGCCAACACCCAATTGCTTTTGATAATATGTAATGCAATTGTATTTTACCTACATTACACTTGTGTATGAATACTTACGGCGTTGACTGTGGTATCGCATGGTGTAACAATTATTATGCGCACTGTGTTATACTTCACAAAATATAATAAACAAGTACACAATAAATTATGATAGAATAATATTTTATTAATTAGAATTGAATTCCATTTATTGGCACTTCTTGTTTATAAATTTTTCACAAGTTTTAATTTGTACATATTTTTAAGTTCATACAATAATTTCGTTTTAATTTTATTTATTTAATTTAATTTTATGTTAGTGTGTTGTTGCTATTATTTTGATGTGTAACTCGTACCGATCTTCATTTTTGACTGACTGATTGACGATTATCAAAAAAACAATTTTTTATTTTGACTCGCGCGCTAATCGATATTTTAGTACTGCATCAATAGGTGCATTCCATTTGATTTAAAATATCGATTGTTGTGGTGTCGACTATGTGGAGGTGCCACACTTCTACAACAATGTAGATTTTTAGTTTAGTTTTAAAATTCGAAATCTTATTTTCTGACTTAATTTATTCAGTGAGTTTATTGTACATTGAGAGCCCTTGGTAAATCGGGTTGTATTAACATCCACTAGTATGGTAAAAATCAATATAATAGTTGCTGGCTTGTCTGGTACCATATGAATGAACGGAGCTAACAGAACTAAAGAAAAAACTATTTTTAATTAATCCCATTTTTATTTTAAAAATAAGCAAACGTATTTCAAAATTTAACAGCTGATCAAATTTAATTATGTTGTTGTAATAAAGCATTGATGAGGGAATGAGCGGAGGCAATTTTTTAATGATTTTTTGACTTATATCATACTAAAATATGTATATAGCAGCTGTTCCATAAATAGGCAATAGATATCGAACACTGCTTTGGATCTGCGAATAGAAGATTAGCATTTTTAATTTCATGGGTAAGATATATTTCATTTGGTAGAGAATGAAGTTTGTTCTCCTAATTTTATCCTTGATTTTCCAATATGATGGCACCAGTCCAGCTTAGAGTCGATCTAAAGCCCAAGATACGTATAGATTTGAAGAAAATTATCGCAGTAAGCTTTGATCATTCACTCAAATATTATATGAAATTGTATAATATTTGACATTTTCATTGTTTTGAAAATATTGTGCTACAAACAAACAAAATGTTAAAAAAAAGAAATATATTGATTTTATATACTTTTTTGTATTTATTTAAAAATAATAAAACTAAAAGAAGTTGTTGGATCCATCTTTATAAGTCCGCAAGAAGAGAAAAAGGGTATTTTACACAGCTGGTAAGGATATTGAAAAATATCCAGTGAAGTAATTAAATTATTATAGTAAATTGTATTTAAATCTTAGAAATCTACAACATGTATATAGCTTTCACAGCCTTTTCCATATGTCACCCGAAATATTTAAAATGATTTTGAATTTGGTGATAGATGGCCTAGTGGAGTTGGTACCAATTTTCACAAGAGTATATTTCCAAAACAAAAATTATGTGTTACGTTAATGTATGTACGTATTCTCTTGTTTAAATTATAATTAGGTATTTACTGAATAATATAATTATTTTTTTAGATTTTTGGCACATGCAGTGTCTTTTAAAACATTATCAATAGATTTCAGGCTAGACTATTTCAACAGTTAATAAAATAATTAAAGAAACGTGCGATATTTTAAATAAAAAACTTGAACCAGTATTTCTGGCACCAGAAACAGTTGATGAGTGGCGAAATTTCAGGGACGATGTTCTCCGTCTCTGGTAAATGCCAAACTGCGGTAGTGCCCTTGACGGAAAACATATTCATATGTTTAAGCCTAGAAAAACTAGTTCAAAGTTTTTTAATTACAAAAATCCTTTAGCATAGTGTTGATGGTAATCTGCCATGCTATCGGTACAAATTTATATTGGTGCTTATGGGTCCAGCAGTGATAGTGGAGTTTTTTCGTTGAATTCTTTTGGGGTATGGTATGTAATATTTTGTTATAACATTTTTGTTTTTTTCTGATACATATTATAGAGTATCACGAGCACGTCGTATTATTGAAAATTAATTCGGTATATTGTGCAATACATTTAGATTGTTGCTAACAAGAATGATGGTCCAACCAAGATTTGCAATGACCGTAGTCAAAACATGTACCATCCTCCAAAATGTTTTGAGGGATTAGGAGAAAGTTTCCTAACGAAATATAGTGTTACCTTCAGCACCTCAAGGGCTATCACACGATATTAATAAAGCCATAGCTATACGGGAAGCAGTTGCTACCTGGTTCATAATATAAATGAAGGGAAGGTCGATTTCCAGGATGATCACATCGATTAAATAAAAAACAAATGGATTTTATTTTTAATTTAATAAAATAAAATTTTAATTCATAAAATATTTTTTAATTCTATATATTTTAAGTTTCTTTCATTTATTTGGAATAATTTATTTGGAACCAAATTTAATGTTATGCAAAACCTGTATAATTGCCAGTCGAGCAACATTTTTTTTCTGGGGAAAACCATTTTAGTTGGTTTGCCAAACGTATACAAGAAATTTAGTTTTTCAGTCCTCTTGCTCATTCTCAATAAAATTGATTAGTTGGTCCTCCAAATTCCTCTTACTTCTTTTTGGAAAATTTTTACCAGAAATTCAACTATATTAGTAATTGAAGTATCATCAATGGTTGGACTTTTTTCTCTGTGGTAGACCTAAAATTATTAATTTAAACATAAGCACCAAATATACAAATCATTAATTGCACATACTTTGCCCGACTCAAAGTTGGTGTCAGAAAATCAAGGGCTTGAATATAACGCCAAGGTTTTTTGCGTTTATATGTAGACCTAGAACTTGATGTCGAACGTTTCTCCTTCATAAAAGTATCGCGAAGCAATTTCCACCTAGTACGGCATTCTTTGACTAAAAATAAATAGAAACACATAGGAAAAAGGGTCAAATCCAAATACATACAAATAACTATTCAACTTACCTGGTTTCCCACAATTGTTCGAAATTTTCTGCCATTTACTTCCCTTCTTTTTTTTATTGCTATAATTTTGATCGCGTAAATCATATAGCAATGGCCTTGATTGAACCAATAATATTAATTTCTCTTCGAAATTTAATGTATTTTCTTCCACGAGTGATTCAGATAAATATTCAATTTTTGAATAATCATAAAATCATTTGAAATATCAAAAGTTTCAAAGTTTCCCATGTTTTTCTCTGTTTGTGCAATGCGAAATAACACGATTGGTTTAATTTAAATTTAAAATTTCCGCGATGAAAAACGATTTTTTTTGCCGCAGGATGTGGAACATAATTTCGCGGAGGCAGATGCAACTTCATTCGATACGTTTCTTAAAATTTAAATTTTTCTAATAAAAGTATGAATGTTTGTAAAGTATTTTATGAATAATAATTTTTTTTTGTTCAAGCTAAGATTTCATTTCATATCACTACATTAAGCAAAAAATGTGCATACTTGCCGCCGATGCGCCGCGCTTGGAGTGATAAACCCTAAAGAACTTTCGATATTTTTTTTTATCAACAGTAATCCATGGATTACTGATTTTTTCCTATACATTTTTTTTTCACTACCAACAACTTTCGTATTAGCTGTGCACAAAAATCTTTAAGTTCTTTAAAATTATTTATGTTTTTTATTTTGAGTGAAATATCGTTGATATTAATTGATTCCTATTTTAAAATGATTTTTTGCGTATTAACAATCAACGAAGGGACATTTTTCATCTCTATGGTTAAAAGCAGCAAACGATGGTTAGAACGATAGAAATCGTGAACAGAAAATAGATAAGGTGGAGTAAATATATCAGTTGATTATGATCTATCACAGTGTTTGTTGTTTCGTTGTTGATTGTAGCATTGTAGCAACACTCCTATCCGTTTCTTTATTCAGTAGGTTTAAATTAAAATCACCGACAATATACATTTTTTTGTGGCTTTAGATAATTATAATAATTTCTTCAAATTTGTCAAGAAGGACATTTTGGTCTGAACTTGGAGAACGATATACAGCACATATATTAATATTTAGTGCGGAGAGATTGATAATCAAAACGCTGTTTTGAGAAAAATACAATTCATATACATTTTTCTGGACACAATTATATTTAAAACATATAAAACACCACCTCCTCTGTTGTCATCTCTGCTTCAGTAATATGAATCATAGTTGTTAGTTGAGTTGAAACAAATCATGTTCATTACTATAAATATTTCACTGAACACAATGGCAAGGAGCTCGAAATCGTGTGATGTAACTACATTTTTTATTTCATTAAATTTGTTCCGCACGCTTAGAATATTTAAGCACATACTTCATTAAAAAATCGATAGAATTGACTGATTTTTTAATTCTGTTAGCTGTATGTTTTATGTTTACATTATCAATTACTTCAAAACCGTCATGCATGTCGAATAATTTAAATTATAATTTTATTGTTTTATTAGATTATAAGCACGAGACTTATTGATTAAACTGAATTTTTTAGATGCTCAATAACGTTTTTTGATCTAATGTGGATGATGTTAGAGTCGCTATCTATTCTGACCTGAACTTTATTATTAGCAAACCAGATAAACTTATAATCAGATTCTCTCAAAATTTTTGCTTGAAGAAATAAATTGGAGTTGAAATACGTCAAGAAGGATCGTATATTAATTTTTTCAGTTTCCTTAGCCTCATGAAATAGGAATTTCGTGTAGAAAATGTGGCCATGCTGTTTTTTTAACTCCATGATACGGCTTTAAAAATAGGGTGACAGAATTTCACCAGGGTGATGGAAGCATACTTTGGAACAGCCAGTTGAGATTGCTGATTTTTTGTGGTCAAACGTTTAATCTCAAGAATATCTTGACTCCCTAGTATATCCTCTCCATCTGTTGGATCTATTGGATCCAACATTAACCAGCCGTGATTTTTTCATCACCCGCCGGGAATCGACCCCGGGATTTCCGGAGCTTAAAGCAAGCATGCTAACCACTGTGCACCGGAGCGGCGTTTGTTGATTCCACTTTCCACCATATTAATATACATATGTATATATGTACTATGTTTAGAATACGATTTTATTCTAAACTGGAATAACAAAACTCTAAAACAACGCTAAAATATTAGGTTATGATTTTTTAACATCAGTTGTCAAAATTTAAAGACCGAATCAGACAATGGTTTTATAACTGTGGTGAAGTCAAATTTTTGATTTCTTGAGTAGTTGAATTGAGGGATTTTGATTTTGGTTTTGGAATTTATGTAATTGTGCATAGAATCTAAGGGAAAAAATGTTAATTTTGATCGAAATAATATTAAGATCAAAAATGTCTTAATTTAATATACACAGTTAATGTTCACTTCTTGTCTAGTTACATTTCATAAATACATAGCTAGTTGTACGTATTTTAGTACTCTATTTTTATTTTTTGAACAAATATAGTAAATATACGGAAGATTGTGACGTAGAATGGTAAGGTTGGTATATTTAATATAAAGTTTGTTCATAATAGCTTGGATATTTTGTTACATATTTATAAATTTAATTGGATTTATATACATGAGCTATGTATCTTTAGTGCTCTGTATATATATAATTATATAAATCATTAATCATTAGTTTAATTTTCAGAGAGGATTATGAAATTTTATTTGAGCTGAATTCATAATTAGCTATTTACATACAGTACTTAATTAAATTATTGGTGCATTATAGGTTTTGGTGAATTGTATCATATTCATTTTAAATTATATCATATAATTATATAAATAATAAATTCTAAAAATAATTTTTCCATTTTTCTTTTTCCAGATAGGTAGGAAATTACTGATTAATTAAATTTTTGGTTAATTATTTATTTTTAAATTTTATTTTCATTTTGATTTTTAAATTTAAATTTGGTTGAGGAGACGAGTAGGAGAATAGGCAGAGACGAAAAGGAAAGGAAGCACTAGCTGGTACGGGTTGGTAGTTAGGGCAAATTTGGGTAAGCACATGTGGATGAGATGATGGAACGAAATTTCGTCCCCCCCCCTCACAACCGCCGATGGGATTTTTAGTGGAGTAGTATGCTGTGTATAAGTTTCATTGGACTCTGAAAGATTGTTGTTCGCTCGCTTCAAATAAATAATAATGTTTAACTTAATATAATTTTCAGAGTTAGCAATGAATAAGTGGTTGCATTTAATTACTTACTTATAAGCTTAGCAATTTTAATTGTTGAATGGTATTTTTTGAGTTTTACAGGTTTCAGGGTTGCACCTTTAAGGGTTGTGCTTGTTTGTAGAATTAATTCAATTATACTAGTAGTTGGAGATTAACTGTAGTTGTAAGTTGCGATAAGGATAAATGTGGTGTTAATTATTATAATATATAGCTGTTATAAAGTATGTATAATATTTAATTGTTAGGTTGAATAAGTGTTACAGGAGAGTTTCTGAGTTTATATAATTCTTTAGTTTAATTTTAGTATAGCAATTAGTGATAATTATTTAATTTTGATTTTCAGAAATATAGATGAATTCTCGATCAGTATTAAGAAACTCCAAGCTTCCAGCTTTCTTGTAGCGTAGTAATTATATTGTCTTGTCATAAGTATTTTTTATATTTGCACTAACAAGTTCATAAAGGTTGAGTATTATTGGTCGAGTATTAAAGAATTAGTATAAATGGATAATTGTTAATGTAATTTCATTGATGCCTATGACATCTTTTGGGCTGTATTCGTAATTAGCTTTTTAGTACTTAGTTAATTCATTAGTGAAATGTATATTCATAATCATTTAAATTATATCATATAATGATATAAATCATAAATTCCTAAAATACTATTTTCCTTTTTCAGATAGCTAGAAAATTGCTGATTAGTTTAATTTTATGATTAATTAATTATTTATTATCTACAATTTAGTTTGTCAATTTAGTGAAGCTGTTATATGCATTAACCTATAATATGGTTGCATCATATTAATTCTAGTTCGTATATTTAATTCTAATTTATAATTTATTTCAGAAATTAGTCTGTAATTTGCAATCTAATTTAATTATTTCATCAGTCTAAAAGAAATAAGGTAATTTCTAATCAAACATTTTATATTTTTAACTTAAATTAAAGTTGCTGCTAAATTTTAACTTCATGGTGTTTAAGTAATAAATGGATTTATGACTTAGTTTAGTTTTTGAGCTTATGATTATTGTGCTCAAATCGATGTTGGAATCGGTAAGCAACCTCTGGAGCTTTGACGGAGATTATGGAAAGAAAGCCAAATTAGCAGCATTCTTATAGACTGATGAATTAACTAATTAATTAATAAATTATTAAATTTAAAAGGATCACTTAGAAATTAACAAGAACAATAGGAATTTTCAAAATATAGCAGAGTTCTAGAATATTTAATCATTTTATAAGGATTAAACTGAATCCCGTTTTTCAGAATAAAGTTACAGCTTGATTCAACTCTCCAGGGTCAACAAGAAGTTTATTAACATGTAGTTAGAAATTGTGATGTCTTGTGCTAACTATTTTACTATATTTATTACTAACAATTTTACTAACTATCGACTGCATAGGTGGCTGAAACCGGGTCGAGTCTCTAATACTAACATTCCTTTCCTATCCTTCGGTTTTGTTTTATGTAAAGGGTGTACGGTGGATCCGGCGTATCCGGGAATCTTGCTGAGGCTTGGTCGTACACCCGTATCAATCAATCAATCAAAAATCAGTTGTCAAAATTTAAAGACCATATCTACCACGATAATTTTTGTTTCTTGTGGTGAATAAATCAAAAAAACTTAATGGCTGTCAAAATTTTAATTTTTAACTATAGTTTTCTAACACATTCACACACGGCCCTTGTTAAAAATTAAAATTTTGACAACCAAACAAAAACATGAAGTACATTTATAAAAACCATGTCGCTATTTTGTTAGTACTTTATTAAAAGTATAATTTATCAAATGAAGCTTTATTAAGAAAATACACAAGGAAACATGTCAGGCTTATGTATCAACTGAACCAATAAGGTGATTTTAATTTACCTAATATTACTTGGGTTGCTGATGATAATAGCAATACATTAATTCCCTCCGCCTGTTGTGGTAGAGCAAGTGAATTTTTGTTAGAATCAATTCATCTTTCAGGGCTAAGTCAATGTAATAATGTCTTTAATCATAATAATAGGCTGTTGGATTTGATTTTAACTAATATTAACCCTAAAAATATATCAGTGAATAGCTCAAATGATGTTCTGACTTGGGTGTATCCTCACCATCCACCACTTGAAATTTTGATCAGATACAAAAAAGTGCATACTCTAAAGGAAAGCAACCCTAAACGCTTCAACTTTAGAAACTGTGATCTAAGTGCTATTAACTTTGAGATTAACGGAGTAGATTGGCTAAATAATTTGGATAATCTCAATACCAATGATGCGGTGGATTTTTTCTACAAACATATTAATGGTATAATTGACAAAATGGTTCCGCGTACTCATTCCTATTTTCAAGAAAAATCTTATCCTGTGTGGTATTCTAAGCATTTGATTAGACTTCTTGGAGTGAAGGAATATTTAAGAATAAAACACAAGAATCTGAATGATTGGGAATATTACAGAATGTTTTCTTTAGTAAGAGCTAGGGTAAAAGCAGATAAGAGCAGAGATTGTGCTACTCTCAATATGTCAATTCAATAGAAAATTTAATAAGTAAAAATCCTAAATTATTTTGGTCTTATTGTAAAAAATTAAAAAAAACTAACTGTTTTCCAGCTCAAATGTACTATATGTATTTCAGCATCCCATTCTAAAGGCATTTGTAACTTGTTTGGAGATTTTTTTAAAACTGTCTATAATTCGAATCAGGGCTTATGCAGTCCCATCAATGTTCAAGCAAACATAATTCAAAGCGAAATATTAAACGATTTATCTGTTAGTGAAGAGGAAACGTTCACAGAGCTTAGTTGTATTAATACTAATAAGGGGTGTGTGTCTGATTTCCTAACCCCTTATTTTCTGAGAAATGTTGCTCACTCCATCTACGTTCCACTCACGTTAATATTTAATAAATCTCTTGCTGAGGGAAGATTTCCAGATCGCTGGAAAATAGCTAAAGTTATACCAGTTTATAAAAATGGTGACAACGCCAATGTTTCCAACTATAGACCAATATCAATTCTGAATTGTTGTTCAAAAATTTTTGAAAAAATTGTACATAGAAAACTCTTCACTTACACTAAATCTATGATATCCAAAAATCAACATGGGTTTTATAAAGGACGTTCTACTTTAACTAACTTAATTGAGTTTACTGAGTATGCAACTGAATCTTTGGATTCTGGCTTTGGAGTTGATGTGATATATACTGATTTCTTAAAAGCATTTGATAAGGTTAACCATTCATTACTACTTGATAAGTTGTATGGATATGGTATCAGTGGCACCAATCTCCTTTGGTTCCAAACTTATCTTACTCAAAGAGTACAGTATGTTGAAATAAATGGAGAATGTTCTTATGAAATTATTCCTGCTTCCGGGGTACCTCAAGGATCTACACTAGGCCCGTTGCTATTTGTTTTATTTATAAACGACGTTATTAACATTTTGGAGAACTCATCTTTATTATTTGCTGATGATCTGAAAATATTTAGCTCAATTAAATCATTACTTGACTGTCATTCACTACAAGATGATCTTAATAGGCTTTATAACTGGTGTGTCTTAAATGATATGGCACTTAATATTGATAAATGCAATGTTCTTAAAATCAAGCCTAGAAATTCTCATTTGAATTTTGAATATAGCATCAATAATGTATGTGTACAAGAAAAATCTAGTTTGCCAGACTTGGGTATAATTATTGATAACAATTTGAACTTTAAAAAACACATACAGGAAACAGTAAACAAGTCATATAAGATGCTAGGTTTTGGTACAAGAATGATGTCTGATTTTACTAGTTATAGATCACACGTTATAATCTATGGATCATATGTTAGGAGTATTCTTGAGTATTTAACTCCTATATGGAACCCAAACTATTCTGCTCATATTAATACTTTAGAGCGTGTTCAACGTAAGTTTACCAGATTCTTGAACTTCAAGTTTAAGCATGAAAAGGAACCATATGTTAGGAGGCTTGAACGATATGATTTATTATCACTTAATAGTAGACGGATTTTTGCGGATGAAATTACACTCTATAAAATGTTGCATAACATAATTGATAGTTATCTCAACAATTTATTTAAATTTAACAATATTCCTTATATTGTGAGGCGTCCTTTAACGTTTAAAGTTGGCACATACAAAACTAATTTTAGGAACAACTCGCCCTTAATTCGTGTCCAGTTCCATCATAATACTTACTTTAATGATTGTAATTTGTGTATTGGTTCTCTATCTAAATTTAAAAATCTTATTGATATTGTTTTGAGAAGTTTGGTAGATAAGTTTTAATTTTGTTTTTCTTTTTATTAATTTTATTAATTTTACATAATGCTAGTTTTATTGTAAATCTTTTGTTGTATTATTATTGTAATTATTTTGTTGTTGGAATTATTATTGTTATTACTATATATATTATTAAATTATAATTTATTTTGATGTTATTGCTATTGTATAGACTGATAAGTAAGTGGAAACTAGTTTTCTGTTTATCAGTTGTTATTGAATCAAATAAATAAATAAATAAATAAATAAATATTACTAAACAAAGTTATGTCTTTTAACCCTAATCAGCATAGGTTGAGTCTCGCAGACTCATTTTAAGTTTATTAGCTAAAAAAAAACCGAAAAATAAATTTTTAAGAAAATTTAGCTTTGTGTATTCCAATACTTATTATTTAAGATCTAGAATCACCTACTAATATTTTTTTAATCGTACCGAATGTAGGCTTAACCGGCCCATTTTCAAAAAACAAACATAAAAGCATGCGTTGAGTCTCTTAGACTCAATAGGTAATTTCAATATAAATGGAGGAAATAACATCTTATTTGATCAATTTAAACTTCATAATAGAATAATTCTGAATTTTAAAGAACAGTGCTATGGAGAATTTTAGTCCTTTTACCTTATTGGTAAATGGAAATTCAACGGAAAAGATGTATTTCTATCATGTTATGCATTTTGATTATATACACTCCAATAATGCAAATGAAAATTGTGATACATGAATTTATAAAATATTTGGTTTATGACAACAATAACAAAATCAAAGGATGCCAATATTTACGATTTCACGATTCAGAAGAATGATCAGTCAGAAGTAGTTAAGAAATGTACTACATACTGTTGCTGTGCGGATGTATCAATCTCGAGAAAGATTTCTTTCCAGCACTAAATTACACATAAACTTGATAAATATGAAATGAAAATTTAGTAGATTTGCTATAGTTCAACAACCAATCCGAGGAATTCCTAATTTTGGAAATGAGCGACACCCCACAGAAACAGCGAAGAAGCACGGTGTACTCCATATACTACTATAGTCCTTGCAACGTTACATTCGAAAAGCTTTAGTAGTTTCGAGTTGGCTCAAAGAGTGCTGAATATAGGATTTCACTTTTTTTCGATTCTGATAAATCAGAAAGTCTAGATGAGTTACTTTCTAAGCGTGAAACCCTTATGAATGAAATGTTTTTGGTTTTCAAAATTTGAACTTTGCTCAAAATCGACAATAATTAAAAACTATTTTTGGCTATAATACGGGAAGTTGAAAGGTTGGTTGGGACTCTGCATTTTCCGTGTCACTGTAATTTCTTCAAAGAAAGCTAACCAATGAATGACCCCAGGCGTTAACCCTACTTTATGAAGTATAGATGGTAGTGTAGTCGCAATACAATTGTAATGCTACAGCAAGCCAATTAGCAAACCGAAAAATGACGATTAGTCAAATATTTCTTGTAAATTTAAAATAGAAATTGGTTATGCCAAATAGAAATAGATAAAGGAATTAATGCAACAACTTACAGAAGGCATTTACTGGGCCATTGTATGTTTTGGCCAAGCACCAGTACTAAATTTTGTAGAAATATTATGTGATGATTATTTGGTCTTGAAGATATTAAAAGTTTAAGTGGCGCATTTCTCCTTCAGCATTTGGGCAGATCCATCAACTATGTAACTGTCAAATTAAATTTTTATTTTTGTTATTGTAATCTGTAAATACATTTTTTAAAATGTAGTAAATATTTTCATTTTTCTTTAAAAATTATATATGAGTCTATGAGACTCATCGCATCACTTTACGTAAGTAAAATGACCAATGCTGATTAGGGTTAACTCACTTGTCAAAATTTATATACGGCTTCTATCGTGTTATATTTTTTATGCTTTTTTTTGTGATGAGTACATTTTTTTATTTTAACTTTTATGTCAAAATTTTAATTTTTAACAGGTTTTGAACTAATTCACACACGGCGGTTAACGTTCGAAAAAAACATGTCTCTTCAATTCAAAAAAAATTAATTATGTAAACGTTTCGGAAATGATTTTTTTAAATTGTCGTTTCTTATTTCCAATACAACTATAAATACGTTTTTGGTTTAGCCGTAGCTCTACCATAAAAGGAAAACCAAAATTATCTGAGGTGTACGTACAGTCGTTCACCTAATTTGCCGTATCAAAATAAATTTATCGATACTCATATTGTTCCGTGTCCATAAGTACATCGATCTTAATATTTTTTAATTAAATCTTTTTAATAAATTTTATGGTAATGTTGATAATCGTGAATTAATTCCACGAAAATATCTTTCTGAACAAACATTTTATTTAGCTTAATAGGAGAAAAAATGATATTTAGACGGACCACTTCAATCAAAAATTAGTTATTTTTGAATTATAATTACCGATAAACTATAAATAATTGTGTACTAATCCCTCAAAAATTTCTTAAACTTTATTTTAAAAAAAGAATTACGTCGATTGGTAAATTTCTGTGACCACTAATTGATTTGTACGATACTCATTTTTCGCTAAAATGGGAAGTTATTAGCTATCTTTGTTAAAGTTCAGTAAAATATTTCACTAAGCTTTTGTGCGGTTTCCACAAATAACTATTAAACATAAATCGTTATAAATCTTTGGTATAACCACCTACACAGTAACATTAATTTTTGTGAAACAAACGAACGTTTTATGTATGTAACTACGTAACGATTATATATATTTCAAAGGATTTTGTGAAAATTTGGCGATAAAAAATTAAAGATAAAAATTATCCAAAAAACAAAAGAACTTTAGTACACAAGATAAAACAAAATTAATAAATGTAATTTAATAGTATAAATATTTCACAGGAATTTATTTAGATTAGTCAACAAAAAAAAAATGAATTTGAAACTTTATCGTTTTATGGTTTAGATAAAATTTCATAAATGATGATTAAACCTTAATTTGAACGTTTCCCTTCTTAGATGTACTTAAAAAGTAAGTATGTTTGTGGGTAGGTACACACATTAATTTGATAAACATAAACAAATATAAGTTTCAAAGATTTAATTACGATAATTATATCGTTAGTTTTCAATAATGGATTCATTAATTATGAAGAGACTGCAGAGAAGGCCGTACATTAAAGTATCCGTGCGAAAATTTTAGGCGAATTTTTGAATATTATTTGAATGAAAATTGAAACGGCTAAATTTTACTGCTTTAAACCATTTTTTTAAGACGGGCAGCTTGAACCCAAATCAACATAAAGGATTTTATATATATACGTATGTACTTGATACATCCGGTTGCCCGATTTCCCGGGAATTAAAATTCAGGCTATTGACAAGTGTTCTTTTATTTGTAGTGTTTCGTTCAATTTTTTATGTTCAACTGAAAACCTTATGTTCATATTTAACTAGAGATCTGATCATCTATGTTTAATATATGTAATGCTGTAAAAATGTAACAACGCCAAATTCCGGATTTTATTGAGTAAATCTACAATAAATAGTTTGAGTAAATAACCGATGATTTATAATAATTCTCGGGTGAAAAGTGATACGCTTTTCAGGAAGTTCCAGCCTCACCATAGTCAGTCAGATATTGTAATTTCAATTTTATTTTGTACCTTATTTCCTCATTTATGAGGTTGTTTCCTGTTTAACCCCATCCTATAGCTTATAACCTTCCTTGTGCATTATTGGTACAGCTTCCAGCCGCGTCAATCCCGTTCAATGTTAAAATGAAATAAAAAATTTAGTTAGGTGTAAACAAAGCAACACGCTGTGCTGAGCCACTAGTAGCATCAGCTGGAAATAAATACAGGCCATTTAGAATTAATCTATAAAATATTTCGGGATCGGTACTAATGCCCGTGTTACAAAATCCCGTAGATCACAAAAAACCGTATTACAAAATCCCGTATTTCAAATTCCCGTATTTCAAAATCCCGTAATATGAATTTTTTACGGGATTATTAAAATTAAAAAATAATTTTTGGTTTTAAGTAATTTTTTGTATTTTTTTTTTAATAATATGTAGTTTTAAAAATATTTAATATTATTTAATTTAAAACTAAATTATTCGTGATCTACTTATCTAAATAAAAATGAAAATCTGTATGTATGTTTGTGTTTTATACGTTTCCACACGGATCATCTAATCAAATTGAGTTTTTGTATAAGGGTTTTATACCAAAATGAGCAGGTTTTCGTAGTATTTTCAAAGAGGTCTGGCCTCTGGGTGCCCCCAAACAAAATGTTTGTAACATTTCGAGGGTGTTACATTGTTTTGACATTTTATTGCCATCTTTTACTTATGAGCAGATTTTCGTGGTATTTTCTAAAGATCGGGCCCCTGAATCTAGATGCCCTCGAATACTCCAATTAAGTTCAAACGATTACATCCTGTTCGAATTGCCCTTGTTATCACCATCAATAAGGTAAATGGCCAATCTCTGAAGACAGCTGGAATAAATTTAGAGTCTAAATGCTTCTCTCATAGTTAATTATATGTGGTTTGGTCCCAAGTCGGCAATCCAAAAAAACTATTTATCTATGTCAAAGATGGTAAAACAAGAAACATTGTCCAGAAGCTTTTTCTTGAATTAGGTACCATTATTTAATCTTATTTATTTAAATATATTTTATTACTAAAATGTTGTTATCGTTTATCAACGAGCTCGATTTCTTTATACTTTGAAACTTTAATTTTATTTGCTTTAATAGGTACAGATGAAAAATTTGAAATTTATAACTTTGCAAAAATAAAATAAAACATATTTTTGTTACCCTGGGCAAAGCCGCGTATTCCAGCTAGCTATTTTATAAAGATCGATTTTATTTTTTATTGGAGTAAACTTTCTGCTTTTTTCTGTTCCGAGTTCCTGTCCCTTGTAATTTTTCGCTTTTTATGACCCATACACAAATACACACACAAACACACACATACACAGACATGACAACATTTCTCGTATTCTATCATGATACATCGGCTTAGGTTAAAAATCGCGCGATTTTTAACCTAACCTAAGCCGATGTATCATGATAGAATACGGGATTTTGGCATACAGGATTTTGCAATACGGGATTTTGTAATACGGGATTTTGGAATACGGGATAATGTAATACGGCATTATGTATACGGGATTTTGTAAACGGTATTTTGTCATACGGCCAACTGTGCCCAACCCAAATATTTCACCTATGTACTTATCTTTAAATTATAAATTACGATCTACCCAATTTGTTGTTGCCATAACCTGAAATGAAATCATATAAGACCGCATGTCCGCATTTAAGATGGCCGCGATGTATGCAGATAATATCCGGATAAATATTTATCCGCAATTTCAACCAACCAAAATCACTGAAAATGAAAAAAAAATTCCCCTCCAAGTTAAAAAAATTGTATCTTTGAGCAATTTTATCCACAACCATCCAACTTTGGAGGTGAAATTCTTTCTCATTTTCAGTGATTTTGGTTGGTTGAAATTGCGGATAAATATTTATCCGGATATTATCTGCATACATGCGGCCGCCTTTAACATTCACTGCAATACACTAAACCTATCCCTCGATTTACGAAATCTCTTTTTACGAATTTTCGAAAATTTTTCGGAAAATTCGGTTAACGTAATTTCGTTAACGTATTTTCGATATTTATGTCCTGAAATAATTAAAAATATTTAAATTAATAAGAATGAATTGTTTTCAGTATCATTATGGCTTAGCCATAACTATTAGCTACCTATTATAATTAATACCAACTAAAACCATTGTGAAACTTTAGTTTCTGTAAAAAATAAATTTCTTCTAAAATTAGATTTAGTTCACAACTAAAAAATCAAAATCAAATTATTACGAGCGATACTTGCCAGTTTTATTAAACCTTCATTTTCTGTGCCAAGTTTTGGAACAGAAACATGCTGAATTCATTGCTATTCGTATTGCGCCTATTTTGAAATTTAAATGTCGGAATTTTACTTAGAAGTAAACCATATAGGCAAACTAATGATCCATTGTATTGTAGGATTACAAAGACACACGAGCACACGACACTATTATTGTAGTAAGTAAAGGAAGTTATATAGGAAGTATTTTATACTAAGGCTCTAAGCAGACTATGGTTTATTAAATCCGATTTAGTGACTTTTCGAGATTAGTTGTAGTTAGATTTACGATATTTATGTTTTATTTTGAGTTTAGTGACTAAAACGATGTAATGGGGGTATGTTGGTTTGGTTTGGTTTGGGTGGCGGTCCACCAGGACCGGGCATAGACACAAAAAGGTCCGTAGCCATACCACAAATTAAAAATTTTTCCTCCAACTCATTGAAACCACTTTGAGCTTGCTATGAAGCGCTGGATACTCCTGACGTCCTTCTCGCTGAGCTCCGCCAGGTCGTTGAAAAGGGGTGCCTCTAGAAAATTCAGTCTGTTTCGTGCCAGACGAGGACAGGTGCAAAGAAGATGAAGTACTGTCTCTTCCTCCTCTTCGTCCTCGCAACTACGACAGTAGTCATGTGAGAAGAAACCAAGTCTACTCGCATGTCTGCCTATGAGACAGTGCCCCGTAATCACTCCAACAACCACACTGATCTGACTCCGCTGAAGTGAGATCAGCTGTTTGGATCTCGCCAAGTTCAACTTTGGCCAGATCTGCCGAGTTATTACGCATGAGCTACTATTTGACCATCTGTCATTCGTCAACTTACTAGCTTCCTCCTGAAGCAGCAGTTTACATACCGCAAGAGGAATTTCAATATCCTTTTTGCTGTTTGAAATGTGGTCCGTTGTACCACGTCGAGCCAATTCATCGGCTTTCATGTTCCCCGTGCTAACGAAATGTCCTGGCACCCATATGATATGGATGTTGAACTGATCTGTCATCTCGTTAAGATATGAGAGACAGCTCTGGACTACTTTCGACGTGAGAAGGTGTGATTGAAGCGCTTTAATGGCTGCCTGACTGTCCGTATATATGCGAATATCACTAGTCGATATTACATTATACCTCAACCAGTCCACGACTTCCTTTATCGCAGTTACCTCAGCTTGAAAAATGCTGCAGTAGTCAGGGAGACGAAAGGAGAGGTTTAACATGAGTTCCTCGCAGAACACCCCAGCCCCTACTCCTGTATCCCGTTTTGAACCATCAGTGAAGAAGTTCAAAACTCCTGGTTCCAAAACTGCATCCATCATCCAGTCCTCTCTAGATGGGATAATAGTCCGGAACTTTCTATCAAAAGATAGTGACGGGACAGTATAGTCGGTGGTCTTGGGAAGCCCTTTGTTACAAAGTATAGATGAGTGCCCTGTGTTATTGCAGGTCCACATTAACGTGGATTTCAGTCGTATGGCAGTGCTAGCTGCCCACTGTTTTCCCATGATATCTAGAGGAGTTAGAAATAGCAGAGTCTCCAGTGCCTGAGTGGATGTGCTCCTCATTGCACCACTGATCCACAGAGAGATTGTTCTCTGAACTTTTGTCAACAACTTTAGGTTGACAGTTTTGTCCAGAGCAGGCCACCAAACTGTTACCCCCATACAGAAGAATGGGTCGAACTACTGCTGTATATAGCCAAAGGACCATGTGGGGCTCCAGCCCCCAACCTTTCCCAATTGCATTTTTGCAGGAGTATAGCGCTACCGTAGCTTTCTTTACCCTTTCCATAATATTCGGTTTCCAGTTTAATTTACTATCTAAAATGAGACCCAAGAACTTTGCTTCACCTGTAAATGCCAAGTTGAAACCATTTAAAGTAGGAGGATCGACATGAGGAATTTTATATTTCCTAGAGAAGAGAACCAATTCGGTTTTCTGTGGGTTCACATTTAGCCCACAACCATTGGTCCATAATGAAAGAATGCCCAGAGCATTTTGAATAAGCTCGCTAAGTGTCCCGGGATATTTTCCCCGAATCCCAATAGCGACGTCATCCGCATAGGCAACCACCTTGAAGCCAGTATCCTCCAGCCTCAGCAACAGATCATTTATGACCAAGTTCCAGAGAAGGGGGGACAGTACGCCACCCTGCGGCGTGCCTCTGCTTGCAAATCTTCTGGCGGAGGATTTCCCCAGACTGGCATTTATGATTCTGCCTCTTAGCATCTGATCTATCCAGTCCTTAAGAGAATCATCCACTCCTAGATTCGAAAGTGCCCGAGTTATAGCCCCTGTTAGCACGTTGTTAAAGGCTCCCTCAATGTCCAAAACGGTTACCATCGCGTAGTCTCCATATTCGAAGGATTTTTCAATAAAATATGTGAGAGAATGAAGAGCAGTTTCTACAGATCTCCCCTTGCAATAAGCATGTTGAGATTTGGACAGCTTTTCCGGCACAATCGTGCCTCTAATATGAGCTTCTATTTGTCTTTCCAGTATTTTAAAAAGGAAAGAAGACAAGCTGATCGGTCTAAGGTCTTTGGGACTGCAATGTGAGCGTTTTCCCGCCTTAGGTATGAAGACAACCTTCACTTCTGTCCATTTACTGGGAATGTGACATAGTTCTAGGCTGCCTCTAAAAATTACCTCTAACCAGGGAATGGTTAGATCCGTAGTTTTTTGTATATCCGCAGGGATAATACCATCAGGTCCTGGCGACTTGTATGGTTTAAAACTGCTTATCGCCCACAGAATCTTTCTTCTGCTAATAATTTGGCCTACGAGGCTGCTTGCCCTTTTACCTACTGATATAGTAGGTGCAGATTCGGAACAACCAGGAAAGTGAGTCTCCAATAGTAGTTCCAGCGATTCCATACTATTTGTGGTCCATGCTCTTACCGAAAACTTACCGAAATGTAGCCCTTAGTCGGGGGCAATTACTCATCAACTATAAGCATTACCTTTAATTTAAAGATATGATTGCTTAGATTGGTCCTTCGGCTTTATGTGTCACGCATAATATTATTGCAATGACGTCATCCGGCGGCAAAGGAACTCGCGCCGCGAACCTCTGATATCGACCGATTTAAATGCTTGAACCAGTGTAGCGGGAGAATGGCCTATCCGATCGGAGATCCGATGGTGTCAATTTTTGCGTAAAAAACCAGTGGTAGCTAATTAATTTTAAATTAAATTAATTAATCTCCACATAAATTTTAATTAAAAATTCAAACTACAAAATAGGAATTTATAGAGATTGAAGCCACTATAGCAAGAGCATGCCTCATCAGATCGGAACAATTCGGTTATTAATTTGTGCTTAATATTACTGTGGCAGATAATTTATTTTTAATCAAAATAATTAATCTTCACATTAATTTTAATTAAAATTACAAAGTACAAAACAGCGATTTACAACCAACCATATGAGAATCACTTATCTGACCGGAGTAATTCTGTTGTCAATTTGTGCGTAAAGAAACTGTGGCAGATAACTTATTGTTAAGTAAAACAATTAATTTCCACATAAATTTTAATTAAAATTACAAACTACAAAATAGCGATTTACAATGCTTGAGATCACTGTAGCGAGAGAACCCCTCATGCCTCATCTGATCGGAGCAATTCTAGTGCTAATTTAAAATAATTAATTTTCACATAAATTTTAATTAAAATTTGGGTCTACAAAGTGGCGATTTACAATGCTAGAGAGCACTATAAAGGGGGAATGCTTGATCTGATAGGCCATATGTCAGTGTGGACTCTGATGTATATTTAACCTAGACTGCGTGTCCACTACACTAGCCTCGGCGGCTTTGGGAGGCACTTGTCTGGAACTCACATTCATCAGGCACATCTCCGCTGAGACCCTGCGCTTCATCTCGTACTTCTCATACCATCGCCCAGTACTTAATCGTTTGCAAACAATCACTGTACTCTCATTTCATGGTGCTAATAATAAAGAAATTTATTTTAATAAACCCATACATCGTGCCATTTCTCGCACCTCTTATAAACATTATCACGGAAAACACCTACGGCCGGCCGTGTAGAAATACAGCCTACCTCGAATTTTTTATAAAAACTATAACATGTTAAGTGTATTAACCGTAATTTGAAACGAGTTTAGCTAAATTGGATTTAATAAATCGCAGTCTGTCAAAGGTATAAGCTGCAGTTGCAATATGTGTACTCCACATTAGGTTCAAAGTTTACTTCTGTTATTACTTCTTGCAATCAATTTACGATACCATAGCACCGAACGTTATACCAAAAAAGACACTTATAGAGACAAACAAAGCACCGATATAATAGACGTTTTTTATTCTTGGTATTTACATCCGAGCTATATTTTAACCAAACAAATCAGCCAAATAACCACAAAAATTTGATTTGTTGGTTTAGAGCGCGGAAGTAAATTTAGCTAGCATAAAAACCTTCCTTGTAAACGAACCTCTGACTATTAATAGGTCTAAGTATTTCAGGATCAATTTTTACTTATTTGTTTTGTCCAATAATAAATATTTAACCCTCAGGATACTGACTGGGTTACCGTAACCCAGACAGATTTTGAAAGTCGCGCCATTTGAAAGGAAGTGAAAGGTGGGGGTCCGGAGTGGGGGGTAAAAAATCTTTGTGGTAGTGTCTGTGTAAGCCGTGAGTGGCAGCCTCAGTCTGCGCTTGGTGCTCGAGTGGTACGAGTTGGAAAGTTGACCTCGGGTATTTCTCACCCAGTCAGTACTAAACGTTACAAAATCCGTATTTTCGGGAGATAGAAAAATTTTTTTTTTTTGGAGTTTTGGCTGGAGTAAAGTGTTTTGGTTTGTACAATTTACTATTTTTTATATTTTTATTATTAATTAATTTTATTTATTATTAATTAAAAATTTATTATTGTGTATCCTACCCTCAAAATTATGCTCTATGCTTATGTACAGTAGAATTCTCTTATAATGAACGGTCATAGGACAAATAATTTTGTTCATTATAAACGTGTGTTCATTTTAACCAAAAATTTGGTGATAATGAACGGCGTTCATTATAATCAAATGTTTGGTTTTAAAAAACGGTGTTCATTATAACCAAATGTTTGCTAAATTCTTTTATCCTTTACAATTTAAATCAAAATAACACTCAAATGAAAAGAATTGATTATGGAATGGAACTTGCGATGCAACTTGTTAAACCTGCGCTAGCTGCTAGACTAGCGCTCCGAGTTCTCTCGACCGCAAAACATTTTACAAGTGCCTCAAATGTAATAAGGCTATGTGCAGAGACCATGTAGCCAAAATATGCTGCGAATGTGGAAATGCAGTCTGATTTTGTTTTTTTATATTTTGAACAATAAAACTTTCATCCAACAATCAATTTTGTTATTTATTTATATTACAGTTGTGCCTTGTTACGATAAATCAATCATGGAACGTTTTATCGCTATCCTAAAAAACGGGTGATTTCAAAGTTTAAAAAAAATATAGTTTTTGGAATGGATCAAGAAACTGATTCAGCCATTTTAAAGAACAACTTTTTAGCTTTAAAATGCAACAAGAAAAATTTCGATATCTTTTTTTTTCACAAAGTTATGCAATTTAAAAAAAAAGTGATTTTTCACAAAAAAAAATTTCAAAATGTTTAAACTTTTGAATGTATCTTTGTTTAAACAAATTATTCGATAAATCTATTAGCACCCTCGTATTTGTGACAAAATGGACTATCGATTAAAAAAAAAAACGTTTCAATTGGCCAACTACAGCCCAAGATACAGCCAATCAAAGTTGCCGGGTTAGGCTAACCCATGTCAGTACTGAACGTGACTTTTTTATAGTCGGTACCCTGAGGGTTAAAGACATTTAAATTTACTAGAGTGCATTTTTCGCTGATTTTGAATTTGCCGTTGCACAATTTCACAGCAGATCTTAAGAGTAACTGAGATATTTAATATAAAACTTCCAAACGAGTTCACATTTACCTATATCTTAAAAATAAACATTTGTAAGCAAACATATTTACATATATCCAAATATAAACCCATCTTCGTACGTCACCTTACTTAACGGTTCTATTTATTTATAAACTTATTAAATAAATCGTATATTATACATACAATAATAATCCTTCTTACGTACAAATAGTATCTTCGGCGACAACAATTTTCATCGAATAAAAATGGTCTGATACATTTATTGAATTTTCCCCAAATTAGTCATAAAATCATTCGTCGCTTGCTCGAAATCGCAAAATACAGTGTATGTATAATGTACAACAAGGATAACAAACCAGAATCGCACCCCAGTGCAATACGATTTGCATAATTTTGTGTTGGATGAAAAAAATTAAAACGGTTGGCTGGGCGGGAATGAAAAGTTTTTTATCATTTCAATCTATCACTGAACGGAAATCACGCTTCAGATTCGCAACTCCTGGATCCCGCATTCTGTAGTGATTTTCTTTACGATTTTATGATTTGCGATAAAAAAATCTGCTGCCGCTTTCGTATTTTCCAGCACTCAGAACTTACTCTTCAGTTTGTTTTTATTCACTTTCTGTTCCTTTTAAATTAATTTTTCAATTCTCTTTACTTATTTTTGATTTTTATATATTGATATATTTACACAAAATAATTTTGGCGCACTCTATTTTGAGCATGGAGTCATTCACAATACAGTGTGTAAGAAATGATCGAAATTAAATAAAAACTCCACGCTCCATTCCTCTCTCCTGATTATTATTTTATTCGGCATCGCGAATTAATATTAGTGATGCCAACACAGATCCCCAAGGTTTGGTCATTTTAAGATTGCAAACAATTTAATTAAAATACTTTATAAAAGTAATTTTCAGAAAAAAATAACGATTAATTGACTTTAAAGTCAAAGTCTTTCTTTCATGATTAGTAACAAACGAATAGCGCGTGAACAATAAAAAAACGATAGAATCGATCTATTGATAATAGAATAAAATAGAAATATATTTTGGCGTGATAACGTCTTCACCTCAGAGACTCATATTTGGAAAGTGAGCGACACAATATGTAGCCCTTGGTCAATTAACCATCAACAATATGCATTACCTTTAATTTAAATATACGCGATTGTATAGTTTGGTCCTTAGGCTTCGTACCTCACTCATAATATTATTGCAATAATGTCATCAGGCGGCAAGGAAAGCCGCGCCGCGAACCTCTGTTACGATTTATAGTGTTTGAACCACTGTAACGACTCATCGGAGCAGTTCTGGTCTCAATTTTTTGGTAAAAAATAGTGCCGGTTAAAAAATATTAATAAAATAATTAATCTCCAGATAAATTTTAATTAAAATTACAAATTACAAAATAGCAGTTTACAATGATTGAGCACTGTAGCGAGAGAAAGCCTCGTGTGATCGTAGCAATTCTTATGTCAATTTGCGCGTAAAGAAACAGTGACAGATAATCTATTTTAAATTAAAATAATATGATAATTCTCCACATAAATTTTAATTAAATTTATAAACTACACAATAGCTTTTTACCTTGCTTCAGAGCACTGTAGCGAGAGAACCTCGCATCTGATCGGAGCAGTTCTGTTCTGGTGTCAATTTCTCCGTAAAGAAACTGTGGCAGATAAATTATTTTAAATTCAAATAATTAATTTCCACTTAGATTTTAATTCAAATTAAAAATCTTTTTCTAAAAAGTTCTTATGAAAAAACTTGTAACTCAGTGGTGGTTAGAAATTATTTTCTCTAAAAAATAAAATTTTTAAAACAAAACGATAAAGTTGACAATCATTTTATTCGATCTTGGGAGGTACTTCTGTGGATCTCACATTCGTCATGCATATCACTGCTGAGACTCTGCTCTCCCTCTGCTCTTTTCGAGCAGTGGCTATAGCGGTATTGGTGATTGATTCGCCTCTATCGAATTGATTTTTGGAATCCTTAAATAAAGGCCGATATAATTTTATGCCCTTCATTTTTAATTCGGTTTCGATTGCAAAACCTTTATCGACCATTATCGCATCGTTGTGTTGAAGTTTGATCAAGTTTTCTTGGTTAAATATGTACATATCTGTCTGATGATTTTCCCGTATATCCTTTACTTATGTAAGTTATTAATAATCCAGCTGGACTAACAGCAACTAAAAATTTTACGGTGTTCCTTCCCTTGTAGTAGTGTGAATATGTAACCACCTTACACCAACTTCTGTGCAATCTAGTACAGCTCCAACGTCCGCAAAAGCTGAGAAACAATCGGGAATATTCATTTGCACCTCTTCTTAAGAAGGCCAATAAATTAATGATCTCATAATTAATGCTCTCATAACGGGTAACATTTCCCTGAAATATTTGATACAAGTTGAAACAGCAATTCCAAATAATACCGATATCACCGAGAAATCGAGATTTTGTTTCAATTTTATCAGCACTAGCAGGATCTCAATTTAATACAAAAATTTCTTTTAAAAATTCGATTGTAAATATCGGGCTTGAGGCTTAAATTCATAATGCTTTTCTCTATTAATCCTATGGTTTTAGTATCGCTTAATGAAGTCATAATATTTAGTGGAGACCCCGATGTTATTGGGTCATCAATTGTTAATTTAGACTTCTTTTCGATATCTTTGGCGATGACTGAGTCAAAAACAAAACTACCTTGAACTGCAACATTAGCAGTTGAGTTACTGGGTTTTCAACAACCATAATTTCTTCTGATGCCCCTGAATCTTAATTATGTTCGTTTGACAATTGAGATTTTTGTAAATTTTGGTATTTAGCAAAAATTCGATTTTTGTAATCGCAGACTTCGTTGTTTTGGCGGTGGCTTTGTAAATTTGCTGTGAGGTACATTTTTGGACGGAACCGCTGATTTTTTTAAATAATGTTTATTTGCTGCTTCTAAAATATATAAACGTTATTATATTCAACAAAACTACGATATTTTTGTTCATAACTTACTTTTATAATCTGTATCCTCAAAATGTTTTGAATAAACACGATCATTTTTGGTAATGGATTTTTTATTAATTCGTGTAACATGCACCCATTTTTTTTAACACCTTATCGTTGGGAAATTGGTGAAGAGCAATACTGGTTTCCTTGTTACAATGTGTTCTGCATTCTGACACTGAACAAATTTTGTTACTTTTATTTTTATTTGCTTTGTCCATGTTTTAAATTTATTTAAATTAATCACTTAAAATAATTTTTTCACATTCAAACGTTAAAATAATTTTCTTCCCCCTTGGCTCTAGTTTTAAAATCATCCACTAGATGTCAGATACTTTGCGCGAAAAGGCAAATAAACCAATTTTTTTTGGTTCAGCACCCTGATTCAAATAAGATAATGGGTACGTACTTGCAAAAAGCGAAGCCTACTTTAATGAATACGTAATTTTTCGATTTGATTATTATGTACTTCAAATAAAATCGAAAAATTTCCAACTAAGTGTGTGCCAAACGAAATAAAAAGCGCATAAGGCCGTGAGTGAATCGGGTCAAAAGTGTTAAAAATTAAAATTTTGACATCTAAAACAAATTTATTCACCACAAAAAAAACAAAAAAATTTAACGCGGTAGAGACCGTATCTAAATTTTGACAAACAATGTTTAAAAACCTAACCAAACATTTTTAAGTTGCGACTTGTGAGTGTAAAGAGAATAAAAGTTCACCGAAGAAATTAAATAAAAATATTTTCGCGTTATTTACGAGTGTTATATTTTATAAAATAATGAATTCGCAACAAACACAAAAATATCGTTCTCAACGAACAGTGGATAAACCATATGCTACATGTAATTATATATTTCTGTTTATAATTTATGCACATATATAAAATTCAGTTTTTTTAGGGACACACAGCGAAAGAATGGCGTTAATCCAATCAAGGATAAAACACGATGTTTTATTTTCTTCAAAAAACTCTAACATGAGTACGGGCTGGAGGTAATTGATTAAAATATGAGAGAGAGAGCTATTATTAAACAAAAATTTATATTTCAGAGAAGTAGTTGCTGACTGTAAGTCAAAATTGGGGCCAGATAAAACGTATATAAAGTGCAAGAAACAGTGGACTGGACTACTAAAAAAATATAAAGTACTTAATTTAAAATAAGTATAGTGTATTGTTTATTTAAAAGGCACATTTTATTTATAGGGTTTCTTTATATTAAATACGGGCGACTGAGCAGGTGACGAGGCCCCTGAGGATAAATGTAGTAAAGAGGAGTGGCCTTATTACGATCTGCTTCACAAATACGCGAGCTTGAAGGACAACTACCATCCTCCATATTTGCTTTCTAATAGCAACGGGATTTTTTCCAACCCAGATAGGGAAATGATCGAGGAATCTGATACTGATGAACAAGAAAATCTAGAAGTTATGCCAGTCCCATTAACATCACATAACTCCATTTCAACGCCATCTACATCTTCTGATCCATGTAACCTTTCGGCATCTTCATCGAGTCCACCCAGCGTTTTACGACCATCCTCGTCCCGGGCTCGGAATAAATTAAGCGTGGCTGAAAAAGAAAGAAAAGCTCGTGAAAAGGCCGAAAAAAAATTGAATAAAAGAATCAATAATTTGATGAGTGTCTTTGGACAAATTGTTAGGACCGACTATCCAAACGTAAACGTCGATAGCCTTCTTATATCATCGGGGTCAGATGATTCCGACTAAACAAACCCTATTGCTATTTACATATATAGCAATGCTGATTCATATTATGTATGTGATAAAATAATACTATTTACAGGTTGAATTCAAATGTGATTTTTATTTAAATATATAATAAATTTAATTAATATAAATGAATTAATGAAATATACGAGATAAATGAATGTTTTTATTAGATCAGTTGCTCCATAAGTCTGTTGCGAAAAATCACGGCTTCCGAAGAATCTGCTTCATCAGCAATATTATAAACATCGACCGTCACATCTACGTGCTCCATTACGGCCGCTGCTTCGGCTATTGGACCAACGTCACCTCCAGAAACACAAATGTTATGAAGAACACAGGCGGCAAATACGGTTTTAATAGAATTTTCTATTTTTAGCTCAAGTGACTTATTAAAAATGTTTCGCCATCTCATTTTCAGTAGTCCGAAAGCACACTCCACTACGTTTCGAGCCCTGCTGTGGGCTGTATTGAACCTTTTTTGCTCGCCGATCGCATTTTTAAATGGGGTAATTACTGCTATCGGGCTTAATTGGCATGGGTATCCACTATCGCCTAGCAAATATGAACCGCCACTTGTATACGTTGCGTTTTGGTACAACGGGCTATTTTTAAATACTCGCGTATCGTGGACCGATCCAGGAAAGCCTACAAATACATCAGTAAAAAGATGACTGCTATTCACGACGGCCTGACACTGGATTGAATAGAAGCCCTTATAGTTTATGTATTCGTCATGCTTCTTTACTGGGCATTTAATGCGAATATGACACCCGTCTATAGCTCCTATCGCCTTGGTAAACATGCCGCTCTTCGATCGTCTACAAAATTTCATGGCAATTTCCTCCCGCTCTTCATATGCTGGTGGCTTAATGATATGCCTCATATTTTGTATGAAATGCTCTAACATTTTGTGAATGATTGATTTAACTGTGAAGCTGTATGGAAAAAAAATTATTTAATTTTTAATATAAATATGTATATATTCGTAATATAAATAAACACATAGCCGTTTCGACTTACCGACTTATTCCAACAAAACCACCAGTTACTCGATAACTGCAGCCGGCTGCCATCCAGTATAGAAATACCATGAGCTCGTACTCTTTAGCCCAACCATGGTGCTTGTTTGGCATTAGTTGAACTATTTTTTTGAAACTAAAATAGTTAACTCGAAGATGCTCTTGGGTTTTCTTTTCACTTCCATTTAAAATGGCATTTACATCGTCCGAAATAACTCGTAATCTACAATATTCTACCGGCTTCAAAAAACAAAAAAAAGAATTAAATAAATTTACATTAATATTTCCTAAAATAAACTTCGGTACTTCTCTGTATTTTCTTCTAATCTTAGGCAACAAAGCAGCATTATAATATGTATATTTCTTATAAAATAAAATAATTAGAAGTAAAACTGGAAAATAAATTTTAAGCACACGTTTCATTTTGAAATTTTGTTCGTTGTCAAAATTTTAACCAATTTCACACAGCAAATTTAAGTTTGGTAGTTAAAAATATTTCACCATGGCAAATTTTTTTTTACCAAATTTTTAACCAAATATTTTTAACATATTTACACACGGCCTAAAAAGTTAAAAATTTGCATTTTTATTCACCACAAAATTTTTTTTTTGTCTAGGACCACTTAAAATTTGTTGTTTTTTGTTTTGTTTATATGTTTGTTTATTTTTAGTTTCCGAGTCAAAATACTCTTCATAATCGGCTTCAGAACAGTGTCAATGAATTAAATAGAACAAATTTAGTTTATTACTTTAAATTTTTTTATTATTTATAATTTTATAAAATAAAGACAAATATTTTTGAAATTAAAAAATCTCGTTAAATGTTTTCAGCAACTAACCGCTCCAATAGCGAGTCTCGAAAAGCAATACCTTCGTAGTATCACGACTATAAATCGCCTCGGTTCGATCGATATGAACGTTAATTTCCGCCTTCCAACATGTTAACGTTAAAATCTTCTTTCATAATCCATATATGGTATTACGTAAGATACACATCACCGATTATTAATTTAATTATTAATTTATTATTTAATTCTTTATTATTTTATTTTGATAACCACAAACGACGAAACGTCAAAAATTTTAACTGCTTTCAATTGGCACAGGGCACAGCAAAGCAATTAAAAAGTGAGGTAGATTTTATTATTTTTACCACAGTTAAAATATTCAATTTTTTAACCGAATGGCCCACGGCCTAAGTAATAAAAGAAAGCTTTGCTTTTTACGAGTTTACACGTTTACCCATTATCTTATTTTTTAGAAAATCAACAGTACACCCAGGGCTCCTTATTTTTTGCGATTTAAAGTAAATTAAAAATTACAACAATCCCAAAAACTTACTAAAACCGATTTTTAAAAAAAAGTTTATTGAAACAAATACAATTTAGATGAACCAAACATTGACTTGCAATATAAGCATAATCTTCAACAACATTGATTGAATTTTTACTTGATTTACTTGATCTTTTTCTAAAATTTTTTTGTTTATCAAGAATGTTGATGTTATCTAGACTAATTTAATCGTTTGTATTTTTTTCATTTTTGTGTTGAAAAAATATTTTTCCTTAAAATTGTTTTGTCTGTCCTGTATAAGTAGCTTTGCAATCACATTACACTCTTGTTATGTTAAAGATATCTTTAATTTTAGAAAACAAATTGTTGTTTAAACTTGTGGCTGCATGCCCTATAGTTTTAAAGTTGGCATTTTTGAAAATATTTTTATTTTTTCGTAAAGATTTTTATCATGCGTACAGATTTTAAAGGACAATTCTGTAGTAAAATAATGTTCAGTGTATTTCGGTAGTAAAATACTGCGAGAAATCTGAAAATATTGGTTATTTTTAAAGAAAAAATTAACAAATTATGCCCCGCCCCATTAATTCCAAAATTATATGGCTTACCAAAAATTCACAAATAAATTTGCCGCATAGGCCAATTATACTCATAAGTTCCAAAGATGGTCTCACATATTCGTTATCATTATTTGTTTGATAAATTCTAAAAACTAGTGTAAGAAAAATAAATTGTTACATACAAAATTCTAAAGATTTCACAAAAGTAATGTTACCCAATCCCACGAACTTTTCTGTTAATCTCTTTATATGTTACGTCTTTATTTACCAACGAAAAAAAATTCTTTTAACAACAAATTTTTGGCTACCAATAAGTCGCATCATAGCAAATTTAGTAATGGAAAATTTAGAAAATTTGGTTTTATTTTTTTTTAATTTTCAGCCATTGCTTAGATTGGGTGTGCGATGAATACTCGAACGAGAAAGGCATGTGTTTGTCTTTCTGCGTAAATTAAATTGTAATTTAGATTGTAAATTCAGTCAAATAAAAGTGCATTGCGTACGAATAATAATTTAATTAAATTAAATTAATTATTAATATTTAATTCATAAAATTATGTAAGTGATTATAGGATTCTGTGTGTGTTTTAAATAAATAGAAAGTGATCTTGATTATAATATAAACAAAACATATTTTTGTGTAATTTAGTGAAAATGAATAAAATAATATAAATTCATTTGTTTATTTGTTATTTTGACATGAGAGAGTATTACTCATGTTAAAATTTACATAACGGTACTGCTCATGTATCGTTTGGCATGTGGTTGAAACCCATTAATAAACTTAATTATTCTGCTTTACATTTCAATAAAAAACAAAAATTAAATAATATTAATTCTGTGAAAAATTACAGTTAACGTTGTTTATAACAAAAGGATTTGTGCACACACAGATTTGTTCTCATTATTATATGTGCAATATGCAAAAATTAAAAACACGATCTAGTACTATAATGATATAGTACTAGATCGTGGTATACTAGATCGTGAATATCTTTCACTTTAACTTAAATCTCCGCAAGTTTAAAATGATACCCTGCTCGAGCAGAGACAAATACTTATATTCAAGATTTTTATATAATTTGGTATCAATGACTCTTCTTATGTATGGGCTCATTATTGCGTTGAAGAGCAAATTGAGGACCAACTAAATTATCATCAACTAGGAATGTTACCTCATGTAATAAACCAGAATTGAACATTGGTCTTGAATAGTTGTAGCATGTACAGCCGTATAGCCATTTGTTTCTTGCACAAGGGAAATTAATCGAAGCAGTATCCACACTAAAATTAAGACAAAACCGCATTAATTTGGGCATAAAATAGTTATTTAGAGGTCAATTGCTTATCTTATGGTGTCGTTCACATTTTGTATCCTGACAATAAATCATATTCCGTTTATGCATACCCCTACACCTGCAAGTGTTGAAGGCCATAGTTCAATTTCGGTTTATTGAATTAGGTACATTCCTATTTGACGATGAATTAATTGGTCCTCAATTTGCGCTTCAGCGCAATAATGCTCCCATTCACAAGTAGAATTATTGCCACGAAATTATTCAATAAATCTTGCTTGTAACATGTGGTTGCGGATACGGAAGGGTTTCGATTTAAACTAGCTAAGGCTTAAATTAAAGTGAAAGACAATCAGAGATTCAGAGTCTAGCAAGAATGAAAATTTGTAGCAGGATGCTAAGATAAAATAAGCACTTATTCTTGGTTAATTAAATAATGATTTAATCACTTAAGTTGTATTATGCGCTTCGTCCATTTTTGTTGCATGTTTATAACATCTCGCAAGTGAACGCACTAATTTGGGCATAACACGATTTTCCAGAGTTCAATGGGGTTGTGCTTAAGATGCCCTTCACTTTTTGTTTCCTGACGGTAAATCCTATTCCGTTTGTTTATCTGCCTTATTAATTACAACATTTCAAGGCCAATGTTCAAATGAGGTAACATTCCTAGTTGACGATAAATTAGTCGGCCCTCAATTTGCTCTTCAGCACAGTAATGCTCCCAATACATAAGAAGAGCCATTTACATGAAATTTAAAAAAGACAATTCTTGCTTATAATTTATGGTCTCGGCCAGAGCAGTTCTCGATTTAAACTTGCGAAGGTTTAAATTAATGTGGAAAATACTCACGATCTAGCAAGACCAAAAATTTGTAGCAGGGTGCTAAGAAAACCGAATGGGAATGTTTTTCTATATGATTTTCTACCTCCGTATGTAGAAAGATGTTAAATTAATCCGAACGAATTATGGAGGTGACGAGCCTTTGAAATATTATAACGAACTAAGTACTTTTTGCAATTTTAATAAGACGAAATTGGAAATCATCATTAAAAAAAATTGGTTTAGTTAATTGATTTTATTTAATTTAAGAAGAGTTTTTCTCCTTCTATCCACAGAGAGAAAATTTGTTGAAATGTTCAGGTACAATGAGTACATAATTGATTTTCCTTTTTTGTTGCCAATTATTACGGTATTTAGAGTAGGTACTTTTTACACGCTACATAAAATTAACTTAATTGTAACAGTTAATAGTTGCAACACAACTCTACATTCAAGATTATTACTCAGCAATTACTTGACAATATCCCGTGCAGGGTAAAAAAAAATTTGGTTTGCGCAGTCCATCATTTTATGCAAGCAACTTGGCTATTGGCAAACCCGCCATATTTATCGACTTGTATTTGCAAATTTTTTTATAGGTTAGATTTTTTTTATTAATAAATTAAAAACGAACAACATAAATCAAATAACATATAAAGTTAAAGCTCCTCTCGAGTGAAGCTAAATATTCTAATCAAATTTGACGTAAAATTAACTAGCTAATACCAAAATGAAAAATTTTGCGCATAATTCTTCTGCACGAAGAAAATCAAAATAGTTGTTGCGCATATTATAATCTAGATGACTCAACTATAAAGTCTACACTGATTTCGCGTAGCAAATTATATGCACGGACCAATAACTGTACCCTAAATTGGGTGCCTATACTGTATCCTAGGTTCTCGAACTATATTTGACGAGTTTTTTTTTTTCAAATGGAGTACGATAATGCAGAATATTCAGATGAGGAAAATACGAGAATGTAACCAATAGTCCAAACAAAATCAAAATGATTTATCTCTTCACAATTTTTTCAGCTATGAGCTTATTTGTAGTTTTGTGTAGACCGTATTATGATTTAGTTTAACCAGAGCCAAAATTATACGACATAATTTTTTAGAAGGTTTATTAGTGGTATAACTTTTCAATGTTCGCCATAGGAATCCATAGTAAAACTGATGATTTCTAGCTTCAAGTTTTTCAATGAAAAAACCGAACATATTATAAAATGTTTATATAAATGTTTTCTACATATCTTTAACAATAATATACAAGAAGGCTTTATTGGTATTAAATAAATATTAATTGCAGAAATATTAAAATTAAATTATTTCTAAAATATATTTTTCGAACTTTCATTTTGAAAAACACGTCAAAGACGAACTAAAATAATACATACTTGCTAGATTTCAGAGATCATAATTACGAATTTGTAACGTTTTCATTTAAAAAATTTGTTTAGGCAAAAATTTGTTTTCTCATATGTTTTGTGTTTTTACCAGAGCCTACTGTATAAATAGAGCCTCCAGTATCGACTGTATTTCTTACTAAGCATAAAATAAGGTACCTACATGCATTTTTTTCTTTACTATGAAACTACATATATGGAGAAACGATTATTTTCATTTACAGCTTTAGTTTGGTAGAAATGTGAGATTTTGTTTTGTTTTTATATGAAAATGTTCATGAAACATGTAATGTTATTTGATTGAAAAATCGAGTCTTGAAAATGTTTATTTCTTAGTGAAAATCGTCACGAAAAATGAGGTATTTTTGAAATTTACAATATTGTTGTTTTTGTAATATACGTCATAAACATAACATGAAATTTATAAACAATACAATAATCATCTCTTTCATTGCCTCCATTCAAATTTGAATTCGAATATGTTTCTATTGTTATTTTGAATTTGCAAAACATGCTAGATTGTTTTGAGTTTTTGTTTCCTTCGCAATCATTGTATTGATTTAATTTTTTCTGTTCGGCTCTTTTTGATTTATTTTAATTATGATTGTTGAGTGGAGACATGGTTGTCTTTTTTTACCATTGATTTTAGATGTGGACAAATGATGACGTCATTATATTGAATTTTCTCTTTTTAATACAGATTGTTATTGTTATAGAATGTTTTAAATTTAATTTCCCTTATTTTCTTTTGAAATTGCTGGAAAATAGGGAAATTTTAGAATCTGTGTTTTAAATAAGAACGACATTGAGTTGTTTGTCAGCTATTTGAGAAAAAATTATTTAACTGGATTTAAGTTTTAATTCATGTTTTATCGTCAATCGAAATCGCGCTTATTCATACAAACTCTATGAAAATAAATGAATTTTTAGTGTTTCTATAGCCCTTATTTTAAGTTCATTTTTGGCATGCCAGCTTTATCTACATCAAGATAGTTCTGGTTTTACTATGGAAAGATGGATTTTTTTCTTGTATAATCAGAGCCTACTGTATAAATGAGAGTTCCCAGTATCGAATTACACCCCGATTGCCGTAGTCGTATCCTTTGTCACGCCAAATAACAGTCAAGTTTTAATATTATTTCTATAAATCCTAGACGACTACTATGAAAACATCATATTGCACTGACTGCTTACGACAATAGTCATTTTAAATGAATACTAGCATAGCTAATGCTCATTTGAAAATATATCGTGACAAGAACAGTCTTTTGAAATGACTATTGTCGTAAGCAGTCAGTGCAATATGATGTTTTCATAGTAGTCGTCTAGGATTTATAGAAATAATATTAAAACTTGACTGTTATTTGGCGTGACAAAGGATACGACTACGGCAATCGTGGTGTATATGTTTTACTAAGCTTAAAATAAGGTACATACATGAATTTTTTTCTTTACTATGAAACTATATGAGGAAACGGTTATTTTCATTTACAGTTTCAGTTTATTAGAAATATGAGCTTTTATTGTGTTTTTATACGAAAATGTTCATAAAAGTTGTAATGTTTACGTTTCTCACTTCGTTCCCTTCCTCTGTACCTACAAACTGATTTCGAAGGTAATATTTTTGTGATTCTTTTTTCAACAAAAATTGTTGGTGATTCTTGTGTTTCTTTCCACTACCACTAACAAAAAGTTATACAACATTTCCGAAGGTCATATTTTTATTTCTATACCAAGTACGGGACTAGGTGGCATACTTTGATATTGAAAATATTTTTACATATGCATACATAGACAAATACTCCAAAAGAATTACATAACAAGAAAGCAAGTGGAAAGTGAAATTGATTTCTTGAAAGCAAGTGTAAAATGGCTCAATAGTTGTGAATTTGCAAAGCATGCTAGATTGTTTTGATTTTGTGTTTTCTTCGCACTCATTGTAATGATTTATTTTTTTCTGTTTGACTCTTTCTGTTTTTTATTTTGATTGTTGAGCGTAGACGTGCTGTCGTTTTTCTTACTATTGGTTTTACATGTGGATATATGATGACGTCAATAAATTGAATTTTCTCTTTTCAATACATATTGTTATAGTTGTAGAATGTTTTTTAATTTAATTTCTCCTTATTTTCTTTTTATTATTGCTGGAAAATAGGGAAATTTGAGAATCTGTGTTTTAAATGAGTAAGACATTGTGGTGTTTGTTAGCGATTTCAGAAAAAAATATTTCACTGGATTTAACTTTTAATTCATGTTTTATCGTCAATCGAAATCGCGTTTTTTCATACAAACTCTGTGGAAATAAATGAATTTTTAATTTCATTTATCACATTGCGGCTATATTTACATCAAGATGGTTCTGGTATAATTTAGGTTGCTTTGGTTTATCTCGAACAGCATACGGAGCTTGATTGTGGAACTTTTATCTAAACATAGGCGACTCTAATTAAATTGAAAATTACTCAAGGGTAAAGTGAGGTCAAATGCTTAGCGAAAGTCGCTAAATTTTTGTATTTGATTTAAATTGCATTTATTAGTGATACGATCATGATGTAGAAGTATTGGTTATTAAAACGAATGAAGAACAGAAATACCTTCGTGAAAACTGTAAATTGATACATCATAAGAAGACACTAGATTACCTTTTATAATATGATTTTAGAATTTTTGAATTAAATCCAAAATGAAAATTAAAACCGGTTAAACAAGAAACTAATTAGTCAATTTCGCTTGTTGTAATAAAATATAGAAACACAAGTACTATGCACATACGTATGTTTGAACATATTTGTATGATCTGCCATCACCTATACAGGTGCAAGTTTATAAATTTAGCATAAATAAACTAATATTTTATGTGTATCTGTGTGCTGTTTATGTGGCATGAATTTTAAATTATGAAATCAAATGAAAGATAAAAATGTTTATGTGCACATAGTCGCATATACTAATTTTCCATTTTCCTCATTATTTATTTATGTGAAGCGAATTTCCGTAGTCTATTTTTGACATCTTAATTCATTTTAGTAGTCCAATTGAATGAGTTTGTTCGTGCTTCTCTTTTTTTATTTTTTATTATCTGAGTGATATGTGGACTTGACCCAGTATCTCTTCTTTGTGTAAAATTTCTGTACGAAATGTTTTCCGCACTTTGAACAATATTTATAGATTGGTAAGCAAAATTAATTGTGAAATGATTTTAATTAGTATTTCTTGGTTGAAACCAAATGTTATTATTTTGTTTATATTGAGCTAGGTGACCCTTCAACAGAGGAGCAAATGCCTTTTTTCATTAAGATTCGTTTGTCTCGAGCCCCGACGTGATTTCATTTTGACATATAAAACAAGCAAGATTATTTCCTATTCATCAGTTGAATTATTGAGGTACTAAATTCATTCAAATTCAATTGATGAATAAGAAATAAGGTTGTTTGTTTCTTATGTCTAAATTAAATCAGTCCCAAAACTGATCGAGATACCCGTAACTTTTTCGCTGTTTACTTCTAAAGTCCTACCTTATGCATGCAGAAGGTACCCGCAGCTAGGCAAAATTCTAGAAAAATTCTTAAAAAACCAGCATCAAACCATAACGATTTTAGTGTTCGCTATCAGTTGGTTTGTTTGTAATATAGGTTTTGCACTCCAAATGTCTCCTTTTGCACTTCAAATTCAATCTTTCAAATATTCCATTCATTCTTTTGCACATCAAATACAACCATTTGCAAAAAATTTTTTGATTGGAGGTCGAATTTGATTTGCAAGATGGTTAAATTTCAGTTACAACAGATACAATTTGTATGCAACAGGTTCAATTTCATTTGCAAAAGCGAGAATTTGATTTGTAAAATAATTCTTCTAAATTCAGTAAGCACATTTTGGTGTTGGATCACTAACTTAAACTTTTGGCAATATTGAAGTGATATCGCTGCAAAACTACTAGTTAACGAATTAGCTTCGCTGCTTAGCACGTTTCGATATATCGTTGTAATGTTCATCAAAATCAAGAATAAATTGTTGAAACTTTCTTCCTAGAAAAATAGCTAATCGCGATTGAACCAATTTCTTGTTACTGCATCAGTTGAGCTTCTTTTCGGACACTAGGAGTCTTTATATAGGCTTTTGAAATTTTTTGATTTTTTTTTCTTGGAACGTAATTGTTTTTAACTATATTTTAAGACCTTAAAAGTTCACAGCAAATATAAACTTGCAATGATTACAATTTGGGATCTTTTATTGCAATTTTTTAAATTCAATTCCCGGAAACAGCGTAAAGCAAATTTGTATGTTAAAAGAAAATTTTTGCTTGCTTATAGGTACAAGAAGCATACTTAGGGGCCCAAGAAAAATTTGGCAGAAGGCCACTGGCATTAGCCTCAATCCTCATCCCAAACCGCAAACCGAAAAATTAGCTGCATATATAACTCATCTTTGAACAAATCAAGCTAGGGGTGGCGGTGGGGTTGAGTTGAGGTTTAGTGAGTTTCTCCTTCAGTGGAGTAAGTTAGGATAGGGTAGCTGTCCTAAGGAACCGGTATAGACACAAAAATGGTTCGTAGCCATACCACATACAATTTTTCTCGACTCTACTCACTGAACCATACAGAGCTTACAAGAGGCATTGAATACACCTGACCTCCATCTCATTGAGAGCTGCCAGATCGCTGAGGAGAGGAGCTCCTAAAAATATCCATCTACTTAATGCTAGGCAGGGACAAGTGCAGAGTGGGTGGAGTACAGTTTCTTCCTTCACTACATCCTCGCAGATTCTACAGCAATCATTCCGTGAAGAAGTTCAAAACTTCAGGGTTCAACATCTCTTCACTTAGCCAGTCCTCTCTGGAGAAAATATCAGTACGAAACCTATCTTCAAAATATGGTAATGGAATCATGTAATCGGTGGTACTAGGGATGTCTTTGTTACTCAAAATGGATGAGTGTCCAGAAATGATTTGAGCTTTATGGCTGTGCTCGCTGCCATTTGAGTGCCCAGAATATTTAAGGGTTAGAGATGAAAAAGAACTTCCAATACCCAGTACTCCTGAGCGCACTATACTAATACTCAAGGTGAAAGTTCTCTGAATTTTCATCAGCAACTTTTGGTTATCCATTCTGTTTAAGGCTATAGTGACCAAACAACAATCCCATATAAAAGTATGAGCATTATCACCGAGGTATAGAGCCATAGCATACGATATGGTTTAAGACCCCATTGTTTTCCGATACCGTTTTTACAGAAGTATACAGCTATAGCAGATTTCTTTACCCTTTCTAAAATATTAGGCTTCCAACTAAGTTTACTGTCCAAAGTAACACCTAGATATTTCGCTTTATTAGTAAATGTCAAGATAACCATTTAAAGTAAGAGGATCAATCTGAGGAAGTTTGTATTTCCAGGAGAAGGGGACCACCTCAGTTTTACGTAACCAGTAACAGTTCATTTATGACCCAATTCCAATTCCAAAGAAGGGGGTACAATACTCCACCTTGTGGTGTGCCCACACCTATAAATCTGTTAATCGAGAATCCGCCCAGCTTAGCCTTCACGATCCTGCATTTCAGCATCTTATCTATCCAGCCACATCCAGACTCGACAAAGCCCGAGTTATTGCCACCGGTTTAACGTTGCTAAAGGCACTTTCTATATCCAGAAAGGTAACCAGTGGAGTATGTCTAAAAGTTTAAAAACGAACATTTAAAATCTCAAATTTTTAATATAATTGAACCTAAACAATGCTTTGAAAATTTTGAGATGTATAAACTGGACTCAGAAATTAATTTAAAAATAAGCTTTGAATAGTTTCACTATGTCATGAGATCTTTTGAAAAATGTAATAATCAGCTTGCATTATGTTATGAAACAAATTATCATTTTATAAAAGAAGAAAGAGGTGAAATATTATTTAACTGGATACTGCAGTTTTGGTTTGAAATACTGTGACGTATTCGGAGCCTAAAGCATTGATTAATAAAAATTTTGTGTAACGATACATTGGAGTTGGTGTAAATTCGTTTCTCGACTTTTGCAGCCAGAGTAATGCTTGGAGCAATGTTGGGGCAAAATAATTTTTTGGGTATTATAGTAATTCATAAGATTCATTTACCTTCGAGATTTCCGAGTTTTAATATTTTTAAGTTAAATGCGATTAAAATCCTATCTACTGATGATATTGACCAGCCGGTGGGCTACCGATGTGAAGTTTTACAGAAATTGGCTACACAAATCTGTATAAAGTGTAAACAGAAAAAAGTGTTGACGTACGTAAAACAAATGTTCCTACGAATTATAGTTACCTTCATTGACCTGCATACCGATTCTTATGAAATCACCTTATAATGACGTCCATTACCACGTTTTTTAAATCAGTCCGCAAATTGTGATTGGCTCTTTAGCCCTATATATTATATATGAATAGCCCTTTGTAGTATAACCACGTTAATTACCTGTGATCAGGTATATTGAATGCCGGAAATAAAATACTATGAAATCGACTTGATATCTGTGATATCCACTATCTATGACAACATTTGTAGGACCATCCTTATGTTGGGATTGGCGCTATAGGCTCATATATATGTTATACATATGTATATGTCATGTGTACGGTCCCATTTAGCTGATACAGATTTTAAATACCCGTTATCCAGGACTGTGAGTGCTTGGTCTAAATCCTCTTGGAAATAAATTGCCATGATGTCCAGTACCTGTGATATACAAATTTAAGGTCAATCCGTATACTGGGATTGGCGTTAAACAAGCTTAAGCTAATGGCCTAATTAATTTGAGACATGCAGATCTTAATCGTCCTGAGGAACATTAAGTGCTGTTGTGATCAGCTCTAAAGGCACATATGTGTTGGGCTCTTTATAGTCGATTAATACTTTGTCGAAAAATACTACTTACTGGTTCGTAAAGACATTGAATGCTTAAGTCCACTAGTCATAATAACATGTTAAAGTCCATCCGCATGTTGTAATTGGCGTTAAAGGTGCATATAATTTTAGGTTCCCTTATATTCCGTTTATCGCGTTAACAATTTTGGACGAGATAAATTCAAAGAAATGAAATGTCCTAATTTTTTAAATAAAATTAAAACATTCTGCTATAGTGGATTGTACCAATTTAAATTATAAAACTAAAATTTACATAATGGTTCGTTGTAGGAGTGTTAGGTAGCTGCTTGTCACCTCAAAACCAATGCTCAGTTGCACTGATTTTCAAGAAACTTTCACTATTATGTAGCATATATGTCTAGGAGTAACTTAGAATTTGTATCAAATTACCCCTAAATTGAAGAATATTCTATGTACTTAGCAATTAGGCTTAAGTACTTTTAGTGCCAATCCCAATAAATGGATAGTCTTAAAATTTGATTTTATGCAGGTACTGGACATCATTCTAATTTATTTCCATGGAAATTTAGATCAACCGGAAATTTAGACAACCGTTAATTAACATCTATATCAGCTAAAATGCCCATCCACATATGCATCTATATCAGCGGTAATATGGACATTGTAAGGTAATTTTATAAGAATCAATTTGTGTCAGGTTCTTAAACCTAACAAATAAAGATTCTTGAGAACATTTTAACTATAATTCGAATAGCTACATTGCTTTTATGTACGACTATCCTTTTTTTTTGTTTTCACTTTATTTGAAAAAATTTTCTGCATAAAAAAACTTCACACCTGGCGACATTTCACTAAAGTTATTACTAGTCGCCGGAGAGCCCCCTTAATTTTTACATCAACATGTCAATCGCCTCACAAAAGGTATCTTATTAATGTTCGTAAGCATTTTTGGCAGAACGATTTTAGCTAGCAGGTAGTTAACAACTACTTGAACCAGATAAGTCAGAACTATATTATGACAACACATAAGAAATCTCTAATAGTATAGACATTTTTGAAATAAATTCTGACGTGGTATCTATAATTTTGTTCGTAGGCTTAGAAACCAAACACCTGGTGTTGACTTACCTCTGATGTTAGAGGGAAATATCTCTTTGTGTTCCGTATGGTTCAGTACCTGCCCCTGCTGTATATTATTTTTATTCTTGACATCGCAAAATCATATAACTAAGGATTCTTCTAGATTCCAAAATATCTGAATTCTTTGTCAGAGTACTTGATGCTGGAAACACATGAGCAGAATTCTGTAAGCAGCAAAATTAGAATACACAAGTTTAAATGAATTGAAATACATGTATTCTGCTTGCCATGTAGAATTCTGCTTCATGTCTCTATTTCTAATTTTGCTGCGAATCAGTAGGCTATATTGCGTAAAAGATAACAAATCTAGTACAATTCGTATATTTTTTATTTTTTTCAATCAATTTTTTTAATTTGTTGACAGAAAACAAGTTTTGTGTGGCAAGTGCCAAATTGGAGGATAAAAATTAAATAACTTGTGACAAAATAATGCGTCATTCATTTAAAAAAATTGTATATTAAAATTAAATATGTATCAGATAAACGCCACAAAAAAAATTCTGCTTATCAAAAACGACGCTCATGTAGTTCACCCGAATTTCTGCCGGCAGCGATGCTAGCAGAAATTCTGCTCATGTGTTTCTAGCATTAAGGAATAGAATATTGTGATTAATGCTGAAAACAGATGTGCGGAATTCTGCAAGCATCGAAATTAGGAAACGCTAGTTTATATGGCATGAAATACATGGATTCTGCTTGCCACGCAATTTAGCAGCCTTATGCTGGAAACACATGAGCAGAATTTCTGCTAGCAGCACTGCCGGCAGAAATTTGGTTGAATTACATGAGCGTCTTTTTTGGCAAGCAGAATTTTAATTTGTCGTATTTATTTGATACATATTTAATTTTAATGTACAATTTTTTTAAATGAATGATGCCTTATTTTGTCACAAGTTATTTAATTTTTATCTTCCAATTTGGCACTTGTCACACAAAACTTATTTTCTGCCAACAAATTAAAAAAATTCATTGAAAAAAATAAAAAGTATACAAATTGTACTAGATTTTTTATCTTTTACGTAATGTAGCCTACTGATTCGCAGCAAAATTAGAAATAGAGACACAAAGCAGAATTCTGCTTGGAACGCAGAATTCATCTATTTCATGCCGTATAAACGTGTGTATTCTAATTTTTCTGCTTGCAGAATTCTGCTCATCTGTTTTCAGCATTATGCTGGAAACACATGATCCAAATTTCTGCCGGCAGCGCTGCTAGCATAATGCTGGAAACACATGAGCAAAATTCTGTAAGCAGCAAAATTAGAATACACAAGTTTAAATGAATTGAAATACATGTATTCTGCTTGTCATGTAGAATTCTGCTTCATGTCTCTATTTCTAATTTTGCTGCGAATCAGTAGGCTACATTACGTAAAATATAACAAATCTAGTACAATTTGTATACTTTTTATTTTTTCCAATCAATTTTTTTAATTTGTTGACAGAAAATAAGTTTTGTGTAATGCTGGAAACACATGAGCAGAAATCTGTAAGCAGCAAAATTAGAATACACAAGTTTAAATGAATTGAAATACATGTATTCTGCTTGCCATGTAGAATTCTGCTTCATGTCTCTATTTCTAATTTTGCTGCGAATCAGTAGGCTATATTACGTAAAAGGTAACAAATCTAGTACAATTTGTATAGTTTTTATTTTTTGCAATCCATTTTTTCAATTTGTTGACAGAAAATAAGTTTTGGATGACAAGTGCCAAAATGGAGGATAAAAATTAATTAATTTGTGACAAAATAATGCATCATTCATTTAAAAAGATAGTACATTAAAATTAAATATGTATCAAATAAATGTCACAAAAAAACATTCTGCTTATCAAAAACGACGCTCATGTAGTTCACTCGACTTTCTGCCGGCAGCGATGCTAGCAGAAATTCTGCTCATCTGTTTTCAGCATAACACGTGCCAAAATGGAGGACACAAATAAATTAATTTGTGATAAAATAATGCACAATTCATTTAAAAAAATTGTACATTAAAATTAAATATGTGTCAAATTAATGCCACAAAAAAAACATTCTGCTGCTTATCAAGAACGATGCTCATGTAGTTCACCCGAATTTCTGCCGGCAGCGCTGCCAGCAGAAATTCTGCTCATGTCTTTCCAGCATAAGGCCCGTTGCACATTTCAGCTAAGCTAAGCGAGAAATGTAGTTTTCGTTAGCTTTGTTAGCTCGCCTAGCTCACCCCTTTGCACTTTCCAGCTGATAACTAGCCTTATACAAACATACATTTCTAATTTTATATCTTCCCATTAAAATTTTTTATTTTCAACCGGGGATAAGAATTTAGCTCACATCGCTTAGCTTAGCTTAGCTGAAATGCACAACGGGCCTAAGGCTACTAAATCCAAATACTTGCAGAACAAAAGCCCACTTGGTTGAAGAAGGAAATGTTCTAAATATTCAATCGATAATGTTATACCACTCAAACAGCATTAAGAAATATAACAACTAAACAGCGTAACGAATCTAATCAAAAGCTTTGATCTGACAACGGAAAATTTGGTGCAAGAAACTAAGTAAGTCACTTTTTCGCGATGATCGTTCAGCCGAAAAAAATAGATACAGTGTAGCGAAAATATCCGTGCTTACGGTTTCTCAGGGTGAACAATTTAAAGCTCAGAATTTTCATAGTTTGCCTCTATAATGAAATTAAAGTACCAACTTATGGTACTAAAGAGTTCAATTTTGATTTAGAGAATTTATTCACTTTGTATGACTATAGTAAAATTACAGTAAACACTTCTTACAGGAAGGTCCCACACGGAGGCTATTTGCCGAAAAACTGGGAATTGCTGAAAAAAGTTCGGTTTTATGCAAACTCAATCAATATGTAGCCTCTCGGATAGCCCTTGGTTGAGTCCGCTTTTTTTGATTTTGATTTTTGGTAATTATCATTTCAATATTGTCACACAAGCTGATCAGTACCCGATACTTCATATACTAGACTTTTCTGATCGATTGAATGAGTGAAAGTTATTTTCAAATATCGGTCCAAAAGTTAATTTTATAAATTTTCATGCTGAATTTGTTCTCACACCGAAGGTAATCAGGCTTTATAACCTATAAATAACTTAATTAGCCCTCAGGATACAGACTATAAAAAAGTCACGTTCAGTACTGACATGGGTTAGCCTAACCCGGCAACTTTGATTGGCTGTATCTTGGGCTGTAGTTGGCCAATTGAAACGTTTTTTTTTTTAATCGATAGTCCATTTTGTCACAAATACGAGGGTGCTAATAGATTTATCGAATAATTTGTTTAAACAAAGATACATTCAAAAGTTTAAACATTTTGAAATTTTTTCTTTTTTTTTAAAATTGTATAACTTTGTGAAAAAAAAAGATATCGAAATTTTTCTTATTGCATTTTAAAGCTAAAAAGTTGTTCTTTAAAATGGCAGAATCAGTTTATTGATCCATTCCAAAAACTATATTTTTTTTTAACTTTGAAATCACCCGTTTTTTAGGATAGCGATAAAACGTTCCATGATTGATTTATCGTAACAAGGCACAACTGTAATATAAATAAATAACAAAATTGATTGTTGAATGAAAGTTTTATTGTTCAAAATATAAAAAAAACAAAATCAGACTGTATTTCCACATTCGCAGCATATTTTGGCTACATGGTCTCTGCACATAGCCTTATTACATTTGAGGCACTTATAAAATGTTTTGCGGTCGAGAGAACTCGGACACAAGTTGCAGCGCTTTTGTTTAGCCATTTTGTTATCAACAAATTCATGTCTTATCTCCATGTCCTCTGGTAAATCTTTCGCCTTCAAAAAATCTTCAATCATACCGCGCAGTTTTATTCGCAACGTAGGGGTAGCTAGTCTAGCAGCTAGCGCAGGTTTAACAAGTTGCATCGCAAGTTCCATTCCATAACCAAATTTTTGGTTAAAATGAACACACGTTTATAATGAACAAAATTATTTGTCCTATGACAATAATGCGAATTCCACTGTACATAAGCATAGAGCATAATTTTGAGTGTAGGATACACAATAATAAATTTTTAATTAATAATAAATATTTAATTAATAATAAAAATATAAAAAATAATAAATTGTACAAACCAAAACACTCTACTCCAGCCAAAACTCCAAAAAAAAAAAAATTTTCTGTCTGCCGAAAATACGGATTTTGTAACGTTTAGTACTGACTGGGTGAGAAATACCCGAGGTCAACTTTCTAACTCGTACCACTCGAGCACCAAGCGCAGACTGAGGCTGCCACTCACGGCTTACACAGACACTACCACAAAGATCTTTTACCCCCCACTCTGGACCCCCACCTCCCACTTCCTTTTAAATGGCGCGACTTTCAAAATCTGTCTGGGTTACGGTAACCCAGTCAGTACCCTGAGGGTTAGATTAATACAGACGAATCCCAAACAGTTCGAAACAGACGTTATACATTGCCAAGAGCAACTTAGTGAAGCAATACTTCTATTATAATACTTCTAATGCAAACGCTGTCAATAATGAGCACTGCAGTTCAACAGAAAAATGGCGTAGCTTCTGTTAACTGATGCTCACCATAACTCAAAAACGCTGCAGTGGCCGAAAGTGACACAATCATCATTCAACGCGAAAATTTGGGATAGGCAATATATCGTTGCTGGCAACACTTCTATCTATTCGTGCAGTGCAGCATCTATTCGTCGGTTTCACGATTATTTTCCAAACCGATTTAAATCACAAACAAATTCAAAAAATTGAAGATAAAAACAGAGCAGATACCGAAATATGTAACTACAGTAATTTGGATGATTGGTTTTCATGTTTTGGAGTTTCTGAAGTTATTGAATATACCAAGGAGCCATGGAAAATGAAACAAAACCCTCTAAAAAAACACAACTAAAACAACGACAACATATTAATTGACAAAACGATTTTGCTTGGTATTGCAGTGGTGGTATTTGCGAGAAGGCATTATAAAAGTTCACAAATTTTAACGTCTACGTTTGGTAAAATGAGGGGAAATTTAACCCAGATTACAACTTTGAAATTTTATTTTCTCGGCACGAGTAATGCACGATAAACAACGTCAGTATAAACGCAGTTTTCATGTATATTTTGCTCGATCTATCTGCTGACTTTTATAATGTTCTTATAATATTATAAGCGACTCTTATGTAATAATTTTAAGCCTCTCTTGAGGTCTCTCTGCGATGAGCCTCGGCTTGTTTGGTTCGTCTACGGGTCCTATTTTCTCATGTTGCACTCGTCTCAGTTATTTCATTGCGATCGTTCGAATTGTAGAACCGCCTCAACGGTCTTGAGGGTTTGTAAAAGTAATTGTAAAAACACAAAGCTTGTCTGTTTCAAAATCTTTTGACGATAAAGTAACCATTAAATGATGGATGCATTCTCATTATGGCTTGAGGGTAATAGATTTCGCTAGCCGTTGGCTAAAACGTCTTGCTCGCAACGCAAAACGCCAAAACGTCTTAAAGTTCACCTAAAAGTATGGAGCTGAGTTAGAATGATTTAAGTGAGCACTGTCTCGATATACAATGATGACTGTATTCGCTTTTTGTTTAGATGTCCTGTTTTCATCAGGTTCGGCCAATTCTAAATTCAGTTATCAATATGTTATTACAAAATATAATTACAAGCGATATATGTATACGGTTTTTATTATAGATCAGTGTACATAAATTATTCATAAAATTAAAACAAATAAAAATATTGATGTATATTTTATTTATTTTGCAGGCGTACGATAGTCGACAACTAATGGTAACCGTATTTGTATGTCTATGGGGCGCACGTTTATCTGGTTATCTACTATATCGTATCGTCAAAATAGGGCGTGACAAACAATTTGAAGACAATAAACGAAATGTAATCCGATTTGCAGTTTTCTGGACATTTCAGGTAAGTGCGTACAATTTTTGCATTCAATTTTTTTATATTTTTACAAAATACATATTTGGATGTTAACAATATCGAATTGTGAATAAATGAAAATTTATAAATATTGTTTTATCTATGCTAAAACTACTGTCTAATTGAAATGAAACATGTCATGTACAGCAATGAAAATAAAGATTACAACTTTGATCTTCAGACTTCAATATACAAGATATTAAACAGTTTTCCTCTGTTATTATTAATTTTTTTTTTTTTTGGAATTTATCCAAAATAAAACGGCTTTTATATAATCCGCCAACAAAATAAATCGAAAGAAATTATATTTTATAAGTAACGGATAAAATAATTTTTTTTTTTGGAAGATGCTCAATTTTTTTGGTGGAACATTTAGTACAAGTCAAAATATTGTACAACTGTATCGATAATTTTTTACGATATCACAAAATACAAAATTTAAATCTGTAGTGTATACTTAGTTTATTCTTGTTAAATTGGTTCTGTATATTGGAGTACTTAAATTATTTTTACATACTCCTAACTAGAACGAAATTACATAAATTTTCATTTTCATTTCAAATGTGGCAAGTAGAAATTACATTAACATTTTAGAACGTGAGATGAAAATTTATTGGTTTCTATATACATAGATTGGTTTTTCTTGTATAAACATTATTACCAATTTATAGGCTGAGAACAAATACGAATTCGATTTTTTATTTCGCGCAAATATTTTTATTATTTATTTTATTTGTGTTTGTAATAGCATTAACTATGAGTTGGAACAAACTTCTAAAATATAGCAAAATTATGCGGTACAGTCAAATCCCTCATAAGTTGCTTTTTTTATAGATTATCACAGTGAATCACTGTAGCGTAAAAATATGTTGTCCATGCACTCTTATGAGTCCATTTAACCGAGGAAGGTTTATTTGGGAAAAGTAAACTACCGCTTGGAATTTACAAATTGGTTCTTTCAAGTGAGGCTTCCGTTAAAGCAAAGTTTCACTGTAGATAAGTTTTACTTTAAGTATTGAATATTTCTAAAACTCTTATAAATCATTATAATAATTTATTTTAATTCTACCTAGTCTTCTAAATCACAATAACAAAAAATGAAAGAGATTACAACTTTCAATAAGTAATGAAATATACATTTTTATTTGTGTTTATCGACTTTAATCTGTGTCTGAGAATATATTTCTTGTTGAATTAATGTGTCGAATTTTATTAATTTGATAAGTGTCGTCGATTTTTCTTCCATCTTTGAGATGAGTGATGCATCTTCTGCTACTAATTTATTTTTAGCCAGTTCGGAATTAATCAAGTCACTATGGATATCTGCTGCTCTATTTAACTATGATAAATCGAAAAAATGATTGCAAAAAAAAATCTAAACGAGTTAATAATAATGATTTTTTTCAGCGGTATGTTGTTAGATACGTTGTAAAAGCTAAACAAAAAAATAAAATTGTGGGGATTATTATCGAGCTTTAAAGCATCTAGAAAAAGCTACGACCCGCGGAAAGCGTCTGACAGTAGTAATTATAGGTCGCAAAAACTGTCCTGTAAGACATATTAAAAAACTAGCTTTGATACTTTAACGTAGTTGGTTAACATGTTTCACCACTTAGCTGACTGTTAGCTGTCAAACCCCCCAGACTCAAGCTAGCTAATACCACAGATAAGAATATCAGATGTTTCAAGGCGGATAAATTTTTGGAAATTCATTCTGGAACACAAACCTGAAACTCAAACCAATTTATATTATTTTTACTGAGGTTCCATCTAACCTTAATAAAAGAAAGACACTTAATAGGGATTCTAGGAATACATTTGGAAACGCTCATTATGTTTAGGTGATATTCTCTATGTTTTTCTGTTGTAAAAAAATACAACTATAAATTTTGTTTTAACAGTTTAACTTTAAAATTTAATATAAATAATAATGATGTTCAATAAAACTAAAAATTAGTTCAAAAGTATTTATATTTATTTACGATAGATGGTGTTACTTGAATCAATTTTAAATTATTTTAACTTCACGTTGTAACCTACTGTTCACACCTATAGAAAAAAAATCTGAGGCTTGATGCTATGACACAGGTCTGGGGTGACTAGGATCTTGGTCTATTTCAGGCTGATAAAAATTGCTCATTGTTCTTCTACCGTAAAAACAGAAAATTGAGACTAAAACGTAGGTACCAAAAACATTAAATTATACAAAATAATTAAATAATCTACTTATTTATATAATACACACCCGATGTCTGTCTGTCTGTTTGTCTGTGTGGTACAAACGAATTGTGTCAAAAATATGCAAATTCCAGGTGCTTAGATTGTCAATGTTTTCAACCAGCTACGTTATTTTTTTAAATGTTTAATACAGACCCGATGTATGTCTGTCTGTTTGTCTACATGGTAACGACACTATTTATCGTTGCAATAAAGTATGCGGGTATTTTTCTTTTATTTGTTCTTTCCTTTTGTCATTTGTATAAATATAAACAAACGGAAAACTTAATAGCATATTATACTGCATAGTACTGCAAATAGGCGAACACAGTGGGAAAAACTGTTAATACTACATATAGTAAGGTAAGAGTTTTAGCAGAACCTGTTGGCATTTTATATTCTCAATCACGTAATTCAACAAAGTCGTTATCTACACAATAAAAATACCATTTGTGTATTACTGTATTTTTAGGCAAACAATTTGCTGCGAGGAATTTGTTAAAAATTTTAAACCGATTTTTGTTGAACGGGGATTGGCTAAGAGACATTTTAGTCAGCCAAAACGAAAAAGACAAGCACGGCAAAATGAGACAACAGAAGAAAAACGCACCCGCTTGGACAGATATAACGAGCAGCAACGACTGAAATGTCAAAATGAAACTACTGAGCAACGAGCTGATCGTTCAGCACGTAGACGTTTACAAAGGCAAAATAAGGTGACTGAACAGAGTAAGCCGATGTACGCTGCTACAGAGCGAGTTCGACGGGGGAATGAAACGGCTGAAGCTAACATAGCGCGCCTTGAAATTGATGCAGCTAGACACCGCGTTCAACGAGAAAATGAGACTCCGGATGAAAATTTGACACGTCTTATCAGTCAACCTGCAAGACAACGTTCTCAGCGGAAGAATGAGACTCTCGAGAAAAATTTGGCACAACTTGATGGTGATTCAGCTCGACATCGATCTCAGCGAGAGAATGAAACTCCCGAAGAACATCTTTCACGATTTCAAGGTGCTGCATCTAGGCATCGTTCTCAGCGGCTGAATGAAGCTCACGGAGAGAATTTTGCCCGACTTGAAGGTGATGCAGTTCGACATCGTTTTCCACGTGAACAAGAAGCGCCTGATGAACGTAGAGCCCGACTTGAAAGAAATGTTGAACAGCTAAGACTGCAAGAATTCGGTAAATCTGTGGCCTTTCAAACAATTGCCAGAAATTGAGAATCCGATTAGTCAACAGTTCCAGAGGACTATTTAGGTAAAATGGACATACTTTGCTCCAAATGCTTTTCACTCAACTTTGCTGGGGAACGAACGAGAAACGACAAAGATGTGTTTACCCGATGCTGCGAAAAGGGTCAGGTGAGGCTGGAACCTTTACAAGAATATCCTTACTCTCTCAGTCCTTAATGAAGAACGAGCAGCCAGAAAGTTCAAATTTCATGAACTATATTCGAGTTTACAATAGTTCATTTGCATTTGCATCGACTGGAGCAAGCATTAAACCGCCGCCTGGATTTGGGCCATGTTGTTTTCGAATCTGTGGTCAAGTTGTTCATTTAGCTGGCACCTTGCATCCTCCAGAAGGTGAATCAAGAAAATTTGCAGAAATTTACATTTTGGATCCGGATGATGCTGCTGTACAAAGAATGTCCTTGCCTGAAAACAAAGATTGTACGAAACGTTTGATGAGACTGTTGGGATAAATAATGAGTGCCAGTCCATTTGCCCACGCGTTCAAGATGATGCACGAGGTAGAACAGCAGGCAATTGTTGCAGTTGAGCAAGCTGGAATACAAATTAATCAGATTATGCTTGCAATAACGAGTGATAAGGATAAAGATCGTAGCCGTTCGAAGACGATGAACATTTGTGAGAAATATTGGACGAGTAGGAGCGTGATGCTTGTTTAGTTAACCAAAAAAACGTATCCGGAGTCGATTTTTTATACCAGTGCTGAATGTTTTAAAAATGATTATGATGAAGTTTTCCACTTTTTTCATGAATGTACCTACATATGTCGACTATTTGTGCTTTATTTACGTGCAAAACTAATTCAATCTGCTACATTATCGTTTTCTAAAAGTTGCTAATAAATTATATCACGTTATTAATTAATTTTACCAAATTGTGATGTGGCTTTATCTTTTAATTTATTACGTTTTGTTCGTGCGCCTGCTTACACAGGCTTTTTCTTACTAGTCCTATATAATTTAATAAGAATTGAAAAATTTATTTGTGCAATATAATTCGTGATTCATCATTGTTGTCTCTTGTCGGCAGCCCTACCTCGAATAATAAAATATCAGCAAAAAAATACTTTTGACTGTATTCGTCAAACTTTTATTTACTTGATTTAATACAGCAAAAGGCGTAAAAATGTAAAAATTTGGTTCCCATATTTACCACGGTTAAAAATTGAATTTTCTATCTCATTTGACACACGCTCTTATTTCGAGGAATACTACCAAAGCAACCTAGATTATACAAAGCTATAGTCTACAAAAAACGAAGCTTTTGTAAAGGAATTCGAAACGAGGATAAAATCAAACTTTTCATATAAAACCTATGGGAAATCAATTTTTTTCTAAGACAAATTTTTAAATGAAAACGCTACAAATTCTTATTTATGTTCTCTGAGATATTTTCATAAGTGTTTGAATTTTAACATACACGATAATATTCTTGTAGTAATTGGTTCATTTATAAAATTTTCTTATCAACATCATTCTGGTCAAATTGAAATAAAAGCTTACTACAAATCGTGTGGTCATTAAGTCAATACAATAAAGTTTGACAAAATCAAACCAAAAATTACCACGTGGGGAATTTCAAGTTCAAAAATTGTAGGAAAAGTAAATCAAATTCACAAAATATTAAGAATGTGTGATAATTTTGTGATTAAATCGATGTAATAAATTTTGAATGTAGTGGCGTGTAGGGCTTCGCGCCCAACGCCGCGCTGCTGCGTCGCGGCAGCATTTTAATTTCTATACTCCGTGCCAATCAACCAACGTCTTACTTTGATGAGAATAACTATAGTATATAAGCTTTATATAATTTTACAAAATTTATGAGGATTTAACACTTGTAACATGGCAGATTAGACCGAAAATAGCGTGGTGTTTCCTGGACTTAATGAACAACATCATTGAAACGACGTATAAGTATCTGCATCTCGATTAACTTTTATCACCATACAAACATCAGAAGAAATGTTTTCAGGCTGTTTAAAATATTTGGCCATTGATCTGAATGATCGAACAAAATCATTCACGCGATCTAATTCTACAGCCAATGCACGCATTAAATTAACATTACAGTCAACATTTGCTCTCTCACGCATTCTATACTGATTAGCAGTATCAACATCATAAAAGTATAATATTTGTGCATAGCACGGTTGACGACCATATTCAGATGTTAAAGCCCCGGCTCGATGATAAAAAATATTATAAATCTTAAAATGGTATACCTACACCGTTCAAAAGAGTATTAGACAATTTAGCTTCAGAACTAACCATTGCAAATGCTGAATTATAGGAGCGAATATTTTCAAAGTAATAAAAATTAAAATTACGCGGAATTGAATTTAAAGCACATTTAAAAGAACCATCTAAATTATCTGTAGGATTATTATTTGTACCATTGTCGTTTAATGCACTTCTTTGTAATCTCTTACGAATTCTGTCAAGACGCCGCTCCACTCTACCAGTAATAGTAGCAAGGTGAGGCATTTTTAAATTTTAAAAAAACTTACCGCCATACAGAAGAAAAACAATTGATCACAATTGAATATAAACTCACCCACTCCCGAAAACTTTGAAAACTAAAAGCGTAATTTAAATACACAATTTACGAATCGTGTTTTTAATTGACTTCTGAACAATTTGAATTTTGAATGAACAACCGAAAAACACAGCTTCTCTCTTTCTATTTATGTCGAACAAAAAAAAAAATAATGGAAAAATACATATATTGTTGTTGGAATTGAATTACGTTTAACTCTTTCTATTTAAACAAAATGTAAATTGTTGTGTAATATTGTAACACAAACTACTTGTTGTATAGTATTTAAATAAAAACACAGACTACTGACCTATAAAATTATAAAGTAAACAACTCATATTTCAAAATGCATTCTTTAGCGGAATTCCCAAACAATAATAAATAAAAATAAAAAACAAATACATACATACATATGATAAAATTCACAATTTGTAAAAATAAGCAAATACAGTGCAAACATTTAGGGGAATTTAATAAAATCAATTACATTTTTTAATAAAAACAATATATGATGTAACCCAAAGTAAGGAAATGACATACATATGTGTAATATATATTGACTTAAAATAAGTAGAATATTGGGTAATGAAATTAAAACAAAAATATCAAATATGTACAATATAATGACCAAAATAAATTTATGATCTAGTTCTCGGAATATTGAAAATCAGCAATTATATTTGTATATGTGTTGTTGTTGGAAACACACAATATTTTAGTATATAAGATCGAAAAATTGTAACAAAAATTAACTCATATTTGTACATTCATAGTCAAGATTCGAAATTCAATAGTCATAATTTATATTTGGTAATTCATAATTCATAATTGGAGACACTGTTACCTCCCCAGAAAATAAAAGTAATTTAAATAAAAAAGTAAAAAAAATAACAAAATTTTATCACTACTCGAGAATTCGGAAGCTGATTATTAACAACACCAACAAATTGGTAAGTATAAACTAACGTGCAACTACTAACAATCGTGGTCGAGATTTCTTTAGACCAACTAATTGAGAGAAAATCGGCGTAATTGCTGTAATAATCGATTAGTTGAGAAGGAGAAATTTCTTAGCTTAAGATTATTCAACTAACATAAAATATCTCCTGTGAGTCGGTACTCTATAACTAACCATAGAAACCACTCATCATCTATAACTATAAAACACAGATAGACATCGAGTCAATAGCTCAGTTTAGAAAAATTAGATTAATCGAATATAACCATCGATAAATCTACAATATTCATTTGTAGACTAGAAACATAATTTAACTTAACACCAAACATCAAACAATCTTAAACAAAAGACAATATTAGGTAGCACATACACAGACAATATATTTAGATATTACCATGAACACACATTTAAATAATATAATGTTGACGCAGTAGACATTAAAAGACAATCACAAATATTTTCACATACAATTACAATAAAATGCATTTCTCTATAAGCTTCTTTCTTTTACATGTAATATCATCACTTGTAATACAACTAGTGCTCAATTATTATCGATAATTTGAGTTGAATTATCTGCGTCGGTTTTAACGAGTAAAAAATTATCGATCATTAATTACAGCAAGCACGTGTTGTATTTAGTAAGAGAATACAACTTTCCGATCAGCAATTGAATCACGATTCATCCATTTGTGTTATGTTGTAATTATGCAAATTATTTGACAAGCTTTTGTTTACAATTACAAATCTAGAGATAATTCTTTAGCATTTTCATGTTGCTATGGTAAAATTCGTAAAACTATCGCGTTGCTATGGTGAAAATCGTAATATTACCGCTGTAATAACATGTTGTTGTGCGTATTTTGCATGGCAATCTAAATACTATTGCTGTAATAATCACTTTTTCGTAAAATTTTCCATGGCATATTTTGTGAAAGTTGTATTCTCAAAACAATGAAAGAGCTGACATTAGTCGTATTTCCATGAGAATTTTACAGCAACAATTGCTCGTGATACGAATTAAATAATTCAAACCAAAAGTTTGAATTATATAATTCATTCCTAATTTTAGTTATACCACCCGACACCAGACGCCAACTTGGTCTTTATACTTGCTGTTTTATTTCAATTCAAAAAAATAATTCGCGACTTGTTTCCAGGAGAAAAAATAATTCAAAAATAATTTGAATTCATTTTTCTCATGGAAATACGACAAATATAAGAATCAAAATGGATTTAATATGATTCCTATATGAAAATATACAAATGTTACTGTTGTAACGTGTTATTTTTAAACCATTATAACTCAGCAATCTGATATCCAATTTATTTAAGACACAGATTGTGCACACCTATAAAAGAATGCCTTTCGAATGGTGCAATTTTTATGAAAATCGGTTGGGTAGTTTCGGCGTAAAAGAAAGGACAAAATTCATGTTTCTCTATTAATATAATGATGATTATTTCAATTGTAATGGTAGTTTGAGTTTAACTGTGGTTTTGGGTTGTGTTAAGCACAAATATGGTGAAAATCATTAGAATATGTAACTGATGTAAACTGTATTTTATTGTTAGGTTGGCTCCGAGCTTCAGAAGAGTTTCAGAGTTTAAATAATTCTTTAGTTTAATTTTAATGTAACAATTAGTGTAATGAATTAATTTCGATTTGTATTTTGAATTTTCAGAATTATGGGTGAATCCTTGCTCAGCATCCTGAAACTCCAAGCTTCCAGCTGTTATGTAGCGTAGAAATTGTATTGTCTTTGTCTTGTGACAACTATTTTTTTCATATTTATTACTGACAAATTTTATAAGTTAAATCCTATTAATTAAGTAGTAAATTTGGTAGTAGTGGTATAAATATTAATTGCCTATTTCTCAATCGATTATAATGAAATTCGACAAGTGTGTTAGAAATGGGATTCTAAAATGAGTTTTGGATGAAGTTCTGGAATATGGCCAAGTAGGATGGAACTTGCCTATTTCTCAACCGATTATGATGAAATTCGACATGTGTATTGGAAATGGGAATCTAAAATGCGTTCTAGATGAAGTTCTGGAATATGGCCAAGTATGATGGTACTTGCCTATTTCTCAACCGATTATAATGAAATTCGACACGTGTATTGGAAATGGGATTCTAAAATGAGTTTTGGATGAAGTTCTGGAATATGGCCAAGTAGGATAGAACTTGCCCATTTCTCAACCGATTATGATGAAATTCGACATGTGTATTGGAAATGGGATTCTAAAATATTTTTGGGTGAAGTTCTGGGAATTCAAAATGATTTCTGGATGAATTTATGGAATATGGCCAAGTATGATGGAACTTGCCTATTTCTCAACCGATTATAATGAAATTCGACACGTGTATTGGAAATGGGATTCTAATGTGAGTTTTGGATGCGATTTTGGAATATGGCCAAGTAGGATGGAAATTGGCTATTCCTTACCCGATTATTATGAAATTTGACATGTGCGTTGTAAATCCGATTCTAAATTTTTTTTGGATAAAGTTCTGGAATATGGTCAGTTACACGGTTAGGAATATCAGTATAATTTTGTATACTACTTTCGGTATAAAGTTCTAAAATACGATTTTTCGTGTTAAATTGGATGTCTTTACCCATGTTACTGAAGCTTTTGACCTGTTTGGCTGTTGTTGTATAAGTAAATATATGTTGGTTGAAATATAATTCAATACTGTCAAAATTATCACACCAACTTTATGACACAGGTGAATGCTATCCCCATTAAAGATACCAAAGACCGAAGTTCTGATCACCTTGTGAGGTTTCAGCCCTTTAGACCGAAGTAATTACACGAATTAGTTAATTAATTCAAATTACACGACAGTAAAGTGTTAATTAGAAAAATGATTGGCCCATAATAATAAAGCACATCCCTTTTACTCGATCTACTTTTGTTTAAGTGTGTACGAAAAAATAAACCGGAGTTGTTTTTGATTGTAATGTTTGTGTATTTAATGTGGCAAGATACAAAAAAACACAAATTTTCCATTCAAATGTTATCGGAGTATTGCATATATGTATGTACGTATTATATTTGCAACGCATTCTAAAATCACTGCCTTATAAAATACACAACACAACGATAACATTGGAAATATCAGAAGTTTTGTGGTTTTTATTTAGTTATAATGAAATGAGAAATCTAGTATGAATGTTTATGATATGACGTTATCTGTAGGAACAGACATACTGTACAGGTACATATAACGGAAATTACATAATCGAATTTTAAAAGGTGTCTATTAAAGTTTCTTGCAATTGGAGTTTATTTCATTCATCCTCACGCGAAAATGTATTTAAAAAAAATTGTTTTCCTTCAAAACAAATTTTCATGGAAATTATGCTCATAACATACATATATGTATCAATTTAAACTTTGCCTTTTGTATATGAGAATAACATGTACGAGAGCGGAACAGGAAGCAAATTAAATTTAAAACTAAAAATAGTAAACTTTGTATTTATGTACATAAACTTATACTCGTAGCTTTAGTTATGTAATTTAATTGATCTCGTATAATGGAAATTTTTATTTTATTTTTATTTCAAAAAAATGCTAGCTGAAAATGTTACAGTGTAGAATGTACAGTAGAGTAGATTTTGCAAAATTATCTACAATTTCCTGAGCTAATGGTGTGCAGAAAAGATTACACTTATTATTATGAAATCTCGGTCAAGGATTTTCAAACTATGTCTATAATATTACTTTTATATGTTTGTCTGGATACGAAAATTTAACTTAATGGTGTATAGTTTCGAAATTGCCGGATGATATTTGTCAAAATTACTAAACCATTACATTTCACCAAAAGCTTTTAATAAATTTAACTAATGACTGTGTAATTTGGGATTTACAATTTTATGTTATAAATGTTACATGGGTATTGGGTATGTTCTTTTTATAATGCAGATTTAAACAAGAAGCGGACAATAAAATAGCATAGCGTAGATTTTGTCGTGCCGGAATTCGGGGCAATAAAATAGTGTCTATTTTAAAATAATTCTATTTCAAATTTCATGAGTGGGGCGGAAGTGGAATACTTGAGTTATTTAACCCAAACCAAACAGTTTGTATTATAAAGACCAACGAAACTGAAGGCAAATTTTACTTCAAAAAAGGATTATGCTTTTTTTGAAAAGTTTTTACTAAATTTCAGGAAATAATGTTTCAGGATTTAGAACAATATAGTTACTAATTTTAATGATTCACCAGTTTCTTGAAAACCTTCAACTAAGTTGGAACGCTTTTGATTAAAACTTTATAATGACAGAGTGCATCCTAGTGCGAAATGGTAGAACTAACGCCAATTTCGTTTTGATCAAGAAATGTAACGCTCTCTATTGATTTGTATTTATGTATTCAACAGACTATTTGCCTTAAATGGGGGCAATGACTTTATATATTAATCACTTCTATTTATAACGATTTTTTTTTTTAATCTAATCCAACCAATTTTACATTGCGTCCTATCTCGAGTTTTAATCGTCTGTTCAACGATAGTACAAATCCAAATACTGTAACGCCAGCACACCTATATGTCTACATTTTTTATAGCATGTCATTTTATCAACAAAACTATTATTTATATCATAATCACATATATGTATCTACCTATGTATATAGTATGCAAACGTATTATAACAATATATTAATCGATATTATAAATCAAAACATAATTTATTTAGATTTTATATTACTACACGTGTATGTACGTACACGAGTATGTACATACATACCATTGACATTAATGACAATATTTATTTCTATTAGTCATTTATAAATAGAACGACAAAATAAAAATCAAAATTTGTATTTTTAAGGCAAACACGAAATCTACATTCAACTGGTGGAGACGCCTAATTCTATATTACAACAACGTTTTTTTTACAACATGAATATGTGCACACATACATAAGTACATATTATTACTATCGACTTTTTAATAAAAAAAAAGTTTCATTTCGGAAAAAACAAACTTCACGTTTTTATTTAAATATTGACAGAATTGTACCGCTGTACTGTACAAGGTACATGGAGTAAGGTTTTTTCAATTACATAATAGAAGGTATCAACTATCAAGGCACCAGATTGTGAAAAGAACGTACCGTTAAAATTTCAATTTCAAAAACTTAAGAAATTACAGGTTCTATCCCGTTAACAAAAACAACTAGCCCCGTTCAAGCAAACACAACAAAATTCCTTCATAATCGGCTAAGAAATAGCCTATAAGAAGTTCTTTTCTATTTAGAAGTTCTTTTCGATTTAGTTTGGTAACTAACTACCTATCAATGCACATATGCGGTTAAACTATCTACCAACGTTATTTTTGTAAAAGAGAGACTGGTAAAATAAGGTAATGGATAGGTGGTGTTCAATGAAATAGCACACTATAATTTTTTTTGCAAATTCTTATTTTACTAAAAAACTACTTACCAATTTTCAATTATTTTTTTTTATTTGCGTAGTAAAAACATAAACTTACAATTAAATATAAAAAAATCATATTTTTATTTCATAAACAGGGTGTTCAAAGAAATAGCACAGTTAATTACAAAATTCATTTTTAGTATTATTTGTGTATGATTAAACCTAATATGCGTTTTTATTGAATATTATTAGTCGTGTGACCTACTTTTCGAGCCACTTCCCGCCATCGGCACAGAAATGAAAACGTGTTTTTTTTTATTGCAAACGTATTGTAGAATCGTATGCATAGGTCCTTAGTAGGAGGAATCGAAAAAAAATTGAATTTAGTCGGCTTTGTTGGCTTTTTTATAGCCGTAGAATCCGAATCTGCAATAAAAAATGGGGTTTCTATTTAAGATTTCAAATTTACCCTGCTTCACTTACAAGGAGGGGGGAAAGGGGACTAATTTTAGCACTAACGTTTTTCACCTGGTGAATGATTAAATTTTTATTATGGTCGTTTTTTTCGAGTGCTTATTTTTCGAGATATTTGAAAGTTTCAGGTTAAAAAAAAATCACAAGGTATTTAAACCCAAAACTTTTATGCACTTTCAACTAAAATTAACTTTTGCGTACACATTTTTCTTTTTTGTTCCTTTTATTCTATTCCTTTTCAATTTTTTTTTTGTAATAAACGCAAACCTTTCTTGGCACAAATATAATTTAACATTTATTTTTAGAGCAAATAATATGACGAGGCGTAATTGAAATATGTAAGTGAAAATATCTAAATAATTGTGTTAGTATGATAATTAAGTGAATTGTGCTAATGTTTTTAAATATGTATACATATGTATATCGGGCTAGTTTTTTAGCGAAGTGTTAATTTTTTTTGTTGTAAAACTGACAATTAAAATATATATTGTGATGCTGCGGTGCTTGCCAAAAAAATGATATGTTTGTAGGGAGAGGATGTGCTCCTGGTGGAGTTGGAGGTCTGCGGTTTGATATGTCCGGTTAAGGGCTTTGTAACCCCTGAGTTCAAGAAGGCTTTAGCGAGAAGGCTCATTGCTAAACAGGTGGATTTCTTGATACACCTTGGGGTCTCATGAAGCGGCAATAAAGTGGCTTGAACATGAGGTGCCAGAAGAAACTGTAGATGGTGTAGCATTTCCTGTTGGAAGCATAATTTGAGGAAGGGAAGTCGGAGTCAGAACTAGTGGAAGCAGAAGAGCAGAGTGTAGAAAATGGAGTGAGTGATGAGGAGCAGCAAGAAAAATGTTGAGCAGAGAGTGAAATAAGTAAGGATATGTTCTCTTTCGAGAAAGGAGTAGAAAGTAAGGAAGAAATAAAAGCGGAGATGAGCGAAGAGGTTGAAGAAGAGGAAGAAGAGGGAGATATGGAGGATACAGCCCTGGTTGATCTATTTAAGGATGTCGACAAAGATGCAAACCCAAATAGCAGTAGACCGGCTGCTGGGCGTGTTAGCTTTGAGTTTGCAGGGCAATATAAGGCAAATCGGTGGGTAGGCTATTATTAAGCCTAGGCTTTTTCTCTTGATTAAATGATGGGTATTTCCTTTATGTCAACAATTACATTTGGAAAAAAAATATTTTTTGTTATTGATACATAAAAGTTTTGTCAATACCAACCAAATATCAACATTTTCATATTAAATATTTTTTTTTTTATATACGGTATCTTTTAATTTAAAGGCGATCGGTTGTTGATGCTCGAACAGGAAAGACGTGTTTTTGTCGTTTTCTTCGAGAATTTAATTTAATTTAATTTAGTTATTTAATTTTGTATGAAGTGTTGTATATATTTTATAAAGATTTTAATTTAATTTAATTTAATTAAAACGTTTCATGAGTGATTTTTTGGTTTGAGTGTGTGTTATCGTGGTTTTATTTGCAGGCATAATAAGTAGTTTCGCTTAAATTAAATAATATCGCGTGTGATTTTGTATGAATTTTATCTACAGTGAATATATTAAATGTGTAGTGGAAAGAGAAATTAATGGAAAATGGATGCGAAATAAATTGAACAAAGAGAAATGTGTTCAATAATGGTACTGCCCAGGTACCGTTAGACATGTATTTTCATACCACATGTATTGGTCAATATATATGTGATATGAATTGTGTAAACACATTTTTTATTGTTGTTTGTTTTATTTTATTATTTATGATTTTGCTTTGGTAAGGGTTGTGTGATATGCAGTTAAATATTTCTAGTCTATACATAGACATTTCATATTATTCTGTTCTAATTTTTCTACTCTACTTAATAGTTGTTTCTATGTGTGGTATACAACTGGAAATTGTTTGTTTACCACAAGTGGGTTTGTGTGTACGCAGAGCAAATGTACGTGTGTTCGATTCAAGTAGGATTCTTAAAAGCGCTACAGACTATCCAATTTGTCGGACCGACCGTCGGTCCAACCAGATCGGTTGTTGTCTACAGACGATCCGACTTACCATCCGATTTTGATAATATTTTATTTTTTTTGTCACACAAACGAATTCAAACGATTGAATTATGTTTATTTTCCTTTGTTGTTCTCGCTCTGAAATTTTACACACGACTGAAGAAGAATATCGTCCGACAACACTACACAACACACCATACGATTTAGTTGTTTGGTCGGACGGTTGGATGGAATTTCCATCCGACACATCCAACTTATTTTGTCGGACCGACATGCATACACACCATCCGATTTTACATCCAACCCAACCAAATCGGTCCGACCACCCGACCAAATTAGATGGTCTGTAGCGCTTATTATACTTCATATAATCGAGTTCGTTTGAGTCGAATACAGAAATAACCATACGCAATACGTAACGAATTATTTATTTGTGCATGCCCGATTTTAATACAATGTATCGGTTATGGAAATACATCAAAAAGTAGAAATAATAATAATTTATGTTTGTGATGGGAATGGGAAATGTATAATGCAACAACAACATTGTTACATTTCTTGTATTTCTTGTGAGAAATATTTTCTATTATGTGTATTGTTGAAGAATCTTGTTAGTATTTTGGATGTATTGCTCGTTCTTTATGTGAAGAATTTTCGTTGGTTTTGTGTTGTACCTAAACGTCGCATTTTGTATGCATGCACTGTTTTTTTGCTGTTCAAGGCCATCGAGCACAATCATGTTGTTATTGTTTCTCTAAATACATATTTATAAGTGCTATGTAGCTGAATAAGACAAGTACGCACACGAAATACTCCCAAGTAAAAGTATGTTTGGACATGGATTGGAAACAATTTTGATGAAGAGAATTAGAAATTTGGGGTTTTAAAATTTGAAGTTTGGAATTTGAAGTTTAAAATTTAAAATTTATAATATGAAATTTGGAATTTAAGGTTTGAAGTTTTGGAATTTGGAATTTGAAATTTAGAATTTGAAATTTGAGATTTGAAATTTGGAATATGGGATGTGGGATTTGAAATTTTGAGTTTGGAATTTGAAATTTAGAATTTGAATTTTGGAGTTTGGGATTTGGAATTTGGAGTGTGAAATTTGAAATTTGAAGTTTGGAATTTGAAATTTAAAATTTGGAATTTAGAATTTGAAATTTGGAATTGTAAATTTGGAATATGAGATTTGGAGTTTGAAGATTGAAATTTAGGATTTAAAATTTAGAATTTATTTTTTTAATCGTCCAAGGTGAAGAAGAGTTCTTGGATTCAAAAAGTTTGTTCATAACATTATTGGTTGGGGCAAGATTAATAAAGTTTCAAATTTCTAAATCAAAATGATTCTGAATTTAAATGTATGTATATTTCTTATTCTGTTATGATCGGTACAAAAGTGGAAAAGGTTGAACGGCAACAATAAGAATTTGTTGTGTAGAAGAATGAAATTTTATTTATGATAGAATTTATATTTAATTATTTAATTTAATATGTTATTATAATTTACACAATTCATTTATTACTATTAATATTTTAATTTAGTTTATAATAATTTTTAGTATAATGAATTTAATTTACACTTTTTATTTATTGTACAATATAATTTTATTTTAAATACAATTTATTTGAGCTCGATTTAGATAAAGTATCTCGTCGCTCGTTTTAATCCAGAATGAACAATGATCTTTATTTTTCTACCGTTTAAATAATTCGAAGATTTATAAATAAATTTATGGTATGTAACAAAAATATATAATTTCAGGGCTGCACAAACTATATAGAATTGTGCAACACAACAATTCTAGCGGAAATTTTGTTTAGCAGATTGTGCGAAATATACTACTAACAAATTTACTAACTATCAACTATTTAGGTGTCTGGAACCGGATTGATTCTTTATTAATAACATACCTTTCCTTTCCTTTGGTTTTGTTATGATGTCTCATCCGGTAGTCTTGCTTAGGCTTGGTCGTACATTCAGATCAATCAATCAATTTTTAGAGCAAATAATATAACACATAAACAATATACTTTACAGAAAATTCACTGTAATAACCAATAATTGTATTATAACTATAATTATTATAAGCACAACCTTTCTTTTTCTTGTTTCAACAGAAAGAAAAAAAAAATCACAAAACCACAATAAATATCCACTGTTTACACCAAAAGCCCAATTTCAAACAATTGTTTTGTAAATACACAATCACTTTAATAATAACAAACTAAATATAGTCACTATCCGGATATGTTCTGCTTTGGGTGTCAAAACAAATCAAAATTTTGTTTGCGCACAAATAAAACAAAATGCACTAAACGCACTTTACAAAAAAACCTTTGGATTTACCCGAGCCGTGAGCAAATCCCAAACAAAAAAAAATACTGGCCCGACTCTTTCGGTTTCCAAACTTGATTCTATCCCGTCCAAAACTCGACTCAATAATTTATTTTAACAATTGATTACTTTGTTAAAATAAAACACCTAAATAAATTAAATATAATTTCTACATGCAACAATCATAACGGTTGTTATTGTAGAAATTCCACATAATATCCGAGTATTAGGTGTGCAAGTAGAAACTCAGTTTTTTTTTGGTCAAATTCAACGTTATTGAAAAGATAGTTGTTACAAAGATTAATAATCAAAATATTCACCATTACTATCTATGGTTTGTTGCCATTTATCGGGTGGATGATAAATGCCTTCGCGATAGAAACTTGGTGTTTTCGAAGCAAAATAGTCATCGAGCCATTTTCGCACATGGTCTGATGAAGATGAGTTCCTTGGTTGATTTTACTATATCTTGACGATCGTTGTCATGCAGCAATATCACCTTCCGTCTTCCTTGGCCTGTCAATGGTTTTTTTCCTCCAGAGCATCACTTAGTTTGAACAATTGGGCCTGGTAACGTTCAGCTGTAACAGATTTACCAGGTTCCAGAAGCTCATAGTAAATGACTCCTTTCCAATTCCACCAGATACACAGTAATACTTTCTTGGCACGAATATTCATTTTTGCAACTGATGTTGATGGCTGGCGTGGATCAACCCATGCTTTTCTGAGTTTAGGATTGTCGTATAAAATTCACTTTTTATCACCCTTAATGTTTTTAATTAATTAAATTATTGTTTTTCATAAAATAATGTAAAATTTAAAGTGGCTTAAAATTTTATCGTAGGAATGGCCGCACAGAAATTTATATAGTATCATTTTCAATGTTTCTAATTTCTCTATAAAATGGCCAATTTGGATTTTTGAATGAAATATCGTACAAATTCGTTTACAGTTCCAAACAGCAGCATATATTTTTTTAGACACCTTTTGTTTTACTCAATAAAGTCAACTAAAAACAAAATTTTTGTTTTGAAAGGTGTTATTTCACCAAGATACAAGCGTTCTCTGTGTGGATGTGGGTGTTTTTCGAAAAAAAATTCTGTTTCGTTTTTTAACGCTAGATATACCAACCGGTCAAAATGACCGGTTTACAAATTGTCTCCTAAATTTTCTCCGTTAATTTAAATTCTAAATGTTTGATGTAGTATTATGACAAATATTATTTATTATATACGATAATTATTGTAAAGATTTCTATTTATTAGTATTATTTTTCCTAAGATAGCGATGCGGTATACCTATAAATATACCAACCGGTCAAAATGACCGGTTGGTATTTCAAGTGCTAATATTTGTAATGTTTCAGTTTATTTTGAATATTTTCAAATAATTCTACAGAGTATTATAACTGCTTTACATATTCTCTAGTTTCTTCTAAATTCTTCTTAATTTCTCTTATTCTCTAAGCCATTTACTTGTTTCGGTCACTGGCAGTGACTGGCTTCAAATCACTGGCTTCAAAACTTTTAGAAAATAATACAACTTTAGTTAGAACTATTCGTTCAAATAGAAAGGAATTACCGAAAATTACCAAACAAAAAAAGATAAATTACCTAAATTTTCAAGTTTAATTTACAAATCTAATAATTGCACACTAACGGTATACAAAGCTAAGTCAAGTAAGAAAGTACTTCTACTTAGCTCTAAGCATAATTCCCCAAAAATTGAACAAAACCGAAAAAAGCTTCTTGAAACCATTTCATTCTACAACAGCACCAAGTTTGGTGTGGATATAATGGAGCAAATGGCTAAAAAATACACTGTTAAGTCGGCATCTCAGAAATGGCCATTACAAGTTTTTTTAATATGCTTGACATAGCTGGAATTAATACTTGGATACTGTACAAAGAACTCACGGGAACAAATATTACCAGAAAAGACTTTTTATTTCAATTAGCAGAAGAGCTTTCTACTGGATATCAAGATTCATTCGAACCAGGAAACCTGAATGGAACTACTGATTGTAGATAAAATTGAAAATTCTAGATTTTGCAACGAAAATAAAACCACAGATATCTGTGTTGGTTGCAAAAAATATGTTTGTGGGAAATGTACATTAAAAAAGTTTCAATTTGTATAAATTGCTTTAATAACAGTTAAAAATGAAATTACTATATTACTTAAATTTATCATATAATGTATAAAAATTATAGAAATAACAAATAAACATTGAATTACATGCTTCTAAAGAACTCAGTAAATTTAAATAATAAATCGTTTATGTCAAAACACGTCCCGGTCAATATGACCGGTTGGTAGAGATAGGTATATCAATGCTTGGTACATCTAGTGTTAATTGGCGCAGCGTATATTCCCTCTATTCAACGGTCATGATTTAATAAATACCAGGTTAGCCTACAAATAAGCATTTCCTTTTATGATGGCACACAATTCTAGTATTAAAAGAGTCGTATAAATTACAACAAATTTATTAAGAAAATGCTTGGGGACAAGAAAATGTGAGATTTAAATGCAAAGGACCGATATATAAATATATTAATTATTGCAACTTGTATATTTTTGCAATAATTTGTTAATACAAAATTAACAAAAAATAACTAAGGTTTAGGTGGTAAACTTTGTTTTACATTGCATTTAAAATCGGATCATGAAAAGTTTCATAAAAACCTACTTATTAATAGAATCTTTACGTGAACACTGTACTAAACTACAATATATAAAATAAATCAAGCTTAACGAAGCCCAACGTTCTAGGCTAAATTTAAATAGAAAGAGCGTAAACTTCTAAAACAAGTCGGCTTGCTATTCCACTTCCTAAAACAGTTCAATAAAACCGAATCGTTGAAGACATTTAGAAGCTTCGAAATATAAGATTTTAGCATTTTTTTCATTACAGGAACTCGACTATATTTTATCAATACAAATTTTATCAATATCTCCATAAATTTTAAATGTCTAACGCCTACATAAACCTATGCAAGATTATTATGTCATTAAACCAAATAAAATCGATACAAACCAAATTTTTGGTTTTAATTAAAAATTTTATGTTGTTTATTTTAAGAGGGATATAATAAATTAGTTTTTTTTTGCCCTAATCTCTATATTTTATCGTCAATTTTATTGAACAAACAAGTATGTAATTATAAACGTTTTATGTTCGACTTGTGAATGAGCCGTAAATTACAATTTTATTGTACTTTTGTACACATATGTTTGGAAAAAGCAGGAAACCCGAAAAAATAATTGTGCTATTTTAGATGTTTCATTATTAATAAATAAACCGAAAATAAACCGATACCTCAAAATGCCCCGTATAGTACCCACGAGTTTTGTTACAAAGCAATTTTCTTCAATTTGTATTACAAAAATGATAACATAAAACACGAGAACCATTTTAAGTTTATAGCCGAACGAATTTTTTGCTGCATGTATTTACGATTTGAAAGAAATACCAGAACATATAAAATTTTTATATGCAATAAACTATCCATATTTACCAACTGAAAAACAGCAAAATACTAATTTCGTCTATTTTATGTTTAGTGTTGAAAACGGGATAATAAAAAATTGAATAGTTGTCGAAATGAGAACTAGGATTGTTCTGGAAAGGTCATACGGTTCCTGTAATCCATCGTTATGTCGTTTATACGTTTCATCAAATAAAAAAATAATTTCCACTTGTACAATTTTCTTGTTAATGGATAATGTTAACTCTTAAGAAATAAAGTAATTTATTCTCATATTTGTGTACTTTATAAAGTATTCTCGTGAAATATATAAATTCAATCTATGTAAGTAGTAGTCATGGTACATGTTAGTAAAATATGTATTTTCATCTTGTAGTCTCTTCTAATAAATTTATTGAAGATACTATGAGGAAGACGCAAGAGACGAGTTGTAGGAATTGACACGAAAACCATTTGAAAATTTTTATTTATTTTGTCACTTTAACAAGTTGTATTGTATTCCACATTTTTCGATGAATTAGGTGATTCCAAAACATCGATTATACAATTTTCGTGTCCGTCCTTCCAGTCATACATGTTTTTGTATTTTGTTTTGCCTCCCATTCTTGCAAATATTCATAGTTTTGCTCGAAATATGGTATAAAAATATATTTTAGTAATAAGCATAGTCTCTGTTAACTTTTGGGTCCATTCGAGTCTAGAATAGAAGGCGTTGCAAGGGAAGAGAAAACTGCCACAAAAATTTACTGGGGATCGTCGATTTTTTTCATTTACCTGTTTACAAAGTTTGGTGTCAATTGAAGCCTTGCGTGGGGATCATTTTAGCAATAAATAATAAACAATTTTGTTGAACTGTTTTCCGAGGAAATATCAAACTTTTCGAAGAAATATTTTTCAACTGTAAATACATCGTTCAAATTCCAACAATTGTTCCATAGATGTTTTTAAGACAAATTTAATAAGTAAATGGGTTACTACTTTTCGTAATATGAAATGTAAATTTCTAAATTTATCTGAAATACTTTGGTGAGTATAAGGTTTTAAATATGTATAAATTGTTTCTGTGACGTTTTATTTTTATTTTATAACATTTAATGCGATGTTCTTCAATTTTATATTAGTGAATAGCTTTAAAATATTTCTGAGTAATAAATTCTTTTGGTATAAAAGGTCGCGGGGGAGGTTAAGGAGATGTATGGTTGGAGATATAGAAAATACTCGACAAGGAGGTTATACACGGTTATAAAAGAAAATTTACATTAATTCTGATTTTGTAGTTTTTGACTTTTATTTGTTTGTATTTCTCAAATGATCCACAGCGAAGTTCTGTCCAGACTGAAACACTGATTAAACAATTATATCACATATTGTTGTGACCGGAAAAAACGCCCAAATCATCAAAAAATAAATTTTGAATATTGTGGATTGTCTCTGAATTGAATAATTTAAAATTTTAAGGATTTTCAACAGTACACTAGAAATGTATAACTGGAGCTAATTCTGTAGGCCGAAGATGAAAAATGACGTCTTAGTTCTAAATAATTTAACATTGTCAGTGTGTGATTTGGCAGCTTGCGAATAGAGACCAATTGTGTTATTAGGCACCGTAATGGTTGGTTTGGTGACGAATAGTGGTTGTGAGAAATACATATGTCGTTCGAGGAGTCACATAGAGCTAATTTTGTATATGTGAACACCAAACATACCGTTGATATTATTTGCTATGTGTACATTTATTACGCGATGACAATTGTTTGTAACGAGGTAACCTGACGTTAAATAGGATTGTTCCAAGTTGAAATTTCTCGTATTTGCTGTCGTTCCAACATAAGCTTTGACATTATTAAGGTAAGTACACACGTAGCAAATATTTGCTCAAATTTGTTTAGGAAATATTTGCTCGATTTGAATGATTGGCAAAGCGTTTTGCTCAATCATACATATGGCGGCAAATATTTGCCCAAAAACAGCAGAATTGAGGTAAAATCTAAAAGTTGGCTATTTTGCGTGAAAAAAAACTTTTTTGATATGTATTAATAATGGCTATCCCCCTTAGGCCAGATACAGTGCGCTTATAGAAACCGAGCAATGAGCGCCGTAAAAACAGGTATGGGTTAAAATCACCCAGTGTGTCCCTAACGTCAGAAAAACACGCTCATTAAAAAAATTATTTTTATTTTTCCCACTATAACGAAGTTATATTGGGTAAGTATTGTAATCGCGAAACAAATTTTGTTCCAGATTTTCACATTTCTCGACGAATTAGGTTACCAGGACCTCGAAACACAGATCAGAAAAATGTCGTGTCTGTCCTTCCGTCCGTCCGTCCGTCCGTCCTTCCAGTCGCACATTTTTATTATTTTTGTTTTGCCTCCCGTTCTCGCTAATATTGATAGTTTTGGTCGAAATTTTGTACAAAGATAGATTTCAGTAATAAGCAGTTTGTGTTAACTTTTAGGTCCATTCGAGTATAAAATAGCGAGGGTTGCAGTGGAAGAGAAAACTGCCAAACAGATTTTCTCAAAAACGAGACCGCCGATTTTTTTGTTATGTAGATGATAAATTTGACAATTTATCATCTACTTGCTCGCAAAATTTGAAGTCGATTGAAGCATTTCGTAAGGGTCATTTTGGCAAAAAGGAGTAACATAAATTTGTTTATCTGTTTACCGAGGTAATGTCGAACTTTCCGAAGAAATATTTTTCTACAGTTAATACACCTTACAAATTCCAGCAATTATTCCCTAGGTGTCTTCAAGATAAAATGAATAACTTACCGTGTAATATGGAATTTAATTTTCTAAATTTACCTAAAACACTTTGCTGGTGGCAAATAATATCGTCAACATTTAAAAATAATTATATCTAGTGAGCTTTCAAATTTAGCAAGATATTCCAGTTTCTGTGACATACAGCTAATCCACAATCCACACTAGGGGTCTATTTTTTAATTCAACCCGAGCGAGCAGTGCGCTGTCAAAAATGTGCACTGCGTTTTTTAATTCAACCTGTGCAATTTTACTCCACACACTGTATTTTTTAATATGAACTGAGCCGACTCGGTGCACCCACCGAGTGAAAATTTTTGCTCTGAAATGAATGTAAGTATCAAGAATAAGCAAAACCCTTACTTTTAGTTGTAAAGTAAAAGTTGTAAAGTTAGTTGTAAAATTTATTTATTGTAATTTTTGTATTTTGATTTTCAAAAAATAAAGAAAAGGAAAATAAGGAAAAATTTGATAGTAAATATTTCGTAAATACAACCACAAGAAACTATTTTTCACTTCGAACTTACTAAATGTCAAAACAAATAAACAAATATTTTTATAAAAACAGAGTACAACAAATTTATTTTTATAAAAACATTTTATTTATCCACGCTGTTTTTACTCTGAGCACACCGATCAATTTGACACTGCACTCTGTGTACACTGATTGAGTAAATACACTCGCTCGGGTTGAATTAAAAAATAGACCCAATGTCTCATGAATTCGGTATCATTCCTCGTTTATTTCCCCTTTACCTATAAAACCGGTTTTGTTTCGGATTCATTTTTCAACCAAAATTTTTTTGGAGTCTCACCATACTCACACAAACAAAAATGAAATAAAAAAATTGTTCAAGGACATTTTTGACTTGTATTTTTTTGTTTCATATTGTGTTTCGACCAATGCCGTCTTGAATATATCTAGTAGGCATTGGTATATCTAGTAGGCATTGGTTTTCGACATACACATACATATACATTTATTGAAGAATCCGGATTCATTTCAGCCTGTGTTTATGGATGCGATTGGTATTTTGATACCAGAAACCAGTATCAAATGAGACCCAGTGTGGATTGGCGGATTGACATTTTTGTGACGTTTTATTGGCATTTTATGACATTTTAATGATTGAAATTTCAACGATATGTTGATCGATACATTATTTGTGAATTGCTTTAATAAAATCTCCTTTAAAGGTATTATTTCTGAGTAATACATTTTGGTATTCAAACTCGAATAAAAATCTTAATAGCAAATTAGTATGGGAGACTTTAAAATAATACCACGCCATTAGGATGGCACAGGTTTAGGAGAGCTGGGATATATATAAAATGAAATGCTATATGACAAGGAGGTGGGATTCGGTAACAAATGATAATTAACGTTAATGGTCCACAGCGATTCAGACTGAAGTACTGAGTAAAGAATTATATCGGCAAATCCTCACGTTGCTCACATAATATTGTGATCTGAACGAGCGGCACAAATTTTCAAAAAATAAATTTTTGAACATTTTGGATTCTATTGAATGGAGTAAATTACATTCTTAAGGACTTTCAACGGTATACTAGAGATGTATAACGGGATCTAATTGTTGAAGGTCGATGATGAAAAATGGCGAATGTGACTTTGATTGCTGCTCAACACGTGTAAGTTCTAAATAATTTAACATTATTTGTGAATCGGTGATTTAGCGGTATGATTGTAGAAGGTTTATATTGTCGTGACCAATTGTGTTATTGGGGAAGAAGTCTTAAGAAAAGCCGTGACATATTGTGCCTGCCCAAAATATCGAAAAATGTTTGTAAAACATAAATGGTTCGTTTGGTGCTCTTTAACGGATGCTTTCTGGGAAAAGTGTCGTCCGAGAGTCGGATGGACCCAATTTTTTGTTAAATATTGTATTAAACTTATAGGAGTATAATTTTTGTCTGTTTGAACTAAAATATGTACATACAGAGCAACCTCACTATAACGGACATCGACGAGACCAAAAAAGTTGTCCATTGAAGTGAGGTGTCGCTTGAAATGAGGATTTGTGATTTTTTGTATACGAATTTTATTGGGATTCTATTTCTTATCGATTTTAATGAAATTCAGCATTCTTAATGTAAACGGAATTCTTAAATGATTTTTAGATAAAGTTCTGGAATATGGCCAGGCCAGTTAGGAAGAAACTTGGCCATTTCTTATCGGATGTTAATGAAATTTTCAAATGATTTTTAGATAAAGTTCTGGAATATGGATAATTAGGATGGAACTTGGCCATTTCTTATCCGATTTTGATGAAATTCAGCATGTTCGATGGAAATGGGATTCTAAAATGATTTTTAGGTGAAGTTCTGGAATATGGCCAATTAGGATGGAACTTGGACATTTCCTATCCGACCTTGATGAAATTCTACATGTACGATGGAAAAGGGATTCTTAAATCATTTTTAGAGGAAGTTCTGGAATATGGCCAATTAGGAAGGAACTTTGCAATTTCTTATCCGATTTTGATGAAATTCAGGATGTGGGATGAAAATAGGACCCTAATATTATCTTTAAATAAAGTTCTTGGATATGGCCGATTAGGAAGGAACTTGATATGATTTGATGTATTTGATGACTTATTCTATAAATAATTTTAGAACCCCATTTCCATAGTAAATGCTGAATTTCATCAAAATTGGATAAGCAATGGGCAAGTTCCATCCTAATTGGCCAAATTCCAGAACTTCGCCTAAAAATCATTTGAGAATCCTATTTCATTTTAAGAAATGGTCCAGTTCTTTCCTACTTGGCCATATTCCAAAACTTTATCTAAAAATCATTTAAGAATCCCATTTACATTGGGAATGCTGAATTTCATTACAATCGGATAAGAAATCGATATTTTATAAAAAAAATCACAAATCCTCAGCACAAGGGACCCCTCACTTCAATGGACAACTGTTTTGGTCCGGTCGATGTCCGTTGTAGTGAAGTTTCTCTGTATATACATATTTTATTTCAAATAGACAAAATTTATATAAGTTTTAAAACACAATCACACAATATTTAACAAAAAGAATTTTTTAAATGAGACGTTTTTCTGACGTAAGAGAAGCACTGGGTGATTTTTCCCAGTACATGTTTTTACTACGTTCATTGCTCGGCTTCTATAAACATACTGTAGCTGGCCTAGGGGGGATATTAGTGGACATTTCAAACTTCCCTAATCCACTGGCTCGATGGTCAAAGGACCACTCGTTCCAAAATGGCGTGCGTTAAAAACAAAAACCTGGGTTAATTTAAACCAGTGTGTCTCTTAAGGGTTAAGATTACATCTTTTTAGTCGAATCCCCTTCACCTTAAGTTATATTTTAAAAAAACACTAAATTTTTAAATGTTTCAATAATTTTTATCAGTTCAATTTTAAATCGTGATTAAATGAAATTAATTTTACATGGAAACAGAAATTCCGTGACAATCGTGTTTTATTAAGGTAATTTGCACAACAAATCAGCCAGACATCCGTCGTTATATCGTTATATAGTCGTCCAAATTGTACAATTTTGGTGTAAAAGCACTTTCATGTTATACATATATATTTAATTACACGCTATTTAAAACCCTCACTACATTTATTTTTATGTTTTTGCTTTTATTAATTTGGCTGCTTTTTATTAAATTGAATTAACACATAAAATATTTTTTTTTTAATCGACCGCAAAATTTGATTGTCGAAACACGCATAAATATAATTATCGAATATAATGAAAATGGACGCGAATATAGTTAGAAATAATTTCCGTCCTATAATTAAATTGTGATAATTTGGATGTTTAGACTCGCTGTTTGTGTTACTTTAAAAGTTAAAGGCGTGCATTACAAATTGAATAATCACACAAGTATTTTATACTTTGAGGAACCGTGCCTTGATGTCAACAACAAATTGGTTTTTAAAAAATATATAAATGCTCCTATTGACAGTTGTAATTGTAAAACAGCACAAGGCACAGTCCAGAACGAGTGTTTTTGATTGGTATAAGTTGTTTAAATAACCTTCAACGCCTACCGATGAACACCACGTCAAGGAAGTCAAGGGTTTGGTGCTTAAAAATCGTCGGCAATTAGAGACGTAAATATCATTTGAGTCAGAATTTTGGGCAAACAACTTTTGATTTTTGCAACACGATATTGCGCCGTCTCACACTGCATTGGTTGTACATGATTATTTAGTGAAAAATTCGATCCATATCGTTACGTAACTGCCCTTTTCACCTGATTTAGCTCCGTCTAGCTTCTGACTATTCATAACGCTATGTCATAGACCACATATACACGTATTGTACGAAACTTTTTTGCAAATCTCTTGATTTGTGCTTCATACTAATGTCCCTTCCTTTTATAATTTAGGTACCGATTGCACGATGATTTTCATAGGGTAATAAATTCATCAATTTTGAGCTGACAAAATTTAACCGCTCACCAATTCTATGCACCTATTTTGCTTATTATTATTTATGATAAATTATAAAAACAAAGAAATAAAAATTGAACTTTGCGTGTTATGCATCAATTTTTTGCCCTGATCAATATTTTGGAAATACTCAAGAAGAATAAAAAAAACATTTTCATTGACAAATTCTGTGGAAATTTTAGAATTTTATATGCATATCACAATTGCCATTTAAATAAATTATAACAACAAAATGTTAATTAATCTTACATAAAATGAAGAATTTCAATTATTCATTAAATTTAATTTAATAGTTTTAATGTGGTTTGTGGTTAAATTAAACTAACCTTTTTTATTAGCCACTTGTTAAATGTAGCACGATTCTTGTCGCATATATGTATAATACTGTGTATGATATAATCGTGCATACGTAATATGAGAATGTCACCTATATAGTATAAATAACCGTGATCTTTAAATTATGTATAATTCTAAGCAACTACTAACATGTTAAGGTTGTAAACATTTTTCATTTAATTACACATTATAATATACTAGGCAGTACTGTTTAACTCCTAAGATACTTGAAAAATGAAAATGTTTACTATACTAAATAGCAAATTTAAAATAATTATTTGTAAGTTGAGTATAGCGCATACGTTTTGCATGCAGAGACATTCTGTTTCTAATCAATATAACATAAAGTCGTGTAATAATATCACACGACAACAATAAAAATAATGAAATATACTTTCCCTACCTTAATATGCGACCACAGTTACTTCTACTGGGACCGAATTTGAATGTCTAACACCGAAATTAAATATTTTTAAATGAATTTCTGATGCAATCGGTATTTGGCTGTTTGATAAAATGACGTATGATAAAACGAAACAATATGACACGACACAGCGAATCAGCGATAAAATGACACATTGACAAAACAGCATACATACGAGGGTATTTCATTAAGTCCATAATAAATGTAATAGTTGGCGTCTCAGAGAAATTTTCACACAGATCCGTCAGATAGTTCAGTTTTTATAAGATTTGAAAGCACATAATCTCAAATATTACGCAAACCCAAAAATCGCTTAACAAACATTATGAGGACTCTTCAACATCGCTTTAAATGATTAAGAAGTGGTTAGCTGAATTTCGTTACGGCCGTACAAGTACTAATGATGCAGAACGTTCGGGCGTCCAATTGAGGTCACCCCAGGGCAAGTACATAACATCTTGGTGAAATATTTGGGCATGAAAAAGCTATCCGTATATGTTCGGTGCCGCGTTTGCTTACAATTGATCACAAACGTAATCGAATTACAACTTTAAAGGAAAGCTTGGAGATATTTAATCGTAATTCTACTGAGGTTTTGCGTCGATTCGTAACTATGGATGAAACATGGGTTCATTACCATACACCGGAGACCAAGGAACAGTTGAAACAGTGGATTTCTCTGGGCGAATCGGCGCCGAAGAAAGCAAAGGTGGGTCTGTCAGCCAACAAGATGATGCACGTGGTATAATCCACATCGTTTACCTTGAACAGGGGGAAACGATAAACGAAAAATATTATGAAGTCTGCATTGAACCGATTTCACGATGATTTACGGAAAAACCGACCACATTTGGCGAAGAAAAGTTCTTTGCCACCAAGTAAATGTATGTGTACATATGGGTGTAATTGCCATGGCTAAATTCCATGAGTTAGGTTACAAATTCCTTCCACATCCACAATATTCGCTAAATTTGACCCCCAGGAAAAAGATTTGGCTGAAAAGACGAGGTGATTGCCGAACGACGCACGGAAAAAAATAAACTGGTCCTCAGCTAAGAAAACGGACTTTTAATTCAAGAAAATGTACTTTTTCTTGATTTAAAAGCTAATTTTCTTATTTCTTTCGATTTTTTCTTCAATTCAAGAAACACAATTCTTACATGAAGAAAAACTCGATAGAAATAATAAAATTTGCTCTTAAATCAAGAAAAAGTACATTTTCTTGAATTAAAAGTCCGTTTTCTTAGCTGAGGACCAGTTTATTTTTTTCCGTGCGAAGTGTATCGAGCTAAAAGGTAACTATGTTGAAAAATAAAATGAGTTTTGGTCAAAAAATAATTGTCTTCTTTCATTTATCATCGACTTACTCTAATAAACTGGATTTATTAAAAACCATTTATAAAATTTGAATTTTTAATTGATTTGTGTTTGTATAATAAAAAAAAAATATTTTCATTCAATTTTAAAACGGAAATTTAACCGTTTTCCAGAATATTTTAAAAATTGAATTTTCCTTTACCAAAATATTTTAAAATAAGGGAATTCCAGTATAACTTTAGAGTTTAAATGGTCGTGACCATTTTGAATCCAGTATCTTGTCACAGCAAAACCCAAGTATACCGGGCTTCCATTACGGTGGCACGCAAATTGTTTAATGGCTCTCTTTTCACTTTTACTACGTTTATTCAGTTAAAATTTGTTTCATTTTTTTCTATTCGACTATGATTTCGACAGTGTAGTGCCGATTATGGTTGGAGTTCGTGTTCTTCTCAATATATTCTCTATTTTTCATTTTTTTATCATTTTTTCGGATGAGGTTCTCGATATTATGCTTCTGGTTTAGTTATAGAGTTCAAATTAATATTTTTTTCTTTCTGTTCTTGGAGCACTAGCGCTGTCAGCCACCATCACTTCCGCGTTGTCGTGTAGACTTTAGTTTGGGGCTCTCCGATTCACTGTTTGGAAACTGGCTTTAGAGTTCAATTTATTTCAATATCCCTAAATTGTTTTTACTCTTTTGCTGCTGTTGTGATTACAATATGGCCATTTTGGATTAGTTTAATTTTGTTGGCCTTTTCTCGAGATGTTAATTCCGGAATTCATCTGCTTCCACTTTGATAGTGTCGATTTCAGCTGGAAATCCTAGATCAATAATTTGGCATTTAGGCGTAGAGTTGAAGGTATTTTCTTTCTGTCCTCAGAGTGTTGATACTCTGAGACCTATCTCCGCTTCCACGTTCCGTGGCAACTATAGTCTAACAGTCTTGAGGTTAGCGGTAGAGCTCAAGTTTTCTTTACCGTCCCGATGCGCTTACATCAGAGCAAATAATTTTTTTGGCTTCATTATTTTAATTTTTAACTTCCCGTTCTCTATACGGCAGGGATCCGGCGCATCTATTGGATTTGCATTCTATTTTTGGATTATTTTCTCATGCCATCGTTACAAATACCCCCATATTGGGCCGGATTATTTACAATCAGGTCATATAGCAAAATAAATATAATTTCTGTTATTATTTGCAATATGCACATGCCAAACAAGGCAAATTCCAAGTGAATTTCCCATTTAGTGAAACGATGCAATACGCATGCCCATTCATTTCATACACGTTTTCCAACAACTACAAATCATTGTAGTTGGTACATTCGTGTAATATATTTTTTTTATTATGCAGTTTTGCATTTTTTTTTTTTCAAAATCAAGTGTAGGAACTTGCTCTCTCAATTTTCAAATTATTTTTTGTCAATTTAAAAAAAAAAAATTGAAATAACCTATAGAGCAGCGTATCAAGGTCTTAGTGCATCACACACGACCAAATCCTCTCACTGCAGCTAGCAGGGAAATCGCTACGGTGAGATGATCACGGGACAATTTGTAAAATGAGATGAGTGTTAACGCATTTCATTACGGAGTGTTAACCCCATCTAATTACAGACGCAAGATGAAGTCGAAGACTTTGGAAGACGGATGGATGCACTGAAACAAGTATGTTGTGACGTGAAGATAATCAACCCATCCACAGGGATCCAAAATCGCAAATTTACTCCACCAGCACCACGCTTGGCCAATTGAGTGACATAAATTTGCGTAAGGAAGTAAGCAAATGGAAGGTGCGTTTCTCAGAAATGCGTAATGAGTTGACAATTGAAAGGTGTTGTCGCACGGGGAATGGCACGCAATCCGTGTACAAATATCGTTGGATCAATTGGTGGGTGCGCTGGATTTGTGCCTGGAAGGAGAGGCGCTAGACTGGTTTTGGACCACCTTTGATCGCAACCCGGATGCCACCTAGAAAAGTCTCAAGGCGGAAATGCTGTTACGCTTTGCGGCAGTGTACACGGAATATGACGTGCTTTTAATGCTGTACAATAGGAAGCAACAGCTTCCAAAAGAAAGCATACTGGAGTTCTACCAGGCCATCCAAAAGATGATCTACAATCGGAACGGACATTGTTAGATAAAAGATGAAGCTCCATCAAGAGTGGAATTTCAATAACCTGTCAGCTTTCATACGTTGAAGTAGTTTCTTAGAGGTCTTGTGGAGACGTTTTGGACGCAATCCAGAAGCAGGACTCAACCTGCAAGGATCATCGTATCCCTACAATGATCACACTAAGGCTCTACTCAGACCCCAGGTGCGTTTTGACCAGAGATCTCCTAGAGTCCATGAACCGACATCTTCATATACGAAGCCGGAGCTTCTTAGTCAGGAGCGATTTACTTGCAAGGGCTCGTATTATCCGGGTATCGGGGACCCGGGTACTCGGGTATTTAAAAAAAAAAATTTAATTACCCGAATACCCGGGTAATACGAGCCCTATTACTTGCAAAGGAGAAGCCACCCCGTCAAAATATGAGAGTCCAATGAACTACTATGAACAGGTATGTGCAATTAACCAACAGTTGATAGACAGAGCACAACCAACTCAAATTCAGAGTTCAAGTAGGGCTCCGCAAACCTTCCAGAGCTACACACCCCATGAGGCAAGACAGACATATATACAAAGGAGAGGCAAACATTCAGTTAATTTAATTGTAATGACCCCTCGCATCAGTTTATGGATTGCTGGAAGGTGGTGCGAGGATTTTTTTGCTACGGATGCGGAAAGAGAAACGTGTTTAAACCTGACTGTCAAGATTGTAATCCCGCAAAAAAAATACGGAGTGGGATGCGGAATTTCAGGGGACTACATCTCAACCAATTGAGCTCGAGCGTCAATCCTCAGGTGTCAAAGGAGGGGGCAGCGAGCGATACAGACCCAGAATTATGCAGGAGTTGGCGTCATTAGTTCAGCTCTCCCCAAAATGACAATATTCAACTTCGTGCCAGAAAGTCGCAGGCAGTTAGTTAGAATGAAGATATACTATACACGATGACGAAAAATGCGAAAGAGCATATGTATATTCTACTATTATCCCTACAAAACCAGATAACCGGCCATATACTAATATTCAAATCTGTAGACAACAGTTGGAAGGACTGTTGGATATCGGGGCCAATATCAGTGTGTTGGGTTGGGATGCGGAGGCAAACAAGTCCTTCGGAAATGTAACTTAATATATCACCCATCACCAACCCGAGTGCAAACTGCCAGTGGCACAGCGGAGAAAATCTTAGGACATGTTACTGTACTGGCAACATTCAATGGCAAGACGAAAAAATTGCGCTTACATGTGGCTCCTTTACAAGCATTATACCTTGGCCCAGATTTTTGGAATACATTTGGACTCCAAATATCAGTGTCAGAATTTAGCGTGGCCCAGAACACTCACAGTAACCAAACCCCAACAACTGAGGATAGTATTTAATATCACATAGTGACGGAAACTCAACAACAGCAGTACGAGTTAGTCAAGGCTAAGTTTCCATCAACACCACAACTAGGACCAGGAAAAACTCACCTGCTCGATCATGAGATAGATGCGGGCGATGCCAAGCCTGTCCTTGGCTCAGGAAATTGAGCGGATGCTGAGATTGGGCGCCCCTGTAATGAGATGAGGTTACACTCCGTAATGAAATGCGTTAACACTCATCTCGTTAGAAATTATCCCGTGATCAGCTCATCGTAGCGATTTTCCTGCTAGCTGTAGGGAAGGATTTGGTCGTGCCATGGGTGATGGTGAATGATGCACTGAGACTTTGATACGCTGCTCTATAGGTTATTTAATTTTTAGAGTAGGGACAGCGCGAGATCTTGAGATGAAGCAATAGAAAAAGGGAAAATAAACTAATTTATCATTTGGCGGACTACGCCATCACCAACGGAGCAAAAATAGAATATTCTTGGGTTTGAACAGTCGTACACGAAAAGAGAAACATTGGCAGCCAAACCTTTTCCTTTCAAACTTAAAAATTAACTCCTCGTTTTTGTTTTTCTTTCTTCAAAAAAACAATCAATTTAATTTTTCAAATTTATAAAAAAAAAACTTGAAAATTGAGAAATCAAGTTCCTACACTTTATTTTGAAAAAAAAATCAAAAAATGCAAAACTGCATAATAAAAAAAAATATATTACATGAATGTACCAACTACAATGATTTGCAGTTGTTGGAAAACGTGTATGAATGGGCACGCGTATTGCATCGTTTTACTAAACAGAAATTTGGAAATTATTTTCTGTTGTAAGACGAGTACTTGGAATTTGCCTTGTTTAGCATGTGCATATTGCAAATAATAACAGAAATTATATGTATTTTGCCATATGCACGAAGAGAAATTGATTGTAATTATAATCCGACCTTGGGTTTGTCGGTATTTGTAACGATGGCATGAGAAAATAGCCATCCGTTTCGATATCTCCGAGGAGCAATTGCCAAATATTCTATTTTCTGATATTCAATTTGTGCGCGTCGATCATTCATTGATTGTCTTATTTCCCGCTGTCTTTTGTTCATTATAAATATTCAATAATGGTTTATCAATATGTATACTCATTGCAGGTTTACGCAACATAATCATTGAATGATTACTAATGCATTTCTTATTGACTTTGGATTGAAAGTGTGTTGTAAAATAGTAAGTAAATTAGCAAGAGTCTCAAAATGAAATGTGTGTGTAAGATCAATGTATACCTATCTGTAACAAAATAATGGAAGGGAAAGCACGAAGTAAAATACAAAACGTCATGCATTCAGGTCATTTACAGACATTGCGATGACTTATTAACTATAATTTACTTAAAAAAATTATAATTTACTTAATTTTGAGTTGAACAGGTGATACAGATTTTTTGGCATCACACAAAATTCTTTATCTGTGACTGATTAACACAATGTTTAAAAACAAACTGCCCAAAATGTAAAACAAATTGAGGTATAATCGGTAGAAGGGAGAAAGAAATATATAATATCGAAATTTGTAACTGTTTTCCTCTGAGTTTTTACATTAAATTTCTTAAATCGAATAAGGGTTAGAATGGCATCAGTAACTTCCCTAACTTATTCTTCAATATTTTCGGTTACTCCAAAACCAACACGAATGTCTTTATACAAGTCAAACTATTGCGATACAAACACAAAATTAAACCTACTATTTCTGTGAGTATTAGTGTCGTAATACAGTATAATCTTTACATACTTCGATTATAAATTGTAGTTTGTATCAAAAACAGTATAAAATATCACTAGCACTTAAGCCTTGTTCAGACTACGTTAGTAATTTAGTCGAGTAGCGAGTATTTTAGTAACTTAATGTGTCTGAACAGCAACATTTTAGTCGAGTAGATTAGTAAAGGATTTAGTCAAGTCGATCCATTTTATTCTATTTTTTTTAGTCGAGTAAGGCCCCCCACCACTCTTCATTCTTCAAAACAAAACAAAATTAAAAAAAAAAAAAAAAAATAAGTGCGAACCTGCGAACATGTTGATCTAGTCGAGTTCATTAGTTGCCGCGAGGATGTTATCTCATTGGAGCGTAGAAACAACGAAATATATAGAACATGGTTGTTTATTTTGTTGCGTATTCTCTTCATTTTGAAACATTGCTCACTCACTTGTAACTTGTACTTGACTGTAGTGCGAACGTTTTTTGGTCAGTTCATCGATTTTAGTTACTAAAATACTCGCTACTCGACTAAATTACTAACGTAGTCTGAACAAGGCTTTACAGAAATAGTTCGTTTTTGGATTTAATAGTATGCATCAGCATAGCCATCTTACATATATCATAGCCGTAAGGTAGAAATAGAAGCTTTCTATATGAGGTGAACATTTTTCTGTTTCCCATAAGAACCAATGTAAAATTGTTAGTTTTGATTTATAAGTTTATTAATGAAAATTCAATTAAATGTAATAACAATACTGTTAATTTGCATGTTTAATATGTTTCGTAGATATGGTTTTAAAATCGTAGAAGAAAATATGTCTACATTTTCAAATAAATTGAAAAAAGAAAACCTTTCCATTTCAATCAATCAATATAAAATCAATATAAATAATCAATATAAAATTGACAAAAAAACAAAGAAAGCGTAAAAGTAAAAGTTCGTAAATAAAAAAATAAAAGCAATATTTAGATTGCCTTTGTCTTTTCAATATAAAATCATTAAAAATGAAAAAGAACAGTTTAAAGTAAAAACGGGCAAACACGAAAATAAAAAAAAAAAAGGTATAGATATCTTTGTCTGATCTACATATAGAAAACAAAAAGGCGACAACACGTTAAAATAAAAATAAAATCACGTGTAAAAATAGAATAAATAAGAACAATAGACATCCTTGTCGTTCTAATAGATATCCAATATATTAAATATTATATGAGTTGTTTATTTTTCTCGTTTAAAAAGCTTTTGTAGTTTTGCATGTATAGTTGTGAATAAAATTAGGGAAATTTAAATTGTATTTTACGGATTAATTGATAGATTCCGAGTTTGGTTTTCGTATATGTCTAAATATTGTAACGGCACCGCAAGATTTCGTTTGGCGCACCTTGGTTCAACAGTCATGTGTGCGCCAGTTTAACGTCATCCTGCGATGTCGCTAACAGACATAGAGTAGCGGTCTGGTGCGGTCTTCCTAGCTGGCTAAGCTCAGGGATGGCGTGGGGGTGTCCAGACATTACTCTATGCTTGATTAACCGCAGGGCATAAAGAAAAGAAGAATTAATTGGGAACTACCCTGTTTACAGGAACAGATAAAATGAAAAATGAAAAAAAACTAAGGTTAAACCGACCCAAAATACAAAAACCCTGCCCTAGCACTCATCTTGACCCACGACTTATCACCTACTCACTCATTTTCCCAATCATACAATACTCAAGCTCACAAACTACCATAATACAGACCAAAACGAGAAACATAAACGAAACCGTAAAATAAAATCGCAGACGGCGTGACTAGAGGACGGGAGAGCTGAAAATAATTTGCATATAATAAAAATAATAATCAAACACACCCCAGTCAAGTGAGGATTACAATATATATATATAGATAATAAAAAAAATCACGCGGTGCTACCGGTTTCTTATATATTTTACCGTTAGACACCTTACCTGAACAAAAAAAAAATTTTGGCCCGTCCGACCACAAAACAGCTACCAACAACGCCGACGCAGGAACCGACGCAGCTGCCCCCTCAATCGCGAACCCCACTCCGTTTGGCGGAGTTGCTGCCACAAACCCAATCAATATATATATTTTATATATATTATAAATATACCAGTTAGGTATATATCAACTGATTACACTGTCTCAAATCAGGTAAAACGGGATATGAAGAGTTTGTCTAACCCGCAGTAATACAATGTTTTCATTGTCTGGCTAGTTCGAGCACCTTAAAACTCCATGGCGCTGCAATGCCTAAATATACATTTCAGCAAGGTCAGGATCACCACAACAGAGCAATAGTTTTTTTTCAATATATGTAGATGAACGACAAAAGTTTAATCCACACCACTGGACCTCAAATGCACTAAAAATCACAAATCCCACAAAACTGTTTTTTTTTTTTTTAGATATATAAACAACACCACCTTGCTTTTTAGGATTATATTTTATTATTTTTTTTTATAAACGTTTGATATAAACCACAACAGTTAAAAAAAATAGTTTATTTCATTATTTATACAATAATAGGTTATGTAACTTTCTTATTATTTATGATTTTTTTAATTTTATTTTTTTTTATTTTTTAGTATAACGCCACTCGGCACTTATGACAAAAACAAATTTTGCAAAAAACTAAAAAATCTGCCACATGGCAATAACTTAACTTCTTCTTTTTTTTTTTTATAATTTCACAAAAAAAAATTTAAAAAAACTAAACTGAATAAAAAACTCCAAACTTGACTTTTGACTTTTTTCAACATTCAAAACTCGACTGCCAAAAAAAATTTTTTCCTCTTGTCTCGCAAAAAAAAAAAAATTTCCAATTTTATATCTCTCGCGATGAGATAACCACAAGAAAAATCGCAAAAAAAAAAACTCGACACGAACCGCAAAACTCTCTCGTTCTTGTAGTCACGCCTGTTGCCCACCACCACACCAACATCTAACCGCATGCAAACAACATTTACCAAACACAAACAATACCCATCCAGAATTTTCCATACGAACCATCCAATCACAAGAAAAAAAACAATCGTACGATATTCATAAAACAAAACTCTCGCTCAATTAATACAGCCAAACCAAAAAAAACTATTGCACGGCGTTCTCACTCAATCATTCACACAACATTCAAAAATATCACTCAACTCAAAAACTCACTAATCTTGATGGTTGTGTATAGCCGGCATAAAGGCGCAACAGTCACCACTGAAAATGATCAGCGCGGTCCACACCCATCCACTCGCACCAGACCAATGCGCGATTGACATTGATGTTACGCACATAACAGGTGCCGTAACAATATGATTATTCACCTACAAATTGGTGAAATAAAATTGCCGAAAATAACGAGTTTTCATTCAAAAAATGTAAATTTAGAAAAGTCATTTTTACACCGGCTTACATGGAACATCACAAAATCTACACCTCTTATAGAAAGCACGTTTAAAAAATGGCGGCATCATTAGGGCTCTTATATATACAGAGGGCTCTGTGAGTCTGGCATCAGTCACAGAAATAATATCGCTTGTATAAAGACATTTGTGTTGGTTTTGGTTACTCACATTTTTTACATATATGTACCACTAAACTTGAACAGTTGAAAATTATACACTTGAACAAAAATCTACAGTGGTAGACATTCGTTTAAACGCACTATGTTTTTTGAATATAGTTCTAAGAGTAAAGTGTTTTGATTTTTTTCAAGTAGTCTAAATTATGTCTATCATCTTAAATCTGTTGATAAGATAAACCATTAGTAAAAATTTTAATGTTTTACTTTAATAAATTGAAAAATCTAAATTTCAGGTGGACATTCGTATAAACGCACTTATGATAATGTACTAAAATAAAAACCAAAATTAGCAATTTTTCATATATTATTTTATTTAATATTTGGTCTGGCCCCGACCTTTCTGAATAACTTCGAAAATTGGAGTAGGCATTGAATTTGTTAAATTTTTGAGGGTTTTCGGATTAATTGTGGCCCAACATTCACGGATGGCACTTTTCAAATCTTTGATTGAATTATATTGCTGTTCATTTCCATAAACTTTTCGAGGAAGGCCCTCTAAAGATTTTCGATAGGATTGCTATCAGAACTATTGCCTATCCAAGATCTCAGCTCGCCAGAAAGGTCTAATCCGCAAAGAAGCTATACACGAAACCGTCTATCATGCAGGCCATTGGATCTTCCTGTGACGACCCGACACATTGGCCGTATTTTTAAGAGTTCACCGAACATAAAATGGACAAAATTTTGGATCAAACCACTTTTAACGGCCATGCATACGAATAATCCGCTCAAATTTGCTCGTAAATACATGTCGTCGATAACGGATTGGCAGAGTGCGATTTTTTCTTACGGAAAAAAAATTAATCTGGATTTTCCCGACTGCAACAGTTGCTACTGGCATAATTTGGAGGAACATGGCGTCGTTAGGTCGAAGCGTTATTTTGTGGCGGTGTGTTATGGTATGCGGAGCATTTTCTAATAACGAGGAGCTTCTCATCTGCTTTATAACGACACGAATGAGCTTCCGTATGTACGTGAAACTTTTGGAAGACGTTTTGTTAAATTATCTGGATAATAACATCAACAAAAATTATAATTTTGAACAAGACAATGCCTCGATCCATGCTTCGAAGGAGACCACACCGTGGTTTCTCGAGAAAAACATTCCCCTTCTTGAATGGCCAGCTTGCAGTCCTGATTGCAATCCTATCGAAAACCTTTAGAGGGCCTTCCCCGAAAAGTATATGGAAATGCACAGCAATATAATTCAATTAAAGATTTGAAAAGTGCCATCCGTGAATGTTGGGCCACAATTGATCTGAAAGCCCTCAAAAATTTAACAAATTCAATGCCTACTCGAATTTTTGAAGTTATTCAGAAAGGTCGGGGCCAGACCAAATATTAAATAAAATAATATATGAAAAATTGCTAATTTTGGTTTTTATTTTAGTACATTATCAGAAGTGCGTTTATACGAATGTCCACCTGAAATTTAGATTTTTCAATTTATTAAAGTAAACCATTAAAATTTTTACTAATGGTTTATCTTAGCAACAGATTTAAGATGATAGACACAATTTAGACCCCTTGAAAAAAATCAAAACACTTTACTGTTAGAACTATATTCAAAAAACATAGTGCGTTTAAACGAATGTCTACCACTGTATATATGTACTTTGTTGAATTATATGAATTGATGCATTTTTGTATTGGTTACTTGATGAACTTTTTCTACTAGGGCTTGTACAATTACGTTATAAAATACATACAGGGTGAGGAAAAAGTATGGAAACCCCTAAAAATCTCGCGAAGTTGTGTGAAAACAAAAATGAGCAAGGTTTACTCTTAGGTCAAGGTAATTTTTTTAAATTAGAACCGTTATTTTTGATGACGGAATCGAAAAGAGCGATCATTTGTACGTCCGGATATGTATTTTCCATGACCTCCCAAGGTCATCTGAAAGAGTTTACATTTCCGGTTAAAGTACATATATGGAAACGCTCTAGAAAGCTCGCGAAGTATATCAAAAAAAAAAAATGGGCAAGGTTTAGTCTCAGGTAATTTTCAACAAGGAATTTAATGGTTCGCTTGGTTGTGACCTTGACCTTCATCTTCAAGGTCATTTGGTGGTCAACGTAATTGTTTTATAGTGAAGCTCCTATTTTTGACATCGGATTCGAAAAGAGCGATCAATTGTACGTCCGAATATGTATTTTCCATGAACTCCCAAGGTCACCTGAAGGAATATATTTTAATTGTAAAGCTTATGATTTGCAGTGAACATTAAAAAAATCATCAATTATAACAGAACATTGTAACATTGCTTGTGTTGCTATGAAAATTATAAAAAAAAATATAAATTTTAAAAATAAAGAATTAATTTTTTTAATTTTTATTTTTTTTAATTTTCGTAGCAAATCATAAGCATTAACTAAAATATATTCCTTCAGGTGACCTTAGGAGGTCATGGGAAACACATATTCGGACGTACAATTGATCGCTCTTTTCGAGTCCAATTTCAAAAACACGAGTTACACGAATTATGATACTTCCAACAATTAAGTTCAATTTATGAAGCGGCATCCATGGTGGCTTTAAATCATTTAAGAATTCTGCCAGGTAGTTCTAAATGTCTTCATCATTTGTAGCTTCATTCCATAGGAATAATTTTGCCTTTCTAATTAATTCTGCGTCAATAGATGTCATTCGCATACAGGACGTTGAAGTTTCTACGATTGGCACAGGTAATTTAAACTGGGAGTGATAGAAGCAACGGTAAGCACAACGTTATATTCTTCGCGAATCATGTTAAGTAGTGTTTTATACAGATATTGTGTTTGTTTCTAGTCTGGCTCGTTTTCGGATGTTTATATCGGATGGCATTTTATTATATTAGATATAGCAGGCTTTGATAAAATCGAAAATAAAGAATTATAAATTGCGAAAGAGGGAAAACAGTACACATTTCTAGTTCCTGCTGTCCTATTTTATTGTTTCACGCTAGCATTTTATTATATTAGAAGATGTCCGACAAGTCGTACATTTTTGCGTTATTTCTATGTACTCGATTGTTGATTTTAGTTATAGGCAAATAAATTATAATATCTATAAGGGACATAACTATACTTTTCCATAGTAATCTTGAGGCCAATGATATAGGCAGATTTATCGATAATGCAGTATTATTTGATAAGTAAAAACCAGAGATGGGTAAAACGTTAAAAAAATTGACTTTTCGACAATTTTGTCAAAAATAGGTCAAAAACCCTAAATTATGGTAAAAAGTGTTAAAAACTGCCTTAAAGTATCAAACACTGTCGAAAAGTGACAAAAACTGCCGGAAAGTGTTAAAATCTGTGCGATTGATATTGAGAAAAAAAGGAAGCAAAATATTCTTATTGTTCCATGAGCCAGTTTTTGAATTACAATGGTAAATTTTGAAAATGTTTAAACTGTTGAAATAGTTCGGAACGTCTGTTGAATAAAGTTAAAATTTTAAATTTTTCAATTTTTTTCGCTGTTAAAAAGTCGTGTCAAAAGTGTCGAAAAGAAAGACTGTCAAGAACTCATATCAAAATATTTATTTTTATTTGTATTTAATTTTTACTGTAAATTGTTACATATTGTAATTTTACTTCCATCACTTAAATGTTGTAAAATTAATGTCGTAGTTTCCGTGATGTAAACGTCATCAATTTTGTAACACATCGAAGTTTAGTTTTCTTCTCGCTATATGTATGATGAAAACAATGACAAAGATCATCGGTCCCCTTTTTTAGAAAATCTGTTTGGCAGTTTCCACTGTAACCTCTTATATTCCAAACTCAAATGAACCCAAAAGCTAGTACAACCTGCTTATTACTAAAGTCTATCTTTGTACAAAATTTTGACCAAAATTATCAGTCTGCGCGTGAATGCGAGGCAAAACAAAAATATCGAAAATTTATGGCTGGAAGGACGTTTGGAATCTTGGTAACCTAGTTCATCCAGAAATGTGAAAATCTGGAACAAAACTATTTTCACGATTACCATACTTACCCAATATATGTATAATCGTTATAGTGGGAAAAGCAAAAAAATAGTTAAACAAATAAAGTAAAATTATGCAACAGGTGTATTATTTTCTCAAGTTGAATATTGAAGTTTATTGGTCTGTTTATTTGGAACAGAAGAAAATTCATGTATTCAATATATTCAAAATGTAAGTTGTCTATAGAAACTGGAAGTATGAACTTCTAAGAAGCACGAATTTTTGCGCAAATTTCAAATAAACCAATAATACAACAGAGTGCGCGTTGAATGGTTTATGTTTTTCTGCTTGAAAAATTATTTTCCATTTTATTGAATTTAATTAAATTAATGCAAAAAATCCATTCATTTATAATATAACTTTGCTCATTTTCATAGTTAATAATTTTCGTTGATTGTGTTTCGTTTTTTTTTTGTGTGCGTGTGTTGATAACTGATTCAGATATCGAATTATCAGAATCCACATTATTTGTTGTCATTATGACTTCGAAAAATTGTATGGCATGTGATATTTATGCCAACGAGAACATTGTAGTTTGTAGTGGTTTATGCCGAAATGTTGCACACTATAAATGTGTGGGACTCAAAAAATCAGGGTTTGACTTAATAAACAATTCTCAAAATATTCATTGGTTTTGTGATAAGTGTAGTGATGTGTTTCAAATGCAAGTAAATACAATTTTTGAATTGACTGAAAGTGTGCGTAAAATTGAATCAGCTGTGAAAAATTTGCGTTAATGAATGGAAACCTGATCCAAATATACATAATGTTTCTATCACGGAATCCACCTTTCAATCGGTGACAGAACGTGTAAATGTGTGTGAGGAATTATCCAATGTATCTGGTATTAACAACACACTAAATCAAGCAAATGTGGGTCAACAGCAGCCAATACCAATAGTGAAAAATGTGGTTCCAAATATCACATCAGATCGAAATAAGTGTGTGGCCAAAACCAACATAAAACAGAAATATTCAAGGATCGCTAGTGACGAAGTTGCTGCAAGTGGTATGGAGTGTGCTGATGTGCACATAACTTCCTTAAGTCGGAAACCAAACGAAGTAGTATTTGGAACAGGTAGCGATAATGATGTTTTGCGAACTGTTGAGAGACGGAGGTAGGTATTTGTATCCAGACTGCATTCTGATGTAAGTGAGAATGATCTAATACAATATTTAAATGCCCAATTCGCGCATATAAAAGAAAAAAAAGTTTTTAAATGTAATACGAAAATTAAGGATGCAGTTGTCAGTACGTCGATTTTGTTGCGAAAATGAGACTATGAGAGAAAATAACCGGATCGTATTAGTATTTGCAAATGTTAATGTGTTAGTGGCCATGTTGTTTGTTTTTGTTTACTTTTATTTGAGATTGACATTTGCCATTTAATTTTTCTATCGATATCATCGTGCTTAGGGACAAAATTATTTTTGTCAATATTTAATACACAAGTTCACGAATATATTTCATTTTGATTCTACTAATAATATAACATGTAAATTAATTTGGTTATCGCGTTTAATACATACATACATATTAGTAATTAGTTCGGGTTACGTTTTATTTTGCTTTTAATTTCGCCTTTTTTTGTATTTTTTTTTTTGTGTTTATTGAATTTTGTGATAATACCAAATTTAATTATAATTTATTTTGTATTATTTACGTTAAAAGATTTGAAATGAATTCCATTGTTCCAATTTTGTATTACGACCGTAAGTTAAAAACTAAACGGTACAACGAGTATTTGCGTGACACGTTGGATCCCTTCAACATATCCGACCGATGGTGAGTTGAATAAAAATTAATTTCTTTTAATATATAAATATGAAACGTTTTGGGCAATTACATTTTTAATTTTACAGTTTTGTGGACAAATATCGCCTCCCGAAGCATTTAGTGCACAAATTAGTTCATGATATCCAACCATTTGTTGTTGAGAAGGATAACCTTTTAAGAATACCACTTCATTTAGAAATACTGGCGGCTCTAAATTTTTATGCCAGTGGAAGCCACCAGCGTCGTGTGGGGTTAGATGCTTTCGCTATCATGAGCCAAAGCAAAATTTCATCAAGTATATCCAAAGTAAGCGAAATAATTGGCACTAAATTAGTGTACAATTATATTTTGTTCCCTGACACTTTAGCTGAAGCTAACATGAACAAAGAAGCTTTTTCTAATAAATACGGTGTACCCGGCATAGTTGGCTTCATTGATTGCATCCATATTGCGGTAGCAAACTTGCCTAAAAGGAGCGAATACGCTTATGTTAACAGAAAAAACTTCCATTCAATCAATACTCAAGTGGTAACTATAAAATTTAAATAATTTATATTATTATAAGTACATGTAAGCTAATTGTATACCAATTTTTATTTATAGATATGTGATTTAAATTTACGTATTTTATCAATAAATGCGAGATATCCGGGCTCTACCCATGACTCCCATATAAGGGATGGAAGTATAATCCTGCCGCAAATTAAAAGATTAAATGTAGAAGACAATAAAACATGGCTATTTGGTAATATTTAAAATTTTGTATTATTTTACTAATTATTACATCATTCACTTTTAAAGGTGACAGCGGGTATGCATTAAAACCATTTATGATGGTTCCATACCGTAGGCCAGCAACAAACCAACAAATGAATTTCAATCAAATTCATTCCAAAATTAGAAGTGGTATTGAGCGTTGTTTCGGAGTTTTAAAGGGTCGATTTCGATGCCTTAAACAATCTTCGGGTCATCTACATTATACTCATGAGAGGGCCGCAAACATTATTTATTCATGTGCAGTTTTGCACAATATTTTAATAGAAAATAATTACCCAAATGAAGAAATCGTAGAAGCAGACGATGTAATTATTCCTCTGAATAATGCAGTGGAAGAAGAAAATTCGGGTGAAATAAATCGTGAATTTTTAACGAACCACATTTTTGAGAGAAACGTCATTTTATAGAAATTTATGTCTACATTCAACTTTTTATTTCAAAAATAAAACATAATTTTTTATAAATAATAATTTTGTATTTATTTGCTTTAAACCCCCTTTACATTATTTTGTGCACTGCTAAAATAAAAAATTGACGTAAAAGCTTTTAATCTTTAGTTTCCTCAACTGAGCAAAATCTACATTCCGTTATCAAAGGGAAGTTGATAACAAATCTCCAGTACTGAAATAAAAAATAAATAGTACCCCTATTCATAAAGGCACTAAATAGAAGCAGCAGTTTAAATGCGTGGGTAGTACATTGTTTGGCATTCATAATTTAAAATTTGTATTTTGCTTGAGAAATATAAAACGAAATTATGAAAGTAGCCGACCAAAATTGTATACACGCGTTTCAGTGCTACTTTGATTTAGTGTTCTTCTTTCATTTGGGGATAAGTTATGAAGTTATTAAGGGCTTTGCCCTATGAAAACATATCGGTCCGATGTTTGAAGTGGAAATTGTCGGTGGATAAAAGATAAAAACCCATTTTGATTAATGAACATGGTGTAATTTTAACAAAGTTTTTGATTATTATGACAACTTTCATAAATTCGAACTAATTTTTGATAATTTCATCGTTCTACGAATAACAATTTTGTGAAAAATTAGAAATGTCGGCTTGGAATGTAGGAACACAAGTTTTCATGGGGCAAGCACTTCAAAATTGATATATAGGGACACAACAAATAGAACACGAACTGCGAATAAATTAATTTTCATAGTTTTTCGGGAAAAAAGGAAATATGTTAGTACATGTTTTATATAAGTGTTAATTCATGGATAAACATGCATATGCCATAACTTATCTTGTGTCTATAATGGTGGATCCCTCCTCTCCATTAATAGACTTCTAATATCCTTCAGCACCTCTAAGGATTCCTCCTGTATCCTAATTGAGCGCATAACCGAAGTTACTGCTACGATTTCCTATTAGGTAAAATAAAACAAGATATAATTGTGTAATTTTACAAGATTGGATACGATACTTACACTTCTAGGATCGTTATCTCGATAACGCTGTGCCCTGCTTGGTAAAATTTCGTTGATCCTGGCTCTTCTTTGTCTTGATCGACGAACAGTTCCAGAGGAATCTATTTGGCGGGACGACCCTGCTTGTTGTGATGGAAGTTGTGATGGCAATGATGTTGGTGGTAGTGTTGGTGGTGGTACAGAGGACGGTGTTAGAGATGACGGTGTTACTAATGACGGTGGTAATGATGATGGTGGTACTGTAGACGGTGTTATTGATAACGCTGGTAATGATGATTGTGGTATTGTTGATGGTGGTACTGATGACGGTATTACTGGTGACGCTGATAATGATGATGGTGGAATCAATGACAGTGGTAGCGATATTGTTGATGGAGGTATTGCTGACTGTAGCTGTTGAAGCGATGGTACTCTTTTCCTCTATAAAATGAAATAATAATTGAAATATGTATGTGTAAAGAAAAAAAATTAAATTAAATTTATTTAGGCAATTTGGAAGCGATGCACAATCTGCTACTCACTTATCTTATCTAAACTGATTTCTATCTATTATTGTACATGCTAAAATAGCTTATTAAGTGTCATACAAAAGTCGACTGATTAGCACATTGAGCATAAAAACCGTAAATTTTAATTTACCTTTCCCATTTCAATAATTGTAGCTTTACCGTCCAAATTCTTCAAGCCACATAAGTCACATATGCGCTGTGGAACATATTCCCCACCTCCCGTTAAATTTTGCTCCGCTCTATGTAAATTTAATTTTTTTTTTTAATATTTTTTTAAATCTTGCCAAACCTAAAATAGGAATAAATATTTAGCGTATGCTTTATCATTATACATAATTGCATTTATTAAAATAATTACCCTTTTCCATTGTTCCACACTTCGAGGGAATAGAGAGGACAAATTCAATGTCGTGGTTATTTCATCCCACAACTCACCCCTTCGCTGGTTACCGGATGCTGCACCAAACCCAAAAAGGGTTTCAAAATTAATTTGAATAAAATCAATTAAAATTGATTTTTGCTGCTGAGTAACACGAATCTGAAAAATATATGATAGTATTACAATTTTTTATAAATGTGTACCTTTATTAGAACATAATTATAATTTATGGCACGAATAAAACAAAGTTAGATCAAAAAACACCAACGCCTTATATTCGCCTTAGTTAAACTTACGAAATTCCGTAAAGCAAAAAAGTTATTTTAACTTTTTTTTTAAATATTTGGCCATCCTTATATCGAAACATTTGGGCCCGTAAATCGAGAGCGTACTTGTATTCGCTTTAGATATAAGTATATCCAGCGCATAATAGATCTCACAATAAAGTACAAACTATTTCCCGGCTATTTTGAAAATTATTGAACACATTTTATTATTTTTGTTTTTTTTAGGTAGCTACACGAATTATTTTCAAACACAAATGGCACATAATTATAATATTATATACAAAAGCCTTTAAATGTAAAGAAATTTACACTAATTCACAATTTACTTACCATTTTGCTTAATCCAATTACATTTGGTTACGTAATTACATATAATTAAATAATTTATTTATTTTATTTGGCATAAATTTTCTTTGCTGTTCTGCTGTTGTTTTTAAAATGAATTCACTTTCACATAATAAATGTCAATTCCCAATCGCAGCAGCATGGGAAATAGGTCTCAATAAGAAGGTAAGCATCAAAAATTTAAACCGATTCAACCGATTCAATTATTTTTGATGCTTATTGGTAAAAATACCACACGAACACAATGAAACTAAAAGACAATACACCGAAACAATATTTTATACTATACATGGTATACGTATACTAAACTCTCCGAGACAAAAGTCAAATATGCGCAACGAAATCGAAATACAGATTACTCATCATTTTTTTTTTTTTTTTTTTTTTTTTTTTTGTTAAAATAAATTTTATTTATTTATTTAATGTTATTACAATCTAGTCTCCTGGACTAATGAGCAATTTGTTTCTGACTTAATTTACTAACTTAATATTAATCTATGGCTTCTTCCCATTGGCGTTCCATAGAGTCTGGTAAATTGAATTAAACCACATCTTTGTAGTGGGCTTTACACAGCACAATGCTGTTTAAGCTAACAATTACACCAACTCAAAAGGTTTGGTTCTTTTAAGTCTACGTATTAAATTCGTGTTGCTTAGAAGCTGAGTTGCCTCAATGTTCACATGATGCCGGAGCCTCTGTTCATGTCTCCGCGCTTTCTCCTGAATTTCATTTACGATGAGCTTCACTTTAAGGTCCCTATGGAGATCATTGTTCCTGACATACCAAGGTGCATCAACGATGTTCCTTAATACCATATTCTGAAATCTTTGGATGATATTTACGTTGCTCTGTTTGGTACAACCCCAAAGTTGAATACCATACGTCCAAACGGGTTTCAATATTTGCTTATAAAGTAGCAGCTTGTTGTATGTTGATAAAGAAGAGTTCCTTCCCATCAGCCAATACATCTTTCTGTATTTAATTCTTAGTTCTTCACTTTTCTTCTTGACATGTGCTTTCCATCGCAGTTTAGCATCCAGGGTCATGCCGAGATACTTAGCTGTGTTCGCATACGGTACTATTTCTTGATTTATGGTAATCGGGATATGTTCGAATCGCCTGTTTGTAAAGTTGATGTGAACTGATTTAGTTTCATTTAGTTTTATTCGCCAACTTTTTGTCCATTTATAAATTTTAGTCCATTTATACTCATCATTTAAAATAACTATTTTGGAATCAAATTTTGAAGCCTTGATGAATCCAAGTGCTTGGCCGGCAGGAACTCTGGTCAAGGAATTTCAAAATAGAGCTCGTGGTCGTCCTTTTTTAGGAACCCCTACAGTTTTGCGAGTAAAAATTTGGACTCCCGCCGCTCCAGTCAACCCATCTGGAACAGCAATATAAATTATTCATCTTTATTTATGGTACATCAAAATATTAGAAGTATTCGTAGTAATTTTAATTTATTTCTAGCCAATATTGCTGCACTTGATAAACCTCCACAAATCATTTTACTGTCAGAGGTTTGGATTTAAAATTTTGAACTGGATAGCTACAATATTCCAGGGTTTAGTATTTTTGGTAAGTGTAATTCTACTTATAGAGCGGGTGGCGTTGTTGTATATTTTGATGATAGCATTCAAAACACTAGTGTCTCTCATTTTGATATTAGTAGTACTGACGTTTTACTGCTTAATTTTAAGTTTGGTTCTGTTTGTTTTTCGGTTGTTTGTACTTATAGATTTCATGCTTTCAACCCTTCTGTCTTTGTTGGTGAATTTAGTAATGTTCTTTCAGCTGTCAATTCGAAAAATCTTATTGTTTTTGGTGATATGAATATAAATATTCTTGATGATCGGGTATCTGATGACTATTTATTTATGATGGCTTCACATGGATTAAAATCATTAATTAATGTACCAACTAGAGTTACAAACAATTCCTCTACATGTCTAGATCATTTATTTTTTAGATGCTCGTTAAACTTTAAGTTCATTTATTTTGCGAATGTTCATAATCTTAACATAACTGATCATTGCATGACATCGGTTGTGTTTTTGCCGAGTCAGTCATCTTTACCTAAGCCTTTAAAAATTAAATCGTTGGCAAAATCTGTTATTAATTATTCAAACTTAACAAATGATCGGTCTAGTGAAAATTGGTCGGTCGTCTATTCACAAGCAAATGTGTCTGAAGCTTTTGAATGTTTTCTGACTAGGTTAAAATTTTATATAATTAAAAATACTTCGGTGGTTGAAGTTAAATCAAAGTACAGAATTATTAAGCCTTGGATTACACCTTCACTACTTAATAAAATTAGGTTGAAGAATAAGTTATCTAGGAAGTTAGCTCGAAGTATGAATGATGTTAATTTGAAACGGCGATTTGAAGTGATAAATAATGCTGTTAAACATGACGTGGTTATGTCAAAGGTCAAATTTTACAAAAATAAATTTGAATCTGTGAATGGCAACATTTCAGAATGCTGGAAACTAGTTGATGCCATTCTAAATAAAGATCACAAAACGCACAGATTGAAAAAAATGAGATTGATGATAGTTACTGTGTAACTGACAGAAGTGAATTGGCTGAATTATTCAACAGCTATTTTGTAAATGCGGTCCTAGACCTAAAATCTACTGTAAGTAACAATGGAGATGATTTTTCGGACTTAATCTATAAAAATTCCGCTGAACAGTCATGTGTTTTCTTTGAAACTTGTCCAGATGAAATGCTAAATGTTATTTCATGTCTGAAACCTAGTTATTCTACTGGAATTGACAACTGCAGCAATATACTTATCAAACAAATTTCGCATTATATTATTAATGTGTTTTCATACATTGTAAATTTTAGTTTTGATACTGGTATTTTTCCAACTAAACTGAAAGAGAGTCTAGTTATCCCTATTTTTAAGAAAGAAGATAAATCTAATATTGCAAATTACAGGCCGATTTCTTTATTATCGGTGTTTTCTAAAATTATTGAAAAGATAGCACATCGAAGAGTAGATAGTTTTTTGAATAAAACAAATTTTTTGCATAGCATGCAGTTTGGATTTAGAATAGGTAAAAGTACTGAAGGGGCTTTGTTAGAATTCACTAATTTCCTGTATGTAGGTCTTGATAAGAAAAAATCAGTTGCGTCTATTTTTGTGGATTTAACTAAAGCTTTTGATATGGTTAACTATGAAGTATTATTTCAAAAACTGAATCATGCTGGGTTTCGGGGTATTACTTTACAATGGTTTCGTTCTTATCTATCTAATAGATCTCAAGTAGTTAAGATAGGTGATGTTTTTAGTGAGCGTAAAATTATCAATGATGGTGTTCCTCAAGGTTCCGTGTTAGGCCCCAAGCTTTTTTGATCTACCTAAACTCTATTTTTTATTTAAATTTTTCGTCAAGGTTGATAGCTTTTTCCGATGATCTAGTGTTTATGTACAATGAGCAGTTACAGAGTAATAACATTCGCTCTATGAACTCTGATCTAAGATGTGTGAGAAAATGGTGTATTGCTCATTCAATGTTTCTTAGCATAAAAACTAAAGGTATGTTTTTTAAACTTAATAATGATGTGGGTATGGACCCAGACGTCACTTACCATGATTTAAGTTGTGATCACATAAACTGTTGTGCTGATTGTTTTAAAATTGAATTCGTTTCAAAGTTTAAGTACCTGGGACTGTTTGTGGATACTTCCATGCGTTGGTTACCACATATCGAAACTCTACGTAATTTCATGTGTGCCCTGATACGAAAATTTTATATTTTGAGTTCAATGTGTCCGATAGCAGTCTTAAGAAATATTTATTATGCGCTGGTTGAATCGAGGCTATCGTATGGAATAGTATGCTGGGGAGGGACTTATAATTCTAGAACTCATACACTTGCTGTTGCTCAGAAACACATTATACGAATTATGCTTAACACGCAGAGGCTATCGGCTTCGTGGCCTTTGTTTAAGTTCTTGGAGATTTTCCCTATTAGTCATTTGTTTGTGTATAAGGTAATGAAAGCATTTTTTTCTATTAAGGCTACTCAGCCTAATGTTATTGTCAATTACAACTTGAGAAATAAGCAGTATATACGGCTTGAAAAGTTTACAACAACGAACTACCAAAATTCATTTCCAATATTGGCGCCAAAAATTTTCAATAACCTACCGGAAAATTTAAAAAATATTTGTAAATTCAATGTTTTTAAAACAAGTCTTAAATCATTTTTATTCGAGGCTTCTACTGTGAATGATTTGTTGTATTTTCAAGTGTAGTACATTTGTAAATATGTACATATCTTGTAATTATTTTATTTTTTTGATTGTAATATTATTAAGCTTTCTAATTAATAAATTATTGATTTCATGATGTGACTCCTGTTAAGTAAATGTTTTTACTTTCAACACGAAGAACAACTAGAGCAGACGAAATTGATTGTATGGGAGTGCCGACGTACAAACTAAATGTGTTACATATATAATTGATGTATACGTGTATATACGAGTATGTACACGAATAAATGGAAAACATTTTCCTTATCATTCAAACATATTTTAATTTTAATTTAAAATTGATTTTACTGGTGACGAGTATATGTAAGTATACACACATTTATGAATATTTTATTAGCATACACATATGTTGATAAATTAATTCGATTTCAGATAATTATTATTTGTTTTATTTGTGTTAAATAATTTAATTTTGGGCCACAAATGTTGTTTTTCCTATGGGAAATTGGATTGGAAAAATGTATTATAGCTAATTGTTTTTTTTTTTGCACATGTGTTGTAAACATAATTCAATTTAATTTGCAATGATTTAAATAGTTAAATTCAAATTGGTGTTCATAAATTTTCAAACATAAAGTAGAATTGTTATACTCATCCCATTTTAAGATATGAACATATAACCATACCCAACATGTGTACAAATGTCGCACAGCTTTTGTACGAGAACATAAAACATGATTGTTATCAATTTTTGTATATAAATAGGTAATAAAATAACTTATTTTATAGTTTTGCTGTACTTATATCAATAATACATGAAAATGAAAGTGGAAAACCAATAATAATGTGAACGAATGAATTGAAAAACAATAAAACATTTGCTTAAGTTGATTTTCTTTTATTTTCTTATTTGAAAATACTTTTCATATTTTAAATCGTATTATTATCGTCTCTATCAAAAACACGATATTTTATTTATGTTATAAATTCATGAAATGTGGTGCAAGCACTTTAACATTATAACTTATAAAAAGTATATAAGATATCATAAATAATTTATGTTGTTAACCACGTCGGGAACTTTCACAAAAACAAACCAATTATGAATAATTTGCTTACCCCAACAGGTAATGTATATTCCAATCCCGGGGGTAAGCTGCATGTCTTTAATATAATGCGCTATTTTATTAAAAATAATCTGTAATTATTAGTAATATCCGGTTACAAAAATACTCATGTGTCAACATATCAGGTTTGTTAAAAAAAAAAAAATTGTTACTTAATATTTGGAAACAGCAAAATCCCTTAAAATAAATTATAAAGACTCATTAACTAAATATTTGAATTCATTCGCATCGTTATCATCATAATAATCATTATAATTTCCATTTTCTGTTGTTTAATTTTTTATCGCTTGTTTTAAAAGGAAAGCTATTTTATAATATTATGTATGTATGTATATCAGTAATCACTACATATACCATATAAGAATATGTACAAACAAAACATCGAATTTTTTTTTTTAATTTTAATTTGAGTGGGATACATAAAATTTCAAACTATACATAACACTCTGATAAGGGTTTATGGATGGTAGATATAAAAGAGAAAAATTATTTTTCATTTATGTTGGTTTAAGATGAAAATGAAAATGTTGTTGTTGGTATATTATTGATCTGATGTTTTATTTTTGCAACGAATGAAATAAAAGCAAGATACAGTTGAGCTTAATTGCCTTTGGCTTTTTTATAGGCACACATAAAAGCCAAAGTAAAAATTGCTAATACATTTTAGGTGTGTAAGGCTTCAATGTTATATAAACAGTACCAGCTCAAGAACCTGTGATGAGATTTTTAATTTATATAAAACCTTAATTTATAATGGCTTTCTGTTTTGGGATTTTGTTACAACGCACAGGTGTTTTTATTCAAATTGGCTTTGTGCTCTTCAATTATATGATTAATTTTAAGTGTTTTTTGTTTACAGTTTCATCTTTGTGTGAACTTTCTTGCGTATTATGGTTGTAAATTATAAATGTGTAACTTGTCATAAACGCCCCTTAATAGTTTTTTTATAGTTAATCAGAACTTTTCATATAATAAGTTTTAATTGAAATATATTATCAGGGCCGCTTTTATGCCTATGCCAATGATACCCTACGGACTATTGACTTATTGTAGACATTAGTTTGTAATTCAATTTGAAGATTTTATGTATGCCCTTGTATGGAAATCCTGATCATCGTTGGAGCTTGTTCATTTCGGAAAAAGAGTTAAAGCTGTGGGCATTTCAAGCGAACCGATTCACTATATTCGACTCGAAAACTTGTTTATGGCTGACTGGCGATGTTTATTCCTAATCCTAATCCTAGGCAGTCGTTTAGTTAGATTCCTTATAGATTTTCTATTCTTCGTGTTTGACTTTGGAATTAGATATTACTGGATCATTTGAGAAACAATGAATTGAAAGAAACCCCGCCTCTAGGTGTTGTAATAGCGCTAAAATCTTGCTCCAAGACGTAAGCTATTTGATAGTCCAGGAGTTACAGTGCAAAAATGGCTTAACATTTTTTTTGTCAGATTGATTTTGTCTGCAAAGTATTTTGATTATTTAGTTTAGAACAATTCAAAAACAAAAAATCAACTGTCCGGCAAAAAGGTTGGAACTAGGTCCGTGTCTACCATTTGGGGCTTGTAAATTTGTGTCAACCTAATTTTACGGAGTATTTCCAAAATCGTATTGTCTGACAATTTAGATCGGCCAGAAACGCGCTTTGATGCCCCTCGTTAGTTAGTTGATTTTGCAGAATAAAAAGCATCTGCCAAACACTGATCAGAAATATTAGGGATTATCAATATTCGTCTGCGTCCGCCAAAAATAGTGGGACTTATCGGATCTACCGAAACTAAGCTGTGTAAAACGACCCAAACACGATGCGACTGATGGTGTTCCAAATTGTACAAGAGGTTGCATAGATAATTGGACAGAGAAATTTTAAAAGGCCCATACATGAAGCGATTGATCATGTTACAAGTTGTACATATAATTATTAATAAATCGCAAACAGTTTTACCCACAGACTGTCCAATTAACTGTTCGATCTCTTTTTACAACTTGAAATATGTGTAGGGATTATGATTTACCAAATCCAGTTTTCAGTATATAAAACCTAAATTTAGCATTTAGCAATGCGCAATATATTGCAGTTTATTGGAGAACATAATGTAGGCGCCGCGCCGTCAGGTCCCAAATTAACTTTATTTAAACGATGGAAAATGCTATTATGCTACGAAAACAAGGTTTTCTCATAGCAATGGCTACCATGTTCGCGAAGGAGTGAATTTGTTACATAGTTTCTGCATTGAAAACGATCTGGAGTTTACAGTGGTGGCGCTATTGTGGTTTTGTCGGGACGTTTTGAATTGGGAATGATTTATAGTCACTTTTATTGAGGTATAGTTTGGTGTTGTTTGTTCCGGGCATACAGTGGAGATTGGTACCTTCTCTAGGAGAAGGGAGGGGATGAGTGATTTCATTTAAAGGCTAATAATTCCATTTCAAATTTCCAGCAAAAATTTCAGGGGCGTACACTTCAGAATTGCTGTGAAATGGAATTATTTATTCCTCTATATTTGGAGAGGCATCGGTCACCGCGGTGCACGTTGAAAGGAGCAGTGCCGAGCTGCACTAGGGGAGTCACGGTGGATACCTGCTTTGGTGTTCCTGGCGAGTCGAGAAGGTATGAAATTTGCCGATTTCGGATTGGCGGATCTGATGAATTTAATTTTGAATAAATGTATGATTTAAATGTCTGCAGAATTATTGTCATTGGTTTAAATAAGTTTTATTACATCAAAGCTTCTGAAAAATGTTTAAATCACATGCAGCAACAGGCTCCTTAAACCCAGCGTATCTGAAGCAGTTTGCTATAGTTTTCGGAGTGGTATTTCTCCATGCAGTGGACAGCCAAGAACACGCATCTAACGAGGTTATTTGATGTGACAGTTGCTCTACGCATTAGCTTCATGGATTGATGCGAGCAGGTGATTCATTAAAAGCTTACGATGATTCACTTTTTGCTTCGTACTATGCCCTGTTCTAACGGCTGTAAGACTGATATAGTGTTGGGCGGAAAAAATGTTGCTTGACGTTGGTGTAAGTTTTGTTTGGATGGCACGGATCATTGTCCAAAAAGACCACAACTTTTCAGTTTTGTTTCGCCATTTTTTTATTAAATTTATCAGTCGCGCGCTTTTTTGTTATACCTGCAAATGATGCAGTTTAGACGTTGTCTGAAATATAAAATAATGACCCATGTATATAAATTTATAATGGGTTTTCGATTTGGGACTTGACAACTTTGAACTTTCACTGTGAACGCACCTTTACATCAATAACCAAACTGTTAGAATCAAAACATTCAGTAAAGACAACATTTTCATCATGGTGAAGTACACGAACGAACAACGTTTACAAATAATTAAAATTTACCAATTTTACCAATTTCATCGCAAAATCATCTTCAGTGATGAAGCGCATTTCTAGCTAAATGGCTTCGTCAACAAACAGAATATGCGTTGTTGGTCAGGTAAAAACCCTCATGTGCTACAAGAAACACCACTTCATCCACAAAAAATAAGTGTATGGTGTGATTTTTATGCTGGAGGTGTCATTGGACCGTTTTTTATTCGTTGATGAAAATGACCGTCACGTTACAGTCAATGGAGATCGCTACAGAGACATGTTGCAACGTTATTTATTTGGTCAATTGCGTAAGCTAGACATTAATGTTATGTGGTTTCAACAAGACGGTGCGACATGCCACACAGCGGGTCTAACAATCGACTTATTGAAATCTAAATTTGATGAACGTATTATATCCAGAAATTGTCCTGTCGATTGGCCGCCCAGATCGTGTGATTAACACTTCAGACTTTTTTTTATGGGGCTACGTTAAATCATTGGTATATGCCAAAAGCCGGCGTCGTTAGAGGAGCCTAGAGTCAATATTTATTTATTTATTTATTTGTTTACTAAAATTTTGGAACGCCTTATTTTGAGCAAGAGGTCACTCACAATAAGGCATCAATGTTCAAAAACAAAAATAGGTAATTATAAAACTTCGGCATAAATGTAAACCAGCAGCTACGGCACATCCACATAACTTCCCGAAGAACTTTACACGCTAACAAACAAATAATAAACAATAAACAAAACAAACAAATATTGAACGAGAGATAGCGGCCGTTTCCGTCGAAATGTGTGGTCGAGTCATCGAAAATTGGGTTCAACGAATCGATACATGCAAACGTTCCCGTGGTGAACATATGAACGGAGTTGAAATCCATACATAAATGTTTTGATTGAACTTTGAGCCAATAATAAAATTATCGAGATATCTCAAATGGTTTGCATTTTATTTAAAAAAAAGTTGTCAAGTCCTTATTGGAAAACCCGATATATACATGTATATATATATATATATATATATATATATATATATATATATATATATATATATATATATATATATATATATATATATATATATATATATATATATATATATATATATATATATATATATATATATATAGGGACGAAGCGTCCATATATTGAACGGAATGAGTGCTGTTAATAATATTATTTTAAACCAATTGACGAATCATTAAAAATTAAATTAAATCATATTTAATTTAATTATTCTTTCTTTTTCCAAAAAATATAAAATTTATGAAAAATGTTACTTAAAGTCGTTGCTTAAAACTATACATTTTTAGTTTTCAGCTACTGGCGCTATGAATATATATGAATAACCACACGGAAATGTATTATGAAAGATTGATCAAAAATTCATTCCCAGCTTCATGTTAAATTTTATATTACTGTCGCGACACTATCGCACGTCACACATATCCACGTGGGCATATTCTGGGAATTTTTGTAATTTCTTGGGCATATTCTGGGAATTTTTGGAATTTCTTGGGCATTTTTCGAAACTTGGGCATTTTCTGGGAATTTTTCGAACTTCTTGGGCATTTTCTGGGAATTTTTGGTATTTCTTGGGCATTTTCTGCGAATTTTTCGAGCTTCTTGGGCATTTTCTGCGAATTTTTGGAATTTCTTGGGCATTTTCTGGGAATTTTTGGAATTTCTTGGGCATTTTTCGAACATGGGCATTTTCTGGGAATTTTTCGAACTTCTTGGGCATTTTCTGGGAATTTTTGGAAATTCTGGGGTATTTTGTGGGAATTTTAGGAATTTTTTGGGCATTTTCTGGAAATTTTTGGAATTTCTTGGGCATTTTCAAGGAATTTTTGGAAATTCTCGGGCATTTTCTGGGAATTTCTGGAAATTCTGGGGCATTTTCTGGGAATTTTTGGAATTTCTTGGAATTTTTGGAATTTCTTGGGCATTTTCTAGAAATTTTTGGAATTCCTTGGGCATTTGCTGGGAGTTTTTTGGTATTTTGAGAAATTTTTTGTATTTTGTGGTCTTTTTGTGGAATTTTTTGGTATTATTGTGGTATTTTTGTGGTATATTTTGGAAGTTCAGAGGAGCTCGAGTTCGATGCCATGAAAAGCAAATGGAACGTGGATTTGGTATACTAACAATAATAATTGGTATAATTTCATTTTATTTTTTGGCCATTTTTGGTTAATTTTTGGAAATTTTTGGGTCATTTTGTGTTTTTTTTTGGTATTTTTTAGTATTTTTTTTATTTTTTGGTATTTTTGGTTATATTTTGGTTATACTAACAATAATAATTGGTATAATTTCAGTAATTTTTTGGTCATTTTTGGTTATGTTTTGGTATTTTTGTGGTATTTTTTGGTAATTTTTGGTTATTTTGTGGTATTTTTTGGTAATTTTTGGTTATTTTTGGTGCTTAGCGTAATTTGAATTTTGTGAGTATAGAAAGTCCACGATTCGAATCTAGCTCAAATCCGATTTCCTTTTTAAGCCGTAAATGTTTGAGAAATTACAACACTGTTGAATAATGAGTTTCAAGAAGACGAACGAGTGAAAAAAATTACGTCGCGAATAAAATAAATTGTGAAGTTTGGGTTTAATGAAATATTGGTAATTTCCCATCTATAAAAATGTATCCCAATGCTTTCTATCACTTGAGATAATATTTTAAATTTAATTTATTAATTTTCAGTATTTATACGAATCTAATCTAATCCTATGAGATGAGTGTTTGGATGGTAAGATGAGGAACTGAAGTGCGAAAGGTCGCAGGTTCGATTCTCCAACTTGTCGATGTTTTTTAAGCAAAAATATGAAAATTCTGTTTTTTTAAGAATTTTTACCAAAATTCACTTTTTTTGGTCCAGATCGCTGGATCGGCCTAGATTTTTTCCGGTTCATATACTTTTCATCTAAAAAGAATTTTTTTTTCTGTTTTATCTATCACATCATATAACAGTACACATCAATTTGTTTGTTTTATGCAATCATGCAGAGTACAAAACAAAATGGAGAATATGGTTACGGTGAACTTAAAGTTCTAACATTTTTGGTTAGATGGGGTGATGTACTTTTATGATAAATGTCTGAACTACACTTTTACTTTATTTTTTAAACATTATTAGTGCATTAAAATTTCAAGTACAGAAGGTCCAGAGTTCGATTCTACAACAATTTGATGATATATTATGTATGTAGACAATATTGTACATGTGAAATATTTTGATGATATATGTAGACGCAAATAGTATGTGTACCGCTAGAGTTCGTTAATACGCAGTGCCCTGGACGAAGTGGAGCAAAACTAGAAAATCCAATTTTTGAATTTGGATAGATTTTTTTAAATATTTGATAGACCTCCTTCAAATCACATAGAACCAGCCTACGCTGCTTTGTTTCAATAACCCCATCTGATCATATGGTCTTGAAATCTCGCTTCCCAGCACACACCCGACTTATATTGTCATCATCATAAAATTTCTGCCCCAATAATGCGATTTCTTGATTAAGAATTGTTGATCCCAATTTGAAGTTCGGTGTTGGCATGATACCTTTTTCTTTTTGAATCTGTTTTGCTCTATTTGCCATATAGATAATAAGACACACCGAACTCATCTTGAACTGTCCGAACGGGCCAGCTTTTTGGTACCGATGTTAAAATCATATATTTTTCATTTGTTGCTGTAAAAATATATTTCTCTCGTAACTGTTGAATTATTTCAATAAATCGCCTGATATGTCAGTGGCAGAACTGCACGGAAGCCTAAATTTTTCCTCAGAAATTTTCGCTGTAACTGCTTTACATTTTTGTTGTTTATAATTTTCACTTCTCATTTTTTTATGTACTAAAGGAGAACTGTGAATTGATTGTTGTTTAAAATATGTAATTGTTTAATTTAAATTTAATTAAAATCATAATAAAATTATCAGAGGAGAAGTTTGAATAGATTTTCTTGAATTTTGGTTTAAAATATTCAGATCTTGACATATTTAAAAAATCATATTTTAAAACTGAAAGGTATCACTCGGGTTTTTATTTGTTTAGTCGCTTACAAAAAGAATATGCTTTAAAAAAAATTAAAAAATCGATAACACTTTTAAGTCCAACATAACGGTAAATCACATTTTTCAAAAAAACACGTTTTTTCTTTAAGATTGAATTCTTTTAAAATTAAAATTGTACCGCTATTTATAAGATCCATTCATTTTCTTTCATTTGAGATATAAATTGTTAAAATCGGTTAAGCGGTTCTCGCGACATAGGCCTCTAAAAATTAGAATTTTTCAGAAAAATCTGAAAAAACGTAAAACGCCGTACGCCCCTGTTTCAAAGAACAGTGCCGCAGAAGGAAATAAAAAAATACGTATCGAGTTATTTGCTATATAGATTATTTTTGGGAAGTTTCATAAAAATCTAAAGGGGTCAGGGGTGACATGTTGTACCATCACTTTCGATTCGTTTCGATAGTGCTTTGTCTCTTGTAACAAGAACAAAATTGTACTCTATTTCGCTTTTTCAATTATGCTATTTCTAAAGCTTTCTCAGCTTGCTCAAATAAAACAACATTCTATTTCTACTTTCATTCATCACTCTTTATCACAAAGAATTTTGATTGCGATATTTTTCGATGTGAAGTAAAGGAAAAGTATACAGAAGGCTGAGGTCGCATTAGAAAAATTGTAATGAAAGAAGAAAATAGCGTACAATTTTGTTCTTGTTACAAGAGACAAAACACAATCGAAAACGAATCGAAGGTGATGGTACAACATGTCACCCAACAAAATTTGCGTTTTTTTGATCGGTTTCGTATGGAATCGCTGTATATATTGAAAGGGTTATTTTTGAATTTTAATCGATACGCCTTCTACAACTAGTCAAAAAAAAATCCTACAAATGTTTAGCTCTTAATATTAACATTAACCCGACCCCTTAGTCGACAAAAGTTTTACATGGGAAAACACAAGCATTTTTTAACATCAAATTTCGAATTTCTATAACCTGGGTAATAGTTGATGGAAAAATTTAAATTTGGCATAAATGTAGTTAGTATCACTTATATGATATATAAATCATGGTGCATTGGAAACATTTTTAAACAAAAATCAAAGCAACATCTACCTAGTTTCATTGTCTTGCAAAATACGTTTAAGTATGACAATCCACAAATTTTTTGTATTTAAACGTATTTTCCAAGTAAATGAAACTAGATGTTGCATTGATTTTTTAGTAAGTATAATATTCTATGATAATAGAACTTAAAGGGGTAAAAGATAAAAACTAAAAAAAAAACAAGCATATAGGCGAAAATTCAAAAAGAAAATTTCGACGGCCATTTTGAAAAGGAAGAAATAAAAGATGGTGCCAGTTTTATAACTATTTTATAATCCCTATTCATTTATCTTTAAAATGAGCCCAATTAAATAATTTTTGGATAATTAGTTTTTTTTCTGTAGCCATAAATACGACAACAAATGCATGAAATTTGTAAGTGTTTGACATCCTGTATCTTGAAACACAACAACCACAAAAATTATTTTCCTTAAATATTTTGTTTAGCTAGTGCTACATATCCAAAACATAAAAATGATAAAATTCAAAAATCATTTTAGAATTCCATTTCCACCGCCCATACCAAATTTCAATAAAATCGGTTACGAAATAGCCTAGTCCCATATTAATTGGTCATATTACAGAACTTTATTTAATTTTCTGTCGTCTCTTATGGGCGAGTATTACAAAAAAATCTTACGATCGTTAAGGGTTAACAAGTAACCAATACAAAATGTGAAAAAAGTCGTTCTTTTATTTTGAAGATCACTTGTTTCTTAAATTGTTTTGTAAAAGTTTGATCAATCTGTCCGGAAAAACTGTTGGATGGGTCAATTTGAAAATACTACAGGCCTATTTATTAGGGGTACATTAAACTGTAAAATGACCTGGTAACATTAGTCTTTTCATCAATATTTGTAAAGTAACGGTAGATTTACTAAAATAACCTAAAAAGTCGTTTTTTGCACTTTTTCAAATCAAAGGTTCTTGTAGGAAATTTACTCAAAGCTGCCCTAAAATTTACTGTGCAAATATTGGTTGCTGAGATATCGATGATCAAAGACAAATGGATCTTTATTGATTCAAAGTCCGGTATCTCAGGGAAAAGTTGACATAGAGAGACCAGTAAGAAATTAAATTGGCGCCTAATTAACAGGCTAACCGACCTATGCATTGGTTCAACTTAAAAAAAATTTCTCGAGCCCGTGGATCCTTACAAAAAAATTAAAATTCGAAATTTTTTTTCGCACTCTTTCTTATGATTACGTGACAACAGTATCTCACAAAAATTTTCTACTCAAAAATCTCAAAACTAGAAATTTGAAGCTTTAAAATGCTTTTCTTTTCATCTATGTATGACCGTTTTTTACACAGATACAGCTCTTCAAAAAACACTAAAAAAATTTAACAAAATTTTTGTTCCTTTAATTTTTTGGAGTTGTGTAGTTTACTTCAACTTACCAGACATTACGGAACGCCGGAAGAAGTTATAGAATTATATAAGTTAGTCATTTAAGTCAGAATCAAATTGCTCATTAGTCCAGGAGACTATGTAGATTGTAATTACATAAAATAAATAATAAAATTTATTTAAAAAAAAAATTAAATTTAAAAATGCAACAAACTGTGTAATCAATTTCTAAATATTCTAAAAGCAGTCTTAATGGTAAAAGAAAGCAGAGTGTATACATGTACAGTGTACCATGCTTATTTAAGTTTTGCCTCCCAATGGATAACCCAAGGATCATGGATACTTGACTTTACAATTTCTGACAAAAATTTTTTAAATTTAAGTACGTTCCTTTATAGAAGCTTAGAAATTTGCATGAATTTCGTGAAATTGACAAATTCCAATAAATTTCTTCTTAAATCATTTTAAATATGTATCCTAAATGTTTCTAATTTTCGTTGGCCTATTGTTTTAAGAGTTAAGCGGAGAAATACATAATATGACTTTCATATGACTTTTAAATCCCATTTAAGGGTTATGCCACCTACTCAAGAATCGCGTAATATTAATATGTACTTGTAAACCATAATCACAAACTCTGACAAATTTCTGACAAAATCGAAAATACTCAAGTTAACTTTTACAGCTAATTTCTTGGTTATATGGTTTTAAAGCTTTAGAATTTGGTCCTAAAATTACACTTAAAAAAAAAAATAATTGCCAATGTCAAAATACCTAAGTAAATGAAATTAAATAATGCGATAATTTTTCATTTAAAAACCAGGGTGGCAAATATGGTATATACGTGTATGTGCGTATTCCGTTTAAAATTGTTTCTTTGGTAATCTTTAATTTATTTTTAAATAATTCCATTTTGTTGGAATGACAATTGAAAATATTTGTCAATAGAATTTGTTTTTATATTTTTGATATAATAATGTTATATATTGGTAAATTGCTAAAAGCTGTATGCCACAGAGATGTACCCTTGTGTATCTATATCCTTATTAAAATCTATTGATTTTCAGATAATTTTCTTTGTGTTGCTTTAGTCGAGGGAATATTATAATATAAATCAAATTTTTATAATTATTTCGACACAAAAATTTGATAAATGAATATTACCATGATATTACAAAAAAAAATGTACAATACTGATATTATTACAAGCAAATCCGGATCAAAATTCATTGTCAATTTGTCATGGTACAGAAGATAACTATTTTGGGAGGCAATAAGAAACGCTTTTCTGTAGTTGTTAATATCAAATTAATTTTTGGTTATTAGAAATTGAAACTAGGAACCGAAAAATACAATTTTCTAGTATCGAAGTTCTAAAATCCTGTTCTTAAACTCTTTCTCTAATTAGGTTTGATACATTAGGTTTACCTACAATTTGACTAAGCTTAATTGAAGCTACTCCCCAACTCTTTCAAAATTCGATTCTAACGATTTTTCTTAATGAAAGCTAATGAATCGTCGTTATCGTCGTTGCTGAGTTAGTTTCTTTTCTCCGAAATCAGGCGCCTCCACATAATGATTAGTTTGATTAAAATTTCTCTTAGCTTTCTTTAAAGATTGCAATTGCACTTTCCTATAAGGGCGATATTTTATTGCTTCACTGCAAGAAGACACTCGTCATCAAGTACTTTGTCAGCCAGCCCGTTAAATAAATTCCTTTGTTTTTTACATCATTCATTTTAAGACTTATTCTTGATTTACATTGAATGAATTTAAAGAGTTATAGATAAGTTTAACGCCGTTTAGGTAGCGTTTTTTTAAACGACGAGTGATTTTCTAACGGATTAGAACTACTACAGGACAACGGACTTAAAAACCAACCAAAATCATAGCCAGGCACATCCTATTTTTCACTTTCTTAAAATCTACAGAATTGTTGCTGTTAATTTTTGTAATTCTTTACATCTACGTATTTTCTTAACAATGTGTGTGTGTCTAACTCTCTATAGGTATAAACTGCATAAAATTCAATTATTTTGGGACGAGATGAACTAAAGCGAATTAGTTTTATAAAACTGATTTTGTTTTACACAAATTTATAGTAGCATAAATTTGCTATATTTTAGTTGTTGTTAGGCCGTATCATTAATCCTGCCCATCAAAAATGTCCATTTAAAACAACATAATATCGTGAAAGAAGTTTCTTATAATTGTTGTTGGCAATCATTCAATTAGTTTGGAAACCATACCGTGCATTGTCGATAAGTGTTTAAATCACAGCTTGAAATAAAAAAATGTTCCCGTTTTTCTACTCGTCTGTTTTCGACTTGTTTTTATGCGCACCCTAAAGAACATGGTTATAAAATTTAATCATGGATGCAAATCAATTATTTTTTTATTTTGGCTTTGTTGTTGGATCTGTAATTTAATATGGAAATTCATTGTACGATAAATTGTACTTTACATATACAAAAATAAAATTATATTTATGTGTACTGACAGGATGATGTTGATGAAAAAGAAAAAACGGAAATTGATGAAAGTTTTTTTTTATTTTTATTTTTTTCCAGGCGGTTTGGGTATTTGTTGTTTCACTGCCTGTTATAATTATAAATTCACCGCGCCACTCTCAGCCGCAAGCACCAAAAACCATGACGACATTAGATTCAACGGGTACCGGAATGTTTGTGGTTGGCCTGCTGGCTGAAACGTATGCTGATTTACAAAAATTTTCATTTCGCCAGGATCCGGTGAATCAAGGCAAATTTTGTAATGATGGTAAGCTGGCTAATCATTGATCATATAATTTTTATTATTCGTATTTTATGTATAAATTTAATTTGTTTAGGTTTATGGCGAATGTCAAGGCATCCAAATTATTTTGGTGAAATTGTTATTTGGTGGGGAATATTTGTGATATCACTGAATTTAATTGAGGGCGTGGAATGGATTGCGATTATGTCACCAATTTTTACAACATTTATTATTTTGTTTTTATCAGGGATACCGATTCGGGAAAAATCAGCAGATGAAAAATACCAAGAGTAAGTATCAATTTCTGTAAAGCTTACCTTGATTGGGTGTGAATAATGGTGTGGTTTCCATATTTATTTAATACATCTTTTAAACATAAATTATATTTTGATTAATTTGAAACCACACCAAACTCATAGTTAATGATTTTGTTTGTCTAAAATTCTATTTTTTTATTTTTTAAATAAATAAAATCATTAAACAAAAATAGCAATATCGAATATCGTAAATATAAAGCATCAACATCACCATTAATACCTATCCCACCGGCAATATATGTGGAGGTACCGAGCGCATTAAAATTTATTTTATGCTGTGAATTTCCGTTGTATGACACACTCGACATTCAGAAGACGAATGATTCAGGGCCATATGGCATGTCAACATCAATTAGTTTGGCGCATTCATATTCACATACATAACATTCAGCACACAATATTAACACGGCTGGGCCGAGTACAAGTTCACGGCCATCGTCTAGTTCACATAATAAAATGGTTGCAGCATCATCTTATGATCATGATGAATTTTACTCATCGTCACGAGATGGTGCCGCAAGTGCTGCATATTGTGGACATTATGCTGGAGGTGCCTCAAGCAGTTACAGTGGCAACGGTATTGGTACTGGTACATGTGGTGGTACTATTACAACAATTTTGTGATTCATTAAATTTGTAAGTTATTTATATAAATTGTAATTAAAATTAAAAGTTATTCGAAAATTAAAAAAATAATGTTAATTTAATCTTAAACAAAAGAAAAACTGACTAACTGAATATAAAATACAAAAGTAATTAGCGCTGTTACGCTGAACACGTGTTCTTCTTAATAAGACATACGTATGTTCTGCAAGGTAAGCGCCCTGTACATAAATAACAAACAAATTGACTGTCCCATAATTATGAAACGATTAGATATCAATTAAATTAGTTTTAAATTAATTTAAAAATTTTGTTATTATTTATCGCACAACAGATCAGACAGGGTGAACCCATTTAATTTGGCTCACCTAAATAATTCGAATTTACATATCTATCAGAAATAAAGGATTGTAGAAAAAAATACTTCAGTAAAAAGTTGTTCGTGATCTGAAGGGAAACGTACTAAATTATTTTGAATGATATTGAATCGGATCGGTTAAATACAAGTCAAGATGCATAAATGAGCTTGGCTTGGCCTTGATATATAGTTCCACTTAAACAATTTTTTCCTGAAACATTTTGTTCTGAACATTTATCAATCAAAAATGCTTTATTTTATTATGTTTATCAAAAGCTTTACGTGTATACTATACTAATAAGACTAATATAACATATGACATTCCAAAAACCATCCGAGAAAAACAAATATTATTACGATGTAATAATGTCATAAATTTAGTGTACAAATCAAAATTAATTAAATTAAGTAATCTATTTTAAATGGAAACATTATGCCAAACTTATTTTAATTGCAAACATTGCAATTACGAAACAATACATTACATAAAAGATTATATGATTTTGACAATGTGTTAAATAAATAAAAAACTAAAAATCATGTACCTTAAAATTAAAGAAAAAAAATATTGAACAAAAATATATTACATATTAGTAATGCGTGTGAAGTATCTACTAAGGTTCGGCTAAATCGTTTTACTTGTTGGTTTTAAATTTTTAAGGAAGCCTCCACTTCAAGAAAGCAACCACTAATGGATCGTAGAATGATTTCTCATAGTTTAATTGAAAATATTTATCTTTCATTTCAAAACGCAAATCATTTGTTTTCTAGAATTTATATTTAGAAATCTCAATTTTCAAAAATGTTGGTCAAATTAGATTTAAAGTTTCTAGTATGTATCATAATTCCGAAGATTAATTGTAATTCCTCCCCCCCCCCCCCCTAAATATTTTCCATTTGTCAAAGAATTTCCTCGCCTTAAAATTCCTGTAACTGTCAAAATGTTTATGCTCTTAACAATTCTAATCAAAATTTTCACAGAAGTGCCTATCTTAACAATTTCTTACTAAAATTGAATCTTACTTAAAACCTGACTCATTTTATGGTCGCTTCAAAACAAATTCTGAGTTTATTAATGTGACTTAACCTTATACTGACCACAATTTATAAATATACGAGATCGATACAAGATTGAACACGTTTGCAATGGTATTGAAGAGGAAGGAGCAGTGAAAATCTTTTGTGAAAATACAATATAAGCGACATCTTTACCGCCTTTTTTCAAGCTAGAATATTGTGATATAATTTAAAGTAACAAACGTCTGTGTTATCCAAGGCAACCGCTTTTCTGTTTTAGGAACGTCTTTCGCAAGACTGCCACACTTTCAAAAATGCCTCTTTTATTTAATAACTAGAAAATGGAGAATTTCCGCTAATATCGGGTAAGTCAAACCTGCGAAGCATATTACTAGAGCAAAAGTACGAATTGGAATAAATGGAATGCATTTTTGACAGTATTCTCAGCCCTAATGTGCGGTTGAATTATCTCAACTTTAAAAATTTGGCGTAAAGAGGCACAATTTTAACTGTACTGACTAAACAAAACATATCGAATATAATGGTCATGAATTCTCTGTATCATTTTGGTTTTCTGGTATAGCGAAAAACAAAAATTGAGGAGCCAATCTGCATAAATGCAACCTTATGCAAATTTCTCGGAACACTACGGGTGCGGATTTCCCTTACACTAAAGTTACTCCTGGATGCCCTTGTGAAATTGAAAAGATTTTGATTCTGCAAAACTGCTCCAAAAAGAGAAATGCTTGCGATAAAATTTGTACTGCATTATCAAACGAATCATAACAGTACGGAAGGAGCGATAAGAGGGGATAATAAGGGTTTGGTAGTTCAGTCTTCAAAAATTCTATTTTAATTTAAAAAATTCTATTTTTTTGTCATTAAAATATTAGTAGAAGACACATACACCCACCACATTCCGTCTGTCGAAAAGAGAATTAACAGTAGAGGAGATATCTAGAATCGGTTCAGAACTCGCTTATGTGCAGCTACGAATCTGATTATGATTCATAAATTTGTAAAACTTCCGAAGAATGAAAATAAGGAACAGTGTAGGAGATAGGACGCATCGAACGGAGGAACACAATTAGATGTTGGTATGAGGAAAGAAAGTCGCGCCATCCACCCAGGGCCGGCTTTACCCACTAAGCAAATTATGCCTCGCATAGGGGCGCCGACCAATTAGGGGCGCGGACAACTCTTCTCACGCTTTTTAAGCAAACCTTCTACTAAAAAGATATTTTTTATAAGCAATGCTCTTCATCCTGTTAGGTATGAACTTGGAAACATTTTAGATGCTTTAATTAATCTATGGGCGTGTTTTTTTTTTGAATGTCGGAGAAACAAGATAGAACAGATAGATAATATATCGGAGAAATCCGATAAATATTTTCTCTGATGTATAGGAGAAAAATAAATGATAATTTTGTTAGCGTCGTAGAAATTAAACGTCAGTTTAAGATTGCCAAATAAATATTGTCGTATTCGTTTTATTTAAAATAAATGTCGTTTCTCAGATAAATTTCTCAGATTACTTCGACATCAAAAAAAAACATGCCCTATATGAAAATGCTCAATTCGACAAACCCCAAAACATGACGCAAAAGCACTAGGACAGAAAATTAAAGAATGGGCGTGTTTTTTTTTAATGTCGGAGAAATAAGACAGAACAGATAGATAATATATCGGATAAATCCGATAAATATTTTCTCTGATGTATCCGAGAAAAATATAGGGTTTTCCAATAGAAATGATACTATTTAAAAATTAAAAAAAAAAACACATAAATTATTCAGTAAGCCCAAAATTTTTTTTTATTTGAAAGGTTACACTATGCCATTATGTATGGAAAATAACATCATACAAATTACCACCTCGACTTCTCCATACGTACTGCATTCTGTCAGCCTAATTTATCATCACTTTTTCACATAAGTTTGGCTGTATTTCATCAATGTTGATTTTTAATTGCTCAATTGTTGTTGGATTATCAACATAAACAAGTGACTTAACATATCCCCAAAGAAAGAAATCACATGGTGTTAAATCACACGACCTGGGAGGATAATTAACTGGACCAAATCTTGAGATAATTTCATTACCAAATTTTGTTTTCAATAAATCGATTGTTAAGGTGGATGTGTGGCAGGAGGCACCGTCTTGTTGAAACCAAATGTCTTTCAGATTATTCTCAACAACAGCAGGAAAAAAAAATCATCTAACATTGTTCTGTATCGTTCTCCATTGACTGTTACTCTTCGACCATTTTCTTCAAAGACATATGGACCAATAACTCCACGTAATGGTGTCTGAACAGTTTCGAGTGGATTTTCATCACTCCAAATTCTGCAATTCTGTTTGTTTACATAACCATTTAACAAAAATGAGCTTCATCACTGAATAAAATTTGTCGATAAAAATGTTCATCATTTTGATTCCCTAATTTTGATTAAACAATTTAACAATTTCTAAACGTTGTTAAAGCGTGTATCTTTCCATGATTAAATGGCATAACCTAATGAACACAAATGACATAAGAAATGTCAAAAAATAATACGCAGATTTGCTAATATAACCATTTTAAATTGTATCATTCCTATTGGAAAACCCTTTAAATGATAATTTTGTTTGCGTCGAAGAAATTAAACGTCAGTTTAAGATTACCAAACAAATATTATCGTGTTCTTTTTATTTAAAATAAATGTCTGTCAAACAACAATTTGAACTTTTTTCCAGAGAAAAAAGATTCAATTTTAAAATTATCCGAGCGTAAAAAAAAACGACACAGAGAAATACATTTTTCCTCGGATACTAAAGAAAAACGCGTATCTGTATTTTGACAGTTAAATTATTTCTCAGATTACTTCGATATCAAAAAAAACCATGCCCAATATGAATTTATTTTTTCGGTTATAATTTGATATGATATCTTGAGTAGAATAAACCTCTACTCACAAGTCACAACATTTTATGCCGATTTTTGCTATTTTTCAGGTGAGCAAAAAAAAAAACGATAATATTTTATTTAAAAATGTGGTAAAGATTTAACTAACAGTTGGCACAATAAAAGGATCGCTAAAATGTTAGCCATAGTCCAGTATAAATAACATTTACCTGACACTAACCGTTCTTGATTTAATCGAGCATTTGTAACATAAAGCGGTGTTCACATCCAACGCGAATTGCGATATAAACCACATGCGAATTCATAGATTTGATTCACATCGAAGTTAGTGCGAATGTACATATATGTATGTCATTTAAATTTAGTTTCATATAATTATTGAAATATGGTGATTACAAAAAATAATAAAATTAAACTTCTGGGCCTAGTATGTTTTTAACTAAAAATTCTTCTAAAAGATTTAATAATAAATAAATCAAAATCGGGATGTTATGAGAAAATCGTCCTGGAGCTGTCTGTTTGAATAATCTTTGTTTTTGGTGTCATACAAATGTGGGTATGCCGTATGCCCTAACCTCATTTGACATTTTTTTTTTTTTAGCTATGTATTGAATAAATATTAAGATTTATTTAAACGTTTTTAAATTTAGATTATTATTTATACCACAAAATAGGCACGATTATTTTATTTTTTGATAATCGCTTCCTGTGTATAAAATGAAATTTTGAGGTTAAGTTATGATTTATTAGTACGAGTGATATTATTCGTACTAGTAAATATGTGTGGAACGCGAGTGGAACATGTTCGTTTATCTGCGAATTTCTACGAAATGTCAAAATATATACGAATTTGTTATATTTTCTTGTTTTAAGGAGAATTGTATACAGATTTTTATTTAAATTTCGAATGAAAGTGATTGTTGACATTATTTATATAAAATATTTTGGTATTTAATTTATTATAAGTAACAATTTTTAAAAATAAGTTTGCTCGCGGTTCGCCATTCGCGTTTGATGTGAACATCGCTTAAGCGTATATAACATTATATGAATTGGTTATAAATGGATACTTAAGTCACTTAATATGATTTTCCTTATTCATGAAAACGTCACATATTTTCTTGTATGAACTTAAGTGCTTTTCATACTGGCTGCATTGACTTTGGACTTAAAAAATGAAAACTCGTTTTCTAATTTGTAAGCATTGTAATTTAGTTTTATTTGATTAACAGTGTCACTTTTTATAGAAATATTTTGAAACTGTTGTAAACTAAATTATTTTTAAGTGATAATTATTAAAAATGAAACGTAAATTTTGTAAAGCCCAAAATCAACGCATCCGATATGAAAATCACTTTAAGTTGATTAAAGAGTGCATTTTATTTTATAATGAAACATTTTAATTTAAAAGAAGAGGAGAAATTGTTAAGAGTTTGCAATTCAGTTTCGATCTGCGAGCATGTGAAAAATAAATCATCTTTCAGTACATCTCATCAGGCTATAGCGACTGAACTGCTAATTTATTACACTGATTTTTTCCTATATATAATATTTTTCCTATATATACTGATTTTTTCCTATAATTTATTTCAATCGTTATATCAATGTAACTTAACAAAATAAAAAAAATATATAGGTATTTGTTTAAAATAAGGTACCTAAGTTACATAATTATGTAATTTTAATTGTCATCATCAGATTCATCGACCAAGTCCGGATGATAATCAGTCTTCGGTTGGTAGATTTCTATAAAAATCATGATAGTTTGGATCGACCAAATTAAGCATATCTAAGCAAGATCCTTCTTTTTTGTATTGGTGATATTTACAGGGTGAGAATAGCACTGCTTTGAATGGATGAACTTTGCCAATAGGGCGCCGCGCTTCTTAATTTTTATCATTTTAAACGGCTCCGATTCGTTCAGAGTATTTTTATATTCAATTTGACCAAATTGTTTTGTGTAATGAAGCCATTTTACACAGTTGCAAACGAACTTATTTCCATCCTCATCTGTTTTTCTCCAAACAAATTTTTCCTGGAATATAGAAGAAAAGTTATAAACCTGTTCTAGTTTCGTTTCTTCCACTTTAAAAGGTCGTTTGAAACCGAATGACCTTACAAACTGGTACCAATCCCTAGAGTGGTGAATGGAAGCGTGTGTTTTCTTTTACTTCTGTTCTATGAGGGAGTGATCGACATAACACTCCATAAGCGTGGGACCTGGCACCAAAAACTTGTGATCTATGACATCAATGTTATGTGTATTTGCAATAGTATGGGATTTGCTTCAAATATTGTAGCAAACATAAAGAGATCTCGTTACCTCTGCGCTGACCAATACCTTCATACCACATCATACACATAGGCTTGTTTGTAGTACAATCATGAACTGTCAGGTTATATGTCCACTAAAATCTTTGGTAGAAAGAGACTGAGGTTTCTAAAAGGAGTCGGCAAACACTTCTGTAAGTTGAAAGTCAGCACTATGCGTAACTTATCTTCTTTCGCCAATGTTTTATCATTCCGTTTAGCTTTGTATGCATTATTGGCCTTCTTCTGATGCTCTTCTTGTTGTTTCTTAAAATTCGCTGATTCCTGATGATCACTTGCAACGATCTGTCTTGCTATACGAAACTGGCGTGCAATGGGATTCAATATATAATTTATGCATTTTTTTCAACGTGAGATCCGTTGAAACGTACTTTTGCGATGAACGTTCTCTGATATAGTGCTAAAGCTGTTTATTTGGCCACGAATTTCCTATATTTGGTGATCTGGGAGCTTACACTTGATCAACCCCAACAGATCCCGATACTAACTCTATTTTTTTCTTAATAATGGATTTAAAATAATAACCTAGAAGGATTATAAAATTGTATCATAGGTTTTCAGCATAACAATAAAAAAAACAGCTTCAATCTTGTTCGAGATACAGACACCTTAGTAGTCAATAGTTAATATTATGTTATTAGTATTATATGTGATAAGATTCTGCAAGGCTGAGACAGGTTTTACTGGACTTCCTCAAATTTGAACTCGAAATTAATTAGCTAATTCTAAATTTACTTACTAAATAAAGTCGAATCCATTTAATATAAAATTTGAAATTAAAATCAGAACTAAAAATTAAATTAATTTTTTTTTATATTTATCAAAGTTTAAAAAACAAATTATAAATTAATAATTAGCTTAAATTTTATTAATAAACCCAAACAGAGACTATCTCCTAAAAGCCATTACCGTCTAACCCCACTCATCCACCCCTTAAAAACCCCAACTATTAACTTCAAATTTAAATATTTAAAATGTTTAAAATCCGAAACAATCTGTAGGTTAACAGATTTGATTAAGATTCAATTCCCACTCCAACCTCTCAATAAGACGAAGAAGGTGCGGCAATGTTCTGGAACCCCGTTTAAAAATATTAATATTCATGATCATTAACATCTCTGAAAATTGAAATCAAATTAATCAGTTATTTCTATGTAATACTTAATAAACCGCACTAAAATTTATTTAATTTTATATTTACACTCTGAAACAAAAAATTAATATCTCAATAAAACAAATGAATTAAATTAACACCGATTCACCCAAAGTTATGTATATCTAAACTTCTAAATTCGAAAAAAAATTCTTATTTCTCATTTTAAAATTTTAAATAGCACAAAAAAACATAAACTGAATTTATCAGAATCGATTCGAATCCATTATCCCATTAACTCAGTCATTGTCCGTTATTTTCATAGATATGTACTTTTTGAGCAAAAAGTTTGTCTCGTTTAAATTTGGATTTGCCTTGCATACATCCTTCACAAGCGAAAGAAAGAAAAAAAACAAAAGCGTCTGAAAAACATATTCCAACTCTGGAGGGTTTACCATCTAAAAGAACAACATATTTCCAGTTATTAGATATTCCTGTTAGTAGAACTCCGAATAAAGGTGTTCCACTATATATCGAGTCTCATTTCAACGTGATTGGAGCCATTTCCACAGAGAGAATTCCCACTGGGTTTGATTCACAACAATAGGAAATAGGAAAACAGGTTACTCGAGGGGCGAATTAGTTGATCTGTTAAAAAGAAAACTACCACCACTGGTCAGTACAACTCATTATGGTGAAAACGAGGACAAGACGTTGGACAAGAGTTTGAAAAAAATGTAATGATAATATAATAAAAGGGATAACTCACCGCTAGGGGGTTGCTTTCCCGGACGCTTTTTAAACCCCGGGATCCCGGGAAATTAACTAAAAATTCTGGAAATCAATAAAATACACGGAAAGCATCATTTTGTTTTTTAATTCTACTTACTTTCATAAAACTGATTTATTTTTTAATTATTTTGTATCATTGTAGTAAATAGGTGGTTTATATTAGGTCTATGCATAAATTCGGGTGTTTTTTTAAGTAAATTCAAACACATAAGATTAAAATTAATATATTCAAAGAACTTATTTCGTTATGACGCGTATTTTGGCCGTTTCGGTGTCAGAATTTGTTCTATTTTTTTTAAGTTGCAAGCTGTATCGATTGGCAGTGACTCTGACTGTCTGACATGGGCCCTATTTAACCATCGCACTCAACAACTTAGCACCTATCACTTTCAAGGGTTGTGTTTCGTAAAGAAAAAATTACATATGATATTGTATAACAATTACTTATATGTTTACATAGTTCGAATACATATTAAGCGAATGTAATTGTAATGTTATATAATTAAATATTAATAACGCTGTACAAAAATCTCTTTGCAATCAATATTATTTGCTAAATGATAATCATTTCTGTACAATTCTAAGCAAATATACACTTGCACGTTAATGTGCTTTTTCATGACCTACTAGATAAAATTTTCTTTATTCGATCCACAATAAAAATAAAGCGTTCTTAATGCCTCAATTCCATGGGACAAATTGACTGACAGTCAAAAAAATCGAAAAGAGAGAAATAATCTGACACTCCATATAAGAGACAAAAACAGCGCTTTTTTTTTGTTTTTTATTTTATAGAAAAACAATTTTGCTATAAAATAAAAAAATACGTTGGCTTTATCTCTTATATGGGGCACCAAATTATTTTTCTCTTTTCGTTTTTTTTGACTGTCAGTCAATTTTTCCCATGGAATACAGGCATAATTTTATTTAAATTTTCTCTTATTCATTCGCTTGTCTCATGATACAGAATTCTTTAATTGTGATTGATTGTTTAGTAGTCGATCAAATACTGTGAAACTTACCATCAGCAAACCATAAATCATCTCTCCTATCTTCTCAAAATATCGTACAAGCAATATTATGTATTGTTCTACATTCCAAGGGGACTTTTCCTTCAGAATTCCAAATTCAATGAGACGACGATTTTTTTTTGTGTGCATTATTAAACTTTTGGACAGAATCAGCCAATTTTTTGCACTATCGCCTAAAATAATTGCACCTTCAAAGGGTCTCCAACCAATTTCAAATCTGTAAATCCAAGGATTCAGTATAAATAAGATCACTAAAATGTTCTTTTAAATTAGTCACTTATTAAATATTGCTATGTTACGCAAAACACGAGAATTATGCGCACGCGTTCGGGCCAATTGCCGTTGACGGCATGAAATAAAATGCTCGGTCCGTAAATCATCATTACATTTAGTGAATGGTTTCCGTGTCTATTCACAAACATTGCTCCATTATTTTATGGTGCATGAATTTTGATGATTGTGCCATAAACACAGCCACAAATATTTGGAAAGCCGCTTTTATTATAAAAATTAGTGCATACTGTCCCCTTTGTAACGCCAAGCATTGCAAGCTTTATTATATAATTGCAGCGTTTTAGCACTTATCACAAAAAAAATCTTTATTATTATTGTTACAATGAAGTTACATATATTTGCAATGTTTTTATGACCAGTTATATTCTTAGCACTTAGCAAAATTTTGCAAAGTACAAAGTGGGAAATTATTGGTTGAATAGGCCCCTGGTCCTAGCAATTCGTAATACAGTACGCCTTCATGATCACACCAGACACAAAGCAGCACCTTTTTTGTATAGATATTTTGCTTTGCAGTTGAGGTGGTCGCTCTCCCGGACTTACTCAATATTTCATCGATTTTTGGGCTATTGTAAATTATTCACTTTTCATCACCGGTAATGATTCGCTACAAATTTTTTTTTCTTTTTTCTCTGATCCACAATGAAAGATAAATAACGAATATGAACTTTATCAGGATTCATTTCAAATCGTAGGCAACACAACGACTGAGAGAACGAAACCCAAAATATTTAATATATATAGCAAATGCGTACACGGGATAAGTCACGTACCCACCATAAAAAGTACAATACAATTCATAAACCTTTTTTACAGTTATAAGCGCAGGCTTAATCACACGAATTTATGCATAGACCTAATAATTTACACATGACGTTAATTGTTTGAACAAGTTAATTATACAGTGCGTTCTGGATCAGGATCTTATTCCCGGAATCTGCCTTTAAGTTCCAAATCGAGGAATTACTGTGGTCCGTTCAGGTTTTTGGCTAATTTCAATATAGTTTTTTCAATAAATGCGAGATATTTCAATAAATGCAATGAAAGAAAAGTCAATGAAAATGATTGTTATGTTTGGAGCTCTCTGTACACTAAGGTCTTGATCAATAAGTGTATTCAGCAGCTGAAGCCACATCTACAGATTTATAGCTAAGAAATTGGCAGGACTGTAAGACAAATATTGAGAACCATTCAGCACAATCTTACACCGGAGTGACCCGGTCTTTAGCGCCTACTTCAGTTTTCCCATATTATCTTGATCCATCCAGTTAAACTAGTCACTGACATTATTTAGAAACATTTTCCAAACCGAATTTTAAATAATTTATTTTAATTATTTTATTAGGGCCTTGCTTATTGCGCCTTTGATACAAGCGTTTTTCGATCGTAATTAGCTTTTCATTAGACAAAAATGAATTTTGAGATTAAAGTTCATCATAAAGAAATTTTAAAATCATTGAATCAAATAGAATCAAATAGTTTTGCAAAATTTAGAGATTATTTTACTCAGCAAAACACCCAATTTTGAAAAAAAATCACCAATCGAAAAACGTTCGAGAAACAAAAACAAAGAAATTGAACTCGGTGAGCGGATAGATGAAACAAATAATTGTCATATAGGTACATATTTTCACAAAAGTTTTTTTTAAACGCCACTTTTTTTTTTAACAAAATATTAACTAGGGCTCGATAATACAAATCAAATACTTAACAAGTTTACTTTACAGTTTTTATTCTTAATTATTCTAACAATAATTAGAAAAATTCACAAATACACCAAAAATGTATACAAAAAATTTAATTAATTTACTATAAAGTTTGGCCAAATTTTTCGCCAATACTTTATTAAGAAATTCTATGATTTCTTATTGCACAAAATTATTTTTGTATTTCCCTGTTGTTTTGGTATGGAGTTCCAAACTTGACTGATTTCACATTGCTCATCGCTACTACCAAATTGCTTTCATCGTCCACCTCCGTCGTGTCTTATGCTGTCATCTTTCATCCATTATCAGCTATACATGGTTGATTAATAAATTTATTTTATGGCTTTGAAAATCATAACAGTGATTCAAATATGTATACAATAAAACGGTGAGTCTTGTAGGAGAGATAGACTTTGGATTCTCCAACCTATCACATACAACTAGCTACTGTGATCAAAATTGTACGAAAAGAAAGAATTATTAAAGTAACAAAGTGAAACAAATGCAAGTTCAACGTTATTAGCAAACTGTATGTGAGTGACATCTTGACTTGTAGCCTTCCTTGGTCAACGTGAAGCTGTCCTGTTTCACGTCAAGAGCATCGCTGTCAAAAAACGGCCAAGGATGGTTACACTCTAGAGGTCGCAGCACCACAAATTTAATGTTTTTTTTAAATGTTATCCAAAAAAAAAATTAAACAAAATTGCACAAAACAACACTACCTAGACGTAAATTATAGAAAAAAATATTTATGTACCAAAAATTCTTGAAGCTGACATCTATTAAACTTTACCGGTACTAATTTTTCACATATCAAATAAAACTGCATTATCGATATACTGCCTATATCTATGACTGCTAGTTTAGTATACATTTATTTATTTTTTGCCTTTTATAAGCTTATCGATCAATATATTGGGGGTGCAAATAAGTTTTGATGGATTTACAAAATATGGCGTAAATAGTATTAAAGCGCATCGGACCATCTTGTAACTATAGTTAAAACGTTATCATTCCCCTCTAAAAATAAGTATGTGCCATTTCGCTGAAGTGTAAACAACATATTTTTTTGTGTGTGCTCTAACGATGTCAACCTTTGTACCAACAAAACACAATTTGCGGGAAGCGCTGCTTTTTAGTTTTAATTTGAAGATAAGTGCAGCTGATGGACATCCATTGGTGTGTGAAGCATATGGGGAACATGATCCATCAATAAAATCATGTAAGTACTGGTTCCGGCGTTTTAAAAGTGGCGATTTTGACATTAGTGAGAAAGACGGCGAAGGAAGGCCGGCAAAGTTTGAAGGCGCTGAGTTGGAGGCGTCATTGGATCGATTCCGGATTTGTTCCGGTCGATGACTCATGGCCTGGCTGAGCAGCACTCCAAAGCTTACGAAGAAGTCCAAAAAATTGGGTCGATTCTTGAATTGTCTCAAAAGACAAGGAACTTTTTCGACACGAAAAAAGTCGTGGACAATACTTTGAATAAAATACATTGTACCAATTTCTCTGAATAAAGCTTCGAAGTTATAAAAAAAACCTCAAAACTTATTTGTACCCGCAATATATTAAATATTAATTCTTCCCACTAACAAATACGCGACATCACTTAACATCAAGAATGAATCTGACTATCTGACTTCCTATTTTTTCTCTATAATATTTTCTCTAGTCTCTATAATATTACTTTAGTCTATGGTAGAAACCTTTTCATGGAGTATTTTGGATATCGGAAAATATCATTGCGTATCAGTATTATGTGTACCGAATGAAATTTGTGATTTGTACATGAAGAATTAAAACTAAACGGCAATATATAATCATTATTTTTCTGTACTTGTTCTATTGCACATATTGTACAGTTTTTAAATAATCGTATTCATTCAAACTTTTTGTTCATTTTACGGCGAACATTCACCTTTTCATAATCCCATTTATTATGTATGGATGTGATCTTAAGCCGCATTGGCAAACTGCTTGCCAAACCATATGTTTTTTTGCCAAATTTTTCAACAGCTATGGTAGTAATTGTTCCATCCAGTTCTTTACCTTTCTTTTTGATGTAATATTGGGGACCTGGAAGTGTCGAGAAATCCATTTTGACGTAGGTCTCGTCGTTCATTACGAAACAAGAATCTTTTCTTTCGTTCAACCATTTGTTGTGTTTCTTTGCTCGATCGATCCCTCTATTAAATAGTTCAACACTTCTTTTGGGGATTTTTGACTTCTTGTATGTCCGTAGATTATTTCTGGTTTTAGCTCGTTCCACAATCGATTTGGTTGTTTTGGTTTTTCTGGCAAAATCTCGCACAGACATCGAGGGATGTTTCGAAATGACTCTTACAATTTTCTGATCCAACATTTTATTTGGAGCACCTGATTTTTCTCCGGATCCGGGCTTGCGTGATACAGAAAGATTGATTTGACATTTTTTTTTACATTTGTTACCGTATTATTGGAAACAACGGCCAATTTATCAATTTTTTTATTGGTATACTCGGGATGATCATTGCACAATCTAATTATTAAATCACATTTTTCTCCTTATGATGCGTCCATTTCGAAACAAATAAAACAAATGCCCAATTTGACGTTTATTCGTTTTTTTAAATTGTTTTTCTACAAAATAACGGTACCAGTTTTTTTCTTTTGCGTAGTAACCTATGAGATAATATAAATTTGGGAATCACAAATTTCATTCGGTACACATAATATTTACTTTGTAGATAATTTGACAGTTTTTAGTACTACAATTAATTTTGATACATATTTACGTTTATATTTGTGATTTTTACTATGAAGTGAAAATTTAGGATAAATTATTTTTGAAAATCATAATATTGTATATTTTGTCTAAACTTCCCTATGTAGCAAAATTTTTACATTTAATTATCAAATTAGACCTTTAATGGGAGGATCAAAAATTGAATTTATGATCCCATCAAGACATAGCAATTACTTACCTAAATCTAAATTAATTCACAAGCACAAAAAACAACAGATATATTTTTATTTACAAAAACAAATTAGAGTTTTAAAAGATCAATAATTGTTTGACAGCTAAAATCTGTCAGGGTTTCCTCACTGTCAAGAGAAACGAACTGCAGTTTGTGAAACAATCGTAAAATCTCTCAAAATATGTTTAATAGATAGAAACGATTCAATAACGTCAATCGCGCCTTTATTTCAAATGATTACGATTTGCGGGTCATCTTTATTTTTACATTAGTCAAAAGCCATTCATAAAGTGAGCATTTTTTAGTTTATTTTTCTAAATTGCTACAAAAACCAAAATGATTAATTTCAACATTATGGATACTTCACACGCATTGTTAGGAATTAAAACTACAAAAGTTAGATTAGAATAAAAATAGATAAATTCAATTAATTTAAAATTTCGTGTTCTGAAAATTTCAAATCTTGCTCAAATTTTACTATTGTAGAAACAACCGTTTATTTATTTATTGACGTTTTAAAATAACCAAATTCGACAAATGTATTGCATTCACTTACCGGCTACTAATTTATTAATTTATTCAATTTCAATTTTCATTATTCCACGAACAATAAGGGCGATGTAATTTACGTATGATTTAACGATGCAATATGCAATACATTTGCCGAATAATTTCAGCAAATTCTTCAAATGTAGCTAAACGACTTCTCCAGTTTTGTTTATTGGAAATATTCTCGCAATTTGCTAGATATTTAAACAGCAATCCCTACCAGACTAATCGGATCTTATTTCTTTTGATCATGCATAATATATAATAGGTACAATAAATTATATTGTCAATTACAATCGATTGCGCAAATACACCTAAAAATAATATTTTATTAAAGATAAAATGCTGGATCATGACAAATCGAAGAAAATATTAAATATTAATCTCGGCCCCTATTCTAAAATTAATTTAAATTACCATATTGTTAAAATTAAATTTTCATCATTAATAGCGAATAAGAAAGTTAACATTAGATTCTAATACAAATTCAAATTTCTATACACTAAGTAATATCTAAACTATTTAGGCTATACCATATCTAAATCTATAAAAAGCGCTGAAATTAAATACAAAATCACAAATCAATTTGCTGTACAGATATAAACTAAGAACCAAATCTTGTAAATTTGTATCATTTTCCAATTACACTACCAACATGTTTATGAACACAATGAAAGCTAAATTATGTTAGAACATAATTTTGAAACATATCATAATTTATATTTTTATCGTTAATACCGATTAGTATTATTTGTAAGTGGATTTCAACTATATTTTGTTTAAAACTGGTGGATTTACTATTTATTAACTTAGCAGAATCAAGTACAATAAAAAATGTGAAGATATTTACGACGTTGTATTAAAACCTTAACTCAAGCGTTAAACTTAAGTATCTTAACTTATAGTTTTGGAAATTGGATTTAGGATGGAATACGCTTTAAGAAACTAAGCACTGTTTTGATCATTTTTTCTTTCAATGTTTTTTCAATCTCTTGGAAGACTAAACGCCCATTTAATATAGACACAAAGTAATTTGGAATCAGTTTATGCGTAAAATCGCTTTGAAATAAATTCCACCTTATTAGCAGTTTTCTATTGCTTTTATTGTAGATGTTAAACTCAATGGCAGGCAACGCTCTTTATTTAAGGTGACCTGCACCCTGATTCTCTAAAAATTAAGATAATGGGTAAACGTGTAAACCCGTAAAAAGCAATGCTTTCTTTTATTAGTTTGCAATTTTCGATTTTATTTGAAGTACTAATCAAATCGAAAAATTGCGAATTCATTAAGGTAGCCTTAGATTTTTGCAAGTTTACACGTTTACGCATTATCTTATTTTTTAGAGAATCAGGGTGCAGATGTCCACTATGCATTGTTATTAAATTAAAAATAAAAACGACGAGTTTCCATAATTTTTCTGTTTTTGTTTATTATTTTATACTGGCACTTCGTATAGATCACATCGCGTTGACTTTACTCAAAATGTTGCCAACAGTTCGAGGAGCTGAACGAACCTAGAGGTATTTGCTTGTTGCTCAGCTTATATTAAGCAGGATAGCTTGTTATAAAATTTAAAATGTTTTTATATATAAAGCATCCATATCACCTCAGCAAGTAGCCAAAAACGAACTAAATGGAAAACTTATTCCAAAGCCGGTGGAAAGATAGTTCATATGGGGCAAACTATACGAAGACCAATCACAAAAAAATTTAAAGAGAGAAGTTGGAAAAAGATATGGATGAACTTTTACGCATTGAGTTGCTCTTAGTAGTGATCTTAGTAGAACTTAAAAAAGACGAACAAACATCTATCTACATTAGAGAAGATTCACTACCCTGCAAAATTTTGCCCCTGAACAATGAATAGTTGTTTCCGAAGTAATTTTTCACGCTGGATCCGAATCCGGGCTCAGAATTGCTCTATCACGTCAGGTTTTTGAGATATTCTAACCTAAAAGTGCAAAAAACACTGTTTTTTGACATATTTGAGGTTATGTAGCAATGCAGTTTTTACTTTTTTATAAAAGTTATGTATGGGATCTTATTATAAAAGTCTTCCACTTTCAAATGCCGTAGAATTTGCTCAAATATCATTTTTTTTCGCCGAGATATCGCATTTTCAAATTTGCATATTCGTGAATTTTTCTATATAAAAACACTACCCTGCAAAATTTTAAAAATTTGGTGCCACTTGACAATGAATAGTTGTTTCCGAAGTAATTTTCTACGCTGAATCCGAATCTGGGCTCAGAATTGCTCTATCACGTCAGGTTTATGAGATATTCTAACCTAAAAGTGCATATATACCGTATAGGTATAAAAGGTAGTGTATTATACAGTATACCGACAAATTCACGAACATGCAATTTTGAAAATGTGAACATATTTGAGCAAACTTAAAGGCATTTGAAAGAAGAAGACTTGTACTATAAGATCCCACACATGAACTTTTGAAGAAAAAAAAAATCGTGGTGCTAGACAACCTCAAATATGTCAAAAAACAGTGTTTTTGCACTTTTAGTTAGAATAGCTCATAAACCTGACGTGATAGAGCAATTCTGAGCCCAGATTCGGATTCAGCATAAAAAATTACTTCGGAAACAACTATTCACTGTCAAGTGGCACCAAATTTTTAAAATTTTGCAGGGTAGTGTTATTAAGGAAGTTCCAAAAAAGAGGTGACCCCACAATGATCAAATTGCAACAAAGCTGAGTTGATACAGTAGCTACAGCCGAACCAGCAGAAGCGAAACTGACTGCCTTTTGCGGTGAATATAAACGATTGTAGATATTGAACGACTTTTTCACTAAGTTGATCCATCATCAAAGCAAGAAATTATCTGACACAGTATTTCATTAGTCACTTAATAACTAAACAGCGTGGAACATAATCTAAACAAGATAAAACAACTCGAGATTATCGATATTTCAATTAGCATCCGCACCATCGGTAAAAAACTTATAAGATGTGGCACATGAGATTTTACAGAAACATCAGCTAAATATGAACTCACCCCTCGATTCATTCGTGGATTTCATATTAAGCGAAAAGATGGGCCCGAAACGCATTATAATTTCTGAAACAACAATGGCATAAAACAACAGTAACACAACAGTATATATTATACAGTAGGTACTTTTAACCAGTAAAACGGGTAGATACAGCCATGGCAACCAGATCATGTTGGATGGGGAGATTTAAGGAGGACCCAGCTAAAAACACATAGCCAGCAGCTCAAAAATGTCTCAACGTTAGAGTGAGCATGACTAGCCAATACAACTAACTTTCAGTCAGCGCTACAACAGGCGTGTCACGTTAATCTAAAAATGTGTTATTTGGAGAGTTCCAAAACAAAATATCAAAGCCCAGATGTTTGACAAACTCGGGTAATAATTACTCGAGGTAGACTTTGTCACAAATAGCTGGAAACAAATATAACCTACCGATCCACATTACAGCCAGTCGCAAGTAATTAACGTTACACTTGGTGCGAATAATATTCCATCAATAGTAGTCAATAACATCATCAAGGGAGGCCAACTGGAGCCAATGGTACGACAAACGAAATTTGGGTGGATCATAATAGGCAGCAGGAATAACACAAGAAGTCAGTAAAAAAACAACGATGATAGCTAGTAAAAGCAATGAAGATCAGTTGAGATTACTGCGGTAGAAAATGATTCAATACCAGAGGAAGAAATCAGGTTAAAAACCATTATCAGTAAAATGTAAAACAATACAACACACAAAAGGAATCCCTTTCAACGATGACCATGCCGAACTAGGGAATCCAGGAAGAAACCGCTGCCAAATTCATACAAAGCCAGATTGAAAAACAGGGGAAACATGAGGATGTCAGAGTATGCAATATATGCATTACATAACGCATCACGGTATAATTAATAGTACAGCAGCTTCACAAAGCTGAAAGCTAAAGAGTAGCATTTGCTACATCGTCCAAAGACAACAATGGGAAAATCTATGGCAGAACTATGCAACAAAATTTAGCAGATATTCTGCTAAGATGTATCGGCATATCTAACGAGGAAGACCTGAATTATTAACGAATATTATGGAGAATTGTCCCTCTAAACCAATGGATGTAAGCAAGTAAAAACTGTGACATGTGGAATAATAGGTGCCAGCTTCTTAGCCACACGAGCCTTGAACCAACTGATGGATCCAACGATTATCTAATAGCAGCCAAACGCTCACTATTATCCGACTTATCCAAACTCCTTTTAGAATTGAATGAAATAAAAAAAAAGAAGAATAAACCAATACAATCGAGCTGCATGGGTTCGCTGATGACTCAGAACATGCAGAACCCCGAAGACAAGAGTCACACCAATCAAAATAAATCTATCCACTCCTTGATCTATTATTGGCAAAAATCATTAGCCTATGTTAAACCAAAGGCCCACAGGGAAGCCAAGAAAGTTAAAAACGTTCATAGCAGTTATGAAGGTACACAATTAACTTTAACACATCTAAGATACAAATTCTTGATCATTGACGGAAAACGCGCTTTACGTCAAATAATTCATAAATATATTATCGGCTTTCGCCATAAACAACATCCTACTGAAGACCTAATGGGAACCTACTTCAACAAGATTAAGGCCGAGAAGATCGCTCACCAAAACGGGAATCGATTATGTAGGGCCCATCCAATTAAGAGCAACTAAAAGCAAAGATAACAAGAAGTACAAAGAATACATCGCTCTTGTTATCTACATGGCGCCCGAAGGCCATCCATATTAAAACTCATTATTTTAATATGGATGGTCCACATTTTAGCGTACATTTAACGGTAGAAACCATTGTTGCAGCTTACAAAAGAATTACACCTAAGAGAGGATTATTACCGGAATTTAATTGGACAATGAGGCGTACATCGTAGAAGCAAACTAACGTAATGAAGAATAATCCCACAACGCAATGGCAACATTACCAAGCAACATTGCGACTACGATACAAGTCAAAGGAACCAACCACCCAAATAGAAGCAGATCTTAATTTTCCCCATAACTCCGCCGATAAGCGATCCTGCAGATCTCTCAGATTTAACAGCGGAGCATTTCTAGGAGATTATCTTAAAATATTGCTACTTGGTGAAGGGAACCAGCCGAACCTAATGATCAACGACCTAGTATTATTGAAAGACAACAAGCCACACGCTGGAGAATTGTCGAAACGCATGTCGATTCATACAAACTTAATGTGTGATTAAATTCCAATTAAAATTTATCTCAGATTAACCGAAGTGAAATTCTTCCCAAATAACAAAAAATATGTATGTATGTGTTTGTACAAATTGTATTCATTCAGGTGATATTTTGTGCAACAAAAGTTGCGTATAAATCCCAAAAAGTTGCTTATAAAATAAGAATCACAAAAAAATTAATATTAGGGTTGGTTAAATGCCAACAAGCCTACAGGCTTTGAAATAAAAATTCCAAATGGTCGATTACAGGTAATATATGTATGTATGTATGATGCACCAAAGTCAAAAGATTCATATACGATAAAGGCTTATGAAATACCTACTGTATAGATTTTGTATAAAAAATGTCAAATGGTCGGTCCCTGGGGTCGACGATATGAATAACAGGCAATATGGATACGGAATGTTGCAGCACGACGGACACTGGGATGTATGCCTTAATAATGGGTGCAAAACGTCACATCAAATTAAATTCGTGCATTGTTTGCAATCATATTGACCGCTTGCTCTCCTTCATCTCCAGTAGAGTTATGGAAGAAATATAAATCGCACATGTCTGAAAACATTTTCCGTCGAATATGCGAAGAAAATTCAAATATGAACATCAATTTTACAGCAGAAATCTACAGCGAAGCGTTGATAATAATTGAAGATGTTTGCTTAAAAATCGCGAACAAAGTTCTCAATCAATTGGGAATGCCACCACCGAATCCATCTGCTACTGCTTCGTTCGATGTAGAATTGCGTCGTGAACAAAATTACAACACGGGTGATCTTTTGTTGTATGTGCAATCAAATATTCTAAGCTAACGCTTGAGGAAAAAACCATTTACGATCAAATAATGCAAACTGTTAATAATAGGGTTGGAGAAATGTTTTTCTTAAATGCGCCAAGAGGAACTAGTAGAACGTTCCTAATTACATTGATTTTGGCAGCAATTCGATCCCAAAATGGCATAGCCTTAGCTCTTGCGTCGTCCGGAATAGCTGCGACGTTGCTACCAGGTGGAAGAGCTGCTCATTCCGCTTTGAAATTGCCATTGAAAATGCAATTTATTCAAACTCCGAAGTGCAACATTTTCCAAGCATGCGGCATGGGAAAAAACGCATTCATATTGTTTGCAGGAGATTTCAGGCAAACATTACCTGTAATTCCTCGATCGATACCAGCAGACGAAATAAATGCTTGCCTGAAATACTCTACTTTGTGACGACACGTAAAGACGCTGAAATTAACTACAAATATGCGTGTCCAGCTGCAAAACCATCGATCAGCTGAAATATTCTCATAACGGAAAGGTGCCGGTTGATCTGACCCCAGGACGAATTTCATTACCTCATAACTTCTGCAATTTATTAAAGAAGAATTGGCTGAAAAAGTATTAACCAATATTCAAACCAATTATAAGAATCACGATTGGCTGAGGGAACGAGCTATCCTTGCCACCATGAACAAAATGACTACGAACTTAACAATGTTATTCAGTCTAAAATTCAAAGCGAGGCAGTCACATACAAGTCGGTCGATACCGTTGTGGAAGCAGATGAAGCGGTTAATTATCCATTAGGTTTTTGAATTCACTGGATTTGTGGCGAAATATCAACCAGCCAAAGCTTTGCAACGGCACGCGGCTTGCAATAAAAAAATTAATAAGCAACATCGTAGAAGCAACAATCTTGGCAGGATCATTCAAAGGTGAAGATATGTACTCATTCCAACCTCATTTCCATGATTCCAACGGATATGCCATTCCAATTTAAGAGGTTTAATTCCCAATTCGATTAGTGTTTTCAATTACTATCAACAAAGCTCAGGGCCAATCTTTAGAATTGTGCGGTTTAGATCTAGACACGGATTGTTTCTCACATGGACAATTATACGTTGCGTGGTCTAGAGTTTTCAAACCAGACAATCTCTATACCTGCATAGACAATTTAATCTTCATTGAAACGTGCTACAACATTCCGTATATATATATATATTGCCTGTTATTCATATCGCCAACCCCAGGGATTGACTAAATGATGTTTTAAAATGAGGCTTATTTAATATACATCTCAAAAACTATATTCGAATGTCAATCTTTTGTTTTTTGTTGAACGTATTTCAACGTTGAATTTTGTGCAACTAACGGTATGTAATATGTTCGAACGGGCCTGTTATTTATTTAATTTTACATAGAATCAAATTGTAAAGCTAATGAATGGTTTTTGCTTTAATCATTTTGATTAATTAAAGCTGCATTCCACTATTGTTCCCATCGGCGGTTGTGCGGTGGGAGGAGCGAAATTTCTTTCCAACATCATGTTCCCAAGCGGTCACCCAAATTTGTACTAACCGTAGCAAATGTTGCTTGACATCGTTGTTGAAGTTGTTGTGTCTCTACTCTCTTGTCTACTCGCCCCCCTCGAAATTTTGGGATTTTATTTTGGGAAGTATTTCACAGGCATTCGGATTACCCAAATTTAATTTAACCGCGACAATTCAAATAACGACCCCTTTGGGATATAAATTGAGTCATTTTTCAGATTCACGGCTAGGAAATACATTTTCTGACTAAATTTAAGAACATATTATAGTTTCTAAATACGTGATTCGATTATTGAATGTTGACATTCATTCATAACATAAAATCTATAAAAGTTATTAGAAATCTGATAGGCATCAAAACAAACAAATCGAAAGTTACAAGATTTACTCGACAATTTATATCGAGGCGAATATGTTTTGAACTATTTCATTTTTATACATTAATAAAAAGAAATATTGGACGTCTGGTCACCTTAATATTGCGGTGACATCTGTTGAAATTAACTCAAACTACGGCGGTAGCAATGGAAATGCTCGCTGCAGAGATTATGTAAATTCATTTATTCTTTCCACAAAATCCTAATTACTTTCGTAGCTTGGTTATGATGGAATTGGGTCTTTGTCGAATTACAACAATTACGTTGTTTCAATACAAAGTTTCCGACATTCTACAAGTATACATATTTTTTTGCATCTTATCGAACGGGATCACTACATTTGCCTGAAAAAAAAAATCCGGAAATTTTAAAATCCCGAATAGTTAAAAAGTAAAAATCCAGAAAAATAAAATCCCGAAAAAAAAATCTAGAAATTACCGGAAAAGCAATCCAGAAAAAAAATCCAGAAAAAATATTTTGTTTAAAATCAATTAAAAAAAATCAATTTTATTGGCATTTTTAGACTTATGTCCTCACTTGAAACATTTGTGGTATCAGTAGAAGCGATACGAGCGATACAATTCCTTTGATCTGTGTCTGCAAGGTTGACGAAGCATTTACGAAGCATTAAATCCATAAGTCGCTCTAATACATCTGTCGATACCATACTAACACAACGAATTAAGCTAACCACAAAATAACTTGAAACATTTGTGGTAGAACTATCAGTAGAAGCGATATGAGCCATTCGGTTCCTTTGATCTGTGTCTGAAAGGTTGACGAAGCAATTTCCATTATCATAAATATTAATAACTTTACGTAAAACCTCAAATTTGATAGACATTTTATAAATTTTAATTATAATTTGGTCCGCACTTTGATAATTATGTTTCTGGATTTTAGTTTTCTGGATTTTTATTTTTCTGAATTTTTTTGCTTCTGATTTTTTTTTCCTGGATTTTTTTTTCGGGATTTTCAGTTTCGGTATTATTTTTTTCTAGATAAGGTCGGCAAACCATTCTTGCACACTTGAACCTAACTAATATGTAGTAATAAACAGTGAAATCCACCATAAAATTTTTACTAAAAATATTCTATAAAAATAAGCGATAAATAAAATTGCTCATAATTATATTTACATATTTTCAAAAACTGGCTCAAATTATTTTTGTAATTTTAATTTTTGTTATATCTAAATGGGTGCTAATTTATGCCAAAAATCAAAGTTACATACAACTATATTATATAATAAAAAAATATTTTAACAAAATGTTATGTATAAATAAAATATTCATTTTAAAATATGTATAACTAAAATTTTGCTAAATTTAATTATGCATAATTAAATTAATTAAGATTTTTTGTATGTTTATTTAAATTTTTTTGTTTTTAATTTAAAAAACGCTTCGGACTGTGCTTTGTGCTAAACAATATTTAATAGTAATTTCCCACCCCCGCTCCTCTCCAACTATAACTATAATTTCTTACTCTAAATTTGTTTCAAATTCTGACATTTTAAATAAAAACCAAACAAATTGTTTAGTTGACTAACGCAGTCCTTTGATATGAATGTATGTAAAATTATTAAGTAAATTAAATTAAGTTTAAAATTAAAAATAAATTGGAACAAACTAAACATTTAATTAAATTAATTAAAATTGTAATTTTATTGTTTTAATTAAAAAGAAAAAAAAATATTGTTATATTGATTAAAATTATTGTTAAACCAACAAAAATCAAATGAAAACCCATTAGAATAAAATTTTATTTGAAAATTCTTGATATTTTGTGTTTCTACTTTTATTGATTGACCAATCAAGGTTAGTAAGATAGGTAAGAACTTGTGTTAAAACAATTTTATTATTTTAGGGTAAGTAATTTATTTATATTTATACGCTGCTTCGTGATTTCTAATAGTCTAGGAAATAGGCGAGAAACGTTATTAAAACGTAACTAAAAACTGAAACCATAAGTTTAAACTGAGTATAACCAGAAACACAATAAAACCCCAATTTTCGTGTCGTTATTGAGTTATACACATTGTGTGTGTTTCTACATACCAGTATTAATTTTTAATTTTCAAGGTGTATTTAAATGAAAAGTATCGACACAAATTTTTAATTTTAGGCAACAGAAAAACGACAGAAAAATTTACTAAACAAGTGATTTTATGATTATTTTTGTTTATTTCGAAGATGTAACGAAAACGTAACTGTAACGAAACAGAAATGGTAAAATAACAAACAACAAGAAAATATCTAGGAAAACGGTAACTGAAACTAAAAACGACATGTCTTAGTTATTGATTAATGAAAGTTAAGACGAATTAAAATTTACACGAACAACACTGAAATAAACAGGTCCTCCAAAAAAAACAGCAACTAACAAACAGATCTATGAACATCAAAAATACATACCTTTAAATAGATTCATGAAGCTAAAAAAAATGAATCTGTGGACCTAACCGCAGGCCTCTCTGGAAACAATGACAGGGATCTAAAAATATGGTCCACCAAATGACCTAAAAACAAGTTCCTTAAGAACTAAATCCATGGACCAATAAAAACAGGTTTATGGGACTAAAACAGGTTTAGGGACCTAACAAATAGGCTCATGATCTAAAAATACAGGTTTCTGAAAAACAGGTCCCCAAACAGTTCCTTGAAAAACTACGTTCTTAAAAATTGGGTACGCGGCTCTAAAGAAACATGCATAGGTTCCTAAAGAAACAGTTCCCTCAAATCACATGCCCATGGACCTTAGCAAGTAGGTTCGTCGAACTAAACAACAGGGGTTCTTGCCTTAAATTAACAGATTCTTTAAAAAACAGGTCCCGCTAAAAACAGTTCCATGGACGTAAACCCGGAAATACCCATGGCATATCCTGAAGCGTCTTCCCCATGTTAGGGGCGGCTTCAACCAGCGTCTCTTTCTCCATATTAGGAGCGGCTGTAATAAAAACCTGGCAGTAGGTATAAAATGATAAGGGAAGGAACCCTGAATTCAAATACACAATGTTTAACACCACGGAAAACAACGCTACGGTGCAGGAATCGAAAGCCAGTACCGGCGGCTCTCGGGAGTGAGCAAGTTCAAGTCGCCGAGATCCAGTAACCGCAGTGGTGTAGTGATGCAACGCTTGGTTACTACATCATTTACATCTACAAGCAATATCTCCACTTTTACGAATTTGAGCAACCGTTTCCAAAAAAGTACTTCAATAACAAGAACGCCTTCAAAATCGTCCATCGCTAGCACTATCCATTGATCAACTTCAACGAATTCATTATCGAATATGCAGCCAGAATTGGTAAATGACCTGATGAATATACCCCATGAAAAGCACAGCAGCAACGCTAGCCTTATAGAGAGCACTAAACGTAATGTACATATGATACAAACTGGCATCGATCGATATATACCTGTAAAACGGAAAAGAGATAGCCCAAAAAATGAAAAACTATACTGGTAAATAAGAAACTAAATGTCGAAAAATAACCGCTAAAAACCGATTTGAAATATTCGCCGATAAGGATGTGGAAGAGAGCGAACCTGAAAATGCAAATCGAAAATACATACCACCTCCAATCTATTTGCGTGAAGCTGATACGCACAATGTGGTGCAAAAACTTAAATCAAGCGTGCTAATAAATGGAAAACAATTTCACGTTACAAATTTACTTCATTGCAAAATACACGAAGAACTAATTCAAACACACAAGATACACGACTATAGAGAATTCATTAATTATTACGATACACACAATAGAAACTATTACACATACCGTTTGAAGTCTTCAAAGGGTCTTTCCGTCGTTATTAAAGGCATCGATGTCCAAGTTCAGGCAACTGAAATCCAGGCCGCGCTTGTTGAAGATGGATTTAAAACACAGAATGTATATAGGATCATGAACCGCTTAAAGCAACCACAACCAATGCACTTTGAAAAAGGGAGAACTACATCCAATATATAAAATAAAGTACCTCTTGCATAGACGCATAACTGTTGAAGAACCAAATAAAAGGTCCGTAACCAATTCAGTGTTTAAACTGCCAAGAATATGGCCACTCAAGAACTTATTGCAAGTTGATATCCTTATGCGTTGTATGCGGTGATCTACACACAACCAAGCGTTGCTCGAAACCAAAAAAATCCTCAACAATAAAGAAATGCAGTAACTGCGGTGGAAACATACTGCAAACTACCCAGGATGCCCAGTCTATAGAAATATTATTCAAATGTCTCGTCCCGGGCAGCAGCATAAAACTACACCTGATGCGCAGAATAATACACCTTCGTATACGCAGAATAAAATACCTTCGGATGCGCCGAATGAATCTTGTTCGCCCAAAACATCAGCCGGAAAACCAACATATGCAACCGTTCTCAGTGGTAAATCCTCAAATGCTGAACCTAACCTAAATAACTGTATGCAACTGATGATGCAGTTAATGACAACAATGCAAAATATGCTACAAGCAATGCTGCAAAATCAAACCATTATATCCGATAAATTATCTGAAGATATGTCACTGGAATGCAAACGGTATAAGCCAACACAAACTAGAATTACAAAATTTTCTTGCAAAACACGAAATTGATCTTATGCTGGTCTCTGAAACCCATTTAACCGACAAACATAATTTTAAAATAAATGGTTACAAAGTCTATGATACTAAACATCCAATGGGCAGAAGTCGAGGAGGAACTGATATCATTATAAAAAATCGAATTTGCCATTATGTTCTGAATTAGTATAGCACTGAAGAAATTCAAGCAACCTCTGTATGTGTTGATCTTGATACAGAAAGTTTAGTCATAGCTTCAATATATTGTCCTCTAAATAAAAACATTTCGGCAGATATCTATAAAGGTTGATTTACATATGCGACGTGCGACGTGTGACAAGTGGAAATAAACGTGATGCTTTTTTGACAACAATTTACATTTGTGACGAGTTCCGCCACATACACTTTATAAAATTTTTTATATTTTAATTTTTGTTCTTCAAAAAAGCTTCGTCAAAGCTATACATACAAAAAATTTGTATGTGTTTGTGCGACCGTGACGGAAAAGATAAAATTAAATCATCTCTCGACGTGTGGCGTGTGCCGTGTGACGAATGTCAAAATATTCGTCTCTGATTGGCTAGAAGCTCCCGTCACACGTCGCACGTCGCATATGTAAATCAACCTTAAAACATTTTTTGCTACTCTGGGTCAGCGCTTTATAGTCGCCTGAGACTTTAATGCCAAACATACCTTCTGGGATTCAAGAATGACTTCTCCAAGGAGACGTCAATTAATGAATGTTATTCAGGAAAAATCATAACCATGTTGCATCGTGTGGCCATCCAACTTATTTGCCTACTGATCGGAAAAAAATTCCTGACATCCCTGTTTTTGAGGTCACGAGTAAAATAAACCGAGAAATAAGCGAGGCCAAACCACTCTCAGAATTATCTGACCACTCGTCTTACTACATTACTGGGCTGACCAAAATCCATATCTACAATCAACTTCCTAACGAACACTTTCACTAATTGGTTGAAATTCAAGATGTACATCAGTTCGCATATCGACTTGACATCTACACTGGAGTTGGCAAACGATATAAATATGGCAATGGAAAACTTTAATCTGTTATTGATCAACGCAGTTATTACAGCCTCGCCTAAACAAAACAGCAAACATACAATGTACACCATAACATCCGCTGAAATAGAGCAATTGCTAATAGAGAAACACCGTTTAAGACACATATGGCAAACAAATCGATAGCCTGATGCAAAATACAACTTTAACCAGGCCCAAAATAAACTGCAAAGCCTACTCCAAAAAAACAAAATGGTTTTTTTGCAAAGCTACCTTAAGCAGCTATCTCTCCACTTTAACACAAAGTATTCATTATGGAAGGCCACTAATTACCTTAAACGGCCTCAGCAACCAAACCCGCCAATTCGTCTGCCCAACGGTGACTGCGGGCTAGAAGTGACAAGGAAAAAGCTAACACCTTCGCTGATCATCTTGAAGGTGTTTTCACTCCCAACCCTGGATTATCGGTGGTTCAAACAGATGTAGCAATCGAACCTGAGAGAAAATTCAAGATAAAGAAGCCACTATAGTTAAGTTTATTATTGCTCACCAAACTCAATTAAAGAAAGCCCTTAGGTATGATCAAATTACAGGTGAAATGCTTAAAAAATTGCCTGAGTGTGCCTTTGGTCGACTAGCTCAAATATTCAATTCAATCTATGAGGATGCATTTCTGAGTGCTGGAAACTGTCAAGTATAAAAATGATCCCAAAGCCTGGCAAGGATCCTACGAAGGTCTCATTATATAGACCAATAAGCCTACTACCAATCATCTCGAAAGTCTTCGAAAACACAATTATCGAAAAGATTAAACCGAAACTCCGAAATATCATTCTTAATCATCAATTTGGCTTTAGAGCAGAGCATGGAACCGTTGAGCAAGTGCACCGAGTAGCTTCAGAAATAAGATCAGCACACGAGGAAAGGAAGTACTGCTCTGCAGTTTTTTTGGATGTTGCTCAGGCATTCGATAAAGCTTGGCACGAGGGTTTGCTTTATAAAATTAATTTTAAATTGCCAGAAATCTACCAACTTATGAAGTCATATTTGTCAAATCACAGATTTTATGTAAAACACAATACCTCTAAATCGGGCTAGAAAAACGTCCTGGCAGGAGTACCACAAGGTAGTGTGCTTGGCCCAACCTTGTGTTTAATTTTTACTTCTGATCTACCAACATCTTCGAAAATTATGACGTCTACTTTCGCTGATGACACAGCAATCGTATGTACTCATAAAAATCCACAAACAGCGTCCATAACCCTGCAACAACATATAGATGACATCGAAATCTGGCTAAAAAAATGGAGGATAAAGGTCAATGAAGAGAAATCGACTCACGAAACATTCACGTTAAATAAGCTTACATATCCGCCGGTCACAATGAACGGAATACAAATCCCTCAGGCCAACGAAGCAAAATACCTAAGTAGGCGTCCATCTAGACCGACGATTAACCTGGCGAAAACATATTGAAATGAAATGAGGCCATATCAAATTAAAAATGGATAAAATGCACTGGTTGATGGGGAAATATTCAACCCTTGATTTAGAATACAAGCTTCTCCTGTATAACACAATGATTAAACCAATCTGGTTGTATGGCTGTCAATTATGGCAATCAACTTCTAATTCAAATATTGACATTGTTCAAAGAATACAGTCAAAAATTCTCAGAAGGATTACAGCGACACCTTGGTTTGTAAAAAACAAAAATATTCATAAGGACCTTAGCATCTTAACTGTCAAAGACGAATTACTAGAGATGCGGATTAACTATGCAGGGAAACCTATCATCTCATCCGAATATGCTGGCGAGAAATTTACAACATAGTATACCTTTGTCGTCACGATTAAAGAAGAAAACGATCGCTGTGACATCACAAATTATTAATTATTGATAGCATGTAAATTCTGCTCCCGCAGGTTTACTTAATTATGCTAGCATTTAAGATTTGACAACTTATTGTTATTTTCGTATGAAGGATTCAATAAATAAATAAATATGCTAACGTAAACACCAGGTCTTTGAAAAAACGGTGCACGGTCTTATAAAACAAACCCCTCAAAAAACGGAAACAAGTCCTTAGGTACATGAACTGTAAAAAAGCAGGCACCCTCAAAAACAAACCTAGTAATAGATTCATGGGCCTAAAAATATAGGGCTCTCTGAAAAATAGCTCTTTAAAAACAGAACCCTCAAAAATAGAGCGACGAACCTGAAAAATAGGTGTTTCAAAAAAACAGATTCCTAAACAAACAATTTTTAATTTTTTTGACCAAAAGACATTCCCATGGACTTTAGAAAATAGGTCCACCTAAACAAGTTATCTGGAATAATTTGCCTAGTTCGCAAGTTTTTTCTTAACGATCATTTTATATATTAGGTTTTTTCTTTTTTTTTTTTCAATTTATTTTATTACGATTTACGACTGAGACTGCGCTCATCTAGCAATTTTCCTTTCAAATACAAATTTTAAAATTTTTATATATCTAGTAAAATTCACGTTTGTTGGGGTGTAACCCACTGGTCAGCCCCATAATCAATTAAACCTATTTACTAATTTTAGTTTGGTAAGTTCACTAGGTCAAGTGGCCTCGTTCTTTGGAGTCTTCTTTCAACGACAGGGTTATCTATCATATGCACTGAGAAAATTATAATACTTCAAAGTTAAAGATTGGGTACTTTTAAAATAAAGAACTGTGTTTTTCTTAAAAATGAATGTAAAATCCATTAAATTCATTGATTTATTCTTAAATTTAAAGTACAATGAAACTTTAAAATAAAGGTTTAAAAATCTTTATTTTTAATGACTTAATAACAGTATTGACGATTGGAGCATCACGGATTCCACCTAGTGGAATATTTTTTAACTGAGCTACCTGATAATTTGACGTTCGAAATTGTTGTAAATAATTCCATTTTTGATCTGTAAATACAATTTTTACTTACCGGATTGCTAATAATTGTAAATAATTCTAGTTTTGGACTATAAAAACAATTTTTAATTACCGTAATGCTAAATTTTCTTTCGTCGCATTTGTGACAAATGTCATTTTATCAGGTGCATCATTTTAACTATTGTTCTCGAGAGGCGCTTTCTTTACTTTTACAATCGTCAATACAAACTAAAATTGTTCATTTCTCTTTATTTCATATTCTTTTGTATCTTATAGAGAGCGAGTAGACAAGAGAGAAGAGACGCAACAACTTCAACAACGATGTCAAGCAACATTTGCTACGGTTAGTACAAATTTAGGTGACCGCTTGTGAACAATATGATATACATATGTATGATATTGATGATGGAACGAAATCTCGCCCCTTCCTCCGGTAATGGAAAAATAGTGGAGACACGAATAATTAATTAAATTAAAGCTTTTCAGATAGTGGGTATAGTAAAGGGGAAAACTAATGCGAATGTTTACTTTAAATTTAAAGTTTTAGTTTCTTAAGTTTAAATTTATTTTCTTTGAAATTGAATAATTTTCAAAACTTAAAACCAAAGAATTTAAATCCTTAAAAATAAAACCTAAATTCCTTTGCGCAAAAAATATAGGGAAAATATCTTAGTTTTAATTGGTAAATTCTTAAATTTAAAGGATTATTTTTCTGGGTGTGGCGAATATAGGGGTTTCCATGTTCCTGGAGCCTTATTTCGTATTTTGCGGCATGCATTTTTATTTCCTCTTTCATGTATTCCATCCGTAGGTCCCTGTGAAGGTCTTCATTTCTTGCGTACCACGGAGCATTGACGATGCTACGAAGAACCTTGTTTTGAAACATCTGTACCATTTTGGCGTTTGTTTGCTTGGTTCATCCCCAGAGTTGTATACCGTAGGTCCATATCGGCTTCAAAATTTGCCGATATAGCAGCAGTTTATTGTGAATTGTAAGCTCAGAGCCTCTACCTATGAGCCAATACATTTTTTCTGAACTTTATGTTAAGTTCTTCTTTTTCTTTTTGACATGCTCTCTCCACTTGACCTTGGCATCGAGGGTCATGCCAAGGTATTTAGCTGTACATATTTGCATATGGCACGAGTCGCGAGTTAATTTCTATAGGTGGGTGGTAAGCCTTTTGATAAGTAAATATTAGGTTAAGGAAAAAGTATCGATTGATCTTTTGTCATTTTTTTGATTAACATTTTCTTTTATTCAACTTGAATTTTATTTAAGTATGGCCATTATTAGCTATGTATAACCTTTTGCCATTTTTCGGAAAATTTGGTCAAGTGATTTTCGTAGTCCTATTTGAAACCAATTTTAGATAATCAAGGGAGTTTTGCAGAGACCGAAACAAATGCATCAAAACTTCCCAGCCAAACTCTCTCAATTTTTACTGGGTTATCAAAGATGTGTGTAGTCTGGTAATGTCATGATTGAAGGCAGCACCCTTTCTATTGATCAATTCGATTTTTTTGAATTGCTTGCAGCAATCGCGTATGTGAAATTAGCCTAGACTTTCATCCCAAAAAAAAGGTATCATCTGGCAACATTAAAACTACAACGTTATCCCAGCCCAACATTATTTCATACAATATAATTTACTCTAGCCTAGAAAATAATTGTTATGTTATTAACGTAGTGATAAACTAACTAAGCGACCCGGTCATCCCAGGCAAAAACACGGTTGGTGGTACCTATTAACTTAAATAATTATAGCGACAATCTCAACATGCAAATCATCTTGATATTATTACTGGAGGTAGAATAACGCAATGTCAAATCAAATGACATACCGATAGTTTCCGGTTAAGAAACATCCCGACGCTTTTGAAGCTAAATCGAAGCGCTGGATTTTCCCTACCATCGTAGCTACGTTTACCACTCCGTTAGGGACAGAGCTCAGGCAAGAGCCTCGATGACCCCCACTTTTTCACAAGCATACAACATCTTTTACTGGCATGAAGCAATGCAATGTGCAGGTGGTTTAAACAAAAGCGGGTCTATAGCCGTACGTCCTCGAGTTGGCTGGCAACGGCGTAAGGTAGGACGTTAAAAGGGAACTGCGAAAGAGTTGGGAGTGCCTAGAGCCCCAGAAAAAGATTGCAGAGATAGAGACAAAAAAAAAAAAAAAAAAAAATCTTTTGTACTGTCTACTTCGGCATTTCGGTAATTCTTCAGGAGTGCTGAGGAAACAGTTAATTGTTGTTTTACAGCAAATCCCCATTTCTTGAGGGTTTTTGATTTTTTATTCTCGTAATTACTACTTTTTAGGCGTTGCTCCTTCTTGCAGAATGCTCAGGTGTTCCCCCTGTTAGCCCCCCTACTATATTTGATGTTAGGTTATTACCACAGAATAATAAACAACCAGAATCGACATTACGTGGACCAAGAAATTTTTGCTCTTACCTTATATTTACATGTTAATTTTGAATTTTCAGCCACTAAACGATAATTTAATACCGAAAATCTTACCTTCTATAAACCAAGGTCAAAAAAATGAGTCCACTTTTCTCCATATAAAAACCGCGTTATGTCGCTTCTGGGTATTCTGTGGTATTACTATGACATGTCACGCCCTCTGGCATCTGATACAATGTTATCGAGCATTGAATCATACGATGAATAGTGGAATAGTGCAGGCTTGGCTTGAGGAGGTGCATTTTTCTCAAACCCATATTGCCTTTCTTAGTCTATCACTATGTCTGCCTCCTCTTCTGTTGTCCCATGAGATACTGAGCTGCCTCGCAGATATTGAAATTTATCTGTATAATTTTCACTTTCGAGTAAGAACCATTCGTTTTCTATGGGGATGTCTGCATTCAAAGAAGAAATTTCAGGCTTAGCCAAAGAAGAAATTTTTAAGTCTTATTTAGCAATGGATGGTAGAATTATATTTGTAAGTTGAGTCAACTATTTTGATTTTCATTCGTTTCCGAAGCTTCACCCAGAAATATGAAAGAAAGATGCAATGATGTAATGTCGATGTTTGGGAAACTCGGCTCCATTAATCTTTTCGTTACCGTCACGGCCAATCCGAAAAGGTCTGAAATTGTTTAGAATCTTCACAAGGAATACTCACGTCAGATCGTTCAGATTTAGCCATCATTGAACACTTGACGAAGCACGTTGTGCTTTGAAAGTCCATGGTATATAGCACTTTGTAATAGATTAAGTTGCATACCCCTGTTTTTGTGTATGCAATTATTAATCAGTTAGACGATTACGGTTAACATTTTTTTGAGTTAGTTCGCTATCGACCACCAACCATTGAACTTTATAATAATAAATAAATTAAGTATATTGGATTCTGAATGCAGTTGTTTCTATTTAAAGATTATTACATTGGCGACGAGCGATAAACAGATGGTTTTTAAAAAAACGTAGACAATTCGTCGATAGTTAAATTTGACGAATTAATACTGTCAACTCTAAGGCTAGTCTCTCATAAATCCAACGATTGCAAACAATCCCTTAAATATTTATATGGAAATACGCTAATCTTTAAACTTTACAACCAAAAAAGTAAAATTATTTCACAAATCAAAACTTTGAAACGAAACCACACGATAGATATTCGTTATGTCTTGCAATTAAAAGCTATTTTAAAAAACGTTGTAATTTTAGTTAAAGAAAATATTAATGCTCAAATAAATAAAGTATCGAAAAACAAAATTCGTAATATTCAACTGAATAGCCCAAAAGGCATGTTCCCAAACCTTAATAAGATATTCCGAAATAAACCTTATATGAACATAGAAAAGATAGTGGTGGACCGATCGGATAATTTAGGTATGTCATTATGCTTAGAAAATTGTATCAACATTCCCGAATCAAACTTACAATCCATGAACAATAAACTTGAAATTACATATTCCTTTGATAAACTAATGCTTATTGGTGCTTTCATTGAAAACCAAACAAAATTGGCCCCCATCTCTCCTCTAGATGAACTCGTGAATAACTACATTCTGCAGCTAAATCACAACAAAAACAACTGGTTATATAATAACAACAATAATTTCAAAATAAAATTCTCCAACAATATGACATTTGATCAAGAATCATTTGATGGACATTTGAATGTCCCTTTTACAACCCCAACCAAATTAGAAGCTATATATTTAAATGTCTGAGAAATAAAAAATCGTCTGGACCTGATCAGATACCTAATATCGCACTCAAACATATCCCACCTATTCTTATAAGGCAATATTGCATTTTATTTAATAATATGCTTAACAATAATTATTTTCCCATAAGATGGAAAGTGGCGAAAATTGTACCCATCCCAAAAAAAAATAAAGATCTATCCAGCTACAAAAATTATCGTCCGATAAATCTTGTACGCAATATTAGCAAAATTTTCGAAATTGTACTCTATGATGAAATAATGAACCATATTAACATAAATAATCTCCTACCAGATATACAATTTGGATTTAGACATGGTCACCATACAATACACGCGATTAATAAAGTTATATCCGATATAATTAAGGGTTTTAATGCCTCTCAAGTGACTGGAGCAGTTTTGGTGGATGTAGAGCGAGCTTTTGATTCAGTGTGGATTCATGGGATATTGTATAAAATGGATAAAGAATTGCATTTTAACAAACAAGTGATATACATGCTGCTTGATATGCTGCTGGATCGAAGTTTTTTTTCTTACAGATGGCAAAATCACATCCATTACCCAATTTTCACTATTCAATAGTCTACAACAAGGAACAGTTTCAGCACCTATATTATTCAGCTTATATATTTCCTCAATTCTGGTTAATAATCAATTAAACAGTCCTATGTGTCAAGCTATTGCTTACGCGGATGATATTATGATCTATTCTACAAGTAGAAACATACAAACCATAGAAAATAATCTACAATCTTCATTAGACATTATTAATCGATATTTTATATTGTGGAAAATTAAAATTAATTCTGGAAAATGTGAATTTATAAACTTCCGTAAACCACTTTCCAAAATGAATCGAAATATTAAACTTCATTGGAAATCTGCTAAAATTACTTTAGAACGCATCAACTAATAGTAAAAAAAACAGAAGTAAAATATTTAGGGGTACTGTTGGACCAATATTTATACTTCAATAAGCTAGAAAAGCTTTCGGCGCTCTCAGTAGATTATTTCTTAATAAATATCTTAACAAAAATGTTAAACTAATCTGTTATCAGGTACTTATAAGGCCAATTATAACATATGCTTGTGCAGTATGGTATAACACGACTGCTTCTCGAATGGAAAAAGTACGTGTTTTTGAACGGCGATGCATTCGTGTTTGCACCTCTAAATATAGAAAGCCAAGCATTAGAAAACATTACATATCTAATAAAACTCTTTACAATCTATGTTAAATTTGAACACATTGACCTTTTTGTAATTGAGCTAATTCGAAAACATATCATACGTTCGATATAAAATACTGAAAATTCTATGATATTCGCGCCATATTATACTAACTTCACCAACGAATTTCAAGAAACTTCCTATATACCTCCACCTGAAGCATTTTTATACTTAGACCAACGGGGGTTTATTCAAAATGACGTAGGTATTCCGATAATTTACCATATCTTTAGAAGAAGTAACAATAAAACATTCACCTTAGCTCATTTTCAAGACGTCAACTCATTAAGATTTCAAATGAGTATTTCAGATAAATACACCAAAAATTTTCAAAAAATTAAACAAAAATACTGGTGGTTATGCTCACAATAAAAGCACAGAATTTATTTACCATTCTGATTTATCTACAATAAGGAATTTTAATGTTCCAATAAGATTAGATGTGTTGATATCTAGTCTTCCATCTTCCGTCCATTACTTTTTTTAACATTTTAAAAAAAAAAATTTTAACGCAATGATCGATATATTTTATCAGCAATTTTGGTATCCAAGTAACTTGAAGGTTTCTTATAGGTGATAGGAATATGTAAAACATTTTTATTTTTATTTTTTATAATTGCATATAATATATTTAAGTCTAAATCAAAGAGTGCTGACAATCACCTTATAACATTGGCCAATTTGATTATAAATTCTTTATATTATATAAGTTTTCTTTTTCCTTTGTACTTATCTTAAAAGTGTATATTATTATTTGCTGTAAATAAAGGAAATTAAAAAAAAAAAAACAAAGCGACGTCATCTATCTATATAATAAGAAGAAAAGTATGTATGTATGTTTGTATGTATGTATGTTCCACAAAAGCTCTTGGTCCACTCGAGCGATTGTTTCCAAATTTTGCACGAATACTTTTTAACAGTCGAGAAAAAACATAGGGGGGTTAGTTTTCAAAAATTGGTACTCCTTCCTCATGCTCCCCTGTGAGGTGCCATTTACAAGGGGGATTTTTAAAACTTCACCGATTGAGCTAATTTTATGATATTTTGTGCAAAATTAAAAATAAATCGACACGTGTATCATTATTTTTTAACGGTGAAGGAGATGGTGGTGTTGATGGTAATGTTGATGATGATGATGATGAGTTTGATGAGGTTGATGATTTTGATGATGATGGTGATTTTGATTGTGATGGTGATTGTGTTTGTGATGGTGATGATGATAGTGATGGTATAATGGTATGATGGTATGCAGGTAGGATGGTATGATGATCTGAAGATGTGATATCAACATGATACAATTGTGTGATGGTATAACGGAATGATGGTTTGATGATATAATGGCATAATTATATAAAGGTATGATAGTGAGATGGCTTAATGGTATGATGGTTTAATATATAGAAGAAAATTATGTTACTTGATCGACTCGGGCGATTGCGTCTTTTTGCACGAATACTTTGTAGCAGTCGAGAAGAAATATAGGGTTGTTATGGTAATCGAAAATGTTACCTATTTCGAATGCTCCCCAGTGAGGCGCCATTTACAAGAGGTATTTTTAAAACTTCACCGATTGAGGTGATTTTTGCATATTCACCTTGTGTTCCAATATTTTTTAACGGTAATGATGATGGTAATGTTGATGGTGATGTTGATCGTAATGTGGGATGATGATGGTGATGATGACGGTGATGGTGATTTTGATTGTGATGGTATATTGGTAGATGATATAAAGGAAGGATGGTATGATAAAATGAAGGTGTGATATAGTAACATGATACAATAGCTGATGGTATGATGGAAGGATGGTGTTGAGGTATGATGGTTTGATAGTATCATGATGGTGAGATGGTTTGATGGTATGATGGTTTCATAGTATATTTGTATGATGATGTTTTGGTTTTGATAGTACAAAGGTATGATGGTTTCAAGGTACGATTGTTATGGTGGTGTGATGATATGGTGGTGTAATGGTATAATGGTATGTCGGTAAGACGGGCTAATGGTTTGATGGAACAATGATTTAACTGTATTATGATACGGTGTTGGGGTATATTGGTATGATGATAATATGGTGTGGTTGTAAGATAGTACGATAATATGATGTTATAATTGTAGGATTATAAATGGTAACGGTATCATTCGCAAAATCTCTCTTTGGAGGCATGGCAAGCATATTTCAATGACAACACGCGAGTTCATCTGTAAATCTACACCTCATCGAGGGATACGCCAACTTATTCGATTAAGTAAAGCAATGAAGAACTTGAGGGACTTTTTTTTAAGCATATAACTCAATTACCTGAATCATGAGGGTCTTATGGTATGGGAGTTCTGTCTCACATGCTCATATTCAACATTTACTTCCTAGAGACGCAACCTCCTACAAATAATAAGAAATTAACAGTGACAACATGGCGTCGTAGGCAGATCTATAGCCAAGAGATTGACAGAACTCGATCCTTCTCATTGGGTACAGAGAACGCACATATTCATTCCGATAGTGGGAACTTCAAAAAATTTGTGTTTACCTCCGATAGCAAAATCAAACAATGTGGGTTACAAGCAAGCATTGCGGTGAAACCGACAAATTATTTTTTTTGTCTTGATTTTATTCAATTCACTTGAGAAATTGTATTCAAATGCCCCTTGCTGTATTTTCAATTATATTTAAAATAAAAATTCGTGTTGAAGTACACCAATTGAATTTTAACCCTGCTCTTAATCTGCTGAATTTAAGCATCTCTCATTACTTATATGAAAAAGTTTTCTATCTTATATTGTGCCTTTAAAATCATCACAAATCTTAAGCGCTCCATTTTGCTTCGTTGCTGTTATAATTGGTGCATCTTTAATTTCCAACGGCAATGTATTTGTGAAAAATTAATGGTTCAAGACTTTAAATATTTTGTTTGGACTTTTGTTCTTAAACCGAAATATCAATTTCGAAAATTAATCGTAATTCCAATTTTTTACTGTTAATTTGAAACTTTGAATTTTTTTCATTTTCAAAGTTTACACCAATGCAATGATAGAATTGAGTATTTTAACCGTGTTATACTAGGGCACGTAAACTGTGCATCTTTATTCTTTATATCAAATCATGTAAAGCAAATTTTGTTAACAGTACATTATTGCAATAGGGGAGGGATTTACAAATTATATGTCTGTCTATACTAATAAAAATGAAAATGCTCTTCACACGTTTCCATGCTATTTATCACACCAGATTTAAATTTTGCGTAGTGGTTTCACAGGAAAATTAGCAGATTTTCGTAGTATTTTCGAAAGGGTCTAGCCCTTTAGTCTAGGTGCTTCCAATAATTTTTCTAAAATTTCAATTAAAAAAAAAATACTGGACTGAGTTTAGATAAATGGTTAAATGAAATTAATCGTATACTCTTATTCGAAGGGGTGGTTTCCTTGATTGAAGGGATTAAAATATGTTTTACCCCCTTTTGAAGAGTACATTGGAAAAACGATATAAGTTAATTTAAAAAAAAGAGATTTTGGTGCTCTCTACTAATATAAATATATTTTATTTACCCCGGGCTACGCCGGGTACCTCAGCTAGTAGACTATATATAATAGGTAATACGCCAAATCAACGTTTAGATCTGTACATCAGTGAAAGCAGTTAAATATTAAATATATTTATAAGAGATTCGATTGTGGCAATATTGAAATCTTGACTGAAGAACAAGAATGCTTAAGGCATGATGAAATGGCCTAAAAAATCGATCGTATGTAGATATGTGAGTGCACCAGACTTCTTCTTGGGCCAAGTTTTGCATTTATTTGTGTTTTCTGCAGTCCTAACAAACGTTGGCCCTTTGGGATAAATTCAAGTACTTAAAAACTCTTCTTGTAACGAGATTGCTGGGATGCCGATTTAAATCGGATTAAATATGTTTGAATAATAATATTTACTAAAACTATAGAAAATATTATGTTCATGTCAATTATGTAGGACATCAATTCATTTTGTGGTTGACAACATATAAATCAATAACAACAGGTGCAATCCCAGATGACATGTTTTTTTATTAGTTTATTGATATTCCTGTTTTTTGCTTTCATTTATCACAATATGATGCTTGTAATATTTTTTGTTGAAGTATCATTCATAGTGATAGAAGAGAATTTAAAGTTTTAATTTTAGATTTGTATCTTAATGGTCTATATAATTCAAAAGATCGAATTTTAGATTTTCAACGTTGAATAAACAATTTTAAGACCACCAATTTAAATTTAAATATTTAAAACAACCTAAGTTATTTCGAATTAAATTTTAATCTTTTAAAATGAAAGAAATCACGATTTTTCATTTTTGGTATACCATTAATAAAATAAATAAAACAAAAGATCAAAAAAGTATTTTATCGCTAAGTAAAAATAATCCATTGCATAAATCCAACTTTATCTTATTTTTATGATTTCTTTTTTTTTTTTTCAATTTTCCGTTTCTTTTTATTATTATTACAATAATTTTCCTCGTGAATTTTCTTATGTTGAACATAAAACAGATGACAAAAATAATCGTAAAAATGTAAAAGTTTGCTGGCCTTGCCCTGCCTTGTTGTGGTCGAAATTATATGTATATACCTACTTATTACAGTGTACATAAAACGATTCGTGGTATGACAACGGTCCATGGAAATTGCAAGGAAAACGCAAATCTAAATACACCCCACAAAAATAATGTATGTGCGTGTATTAGTCTCGAGTAAACTCTTAATTGAATAATATTAAGGGTATGTCTTAAAATAATTTCAATAAAAGTAACTAAAGAAAGCAGATTATCTTTTGTCATAAAGATGATACTCGTATATAAAAAAAACCATAAAAAATCAATTTCCTTGTTAATTTTATCTCTAACATGCTATGATGTTTATTCATTTTCTATAGATAACATACATAAAAAAGATTAAAAATAGAAATAACAGAATCAATGTCAAGATTTCAATATTTCAACCTTTTATCCCATAAATACAAAAGGACCTATGTTCATGAACTTCATTTTTATTGTAATCTTGTGTTTATTCAGTGGCACATAACACTAACCGGTGTGTTCGTATTGTAGATGAAAACAAGGCTGAATTTCTTTCCGGTGAATATCCAAATTGAGTGAATCCACTTCTGGTGAAATGAATTCCCAGAAAATATTATTGCTAAGCATTATTAACTTTCCAAATATCTTTATTGAATTTAGCTATTTTATTTGCATCTCCTCTGTATGACATAATTTGTCCCATTGGCAGAATTTATTTTTGAGGGTAAACCTCTTCTTCCAATGAACATTTTGAGAGCAGTCATGCCATTTGGTTTGTTACTATGTTATGTGCTTCATTAGTTATATCAAGATGGTTTGCATGTTGAGCTTGGCGCTATATTTATTTAAATTAGCATAGTACCGGAATTTCATGCAAATGGAAGCGATTTGGCCCTTGAATTACCGGGATGTTTCTTTTCCGTTTTTTTCCGAGTTAGATTACGCAATTCCAAACCAAATGGCATATCGATGGTTTGCGGAAAATAAATATTCCGTTCATCCTAGGGCCAAATCTCGTCCAGTTGAATGAAAGTTTGGTAGAACCAACTAACTTAAATAATTATAATACCAATCTCAACATGCAAATCATCTTCTTATGATTAATGGAGCTAGCTAATGTAACGCCAAAGCAAATGGCAAACCGATGGCTTCCGGAAAAGATACTTAGCGAACATCTGTATTACTTTTAACAAGTGCGTTGTTACACCAATTCAGTAATAATATTGATACTACTCGAACGAAGAGAGTATTGTAGCTTATCTTCTATGAATAATTCCTAAACGTTAGACATGCACTTTATAACTGGCTTTGATTTCCATCGGTTGGACGTGTATTTTTATTAAAAAGTATTTTTTCTAAACTAGGTTTCGCGAGGCGAAAGAAAAAAAATAGCCAAAAAGAAAATTTAAAGTACATATTAGAAAACAGAATCTCCTGCCAATGCCTCAAGCAAAGATAAATATGAAGATCTGGGCGAATTTGAACAGTTGGGCTGCATTCCTGACCACGGTTGTAAATGAGCAAAGCTTAAAATGGAGCATGTTAATAGATCTGTAATTTTAAAGTAGATATAATTTAATAAATAAAAAATATAATAAACACTTTAGCCATCCCAATGGAAAAAAACACATTTAGAAACTTTTACTTCGGTCTAAGACCAAAGTATTGAAATCCTGTCAAAAATGACGAAAAATTTGGTTGGTCCAAAACCACTTTTCTCGACGTTTTGAAAGTCCCTGAGTCTGAAAAAGCAAAAAAAAAATGTCCATCCGTCTGTCTGGATATCTGTACCAGAGGTATCTCGAGAACGACTTGTCCGATTCTGAATATTTTTTCGCCAATCTGTTTCTATGGCCAAGGCGGAGATTTTAAAAGCTTTTGGAGACTGTACGTCGATGCGATGTTAATCACCCTCCTGCCACCTTTGGGTAAGGGCATTTCTATTGAAACAGCCGTCATGTCACTAGAAATAAATTGGTTAATAGAGAAGATATTGTGCCTTGAGCGACACAGAATTGCTGTCCTCGACCTATCTGCAGCCGTGTCGTAGACTAGCTTACATGTATTGGCTGCAAAACCTTTAATCTTCCTATTGTTGGTCCAAGGCTCCTGTATGAGCACAATATCCCAGTCATTAATCATAAAAATACGGTTTAGGTTGTTTTTAGCCGACTTCGATTGATGCAGATTAATCTGCACGAATCTCAGTTTCGTTGTTGTTGCTGATTTGGTGTGTATCACCATGTAGTGTATATACCGGCTCCTCACTAGCTTTCTTAGGCACCGGAGAGCCTGGTTTTCTTACAGGTTGCTGTTTTGCCACCCTTCCACTAGGGGTACGACCATGGCTTTTCCCGCTCCTTCCTCAGCCCGATTTAAACGATATACCTTGTCCCGGAGGTGCCAGGTTTCCTGGGCACCTCCGGCCTAGTGACCCCACCATCGCGGCCTGCGTTCTCAGCCAAAGCTGCCCTTGACGTGCCGGGCAGATTCGGCTCCGCCACTCTCCCCTTGGCTGCATCCACCGCCCCCTTCTTCTTTGGGCGGAATTGTGCCAAACAGCCAGTTGACTCTGTAGTTGGAGCCCTTGAGTAACTTCGCCGTTTTATGCAAAACGGACATCGTAATTTGATGGAGGTCGCCTTCTCGCTCCTCCCTCGCAACAATCCATCAATCTGCGTTTCTTAGGTCCTTACTCTGGATCGCCAGACGACGCAGTATCTTTTCATTTGTCTCCTTACCACCGCGTGGCAGATAGACAAACATGATTTTTTGGGCGGGGCAACTCCTGCCCCAGGGATGCCTCGTCCCATGGTTTAAGTGAAGGCACTGTGGCCCTAAGAAACTCTGCTGTGTCTTCATCGGCAGAGCTGACCGTTATCCAGCAATTTCTGGTGCGATATCCCAGGAAATTTGGGCTAAAACCATTTAACGGCAGTTCCGCCATTGTGTCCATTATGGCGTCCTGTATTGCAAGAATCTAGGCAATGTCCAGTTTTATCTCCAGGAAGCCTTGGTCGGTAATCTCCAACCTGATAGCATTCACTGCATTACTATACGTTATGGCCGTGTCGGCCCTGTTTTCGGGGCAACTCTAATTAATGTCGCCCTCAGTTACAGATATTGGAGTGGCCTCTAATGCCTTCGGTGAAGGACTGGAAACTTTCCCTCTTTTTACCGCAATGCCTTTAGGGGTAGAGTCGCCATCCGACCTATTTGTTTCATTTGTCTGGACAATTCTGTCCCTGATCTTCTCCTTATATTTCTGCAAGGAAGCGTCGCGGGGGACCCCTGACTGCATTAGATGGGACAACCGTCTCGCTAGCCGTGCTAGCAACCAAGATAGATTTTTTTTTTCAAGGTTTATACCATCCTTTAGCGCCATAAAAATATTTTTTTATTGCAAATTGAACAAATCCGTCATAATAAAATTTGTTAATCTTATTCCCGCGTTCTTTTTCTATACTACAGCTTTGACTTGCTGGTATATAGGTTGATATTTAACGAAGAAAGGGTTTGCTGTATCTTCCAGCCACAAGTTAATACATATTACTATTTACAATGTCTTCGGACTTATCGCTTTCTAAATTAGCATAATTGTCACAATAAATTTTCCCTATGTCTTGGATAAAACTATGATATGCAAATCTGCTGCTTTTTGTACTTTTTGGTTAACACATTACGTAACAAAACTGTCGGAACAATTCGTCCACACAGTTCATATTTTTAGCAGAAAACATCGCACAAGAAAAATCTAATATGAGATTTCGATGTTGTCTATCAATATTTGATATTTTTTTTATTTGTACCGTGATAATATTTACAAAATGAGAACAACAAATAAAAACTGGTACAAACGTTTTTTTATAAACTCTCATGATTTTCTAACCAATCGAAACTTGCCGGAAGATATAATAAGAGCCCGTGATCAATCAACGACAAAATAATGGCCTTTTTTTGTTTCGCCGTAGCTTCTAATTCTTTTTTGACGTCTAGAATCTGGTTATTGTCCAAGCGTGCATAATAAAGAATCTCTCTTATAAATAGGTTGATTGTGGCATGTCGGAATTCTAACAATTCCACCTGTCGCATCGAAATGAATGGCTTTAATTTCATCCTGTTTTAAAACGGCTATTTGTTGGTCTCTTATTAAACTATTTGTAACGGTTCGGTTACCGAATAGAGGTAACGATTATTTTGAGGTTGCATGCAACATTGAAAATATATATCAACCAAGTCGCAATCCCGAACTAGATCGTCTTTCTTATAAAACTCCGATTTTATTTTTCTTAAACTTCAGGTGTGGTCATATCCTGAGTATTCCCTTCCTTGTATAAAATTAAGCCGGTTGCACTAATCAAATCCAAATAAGTATTGTGAGCGCTTTGATTTTCGGAAATGTGCTTAATTTTTTCTGGTTAAGCCACGATATTGCCTAAAAACTTTTTCACTAGAGTGAATAAATTCTTAATCTTCACCTTGTGTATAGACCCGCATTTCTTTGATTTTGAATATTTCAATTTTATATTTCTGTTGGTGTAAATTATCTTTGCATGATCCGTAAACTACTATCTTTTGATGAATTTTTGAGAGCTTGTGAATTGCTTGAAATGTACCATCACATGGATTTTTGTATTCCTTTAGACATCTATGAATTAGTTCTCTTACTTCATCGTTGCTTAATAGTTGAAAGACCTCGTTAAACGTAATGCATAATTTAAGTTGCCATTTCAAACTTGTGGATTTTTAGAAAAGTTTACCAATATCAGGAATATTGCGTACCTGCCTACATTTTTGATGATCAATGAATTCAACGACAGAAAAAAATATTTGCATTCGATAACTCATTAAAATTATTTTCGGTTATCGGCATAAAATCTGGAAAGCCTGTCTCTTTAAATGAACAAATATCAATAAAATTTTGAGTATTTGAATTTTGAATCGGAAATTGGACGCAAATTTTTTTTTTTTATTAAGTCTTTTTTATTTTGGTAAGAACCTGATTTACGTTGAATCGTTTATAGTTTTGCCACAGATAAGAATAGACAGATGTGGATCTTATATGGGCCATATTTACATTCTAAATTTCAATACAATAATTCCAATTCAATTCGTTTAGAGCAGGACGTACATTTCTGTCTCTTTTTATCTTTTTTTACGTATGGCTATTTTGATTATATCAAAGCAAACATAAAACAACTTCAAACAACATTTTATTTTATAATATATACGTCCTGCTCTAAACGAATTGGATTGGAATTTGGTATTGAAATTTAGAATGTTAATATGGCCCATACAAGATCCGCATCTGTCTATTCTTATCTGTGGTTTTGCCATACATAATATAATTTACATATATTTTGTCCGTTGGGGTTAATGGGCATTATTTTTCACAGATTTTTCATTTCCGGAGTAACCAATCTTGACATTACAAAATTTTCGGGATTTTCCTAATCATGGATAGAGCAAGGATAGAGGATAATCATGGATCCATGGATAGAGGATAATCATGGATAGAGCAAGGTGTTTGCTATCTGAAGCAGGGATCAGTAAGTGCTACTGGCCAGAATGTATAAGAACTGCAGCTTATATAGGAAACAGACTATTGACAAATACAATGATCAGAAAAACACCGGTATTTTAAATCGTCAAATCTAATTATTGATAAAATTGTTTTGATTTTCAATATCAAAATTATTAAAAAATAGTTCGAATCTATAAGTTCCATCTTATTCGTAGAAAGTTTTATTAAAATTGATTTAGTTGCATTAAAAAAAACTTCAATTTTATATTTTGATGGACGGATTTTTGCTTCACAGCCGGCAAAACATAAAATTGGGTTTTTTTTTAATAAACATTTTTTAGAATAAGGTGGAACTTGTAGATTCGAACTATTTGTAGATAATTTTGATATTGCAAAGTGAAGCAACGAAGCCAAAAATTGGGTTTGACGATTTTAAATGCCGGTTTTCCGTTTTGCGTGGAGGAATGCCTTAACACAACCAATAAACTTAAAAAAACATTCGTACATATAGTATTAGTATTACAAAAGATAAACCGAATTTTGTTTTTTACGTATCATTCTGTCAACCCCGCCAATTATCCGAGTACATATTAAATATTACCAAAATTCACAAAGAGAAATTGATAAAATTTCATTTGCTATAAGTGCAGTACTATTTTGGCAATCGTGAAGCGAAGAAAAGCCGAATTTTAATTAAATTAATTTATAGTATTTATAATAATTTACGAGTTGTTTGTGTTTTTAGTTTAGTGGACAAATTAAATCGGACGATATTAAAAATCGAATATAATTTATAAGTGTATTAGACATTTTTGTTTATATTTATTTAATTAAATAGTTAATGTTTATTATTTTTGTTTATAAAATAATGTGCTTAGTAATAATTACTAATGAATCACACCAGTGTAAAATTTCAATTTGTGATTCATTTTCAATAATTTTATGTCTGAGTATCTGCTTAATTACAGTATTGACGTCTTTATCATAAATTACTACATATTATCAAATACTGAATAGTCATTTGGTGATAAGAATATTTTTATTCATACAAATTTTGCGCTATACGAATAAATGTAAACAATGCTTCATATATCGTCTGATTTAGTAATTGAATATTATCCTATTCAAAATTATTTGTGCAAGCTACACAATATCAAAAAATCGCAAGTACCCCCTTCCTCGTGTGTTTTAGACAAAACAAGTAAAATTTAAAACTTTTAAATTTCTTAATCAAGAAGTTGTTGCCGCTTCCCAATTTTCCAGTAACCATGTCTTTTAGAATAAATTAATTTAAACTTATTCATTGGCTGACGGGCTTGGCAACGTAAACCATTACATTTCCTCCGCCAAATTTTCAGTCAGGTGTTACATTATGCATTGCTATTTTTGCCAACGCTACCATGTCATATTATCGAACGTGAAAAAATTAATTTTCATTTTCGCTACTTACCCCTAGAATTAGGCACGATAAAACAGCAAATCTTTAGCTTTAATAGAATAAGAGTAGATCAGATAATGGTCCTGGCAAAGCTTCGTATAATTTTTTAAATTTTCGTGTAGATTTTTTCCTCGTTTAATTATTTGATTTTTTAATCAAGAATGGATATAAAAAATGGATCGGAAATTCCGGTAATATTGAAAACGAAAATCATAAGCGAGCAAAAGGTACTCTAATTATGCATATGTAGTGTATGTTAGTGGCTCGAATAAAATGAAATAGAAATATATTTGACAAAATTGTCTTATTGCAAGGAAAAGCAAAATCAACACAAAAAAATTGAATAAAATAGGAAAACTATTTTTTGAGTCATTTTGCTCGTTTCTTGCAGAGAAAATTGGAAGTGCAATATTTCACTTTCGCATCATTTTTTCTTATTTTGATCGATTTTGATTAATGAACAGTCCCCCATTTACAGTGAGTTTCAGTCAGTAAGTGTACAGAGTTTCAAAATACTTGGATAAATACCAATAGTATTCAGGCAGTGGTATAACCGCTCCACCGATTCAGGTAAACAAGGTGGTTAATGATGATATTGTTTTGTTTGTTAGTTTAAACAGTGCTGACATTATGCAGACTATAATTATCGATGATTTATCGAAGGATTTAATAATGTATTGACTTCGAATAAATTTATTAACTTTTTAACTTTTGGTGATATGACTTTAAGTCTACTCGCATGAACTATTTCTTCCTGTTTAGATCCCTTGTTTTTAGATAATGTGTTAGATTTAATTTTATTTATGAACCTGATGTTCCTAATCTTCATATTACTGATCATTGTATCATATCCATTGTTACTTCTTATTATTCATATTCTACACCTACTATTCTATCAAAAATCAACAAGACAAATTTTTGAAATCTATTTATAGATTTGAATTTTGAGTTCAACGGATAAATATTTTTAACTATCCGAAAAGATAAATTTTTAGAAAAACTCCTTTTGGATTTAATCAAATATACCTTTCGATATTTCCTAAACATGAATGTTCCTGTTTGGTTTTTATGGTCTAAAAGTTTTGATCCAAATGTATTTTATAGTATGTCATTTTTATTATAATATCCGATTGGATTCAAATTTTAAATATTCGATCGGTGGGACACTATGTAACACCGATTCGCTATTGTGGTAACCATTTATTTTTTTGTGTATATAAAAATTAAGAAATAAGATGCATAAGTATTTAATAACCCTCTAGAACGAATTATAGTAAAAAATGTAAATAAAATTACAAAGTAGATCTGTAAACACCTTCCATAACAAATTAAAATCCAAAACCTGTCGAGTTCCATTAAACACGGCCGACAATTTATAAATATAGGTTCACTCTTGTTAAAAATACTTTTTGGAATGGGTAGTTCAAGCATAATATCTCTACGGGAAAAGATATCTAAGTGAAAGAAGTTCTAAGTGGTTAAAAAATTCTAGAGCTGTTAGTGTAAAATTAGGCGAACAAGCTCAAAAGTTTTTAAATCGTGAAATAACAAATGAAAGAATTTGTAACAAATGCAGCCTAAAATTGTTTGTACCATTTAAATGAACTTGTAGTTTTACCAAATCTAGTTGCATCATAATATTCAACACCATCGTATAATACTCCAGGTCAATTGGCAAGAATATCACCAGCACAAGGATTTCTTCAAACAGCGTATCAAGATATTTTCTCTGAATCATGTGCTCAATTGGATGAATCACCTCTCAAGAAGCACAGGCTCTCAGAACCAGCTTATGGCCATAAGCAACTAGAGAAAATTGTAAAACTCACTTGTGAATATGTGCTGAGCGTTCCGGTTCCCGTAATAACACGGATCACTGAAAATCATGCTAATTTTGATGACGAAGGGGAACTTCTCAACAACGAGAGGAAAAAATATTTGAGCATTGGTCAGTGTCGAGAATTATGGAAAAGTTACAGGCAACAAAACACATAGTAATAAAATCAAAAATTTAATCAAAGAGTCTGCATATGGCAGCTTTCCCGGATCAAAAAAAAGATGTCGGAAATTTCTTCTGAACTAATTACCTTAGTTGAGGAATTCTACAGAAGTATGGTTATCAGCCGACAGCTTGCTGGAAGAAATGATTGCATAAGTGTTGGTGATGCTAATGGAGAACAGATTCAAAAGCAGAAACTACTTGTTCTGTGCAATTTATCTGATGCATATCAGCATTTTTTGGAAAAAATCCAACTCAAAAGATTGGATGCTCTAAATTTGCAGAGCTGCGACCAAAGAATGTATATTAGCGATTCCGGGTCATAATGTCGACTGAGAAAATGTCGACCGAGAAAATGTCGATTGAGAAAATGTCGTCTGAGAAAATGTCGACTGAGGAAATGTTGTAGTAGAACATTTTCACTGAAAAAATTATGCCTGAGAAAAGGTGATTGAGAAAAAACTGCGCAGTTTTTTCTCAATCAACCTTTTCTCAGGCATAATTTTTTCAGTGAAAATTTTCTCAGACGTTTCCTCAATCGACATTTTCTCAGTCGACATTTTCCTAGTCGACATTTTCTCAGTCGGCATTTTCTCAGTCGACATCTTTTCAGTCGACATTTTCTCAATCGACATTATGACCCGGACTCGCTAATATACATTCTTTGGTCGCAGCTCTGCAAATTTAGAGAATCCAATCTTTTGAGTTGGATTTTTTTCCAAAAAATGCTGATATACCTCAGATAAATTGAGATGGAGGTAGTGGAGAACCAAACCGATAAATGGCTGGAGCAGAAAATTATTCGTCATAGCTCATCAGAATACGCTAGTCCCATCGTATTGGCAAATAAAAAAGACCGTTCCAAGAGGCTATGTATCGACTATCGGAAATTGAATAGTATAGTTGTAAAAGATCGATACCCGTTAACTTTAATCGACGATCAAATTGATCAATTTGCGAATGCGAAATTCTTCTCGCCATTGGATCTTAGAAATGGATTTTTCCATGTGCCTGTTGCTGAAAGTTCAGAGAAATACACTGCATTCGTTACTCCATTCGGGCAATACGAGTTCCTGAAAACACCTTTCAGTCTTTGCAATAGCCCTTCTGTATTTATGCGGTTCATAAATAGAGTCTTCAAGCAACAATGTCGCCAAGGGATTATCTGTGTTTACATCGATGACGTCTTCATTCCAGCGTTAACTATCTCTGAAAGTGTCGGGAGATTAAGCCAGGTTCTGCAAGTAGCCGAGCAACACGGACTGCAAATTAAGTGGAGTAAATACCAGTTTCTGTGTAGTAAAATTGATTATTTGGGATTCGAGATCGAGGATGGGGAAATTCAACCGTTTCAACCGATTCGGTGAAGAAGATTCAGAGGTTTTTGGGACTTTCAGGATACTTCCGAAGATTTGTTGAAAGTTATGCGTTGTTGGCCAGACCCCTAAGTGACAATTACGAAAAGGAGTGGAATTCAAATTTGACGTGGAACAGAAAGCTTCCTTCGAAAAGTTGAAAAAATGTTTAATCAGTCATCCGTTGTTAAAAATATATTCCGTAAGGCGGAAACGGAGCTGCACACGGACGCGTGTAAGCCATACTATTATAGAAGTCGAACGATAATCAAAAGATGCATCCTGTTTTCTACTATTCAAAAAAAGCTTCTAAATGTCAGGAGAACCATAGTAGTTATGAATTAGAAGTTCTTGCCATTGTAGCCGCATTGAAGAAATTGCGCGTTAGCATGTATATTTTATTAATGTGGGCTTCCAAATATTAGGAAAATAACCCTGACGAAGACTTTTATTAAAAAGAACGTTAACTGGGTTTGTTATTTCACTGTCAAACATTTTAAGCACACGAGGTGGGTCAAATCACACGTCGATCTTAGATTGGTGTCCACAGTCCATAGTTTCAGTAATTCAGTCAGAACAGTGTCGCATTGAATTGAAATGTTAGAATATTTCCTCTGCCTAACAGATTAGACGAAATTGATCTCATAAACAATTTTGAAAAAGTCGGTAAACAAAGTACATACATTACGGTTTCCTTTTAATGTCAGCTTCAATCTAAAATCACCACCAATCAAACAAAACTGTCAAGAAATACGTTAGGAACAATAGTATCTTAATAAAGATTTAATATGTACATGAACGCCTTCCTTTATACATATATTCACAAATTTAAAAAATGATTAACAAATTTAATGGAGAATGTTAATGATTGCACCAAATCTTCGCATTTACCTATTAACTGTCACTTCTTCGCCCTTGGAAAAAAAATAGGTGAAAACATGTTCCACAGATTTTCTTCCCATCGACACATTGTTTCATGCCCAAGGAACCTACAGATTCGGTAATTACCAACGATACAAAAGAAAATTTGTCTAAGACAGCAATTATAACTCCACCTTATACCGCATAAAGATCGATTTATATTATAAGCGAGTTGAGTCTACTTAAAAGCAATTTAAGTGTTCGACTTATCTTATAGTGCTATTCATCGTTATTTGAGTGCAAGTTATTTTATTCAATTGTTCAGGAGTAGCTTCCGACGCTATACGATTTACTTCGGATTGGTTAATCTTACCTGCTTGCTTCCTGATTTCTTATTTTTGAAATTTTGCAGCTCAATAGCAACGCGGCATCTTCTATAGTTATCTGGATGGGTTTTTCCACCGTGATCGCATTTAGACTGAACATTTTTAGGTTTTACACAATTTCCTCATATGATGTTTACCTAGACATTTGACACAACTAGTTACTTGTTGCAACATTTTTGTGTTGCACTCCAATATATACTTAATTTGATACATTTTTTTTATATCTAAATCAGTAAAAAAAGTGGTTACCGTAACACCGAATTGGTGTTACATAGTATCTCATTGATCGGATATTATAAAATACAAAAGACATTTTTGGATAACTTAATTGACCCTGAACCGTACAAATGATAAATCTTTTCCGGTGTCACCACATACTAACACCATTTTAAGTTACATATTAACACCAATTTTAGGTTTCTGAAATAACCCATTTGGATATTTTTGTTTCCGAAAAATATCTTTTTGGATATTTTTATGAAATCCTTTCGGATATTTTTATGTTTTCGAAGAAATCCTTTAGGATAATTTCAGTTTTTGCAAATAGTCCCTTTGGATGTTATTACAAACATAAAAATTGATGCACCATGTTTATAAAAAAGTATAACAGTAGTAAAACAATAGTAAAATTACGCTGTTAAGTACAAATTTCATTTATTTTATTAATTTTTTTTTACAATAACAAGTAATTTATACTAATTCAATTTTTGAAATTATAAAAGGATTATTATGTTTTTCGTGATAGCAAAATTCAAATGGGTTTACAACTTAAATTATTTATTTCGATGACATCAATATTTGAATTTATAATTTCAACCTCGTATCCATGTTGTATATTATGTTCGTATCCATGTTGTATGTTACGGAGAACACACGTTTGCCATCCATTGTAAAAAATATGCGATTCTCATAACACACACAAGGAAGTCTAAATTGTTTTATTTTTAATAATTGTAATTAAATATGTATTATATGATATAATTATTCGTATGATACATAATAATTATAATTTATTAAAATTTTATCACATCTCACTATTCACTTTATCTTTTACACAGCCACTAGAATAAAATAAATTTTATATTATGTATTATTGATCAACCGATGCGCCTTACACAAAATCTCAACTAAAACTGAATGTTTTTAACACAAAACAATTAAATATTCTCGCTAAATTAGACATGAAATTTCACGTTTAGAAAAGAACACCGAAAGGTGTATTTTTTTAAATCCAAATACAGTGTTTCCCAAATCTACCGGTGTCCTTTTTCAAAAGAAAGTGTGAAATTATTTATCCAAAACGATAAAATATAATTTTACACCGAATGTGGTGAAATTTATAAATTGTTTATTAAAAGTTATCCGTTAGGATACTTTTAAATATTTATCCGTTGAATAGGAGTGAATTTATAAAAGAATAACCGATTGGATAAAAATAAAATAATTTTGCGGATAAAAAACAAATTCACACCGCATATTTTTCTGAGTGTAGTACGAGAGGAACCCATGGTTCAATACTTGTTCGAGAGAACAGTGGTATAATGCAACGTCCGTTGGATTATGCCTGAACGCCTCTAAGGTCGTATCCAAGCTAGTCTGCAGCAATAGAAATGGGGCATTAATTACATTGTTAGGCTTAAACTATTAAGTAGAATTGTAGGTTTACCTATAATTCGATACTGTATGGTTAAATTGATGCCACTGAAATTGTTTAATCAAAGACGTCTATTAGCTATTATTATGCTTATAGAAGTTATCGATTAAATTCAATTAAATTATTGGTATTAACAATTTTTGAGCCCAGAATCAATTGCAAACGACATTGTTATCGGTGGAGGCGCTGTGAAGGGTAGAGCAGCCGTCATACTGTGATCCTTTTAGACTCATCCTCCTATCGAAGATTCGTTATATATAATATATAAAAATAATATTAAAACAGCCAGAGTAACATTTGATTGCTTTTATTTCAGCCATTGCTGGCGCATCACAAATAAATGCTTTAATTTTTGTTTTATATTTTTTATGCTCAATGACAAACCCGTAATTAATTAAGTTATCCACTTCATCAACAAATTCTTTAAGGAAATTATTAAATGAATGAGGTTTACCAGGCCCACTATATATGCCAACGGGAAACACAGTTGAACCGCACTTTAAAATATTGTCTGCGCTTCCTAAAAGTACCCAAAAGGTTTTGCTGATACTAGAAGAAATTGGAGTTCCATCTACGTTAAACGACATTTCAATTTCAGCTAAATCTAGATTTAATTCGGCCGTATTTGAAGTAATTATAGATCGCAAGTTCTTTTTCACGCCAAAATGTATGTAATGGCCCTTATCAAATTGTGAACTTTCACTTTCCGCCGGGTGGCTAAAGATCAAGGGGCAATTCAGAATGTTGACCATTCGTTACTAATATTTTTAGTAACTTTGAAAGAGTAGTTAGCTCAATATGACAATTGATTGCCCATTCTCGCAATTTATTGGAAAATTCATTGCTATTCTTATCTATAGCAGCTGTCACTGAGGTGTATACATCCATCAAACCTAGATTTGAATTTTCCATATTAGATATTTCAGAGGTATTATTTACATCATTCAAACCTTCATTTGAACCTGTTTAAATATAAAATGGTTAAACATAATATATAAATAACAAATAACAAGGCCAATACTAACTGCATGGATCCGGTTCCATTAATAAAGTGTTATTATTTGTTATATCCCTCGCTCGAGAGTGTATGTGATCATGGTGGATATTAAATTCACTATTGATACTGTTATTATTATTATATTGGTTACAATAATTTAGAGTAAGATTATTTTGTTCTCGTCGCCTATATTTATTTAATATTTTTCTCGGCATTTTTGATAAATAAACTTTGAATCACTTTTTTTCAATAAGACATTTGATTTCACAACATGAATCATTTGTAAAGCAAACATCTTCGCAGTGCCTGTATATAACCTGTACCCACGGTTTTCAGTTTAAAGGATATAATACATTGAAATTTGCAAGGGCATTGTGGTATATCGGATAGAGCGATGGAATGAGAAAAATTAGACCCGGGTTCAAGCCTCACACAAGGAGTTTACGGAATGTTTCTGAGATATATTGAGAATGTAATGAATAATTGCAGTAATATGAGAAACATCAATAAATGAAATACCACAAATAATAAGAAAAGATGGATATAATTGTTTTAATTTTTCTTATTTTTTTTTATATTAAAATTCTTTATTTAATCTGTACTGAGCCTTTATCACATTTAATACCTGCTAAGTGCTAACCTATATGTGTATAAAAAACTCTAGAGAAACTAAATAGAACCTGTGGAAAAGTTAAAATTTTATTAAAGATATTCTTTACTCTAAATCTATAATTTCTGTACCACGTATACAGCAAGTTTCTTTATCCAGATGAAGATTTCTTTACAGGTCATGTACACGAGAAGTTTGAAGAGTCTAAATAGAAACTGTAGCAAAGTTGAAGTTGTAGTAAAGATAGTCTTTACTCCAAATCTACAAATCCTGTACCATATACATACAGCATGTTTCTTTATCCAGATAAAGACTTCGTTACAGGACATGTACAGGAGTTGTAACTCGTGGTTATACGGGAAATTGGCACTAAAATTGAATTTACATATCGTCGGTTTGCGAGAAGAATGACACATCTCAAAAATGGCCAATTTTGAGATAATGAAAAAATCCTTTAAATGTAACAATCTTTTATCTGGCTTAGTGTCACTTCTAAACTACCAATAGTTTTCAATATATATGACGTTGAATTTGATAAATTCAACTACTTTATACCAAAAAAAAAAATTCAAATCGATTTCCTCAAAAATATGATATTTTGAGATGTGTCACTATTCTCGCAAACCGACGATATATTAAAAATAAAAGAGGCCCCAAAACAGACCATTGAGGAACAACAATATTTAAAATAAAGGTTTGCTCTTAGTAGTTAGTCAAAAACCTTTTAAATATCAATGAATAGCCCTCCGCAGGAATCAGATTCATTCAATGATAAATTAGCAGAATTTAGAAATTCAATTAAAGCAGTTTCAGTAGAAAATTTACTTCTAAGCCCGTGTTGACAGCTACTAATTATATTGTGGCTCTCTAAAAAAAGGTTCATTCTATTTTTAATAACTTTTTCCATAACTTTTAATAAAACCGGTTGCAATGCAATAGGCCGATAGTTATTAAGGTCACAACGCGAACCATTTTTATGCAATGGAAGTACAATTGCTGTTTTTAATATTTCCGGTACAATACCATTTACAAAACTGTAATTAAAAATATGTATTAATATAGAGACAATAACATTTACAACTTGTTTTATCAAATAATTACTCATACCAAAAATATCATACTGGATAATCAAGCTGGATTTCAAAGAACAAACAGCACTCGAAACTTCAAAGTACTCAATTGGATGCAAACAAAAACGTTTCACTGACACAATCACTATTGAATTCCTCCGAGTTAATATTTAAAGGTAACATATTGGATTTAAGGTTCGAAGCAACATTACTAAAATAATTTCCAAATTCATCAGCAATATCAGAAGCAGTAGTTAAATTTTCATTACTAGATATTACAATTGAACTAATAGGCTATTGACTATATCGAAAAAGAACATGGTTTTTTTGACTTATTTTGTTCAAAAAAAAAAGTTTTTTGACTTTTTAAATTGCCGCTTCGATAGGAAATTTGATTCTCTACAAAAGTCTTAGTACAAAAATGCATAGCTTTTGAGTTATAGTTAAAAAACCTTAAGGTGTCCAAATTTACTCCGTTCTCAAAAGTCCAAGCCTAAATTTAATAGCACTTTGTGGATTTATAATTGTTCGGATACCATCCAACATATGAAACAATAAAATACCGCTAAAGAATTAATTCCTTATTCAATGACATAGACAATAGCCTATAATATGATTTACTTCAGAAGAACTATTACTTAGTTAACACATCATTAATAGTACGCCACATAGACTTAGTATCATTACCACAATTTTCGAATTTTTTTATATAATAAGCTTCCCGCGCAATTTCAATTTGTTTTTTTAATTTATTAATGTAACCAACAACATACTGTTGGAAGCGATCATTATCTTTAATACGCTTGGCCTTTTTCAGCAACCACATTTTACGTTCAATCATATTCAATAAGGCTCCAGATATCCATGGCTTAATAGGACACCTTTTACGCGGCTTGTTTTTTTTCTAAACTATCTAAATAAACTGAATTCCATAATTCTAAAAGTTTCTAAAGTTTTTAGAGACGGACTGCTTGAGTTCGGTCACTTAGATAATCGCAAAGCCGCACTTGTCAATCATTCCACGAAAACCGCAACAATAAAGTATTAATCGGAGAATTGAATGATCAACTCTATCAAAGGCTTTGGTTAGGTCAACAAACATTGCTGAAGCCTTAAGTCCTCGATCAATGCTGTCACTTATCTGTTCTAGAAATTCTAAAATCGCTTGTTCAGTATTTTTATTGTTACGAAATCCGAATTGTTTCGGAGAGAGAAATTCATTTTTATCCAAGAAATCAACAATCCTGTTCTTCATAGCCTTTTCAAATATCTTAGAGGAGATGGAAAGAAGTGATATTGAAATGGAGTCCTAAAGAATGTTTATTAATATAAGACGTTTTCTTTACAGATAACCGTAATTAAAAAAGAATGTCATTTATATGTTGGGTGTTGGGTGCGTCTCAATAGGGTAGGGGTTGACCGTCTATAGCCATGTATCTCGTGGTCTATATTCCAACGCTGCAACTATGTAGAAACCACCAAATGTGTCTAGTATACCTCCAAGTGGTAACACCCGGGCAACGATGTGAATACGTCGGCTAAATACTAGATGCGGGTGCAGTACACTATAAATGAGCAATGAGCGGAACGAATATGGAAAATAATACCCCAGGTGGTACACCTGTTAATCAGGTAAATCCACTCTCTTCGGAGGTCGGTCTCGTGGATTCTGGGGGAGACCAGCCATTGCTAAACTACAAATATTTTAACCAATCACAAGATATGTTGGTGAATAAACAAGCTCAACTGAGCGAATCAGAAAATAATATTATAAATCCCTTCGATAGGAGTAATAAAGTATCGTATTCTCCGATAAGAGGCCGTAGTCCTTCCATTGGGGCCAGTAGCAAGAACATTCGTTCTACAAACGAATAAAAGCTTCACAATGAATTGTGTAGAGCTAATAATGCACTAGTTGAAGCCAACAATATTAACAAGCAATTGAATGATACAATTGCATTGATGCAGGAGCGTATGAAAATGCTTGAAAACGAAGTTAAAGCTCTTAAGCCAAAGGAGGCAATCTATCCTACTCCTAGCCAGACTACAATTGAACAAGAGTACCATACGGATGAAGACGAACTAGCTCGAGAAACTGAGTGGCTAAGAGTTAAAGGAGTTAGAAGAAAAAAAAGAAAATTGAATAATACGCCCTCCCCACCTCAATTAAAGGATAATGTTCCTAATATTATCCAGAAACCATCAAAAAAAATACCTCCACCAAAAAAAATTACTACAACTGATAAGTTTAATGCAAAGGTGATGAATGGAAACACCATCAAAATAAACTTGGAAGATGGTGAAACTTACAGAAAAATGACAAGTATGTTAAATGAAGAAAACCGTGCTTGGCACACGTTTGAAGATAAACAAACCAGACCAATAAGGGTTATGGCTAAAAATCTACACTCTACGTGTAAACCAGAAAAAATAATTGATGATCTGAAAGCAAAAGGATTTAAGGCTACTGAAGCATCAATTAAGCTAAAACGGGAGGCAAAGTCCCTCTCAACATGTTTATGTTGACCTTCGATAATGATGAAGATATCGAAAAAATGTATCAAATTAAGTACATCTTAGGGTGCAAAGTAGTTATTCAGCCTCTAAGACGGTCTAAACTTATACCACAATGTAAACAATGTCAAGCCTATGGACATACACAAAAATATTGCAGCAGGGAACCCAGGTGTGTCAAATGTTTAGGTAAACATCATACCAAAGATTGTGTAAAAGATAGAAATGTTCAGCCTAAATGTGTTCACTGTGGCGAAAACCATCCGGCTAACTATGGAGGATGCAGCGTTGCCATTGAACTGCAAAACATCAAAAATAGGAATGTGATTGCTAAAAATCCAAGATTATTCAGGCAGCAGGCAGTTAAGACGACCCAACCCGAAGTAAATCGTAGAGAGTTGGGAACTACTCATGGACAATTGGGTAAAATGACTTATGCTCAAGTAACGATGAGTAACGGAAATCCAGGGAAAACTGGTCAAAATGACGAAATAAGTCAAACACTTAAATTAAGTTTAAGCAGGCTCAATACATTTGATGAGCGATTACAGAAATTAGAATATAGCACTAAGGGAGCCATCCCTAAACAGAAAAATGGCAGGTGATCTTAGAATCTTATGTTGGAATGCCAATGGACTTATGCAACATCAACAAGAATTGCAAGTGGTCCTGGACACAGAAAAAATCGATGTATGTCTCATCACGGAAACACATTTCACTAGACAAACAATCATTAAATTTAAAAATTATCATATATATCATACCATTCATCCGGAAAACACTGCTAAAGGAGGTAGTGCGGTTATAATCAGAAATAGTATCCACCACTATGAAGAGTTAAAATATGAAACAGAAGAAATACAAGCAACTGCTGTTAACGTCAAAACCAAAAATGGTTCTATTTGTATTGCTGGTGTGTACTGCCCACCGAAGCACTCGTTGAAAGAAAAGGATTATCTCGAGTTCCTCAGTAAATTAGGAAAACGGTTTATACTTGGAGGAGACTTTAATGCCAAAAATGTCCACTGGGGCTCCAGATTAACAACAACTAAGGGTAAAGAACTCCTAAAAGCCATTAGGAAATGCAGTTGTGAAGCTCTCTCAACTGGAAAACCAACTTACTGGCCTACTGATCCAAATAAAGTACCAGATCTGATTGATTTCTTTATAATAAAGAAGATATCTGTAAATTATATACAAGTAGATGAAAGCCACAACCTAAACTCTGATCATTCACCGATACTTTTAACGTTAAGTGAAAAAATTATTCAGAAAGAAAGGAACCCTTTTCTAGTAAATAATCACACTAATTGGGAATGCTTTAGACTATCGCTAGAAGAAAAAATTAACTTAATGGTTCAATTAAAGACCGAGGAGCAATTAGACAAAGAAGTTCACAAATTTGTAAACGATATACAGCAATCAGCTTGGGAAAATACCCCTGAGGTTAAAAAGAAAAATCAAGGGAAACAACTACCCTTTGGAAATTAGGGAACTCCTAGCAGAAAAAAGAAGAGCGAGAAGAGTATGGCAACAAACAAGGGCCCCTCAAGATAAAACTAATTTGAACAATCTCACTCAACAATTAAGAAGAGAAATCAAAGAATTGAAAAATGAATCAGTCAGCAACTATTTAAGAAAATTAACTAATGATAGCAGTACTGATTATTCTCTTTGGAAAGCAACCAAAAGAATTAAAATACCAATAATACAGAACCCTCCAATAAGAGTAGCAGGTGATAAATGGGCTAGGAATAATGAAGACAAAGCTCGAGAATTTGCTGAACATCTTGAAAAAATATTCCAGCCACATCAAGATGAAACATTAGAAGCCGAGATAATATCTGAACAAGCTGTGCAAGAAAGTAAAGAAATCCTACCGACAACACCAAAAGAAGTCGCGTGTGAGATAAAAACTAATATGAATATGAAAAAAGCTCCTGGCTACGATCTTATTACAGCAGAAATCTTAAAAGAACTGCCAAGGAAAGCTCTGGTAAAGCTCACCAATCTTATAAATGCAGCATTTAGAATCAAATATGTACCAAGCTTGTGAAAAATTGCAGAAGTAATCATGATCCCAAAACCTGGGAAACCACCACACATAACCTCATCTTATAGGCCAATTTCGCTATTGCCAGTCATGTCCAAACTCTTTGAGGAGCTTCTGGTAAAAAGGTTAAATCCGATAATCGAGAGTAAAAACTTAATCCCAAATCATCAGTTCGGTTTTCGTAACCAACACTCAACAATTGATCAAGTTCACCGAATAACCAGTATAATTGAGAAAGCACTAGAGGAGAAAAAAATCTGTTCAGCAATATTTCTAGACGTTGCCCAAGCATTTGATAGAGTGTGGCATGAAGGACTTAACCATAAATTAAGAAATCTTCTACCAATCCAATTTGCTAATATACTGGAATCTTACTTAAAAGATAGATTCTTCAGGATTAAGTTAGATGACACCTAATATACACTTATGATCTTCCTGCATTAGAAAACAATACAGTGGCGACTTTTGCAGATGACACGGCGATCTTAGCTGTTGGCACAAGTAACGAAGAGTCAACACAAAAGTTACAAACAGCAATAACTAAAATTTATAAATGGACAAAAAGTTGGCGAATAAAACTAAATGAAACTAAATCAGTTCACATAAACTTTACAAACAGGCGATTCGAACATATCCCGATTACCATAAATCAAGAAATAGTATACCGTATGCGAACACAGCTAAGTATCTCGGCATGACCCTGGATGCTAAACTGCGATGAAAAGCACATGTCAAGAAGAAAAGTGAAGAACTAAGAATTAAATACAGAAAGATGTATTGGCTGATGGGAAGGAACTCTTCTTTATCAACATACAACAAGCTGCTACTTTATAAGCAAATATTGAAACCCGTTTGGACGTATGGTATTCAACTTTGGGGTTGTACCAAACAGAGCAACGTAAATATCATCCAAAGATTTCAGAATATGGTATTAAGGAACATCGTTGATGCACCTTGGTATGTCAGGAACAATGATCTCCATAGGGACCTTAAAGTGAACCTCATCGTAAATGAAATTCAGGAGAAAGCGCGGAGACATGAAGAGAGGCTCCGGCATCATGTGAACATTGAGGCAACTCAGCTTCTAAGCAACACGAATTTAATACGTAGACTTAAAAGAACCAAACCTTTTGAGTTGGTGTAATTGTTAGCTTAAACAGCATTGTGCTGTGTAAAGCCCACTACAAAGATGTGGTTTAATTCAATTTACCAGACTCTATGGAACGCCAATGGGAAGAAGCCATAGATTAATATTAAGTTAGTAAATTAAGTCACAAACAAATTGCTCATTAGTCCAGGAGACTAGATTGTAATCACATTAAATAAATAAATAAAATTTATTTTAACAAAAAAAAAAAAAAAAATTTATATGTTGCATACTAATTATTTTTAAATCGGAAAAAAATTAAGTAAAGACAAAAAAGGTACTACAGATTGGATATACAGTACAATTATTTAAAATATCGTAGTTCGTTAAGTATAGTTAAACTGTTAACATCTTTTTTATGTTTTTACTTCATTTAAAAAATGTGTTGTTAAACTAAAATTTTTTTATTTCGCAGAATCGACAAAATTTGCAATGATTTGGAATACAAACTTGTTTGTTGAAAAAAACCTTATTAAAACTCGTAAAGCTTTAAAGGCGGATTCAGTATTGCGTTCTTTCGTTACTTCATTCGTTTTGATAATTTAATTGTTTACTTATTTTTGTAGGGGACACTGGCACAGAGGGCGACATTTTTTGGTTTACGTGTTAAAACAACTGCACTTGAAACTAATATCAAACATTCGAAATGCTAATTCATTGTGACTTTACCCGACGTCTTGAGGAAGTGAGTACCTATAAATACTCTTTAAATATTTGGTGACTCTGTATAGATGTTCAAGACACATCTAAACGAGAAAGCCTTACTTATATACAGCATCCTCACATAGATAAAATTTACAAAATTTCTTAACTGACACAAAATTACCTATGTAATTAGCTGTGCAAACAAAACCGATCTTTGTAAACATAATACACTGTCATTCATTTATTCGCGCAATATATATTTCTTTGTTCATTTGGCGAATCAATATACTAACTAATATTGCAATTTATATTTTACTCGTACATCGCAAAATATTTTTAAGATTTAGAAGTGTTGTCTACATATAGGTATAAAAAAAATCAGATGTAAGAAAATGTTGATAGCATAATTTAGTACATACGAGCATATACAAATGCTACACTCTCAATTGAGTCATTGCATGCGCATTCTAATTATAAATATTTATGTGAATACTCTCTGTTTTATATACAGTTCTCACTAGCAGGTTACTTACTACTAATTTTCGAGTATTTTATTAAAACAAAATCTTGTTTATGCTTAGTTTGTAGTAGCTCTTTGTACGTTTACATTATCTTTATTTATTTTATATTTAGCACAATTATGAAAATTAGAATCTGGTGTCGTGTTGTCAACAAACATACTGTGTGCCCTGTAATAGTTTTAATTTTAAATTTTTAATTGATTTGATTATAGTTTAAATAATGTTATAAATAAATGAAAGTGATTCAATCAGCTGTGATCGTGTTTATAATAAAAAAATATTAAGTTTTTTGTTAAAGCAATAAGAAAACAAAAAAAACAAAATGAGTGATACAACCGATACAACGGAATTAGCAGCGACGACGATTAATAATCAAAATGCTAAAAAGACCATAAAATTTCCAGTGGATTTTGCAATGTTTATCTACTTTTTTAATTATACGTTTACATCATCTATATTTCTAAATCAAATCAGCTATCAAATTTGTACAACCATATTGCATGCCAACGAAACGGAATGCTATGAACTAGAATTTGCATTGCACAAAACGGATTTAAAATCGCTCGAAGATCAAATACAACCGTATGCAACCAAATTTAAAATGACACAACAAATGTTGGAAAGTATATTGCCGGTGCTTTTGAGTTTTTTATTGGGGCCATGGTCTGATACATTTGGCCGTAAACCGTTACTAATGTCGTCCAATATTGGGGTGACATTTTTTTATGCCGCGACTGCTTTATTAACATTGGCGTCCCAATATTATGTGATTAATCCGTGGTATTTTTTAATTGGATCACTGGGGATTGCAGTGAGTGGCGGGATTACAGCTTCGTTAATTGGAACTTATGCTTATATTGCGGATACGACAAAAGAATGTAATCTCGAAAAAAGGTAAGCAATTTTACGATTTTCATTATTAAAATTTCTTTTACTTCCTAAACCAGTAACTCAGATACAATCCCGAATTGTTGGCCAAAATTTATATAATGTTCAGCTATCTCATCTTATTGATACGAGTAGCTCATTAGAAACGGTAAACCTGGTTTTTGGAAGTATTTCTTTGTCTATGTTACGAATTATATATACTTAACATGAAACATGCCAAAATTAATCTTAACTCACAACATTTTTTATTTTTCGAATTTTATGACATACATAACAGATATGAAATACATAACAGAACGATCGCACAAGAGAATTGAGACAAAAATTAAAAATAACGGTTGTTCGAAGCGATGAAAGTTGATATACAATATATTGTACGAGGCGTTCAGGAGGGTTGAAACTTATTACGGTAGTGTTATTTGTTCGTTATTTAATTATTTTTAATAGGTTTATTACCCTGAATATTATTCTCTGCCTTACGCAATATTTTTTATTTTTATTTGTTTTTTTGGTTCCTCTTTTCTTCCTTTTTTGTATATATACATATTAATTTTATATCGAGCACTTATCTTGAGCGATCCCCTTTCTTTTGTTATTCAATGTCAAATCTCCATTAAAAAAATGTTATGATCAAAACAATAAGCAATTGATAATAACAAATCGTAATAGATTATAGTCAGCGCAAGCAAGCAATAGTTATTTATGGTACTAGTGAGCAAAACGAGATATTATCCATGAGGGATAAGTTTGTCCCACGAGGCGATAGCCGAGTAGGATATTATCCCGAGTGGATAATATCTCTTTGCTCACGAACGAGTGGCATACAACGTTTTATCCAATTTTGTTCAAATAAATATAAATAATCATAAATTTATAAGAAATAGATCCATTTTGTGTTTTCACACTGTAGCATTGAATTTTGAAATACATTTTAACAAAGTGACCGTTCTTTAAATTTATGTGACGTGTTTCTTTGACGTAAATTACGAAACCTATAAGGCCCGATTGTATGAACGCGGATAGAAGATTAATCGGCGGATTAATCGTCGCTTGGATTGTATGAACGACGATAAATACGAAAATTAATCCAAGGATTCTTTTCTATCCACTGTTTTTATCTTCTCTTTTTGTTGTCTAAAACAGTGGATAGAAAATGTTTTTTTTTTAACATAATTTTAATTTTATTTGTTTGGTTCGGCGGAACATTTTGATTGTTGTTGCGTTTATTGAAAAAAAAATCGGAATGGAATCAAAAAACGTAAAATTTCAAATGCCCAACTCGAATTTTTTTTTCTATTGTAGAAAAAGAACATAAAAAAATACTTTCCTGTACAATAAGTACATACATAAGAATGTAAATAAACAATAAATTAAATTTGAAACGTCAAAAAAGTGTTGACACTCCAAAATAAACTGCAATAAAAACTGCAATAAACAGAGGATGGAATTTTTTTTATCCGTGTTTATACAATCGACGAAAAAAAAAATCGTCGGTTGAAGATTAATCTGTATCTCCGGATTTTTTTTAATCTATCCGTGTTCATACAATCGGGCCTAAATAATTTTCCAATGACTACTTAATATTTTGTTATACAAAATATAACTCACGTTGCTCCTAGCAGTGTGGGTTATACAATAACAATGGGTTATTTTACATTTTCTTTATTTGAAATCAGTCTAGTTATCGGGCTATTATACATCAAAATTGGATAAAACAAATTTATTTGAGCTAATTATTTGCCCGCAATATTTGAATTGTAAATAAAAATTTCCACCACAGAGGGAGAATCGCGGAATAGTATATTGTGTAACGTGTAGGAAAAACGATATATTCCCGGACGAGTATGGAAGTTGCTGGGACGAGGCGTCAGCCGAGTTCCAGCAACCATAAGAGTCCGGGAATTATAGTTTTTCCACGAGTTGCACATACGATTTTTTCTCTAATCGGCAGTATATCAGATTATCCATTTTATTCATTATATTCTTTAAAATACGCAAAATTTTCCAATTTATATTTTCAATAGATTTCACTATCAAAGTTACCTTAGAATTATAACAATCGCGTGCGATTATACATTATATCATGTATTTCTTAAAAACAGATGATAATCAGTACTAGAAAGTATTCTCTGCCTAGGCAAGGAATACTTTCCAGTACTGTTTTTAGTAAGTTGCCTAGCAACGATGTAGTGTCGGGGAATACTTCGTTTTGCTGACAGATAACAAACCAGAAAACTGACGTATTTTATCCGACTTGAGAAAAATTTATTTCGCGTGGGCAATCGCGATTTTTGGGATGACTTGCAAAAATAAGCCGCTAAATTCTGTCTATTCTTTTGGCGATTGCGAAGCAGAAAGCATCAAAGCAGTAAAGGCAAATATTACAGCGAATAATTAAAGATCATCAAGCGATTAAAGGTGGAAACAAAAAAGTATTTGGCGATTTTCCGACCATAAAGGTGATTCTTTTGTAAACTTTTAATATTTAAAAAATAGACTTGAACATTGTTAAATAAATAAATTATTGAATTAATATTGAGTTCACATTAATTTATTTTGGTGCATTTATTTTTTTTTTTACAAACTTTTGTGAATAGTGCAATCTTAAAAGAAATTAAAATCGTAAATTTTATCAAGTATAATACCAAAAACGAGATTAGTGTATATGACTGGGCCTGTTTAGACTATGTATACCCTAGGATTTCATAATATACTCCAGGATCCGGTTTTTGTTTTAAAAGTGTAGCCGGGAAATCCCGAAATTTCTCGATTTTCGATTTTTTTAAATACTCCTTTATCTATATAACGGCATAGCAATAATATATTACAATAAAACCTCGGTTTAAGAGCCTAATCGGGAAATGGTCTGTCTCTGATTTCTGATTGCCCTTCAGATGCGAATGTTGAAAGTTTAAATTTGCCATATAGAAGTTTATCCATCAATAGCATTTTAAAGTCAAATTCAGGCCGATTAGGAATGAACTTGGTCATTTATTAACCGATTATGATGAAATTCAGGATGCATGATAGAAATGGGATACTAAAATAAGTTTTAGATGAAGTTCTGAAATATGGCCTATTAGGAAGGAACTTGACCGTTTCTCAACCTGTTACGATGAAATTCATCATGCACGACGGAAATGGGATTCTAAAATAATTTTTGCATAAAGTTCTGGCAAATAACCAATAAGGAAAGAACTTGGTGATTTCTCTATCGATTATTATGAAATGCAGCATGTACGATGTAAACGGATATCTAAAATGAATTTCAGATAAAGCTTTGAAAAATGTCTAATGGGGTTCTAAACTTGTTTTACATGAAGTTCTGAAATAATGCCAATACGGAAAGAACTAGGTTGTTTCTTTCCCGAGATCATGTCGTATTTACATTGGGTGTGTGAATTAATTTTTAGACTTTTTTTATAAAAAAGAAATGTTTATTAAAAGATAACGATACAGTATATTTTATCCAATATATTCGCCATCGTTAGCTATGACTTCCTGCCATCTCCTGGGAAGTTTGTGGATTCCTCGTTTGAAGAAGCCTTCAACTTTCCCAGCTATCCAGCCATCAATCCAATTTCGCACTTCTCCGGCGTTTCGGAAGCGTACGTCAGCCAGGGCCTATTTGCATTGATCGAAACAAATGGTAGTCGGAAGGTGCAAGGTCTGGAGAATACGCAGGTTGTTCAAGCCGATCCCAACCGAGTTGCTCTACCTTGGTTTGATCGGTTTTTGCACGATGTGGTCTGGCATTGTCATCATGAAACAAAACTTTATAGCTTTTGTTCGCTATTGCTGGTCGTTTTTCGTCTAATGCACGTGCCAAATTGTCCAATTGGCGTCGGTAGCGATCGCCTGTAACCGTTTCATTTGGATTTAACAGCTCATAATACACCACACCTTTCTGGTCCCACCAAATACTCAGCCATAACCTTATGGCAATGAATATCTCGTTTTGGCTGCGATGGTCCTGCTTGGCCTGGATCGACATAAGCTGCTTTACGTTTGGGGTTATCGTAATAGACCCACTTTTCATCGCCAGTAACAATTCGATGCAAAAAACTATGTTTTTTGTACTCAGCAAGATTTTTTTTGCATGCTTCAATTCGTGCTCTCAATTGATTTTCGGACAGTTGATGTGGGACCCATCTTCCTACCTTTCGAATCTTTCCCATTGCATGCAAACGATGAGAAATAGTTGATCGGTCAATGTTTAACTGCATTGCAAGTTCTTTTTGCGTTTGACATGCATTTTCATCCAATAATGTTTGTAATTCGGCATCTTCAAACTTTTTTGGCTGACTTGGCCGTTCTTTGTCTGTCAAGTCAAAATCACCACTTTGGAATCGATGAAACCAATTGAAACAGCTTGCTCTCGATGGAGCTTGATTACCATAAGTTCCAGAAAGCAATCGGTGAGCTTCAGCGGCAGTTGTCTTGGAATCAAAAAAGAAAAGCTGAACTTATCACGATCCATTTTAAATCGATTACAAAAAAATGACGTAATATGAAAATACCACTTTCTGCTCTGAATTAGATTTACAATTGTGACAGCTACAAAATGCAATTGGAATTGACGACTGGTATGGTGTGCTCTGGCGGACGATATTGAACTAAGTAAACCATGTAAACAAAAATGTGCTATATGAAGTTATATGGAAATAGAGTCTATTTCATTTTAATTTTTATTTATTAAAATTGTCATGATTGGAAAATCTAATGAATCCATTATGTTGTTTAACATGTGATTTTTATATATTTGATTAATTTGGAACAGTTTTATCATTAAATATGCCAGAAAACTGTACAGAAATTTGTAGAAAATTAATGTTAATTTCACTAAAAATATATCTTGAGTCACTAAATATTTTTGAAATTATATTTATTACACCACATTTACCACGTTTTGAATGATAAATACATGGTTAAATTCAATATTTTTGAAATATTATGTTTTTAGTAACAATAGATTAGTATGAAATTTCTCCAATTTTCAAGAATAAATTTCTGTTATTTAAAATGATAAAACTGTCCAAATTAATCAGATATATAAAAATCACATGTTAAACAACATAATGGATTCATTAGATTTTCCAATCATGACAATTTTAATAAATAAAAATTAAAATGAAATAGACTCTATTTCCATATAACTTCATATAGCACATTTTTGTTTATATGGTTTAGTTAGTTCAATATCGTCCGCTTAAGGCGCTTTTTCAACTTTACCAGTCGTCAATTGCTTGTCAAACTATACGCAATCTCACGTAGCGACATCTAAATGTCGAGTCTAAGAATTAATTCACACACCCAATAGATCGTGATATTTGTTCATTTTAGTACCGCAATTGTCGCTAGTGTGAATTATCTTTTCCATAACAAATGAGGTAATTTACACTAGCGCACCTAGCGTAAATGATGGCGAAGTTGATGTTTCGTACAAGTGCTAAACATGATCTATAGATCGTGTTTAGCACTTGTACGAAACATTAACTTCGCCATCATTTACGCTAGGTGCGCTAGTGTAAATTACCTCATTTGTTATGGAAAAGATAATTCACACTAGCGACAATTGCGGTACTAAAATGAACAAATATCACGATCTATAGATCATGTTTAGCACTTGTACTAAACATCAACTTCGCCATGATTTACGCTAGGTGTGCTAGTGTAAATTACCTCATTTGTTATGGAAAAGATAATTCACACTCGCGACAATTGCGGTACTAAAATGAACAAATATCACGATCTATAGATCATGTTTAGCACTTGTACGAAACATCAACTTCGCCATCATTTACGCTAGGTGCGCTAGTGTAAGTTACCTCATTTGTTATGGAAAAGATAATTCACACTAGCGACAATTGCGGTACTAAAATGAACAAATATCACGATCTATAGATCATGTTTAGCACTTGTACTAAACATCAACTTCGCCATGATTTACGCTAGGTGTGCTAGTGTAAATTACCTCATTTGTTATGGAAAAGATAATTCACACTCGCGACAATTGCGGTACTAAAATGAACAAATATCACGATCTATAGATCATGTTTAGCACTTGTACGAAACATCAACTTCGCCATCATTTACGCTAGGTGCGCTAGTGTAAATTACCTCATTTGTTATGGAAAAGATAATTCACACTAGCGACAATTGCGGTACTAAAATGAACAAATATCACGATCTATAGATCATGTTTAGCACTTGTACTAAACATCAACTTCGCCATGATTTACGCTAGGTGTGCTAGTGTAAATTACCTCATTTGTTATGGAAAAGATAATTCACACTAGCGACAATTGCGGTACTAAAATGAACAAATATCACGATCTATAGATCATGTTTAGCACTTGTACGAAACATCAACTTCGCCATCATTTACGCTAGGTGCGCTAGTGTAAATTACCTCATTTGTTATGGAAAAGATAATTCACACTAGCGACAATTGCGGTACTAAAATGAACAAATATCACGATCTATAGATCATGTTTAGCACTTGTACTAAACATCAACTTCGCCATGATTTACGCTAGGTGTGCTAGTGTAAATTACCTCATTTGTTATGGAAAAGATAATTCACACTCGCGACAATTGCGGTACTAAAATGAACAAATATCACGATCTATAGATCATGTTTAGCACTTGTACGAAACATCAACTTCGCCATCATTTACGCTAGGTGTGCTAGTGTAAATTACCTCATTTGTTATGGAAAAGATAATTCACACTAGCGACAATTGCGGTACTAAAATGAACAAATATCACGATCTATAGATCATGTTTAGCACTTGTACTAAACATCAACTTCGCCATGATTTACGCTAGGTGTGCTAGTGTAAATTACCTCATTTGTTATGGAAAAGATAATTCACACTAGCGACAATTGCGGTACTAAAATGAACAAATATCACGATCTATAGATCATGTTTAGCACTTGTACGAAACATCAACTTCGCCATCATTTACGCTAGGTGCGCTAGTGTAAATTACCTCATTTGTTATGGAAAAGATAATTCACACTAGCGACAATTGCGGTACTAAAATGAACAAATATCACGATCTATAGATCATGTTTAGCACTTGTACTAAACATCAACTTCGCCATGATTTACGCTAGGTGTGCTAGTGTAAATTACCTCATTTGTTATGGAAAAGATAATTCACACTCGCGACAATTGCGGTACTAAAATGAACAAATATCACGATCTATAGATCATGTTTAGCACTTGTACGAAACATCAACTTCGCCATCATTTACGCTAGGTGTGCTAGTGTAAATTACCTCATTTGTTATGGAAAAGATAATTCACACTAGCGACAATTGCGGTACTAAAATGAACAAATATCACGATCTATAGATCATGTTTAGCACTTGTACTAAACATCAACTTCGCCATGATTTACGCTAGGTGTGCTAGTGTAAATTACCTCATTTGTTATGGAAAAGATAATTCACACTAGCGACAATTGCGGTACTAAAATGAACAAATATCACGATCTATAGATCATGTTTAGCACTTGTACGAAACATCAACTTCGCCATCATTTACGCTAGGTGCGCTAGTGTAAATTACCTCATTTGTTATGGAAAAGATAATTCACACTAGCGACAATTGCGGTACTAAAATGAACAAATATCACGATCTATAGATCATGTTTAGCACTTGTACTAAACATCAACTTCGCCATCATTTACGCTAGGTGCGCTAGTGTAAATTACCTCATTTGTTATGGAAAAGATAATTCAGACTAGCGACAATTGCGGTACTAAAATGAACAAATATCACGATCTATAGATCATGTTTAGCACTTGTACTAAACATCAACTTCGCCATCATTTACGCTAGGTGCGCTAGTGTAAATTACCTCATTTGTTATGGAAAAGATAATTCACACTAGCGACAATTGCGGTACTAAAATGAACAAATATCACGATCTATAGATCATGTTTAGCACTTGTACTAAGCATCAATTTCGCCATCATTTACGCTAGGTGCGCTAGTGTAAATTACCTCATTTGTTATGGAAAAGGTAATTCACACAAGCGACAATTGCGGTACTAAAATGAACAAATATCACGATCTATAGATTGTGTTTTAGTACATTAGTTCAACCTTTATTCCACTCGGCGTCGCGACGTTACGAGGTCAAAATTTTTGTTTACATTTTTTTTATATGTAGTTTGGCCCAAAACAGCTCTAACAAAAAATTAAAAAAATGAATGAAATTTACCTCGACGCGAATAATAATCAAATGATATTTGTTAACAAAAGAAGGATTTGTTTATTTTTAACATAAAATAGACGGATCGCCGTTACAATTGTTAGTAAAACGAAATATAAAATCATCAATTATTTAAGTTTTGTACGGTAAATTTTATGTTAAAAGAACCATATGAGCTGCCTGGAATAACAAATTTCACTAAAACAATGATCAGCAACGAGCTTCTAATAGAAATGGAGCAAAAAAATTTAAATTCTTGAACAAAAACAAACATAAAGCATCTGACATAACCTCACAAAACTCAAATAATGTTCGGTGTTTAAACATCAAATTCTTGTAAACCAAAGGCTTTCCTATTTAATTTATGTTTAAAATATAATAATTATTCTTTTGTTAATCAATTATTTTAATTTGCATTTCGTATCATGATAATTTTCATTGATTTTTTTACAATTTTAATAGAGCTGTTTTGGGCCAAACTCTATATAAAAAAAATGTAAACAAAACTAATTGACCCCACGTTCATATAATCTGGTGGTAAGTAGACATACTAATCACATAATCTATAGAATTGCTTCACAATTTGTTAATTAATTACCGAGTTTCTTCGTAATTTCGCCTGTTTACACGAGTCGTTCTTGTGACCTTGCCTCACGTCACATCATTCTGTCGTTCTTTCCCCCTATTTTAGTATGGTGTTTTGTAAAATTATTCTCATCTTTGCCTGACAACTTATTTTGATTTTATCTTTTGAAGAAAGCAAATGAAAATATTTTTTATTGTTACAGTTAGTAAAAATTTAATGAAGTCTATTTTTTTTATTGTGGTTAATTCAATTTTAGCAAAATTATTTGTGTATTAAATTGAATGAATGTCAATATATTCAGTCTTTTTATTTTAAAAAATAATTTTTTTTGTTTATGATTTTCTAAAACTTGCTTATTAATAAATTAATTTTATTAAATTCTACTGATGTACTTTTTTATTTTTTTAATGTATTTGCGATCAAAATTTTTATTCTTGAAATAATTATAGCCACAATTTATAACCCATTTTTTTTTTAATGGTTGCAAAAAATAAGACTAAATATATTTATTTATTTATTATTATTTCTTATCACCAATTTATATACACTGGTTACATTTATCAAAATTTAATAAAATTATATACATACAATAATTCAAATACAAATATAAATCAAATAAAAAATATAAAATTTACCAATGATCTAAAAGATGCTTTGACATCAATTTCTTAAATGCATCTCTAGACAGATTAAAGTCAAAAGCCGACCGTACTTTATTAAAAGAGGCTGATGAATGATAAATCGGCTCACATTTACCGTAGTTTTGCCTGCAAAGTGGAAGCTTGATTTGGAAATCTTTATCGCGCAGCACACGTATAGGAGTATATACGAGGGCGGAGTGAGAAGTCTGGTAAAAATGAAACAAGGAATAATATGTTCGGGCAAAAAAAAATTAGTTTTCAATGTAGTCGCCTTTTAGCTCGTTACACTTAGTCCAACGTTTTTCAATTTTTCGATCCCTTCCGAATAATACGATTTCTCCAACCCTTCAAAATAGGCGTTTGTTGCATCGATGAGACTGTTCTTTGGTCTCCGGTATATAGTGATGGATCCATGTTTCATCCACAGTTATGAAACGACTCAAAAACTCCTTTTTATTTCGCTTGAACATCGCCAAACCTGCCACTGAAGTTGTCACACGTGTGCGTTTTTGGTCGATTGTAAGCAAACGCGGCACCCAACACGCGGAAAGCTTTTTCTTACTCAAATGTTCGTGTAATATATTGCGCACACGTTCGTCTGAGATGCCTACTATCTCAGTTATCTCGCGCACTTTCACTCTGCGGTCTTGCAATACCGCATCATGGATTTTGTCAACCATTTTTGGTGTGGTGACTTCATTTGGGCGTCTTGAACGTTCGTTCGGCATCAGTTGTGCTTGTACGACCACAACTAAAATCAGTAAACCACTTTAGTCCTTATAATATTTATCAAGCTTTGGTTTGGTTTGCGTAATGGTTTTTCCACGCAAAAAAAATGTTTAAACACACGAAATTCACTTTTTTCCATGTTTGCAAAAAAAAACATGGGTTGTCTGTTTTCAATGGCTGTCAAAACTGAATTAATGACAGATCTGTCTGAAAATTTTTATTTGGTATATGATACACATGATGGTATTGCCACATGACATCTGGGATTTGCGATTGCGGCGCCCTCTGTTGCAATTTTACCAGACTTTTCACTCCGCCCTCGTATATCGAGCAAACCTAATATTTCTTAACAATCGATTATTGACACTAGTAAGTCTCGAACAACGTTTGCTCTAATTTCTATCCTACGAATAAAGAGAGGCTCAATATTTATTAATTTTCATTTACCTCGATACGCTGGAAGTGTGAAAGCAAGTAAGCTTGTATCTCTATATGTAGCCTTCGTAGAGCGTACAATAAAAAGCGCTTTTGTACTCTCTCTATGCGATCTGAGTATTTAATATAACACGGACTCATATTCCAATAATGAACGAACAAACGAGACGTATAAAGTTTTAATCACGTAGGGATTCTGAAAATCTTTGGAAAACCTTTTAACAAACCCAAGCATAAAATTCGCTTTAGAAATGCCTCAATACCTTCAATATGCTTATGAAATAATAGATTCGGAGTAAAAGTTATATTAAATCCTTAAACATATTGACACTCAATAATACAACCGTCAATAAAGAAAACATAACTAGCGGGTAGGCGTAATCGGATAAACCCATTGTTTTGCATCAAGAGATGTTTAGCATTAAATTATGCGAAAAGCATTAAATTATGCTAAATTAGTTTTATTTACAAACTGTATTTCAAATGCACTATTAAATGGTAACATTCTACAGGTCGTTTACACTGATTTCTGCAAGGCCTTTGACAATGCGGACGACATAGAAATTTTCAAAACTATTTCTTGCGCCAGTGACGCAATTGACTTTCAATCTGATCTGACAAACTTTAAAGCTATACACCAAGCTTTAAAGTTTGTCAGATCAGATTGAAAGTCAATTGTGTCACTGGCGCAAGAAATAGTTTTGAAAATTTAAGGCCTTGCAGAAGTCAGTGTAAACGACCTGTAGAATGTTACCATTTAATAGTGCATTTGAAATACAGTTTGTAAATAAAACTAATTTAGTAACAGTTAACCTACCAGCGAAAAATCCATGCTGTCTAGGAGAAATAAAAGTCTTAACATGAAACCACAAATGTTCTTTAACTAGTTTCTCAATTAGTTTTGGTAAAACTGAAATAATGCAAATATGTACCTCTATATAGTTCTCCACATCGCTACGAGATCCAGATTTGAAAATCGGCTTAGTAAGAGAGCGTTTCCATAGGATAGCGAAGCAACCTTCAGCGAGACTTCGATTAAATAGGAAGGAAATATGGCCAGAAATTGCATTACTCGTTAATTTCAGAAAAATGGGTGAAATTGAATCGATTCCGGCACTTTGATTAATATCAAAATTTGAAAATTCGGATAAATAGTATGTACTTCCAGACGAAGCATTGAAAATGTTGACTTACTTGCAACATTATTCAAATTAGAAACATTAGATTTTGAATTATATACACTCTCAAAAAAATCGGCAAACAAATCACAAGTATCCCGCATGTTATCGCACGAACGATCATTTAAAAACATTGTAGAAGGGTAACCATTCGATTTTCTTTTGTAATTAACAAAGTGCGAACATTTATTTGGCTTTGATAATCGTTGATTCAATTTCCAAAATATAACTGCTATAAAGAAATCGATTCAGGTATATATCCTTCTTACGCAATACAACGAGCGAGTGTTAATTAACAACATTAAGACGTAATTTACATTTTTTGTGAGCCTTGTCTTTTCTATTTTTGAAATTTATCAACTCATTATTATACCACGGTTCCTTCTTTGCACATGAAGCTTTCGTCCTAGGGATAAATCTCTCAATACCTAGGTTAACTCTATCGAATATTCGCTACACATATCGTCGATATTAATATATTATTAAATCATACTCATCCAGAAATGTATTTAAGGAATTATAATCGCCCATTTTAAATTCTAAATTCCATGAGTTCACATTTTCTTCGAACAACTCGCAGCATTCAAATAAAACTGAAATATTCAGCGGAGAGTGGAGAATTCCAGACGATCCAGTTAAATTCTCACAAGCAGAAACTGTCACCTCATGATCAAACGGTACAAAAGCCTGATCCAATACGTTGCCACTATTATTCCTAACATTGTTACATTGTTTTAAACCCAATGAAAAAATTTCAGAGATGAAGTTTTCCATCTCGCCGTTCATGTTAATAGGGGTCAAATTGTGATCAATATATTGACATTCATTCAATTTAATTCACAAATAATTTTGCTAACTAAAACACAAATAATTTTGCTAATTAGCTAAAATTTTTCCTAACCATAATAAAATATGAACTCCATTAAATTTTTACTACCTGTAGAAAAAATTTATTTTTCATATGTATTTGCTTTCTTCAAAAGACAAAATCAAAATGAATTGTCGTATCCGAACAAACAATAAATGACCTTGAAAAGGTTGGCCTTGGTTTTGCTGGTTCAATAAAAATACCACCACTCCAAATTATTTTTTAGGTGAAGCGGTAAGAAACGAATGGAATACCGTGAAGAAACGACTCGGGTAAACAGACGGATTGGCCTTATTCCAGAACTTTTTCTAAATATCATTTTAGAGCCCCATTTTCATGGTACAAATCGTGTTTCACCAAACTCGGTTAAACAGGTATAAGTTCTTTCCTAACTAACCATAATCCAACACTTTTCTAAATTCCACTTTAGAATCCAATTTCCATCGTACAAATCGAATTACATCAAAATCGGTTAAAAAAAGCTAAGTTCCTTTCTAATTGGCCCTATAATAGAACTCCATCTAAAATTCATTCTAGAATTCCATTTCCTCTCAATTGGTCATATTCCAGAACTCCATCGGTAAAGAAATCACCAAATTCCTTTCTAATTGGCCATCCAGAACTTATAACAAACTTGCAAACATGATTTTAGAGTCCCATTTCCGTCGAGCATTCTGAATTTCATCATAATAGGTAAAGAACCGGTCAAGTACCTTCCTAATTGGCCTTATTCAAAAATTTCTTCTAAAACTCTTCTTAAAATCCCATTTCCAAAGTGTATGCTGAATTTCATCAATAGGTACAGAAACGGTCAATCTCCTTCTTAATTGACCATATTCCAGAACATCATCTAAAATTTATCTTAGAATTCCATTTTCACCGTGCATCCTGAATTTTATCATAATCGGTTAAGAAACGGCTCAGTTCCTTCCTAATTGGCCATATTCCAGAACTCCATCTAAAACTCATCTTAGGAACCCATTTCCAGCATGCATATCCTGAATTTCATCTTAATCGGTAAAGAAATCACCAAGTTCCTTCCTAATTGGAAATTTCACAGAACATTATGTAAAAATCTACCGGAATCAGAATAATGAATTAAAAGATTAACATACCAAAGATAATTTCATGTTTTGATTATAAATTTTGACTCAAATAATTTTTTTTTAGTTATATTTTATAGTTTTGTTGATCAAAACCAATGAAGGTTTTTTTTTAGTTTTAGCTAAAAAATGTGATTAAAAAAAATAATTGATTTTATATTTAGTTTTATATGTATTTTAGGAATTTGAAGATTCATTTATTTTCTTATGGCCATTTTTCTATAGTGCATTTGGCAGAAAAGACGGTATCTCAGAATAAAAAATTGGGTCTATCCGACTCTCGGACGACACTTTTCTCAGAAAGCATCGTTAAAGAACACCAAACCAACCATTTATATTTTACAAACATTTTCCGTTATTTTGAGCAGGCATTATTTTGGGTTGGCACAATATGTCACGGCTTTCCTTAAATTTGGAGAGCTCTTCCCTAATATCACAATTGACCACGACAATTTAAATCTTCTACTCTCATACCGCCAAATCACAGATTCACAAATAATGTTAGAATATTTAGAACTGACACAGCAATCAAAGTCGTATTCGCCATTTTTCATCTTCGACCATTAACAATTAGATCCAGTTATGCATCTCTAGTATACCATTGAAAGTCCTTAAGAATTTAATTTACTCCATTCAGAGAGTCTCCACAATGTTCAAAAATTTATTTTCTGAAAATTTGTGCCGTTTGTTCAGATCACAATATTATGAAAGCAACGTGAGAATTTGCCGATATAATTCTTTACTCAGTGTTTCAGCACAGAAAAGAATGAACAGATATGGAAGTTCCATGTCAAGTATTTACATAAAAATATTCAATCAACAAAATGTATTCCTGCTCTAATCTAACCAGTTAAGACAGAGACAATATAATTCAATGTTACATATTTCGCTTCTCTTCTTTGTATAAAAAACAAAAAAGAAGAGAAGCGAAACATATTATTGTATTATATTTTCCCTGTCTTAACTGGTTAGATTAGAGCAGGAATACATTTTTTAGATTGAATATTTTTATGTAAATACTTGACATGGAACTTCCATATCTGTTCATTCTTTTCTGTGGTTTCAGTCTAAACGGGCATCGCTGTGGACCATTCGAAAATACAAAATAATAAAACACAAACAATACAAAGTCAGAATTAACCTTAATTATCATTTGTTACCGAATCCCACCTTCTTGTCATATAGCATTTCATTTTGTATATCTCCCCGATCTCTAAACCTACGCCACCTTAGTGGCGCGATATTATTTTAAAGCCTCCCATAGTAATTTGCTATTAGGAGTTGTATATACGACGTTGAATACCAAGAGAATTTATTACTCAGAAATAATACCTTTAAGGCGATTTTATTCACAAAATCACCAATAATGTCTCGATCAACATGTCGCTGATATTTCCATCATTAATATGTCAATAAAACGTCACAGAAATGTCAATGTCATAGAAACGGGAACACGGAAAAAAATTTATAGTACACATTTCCATAAATTATAGGAGCCCAGGCATTTGTGGCTTATTATCGGAACGCTTACTATATAATATTACGAAAATATTAAATGATGTGTATGGTACCGGTTACCATAAAAATAGTAAAATATCTTATAACAATATAGGAACAATTACCATTATGAAAAGTACACACAAATAATTATCGTATCGTTTACACTGTAATATAGCTATGGGTACTTTAGAGTATAGTATCCTTTCCATTGTGTAATAAAAAACGTTTTCAATTTATTTGATTTAACATATTATAATATTCATTCAATTTATTGTCTACACAAAATAAAAATAAAATATTAAAATATAATTAATTTATAATTATTATTTTTTCTAATTTTAAATATTTGATTTTGAATTTATGTAATTCATTTAATGTATTAGTTAACTCTAGGATTTTTTACAACATATTGCATACTTGTGAAAATCGAAATATTTTATGTCATATGTACATAGTATTTAAAATGGATATTATATTATTTTCAATTTTTAAAAATCCTGTTATTTTAAAAAACGTTAGTTCCTCCGAATTATCGTTTTTAACTGGAATAACTTTTTAACGTACAAATAATATCGATTACAACCATTTCTCTTTAATGAGCACATATGATTTATCAAACATTTTAAATTAATAAAAATTCGTTCGTTTTCACAAATATTGTAAATAAATTTTTTTTTAAACCTATGATAAATAGATAAATATTTAAATGACTTACATAATAACTAAAAACAGGTAAAACTAAAATTACAATGGGCATCAAAACACTTCCTTTTGTTGTTTTTAACAAATTAAAATCTATTAGATCCAGTGAAAAAACGTCAAATACATGCTGTTACGAAATACGTCAAATAAATAATTAAGCACTGATATCACACAATCATCTTGTAATCATATCTGGAATAAGACAATCATAATGTTAGAAATTGATATAATTTTTCATCAAATAAATCACTCATATTACTTACAGCGCAAAAAACACCATTCAGGCAAGCCATTCTGAACAAGATTTTACGTCATTGATTTTGTTTTTATAAGTTTGCACTACCTTTTCCACATAGACGCACAAAGAAAATTTAAATTTTTTCAATTTTATTTTAATCACATTATTCAAATTACTTAATATAAATTATTGGTTTCAAAATATGTTATAATTAATAGTTTGATTTAAATATAAACCTAAAACTGTTTTATGGTACGAGTATTTTTCATTAATAAAATTTACATCAAAAATGTTCAATTTTACATGAGTTCTTATGAGGAATCATAAAATGTATCTTCTTTAAATTAAACTTCTTTTAAAATTGGTATGATACTTACGGCTTTTATATAGAAGAGGCTTTGACACAGTTTTCTTATTATATATTTTTTAATAACATAAAACTTAATTACTCGAAACGATTCAAATTTTTTTTGTATTTACGAAATAAAATAAAATCGACTGTTCACCATTATGGCCTACGTTACGACTGTAAAGAAGGAATAAAAGGAATGCGTTTTGATTAGCTTAAAATAACGGGATTTACCTTGACAAAAAGGAAAAATTACTATTGGTTATAGGCAACATTCCTATATTATATAATTAATTTGTAGATTATGGTAATGATTCCTATATTGAACACACTACTATGCAAATTATAAAGTCCACCATACACATAGTAGCTTTTACAGAAATACATAGCACAATTTGCTATAATTCGATTACTATATTATATAGTAAATAATTCAGTAATTTTTTTTCTCCGTGAACATCTTGCTATATTTAAAAGCTCACTAGATATAATTATTTTTAAATGTTGACGATATTATTTGCCACCGGCAAAGTATTTTAGGTAAATTTAGAAATTTAAATTTCATATTACACGGTAATCTATTCATTTTATCTTAGAGTCACCTAGGGAACAATTGTTGGAATTTGCAAGGTGTATTAACTGTAGAAAAATATTTCTTCGGAAAATTCGACATTACCTCGGTAAACAGATAAACAAATTTATATTACTCCTTTTTGTCACAATGACCTCCACGCATTGCTTCAATCGACTTCAAATTTTGTGTACAAGTAGATGATGAATTGTCAAATTTATCATCAACATAACAAAAAAATCGTCGGTCCCGTTTTTGAGAAAATCTGTTTGGCAGTTTTCTCTTCTACTGCAACCCCCTCTATTCTATACTCGAATGGACCAAAAAGTTAACACAAACTAACTATTACTGAAATCTATCTTTGTACAAAATTTCGACCAAAACTATCAATATTTATGAAAATGGGAGGCAAAACAAAAATAATAAAAATGTGCGACTGGAAGGACGGACGGAAGGACGGACACGACATTTTTCTGATCGGTGTTTCGGGTTCCTGGTAACTTAATTCTTCGAGAAATGTGAAAATCTGGAACAAAAATTTTTCGCGATTACAATACTTACCCAATATAACTTCGTTATAGTGGGAAAAGTAAAAAAGTTAGACACTAATGCCTGATTTCAGAACAAAACAGCAATTTGCCAGTTAAATAATATTTCCTCTCTTCCTTCTTATATGAAATTGCAATTTGTTTCATAATTCAAAATCAATGCCTACCTGACTATATTTCTTTTTTACATGGGCATTCTAAAGGGAGAATTAATAGTATATTTATTCAACGAGCATGTAAAGGTGGATTTATATTATCGGCGCGGCTCAGCACATTCATGCATCGTCTCGTCTCATACATCAACGATTTATATTATCAACTCAGTTCAGTTCATATAGTAGTTCGTATTTATTTCGGTGTGCATTCGTTAGTAATTATATCATAAATATGTTAACAGTATCTGGATGCAACTATTTATTGATAGCAACACGTGTTGTTAATGAATGCAATATCTCAGCGAATTACGAAAAAACATTCGAATTTAGTATTTCGTTTTTCCTTCGCATCTTCTCGTTTGCGTTTTGTTTTCACAATATTCTTTTTGGATGATACGATATGCGCTGTACCGTGCTGCACGGAAATGTACTGATAATATAAATACTCTCATATTAAATACATGTAACAATAATTTTTTGGGATGAGCTGTGCCGAGACGAGCCGATAATATAAATCCACCTTAATGATAGCTGTTATTCACGAAGATGAAGTTTGCCGACACGAGCCGATAGGCGAGTGTCGTAAATCATCTGAGTGAATAACAGCCATTATATGCGAGTAGAATACGATACTTTGTCCACGACCGACAAATATCATTATGTTTTATAATCAAATCCTTTAAATAATCTTCAAATAATTTTCGTCGACATTTTGACGTCACAATTTAATAATAATGAAAATGGCAAGAGACTACTAGATACAATTTCAAAAATCAAATAATTTACTTGGAAATATTAGTTGTATTGCTTTCGCCAAAACAAAAAAAATTACAACAACAATCGTACTAGATAGACCAAAATAGTATATTATATAACAAGTGAAGAAAACGAATCATTGCAATACGAAAGTGAAATTTGCAGCCTGAGCGATAGCGAGGGCTGCAATCACTTGAGTATTGCAATGACTCATTTTCACACAAGTTATACACGCTATTTTTTCTACGATACAATAGCCCTGTAACATTTCTAAATAAATAGAAACATAAAAAATTACAAACTTGTACGGATCAACACAAATTTATTAAACCATTAAAACATTTAGGTTTTCACAAATCGTGTAGCAATATTAAGAAATCGTTGTGTAATGAGAATATTTCCACACGATTTTAGTATACGACGCAAAGGCTCCTTTTCTTATATAATTTAAATTCAAAAATCATCATCGAAAGTATGGGTTACTGCACTATCAAGCGTATTCGATTGGACTGAATTAACTGAAGTAGTAGCTGTATCTGAAGTAATTGAAGTGAAGAGACTGTTCGATTGACAACTCTTCACTTCAGTTAAAAATTGAGCAACTGAATTAACTGAAGAGATATTTTGCTTATGTAGTTACTTCAGATGAGTTACTTGTTTTTCTTTTTTGAATTTCTTTGTTTTCGTTTGTTATTATTCTCGCCTGTAGATTTAGGGGACTGTTTGGTTGGGAATTTGCGACCTAAAAAAATAATTTTTAATAATAAATTTCTAGAAATTAACAGAAAATTAAAATTTGAAACATTTTTTCTAACACAAACCAAACTGAAATAAATTGTTTTATTTTTATTTTGACATTTAACTGAAGTGAAGAATACCAATCGAACAGTCTCTTCTCTTCAGTAACTCAATTAAGTGAAGAGTAACTCAATTAACTGAAGTGAAGAGTTGTACTCTTCAGTCCAATCGAATACGCTTATCGTAGAAAAAATAGTTTAGCTAACCCAAATAAAAATTAGTGGTTAAACAAATCTTAACCAAATTTTTACTATTAATACCTGCCACAAGAGTCAAATTGGCAAGGAGATACACGAAAAAAAATTAGACCAAAATTTGTTTAATTTTTTGTGTTGCTTTGACCAGTCGTTAACCAGAAAAAATACCTAACTCATTTTGGTTGAAAGCAATACACTTATTGAATAATAAAAGAAGAGACTACTAGATAAACTAGCAGTGAATAATGGATATCATTATAACAAGTGATGAAACTAACGTATAATGAACATATTATACGTTAGTCGTGGACAAAGTCAAATATTTAATTCTACTGTTAAAATGTTCATGTAAAAAAGAAATATAATCAGGTAGGCATTGTTTTTGAATTATGAAACAAATTGCAATTTCATATAAGAAGGAAGAGAGGAAATATTATTTAACTGGCGAATTACTGTTTTGTTCTGAAATCGGGCATAAGTGAAAATGCCGTATCTCAAATAACTTTTCAATTACAATAATTTTTAATATAATTCTTTTATAGTTAAATAAAGTCATAAAGATCTTAAATAATTGCAAATTAAATGTTTTAAAGACATAATTTTATAACTATGTATGTAAATTTGATTTTTACAAAATTGTCATTTTTTCTCTGAATTAGTTGAAGCTGAGATACCGCTTTTTAAATAAGCGCGGCTATGTGTACAATCATTTTCAAATAATTTGTTAAATTACCTATTTCACCTACCTGCACCCTATATTTTATATAATTTTTAACGTTAAATGCGTGCATAAGGCAATCAATGGAATCTCGTTCGATGATCTATTTTGTATGGGTCCCGGTTTAAATGCGATATTTAAAAACGCGATTTGACAAAACGTGATGTTTCGAAACGCGACACGGTATAAACAGCGATATAGTCATATTATTGCTGCGTTTTTTATTCGCTTCCGATAGCTGCTATGCGGAGCAGTCAATTTCCTAAAAATTAAATTTCTTTAACGTCAAACCACAGATAAGAATAGACAGACGTACATCTTGTATGGTCCAAATTTACATTAGAAATTTCAATACAATAATTCCAATCCAATCCTTTTAGAGCAGGACGTACATTTCTGTCTCTTTTTATCTTTTTTTACGTATGGCTATTTTGATTATATCAAAGCAAACATGGCATGGCTATTTTGATTATATCAAAGCAAACATAAACCAACTTCAAACAAAATTGTATTTTACAATATATACGTCCTGCTCTAAACGGATTAGATTAGAATTTGGTATTGAAATTTCTAATGTAAATTTGGCCCATACAAGATGTACATCTGTCTATTCTTATCTGTGGTCAAACTATAATTTTTAAATCAATTCTACAGTGAAAACGTGATATAAAAAATATTTAGCTCTACCTATTTATATGGAGCCGCTATCGGGAGCTATTTTTATATGACGGCTCTCGATAGCGGCTCCGGATAGCGAATAAAAAAACGCACTATATATTTCAAAATGCGATGTAGTACAAAACGAGATTTGGTACAAAACGCGATAATTTTTAAAAAAAATTTTGACAAATTTTTGGAATTTGGCCGATTTGGATGAAACTTGGTTATTTCTTAACCGATTATAAAGAAATTCGTAATGTGCGGTGGAAATGGCATTTTAAAATGATTTTTTGACTATGTTCTGGAATATAGCCAGTTATAGTAGGATATATCTTGTTTATCTCTTATTCGATTATGATTTAAAAGGCATATGGTACACAGTATGGCAAATTTCAAAATGGCATATTTCAAAACCGCATATGGTACTCTACAGCATATGGTACATTTCAAAACGGCATATTTTAAAACTTGGCCATTTGTTAACGGATTAAGATGAAATTCGACAAGTGTGTATGTTGGAAAAGGCATTCTAAAATAAAGTTAAGAATTTTATTTCATTTCTATTGTTTTTTTTTTCGTTTACTAAATTATTATGGCTCCAAATTTCTCTATTTAATAATTGAGTAATTTTTCACCTTTCATTCAAAATTGAATAAAGTTCAGAATCAAACTTCATTCTTTTTTAGAAATTTATAAGATTTCCGACAATTTTCGTTTATATTTGCATACTTACACCGTTTACACGACACCCCAATTCCCATAGTCGTATCACGTCATTTTTCATGACTCTAGTCACGTCACATCAATTTCACTTTATACGACAGATGCCACTTGAATTTTGTAAGTGACAGGCGACTACAACAAAATGGAAGGGCGAAATTTTAGTCATAATATTTTTTTTAAAAGTTTGTAAGTTGTAATCCGTAAAGTGCGTCGTAGAAAATGTTGCATGGAAAGAGTTGTGCATTCCAGCAGACCGCAATTTTATATTAATTATTTTTATTCAATTAGAACGATACTGAAAATTTCGATTAGGAAGATATCAAAAATTTCAAAAAAAAAATTAAACGGAGTGGGGATACTTTGTTTTTTTGAAAAGTAGAGCGGTCCACGGACCGCACAACGCTCTTTACGGGTTAATTGTGTAATTTTGTTCACTTATTTAGATAAGTTGTTCTTTAAATTAATATTTTTTGATCTAAAACGATTTTGTTTGTAATTTGGCCGACATTTTTTTAGTTACAGTCGTGTCACTTACAACGAAGATGGAAAAGCCCAACGGGTTAAGCGTTGAGTACTAAATTGTACTTTAAAAATTTTTACTTTTGTGACTCGGGCCGCCCCTTTTGGTGAAGAAGAATTTTAATGGGAGCGTATCATGGGGAGCAACGTGTGGGTTCTGGGTTCGGTACTAAATCATACTTTACAAAATCTTACTTTTCAAAACTTTACTTTTTGATGAATCTTACTTTCTTGAACTGCTAAAACACAATCACCAAAAAGTGATCACCAAAAGGTGATAATCACCATACAAAATGTCAATTTTGAAAAAGTGATAGGTGATTATCATTTATCACCTTATGGAATCCCACCCCTGATTTCAACCGACGACTGTATCAAAAAGCGTGCTGATTCAAATACAAAATGACAAATTTATCTCTCTAATTGAAAACGTGTAAATTAATTAAAATTGTAATTAAAACATTTCTTTGTTTACGTGATGAATTGCCTATTAAAGTTATCTGTGGAATTTAAGCTCTCAATTCACAAATCTCTTTATAGCGACATCGTTCAATAGGTAATGCATTACAATGCAATTGTATAACTACACTATACCGTGTCAGGTATGCATTTTCTTAATTTCATATAATTTATATGCATATAGATGCGATACAGCGTATTACGTTACTTACCTTGACTTGATCTGTACATTAAACAAAATAAAATCCAAATATTCAAGGTCAGCGCTTTTTATAGCATGTACAATAAAATAATATGATGTAATTAAAATTAAGATTATCTTGAACTAAGACAAATTTCAGAATAAGCTAACAATAATTTTTTATTTATTTATTTTTAGAATGGGATATGTAAGTGGAGCTCTTTATATAGGATGTTTCCTTGGATCACTATTAACGAGTTTCGTTCTGCGATGGACGAATCCCGCATCGATCTTCACAATTGCAACCATTTTGCAATTCGTATCAGTAGCCTACATTATTTTTTTCGTAGAAGAAAGTCGAAATATACCGGCCAATAGTCCAACAGGAATGGTAAGTTTCACGCCTCTAAATAAAGCTTTAACTTTAATACTTATTTTTATTTTGTTTCATTTTCCAGGCAAAACTACGCGAATTATTTAAAATCCATTTGGTGGTCGATTCATTTGTGACCAGCTTTAAAAAACGTAAAAATTTTGATCGGTCAATTTTATGGCTGGTCATTGGCAGTTTGGTGATAAATGTATTCGCAATGGAAGGTGTAAGTACAATTGTTTACTTGTACGTACGTGAACGATTCAGTTGGACAATCATGGATTTCAGCTTGAACGCTGCATTTAGCATACTAGCGCAATGTGTTGGTTTATTAATTGGATTACCGTTACTATTAAAATTCGGCACATCGGGCACTGTAATTGCTCTATTGGCATACATCAGCTATTTTGTCAACTACATGACATTTGGATTCGCAAAATCAACAACACTCGTCTATATCATGATGTTTGTAACGTTTTTACAAGCAACAAATTCACCGATGTGTCGAGCCATTATTACAAAATTAGTGCACAGTAACGATGTGGGCAAAGTGTATTCGGTTGTATCATCTTTGGAATCGATAACACCGATTATCGCGGCACCTCTATTTTCACTGATGTATCAAAGGACGTATCAGACATCATTGGGAGCAGTGATGTATTTAGCTGCAGCGATTACTTTCTTGTGTACGATCATATTTACGTAAGTATACTAAGTATATTTCATACATAGACCAAAGGTAGGTTATGTTAGGTTTGGGTGGCGGTCCACTAGGCCCAGGCATAGGCACAAAAAATCCCGTAGCCGTACCACAATTTAAAAATTTTCCTCCAACTCATTGAAACCACTTTGAGCTTGCTATGAAGCGCTGGATATTCCTGACGTCCATCCTGCTGAGTTCCGTCAGGTCGTTGAAGAGGGGTGCCCCTAGAAACTTCAGTCTGTTTCGTGCCAGACGAGGACAGGTGCAAAGAAGATGAAGTACTGTCTCTTCCTCCTTTTCGTCCTTGCAAATACGACAGTAGTCATGTGAGAAGAAGCCAAGCGTACTCTCATGTCTGCCTATGAGACAGTGCCCCGTAATCACTCCAACAACCACACTGATCTGACCCCACTGAAGTGAGATCAGCTGTTTGGATCTCGCCAAGTACAACTTTGGCCAGACCTGCCGAGTTATTACGCATGAGGTACTATTTGACCATCTTTCAATTAGCAGTTTGCATACCGCAAGAGGCATTTCAATATCCTTTTTGCTGTTTGAGATGTGGTCCGTTGTGCCACGTCGAGCCAGTTCATCGGATTAATTTAATTCCCTGTACTATAATGAAATGTCCTGGCACCTATATAATGTGAAATGTTGAACTGATCTTTCATCTCGTTAAGAGATGAGAGGCAGTTCTGGACAACTTTCGACGTGAGGAGGTGTGATTGAAGCGCTTTAATAGCACCCTGACTGCCGTATATATGCGAATATCACAAGTCGCTATTACATTATACCTCAACCAGTCCACGACTTCCTTTATCGCAGTTACTTCAGCTTGAAAAATGCTACAGTAGTCAGGGAGACAGAAGGAGAGGTTTAACATAAGTTCCTCGCAGAACACCCCAGCCCCGACTTTTCCATCCCGTTTTGAAATATCAGTGAAGAAGTTTAAAACTCCTGGTTCCAAAACTGCATCCATCATCCAGCCCTCTCTGGATGGAATAATAGTCAGGAACTTTCTATCAAAAGATAGTCACGGGACAGTGTGGTCTTGGGAATCTCTTTGTTACAAAGTACAGATGAGTGCCCTGTATTGTTGCAGGTCCACATTAACGTGGATTTCAGTCGTATGACAGTGCAAGATGCCCACTGTTTTCCCAAGATATCTCGAGGAGTCAGAAATAGCAGAGTCTCCAGTGCCTGAGTGGATGTGCTCCTCAGTGCACCACTGATCCATAGAGAGATTGTTCTCTGACCTTTTATCAACAACTTTTGGTTTCGAATTTTGTCCAGAGCAGGCCACCAGACTGTTACCCCATACAGAAGAACGGGTCTGACTACTGCAGTGTATAGCCAAAGGACCATGTGGGGCTTCAGCCCCCATCCTTACCCAGTGGCAATTTTGCAAGAGTATAGCGCTACCGTAGCTTTCTTTACTCTTTCAATAATATTAGGTCTCCAGTTTAATTTATTGGCCAAAACGAGACCCAGGAACTTTGCTTCATCTATAAAAGCCAAGTTGAACCCATTTAAAATGGGAGGATTGACATGAGGAAGTTTATATTTCCTGGAGAAGAGAACCAATTCGGTTTTGTGTGGGTTCATATTCAACCCACAACCATTGGCCCATAATGAAAGAATGCCCAGAGCATTTTGAATAAGCTCACTAAGTGTGCCGGGATATTTTCCACGGACACCAATAGCGACGTCATTCGCATAGGCAACCACCTTGAAGCCACTCACCTCCAGTTTCAGCAACAGATCGTTTATGACTAAGTTCCAAAGCAGGGGAGACAGTACGTAACCCTGCGGCGTGCCTCTGCTTGCAAATCTTCTGGCGGCGAATTTCCCCAGACTGGCATTTATGACACTGCCTCTTAGCATTTGATCTATCCAGTCCTTGAGAGAATCATCCATTCCTAGATTCGAAAGTGCCCGAGTTATAGCCCCTGTAAGCACTTTTTTAAAGGCTCCCTCAATGTTCAAAAAGGTTACCATCGCGTAGTCTCCATATTCGAAAGATTTTTCAATAAAATATGTAAGAGAATGAAGAGCAGTTTCTACAGATCTCCGCTGGCAATAGGCATGTTGAGATTTAGACAGCTTTGCCGGCACAAAGAAGACAAGCTAATCGGTGTAAGGTCTTTGGGACTGCAGCGTGAGCATTTTCCCACCTTAGGTATGAAAACAACCTTCACTTCCGTCCATTTACTAGGAATGTGACATAGTTCTAGGCTGCCTCTAAAAATTACCTCTAGCCAGGATATGGTTAGATCCGTAGTTTTTTGAATATCCGCAGGGATAATACCATCAGGTCCTGGCAACTTATATGGTTTAGAGCTGCTTATCGCCGACAGAATCTTTCTTCTGCTAATAATTTGGCCTACGAGGCTACTTGCCCTATTACCTGCCGATATAGTAGGTGCAGATTCGGAACAACCAGGAAAATGAGTCTCCCATAGTAGTTCCAGCGATTTGTTCCAGCGATTTCGCACTATTTGTGGTCCATGCTCCATAGGCCTTTGAAGTAAGCTTGGGATGGAAGGGCCAGTGTATAGTACTTTACGCAGCCTGGACATCTCTGAAGACTCCTGAATTTTGCCACAGTATAGTCTCCAAGATCTGTTCTTTGCACTTCTTAATTGATATTTGTAAATTTTGAAGACTTCCTTATAGGAATCCCAGTCTACAGCGGCTCTTGTTTTCCTTGCTGTTTTAAAGAGTCTTTTGCATCGTTGACGTGTTTGTTGAATCTCCTTGGACCACCAAGGTGGCCGAGATTTACCTTTGGGCCTACTAAGAGGACAAGAGCCCAGTACCGCTTCGTTAAAAGCGCTGGGCAGTTCGTCCACTAGGCCATCGAGTTCTACCGTAGTTTTTGGAGGGTTATATCTAGTTATCGAACCTCTCTATATACAAACCTATACATACATAGACCAAAGGTAAGTCGAATGAACTTCGTACAATAAAGCTGAAAGTATTGGATTTACGAAAATTTTCGTCTTCCGGTTTTTGTGGATTTATATGTTTTGGGGTTGCCTAAGTTAGAAAAGTGATTTTCGAAGTGACGGCTGTCAGTCTTTTGGTTTGTTGGTTCAGATACCCAGACCAAACGGATCGGCCTGAAAATGCATATATAAGCTTTTATATAACAGATTTCACTGATTTTTGGCGTAAATCAACCAACTGTAAGTGACATTTTGTGTCATATAGAGAATTAAAGATTTATAAAGGGACGGAAAATAAGAGTTTCACCGCATGTGAATAGTAAATAAAAAATTATTGCGTTGGAATAACTTTCATTTCTTTATTGAATCATGCTTATTGATCGATAACAATTATGTGTGAAATGTAATATTGGCCAAATATTCACTACAGCTTCGACGTAACATATCACTTCGTTTGCCCAAATTGTGTGTCCAGTGACCAGGCCCATTTTGATCTCGGCGGATACGTTAATAACCAAAATTGCCACATTTGGGCTGATGAAAACCCAAGACAGATTGTCGAGAAACCGATGCATCCTCAAAAAGTGGCTATTTGAGGTGGTTTTTGGGCTGGAGGAATTATTGGGCCGTTTTTCTTTGTTCGAAAATGATGCCGGCAATGCTGTTATTATGAATGGTGAACGCTATCATGTACCATAATAGTAACTAAACTAGCATTTTAAAATAAACAATTTTTGGCCTTACTAAATTAACAAAATGAGAAAGAAATCAAAATTTCATAAAATTTAGGTTATTTATCGAATAAGGATTGTTAATCAGTAATGAAGTGGGTGAAATTGTCTCATTCGAAAATTTCGAGATTATTTGGTATTTTCCAAATTACGCCTTATTGGTTGGGATTGAGCTATTTATGATGTATTTACAAATTCGCGACTTTTGAGATTGCACCGAGATTTTCGAGGTTCTCGAAAATCCAGATTTTATTAATTTCTAAATGGTTATTGGCATTAAGATGCACTTGAATTTTCGAATTTTACCTGTTACATACCTACAACAGTGCAAGAGTAGCGCGGTTACCGCGTTGCGTTGGCCATCTTGCATTCAACTATTTTCAAAGTTATTAACAATTTGCAGATGACTTGGCTGGTGCCAAGTTGCTTGTAGTGTTTGGGTTGATCCATATTACCGATGTTATTCGGAAAATCTTTTAGAATTTATTCGAGATTTGATATGTTGGATCCTTTTCGAAATTTTTCAAAATTTTAGAAATTCTCTAAATTCAAGATTATTTGCGATCATTCGAGATTTGGATTGTATTGAGTTGCTTAGCGATAGTTGTTTGGCGTTAATGTTTTTGCGTTGTTTTCGAATTGAGTATTTTTGGAAGTTTTAAATAATTGGATATTTTTTCGAGATTACCATCAGGCATGTCAGTTATTTGAGAAAATCACGAATCACGATTATTTGAGGCTGTTCGTTGAGTTGCTTGCTGTTAAGCTGAATATATTACTATTACAATATGAATATCGTACATCGTACTATATTGAGACATTGAGATTTGAGGCTAGGGTATAGGGTAGTTGAGTATAGGGTAGTTACCCTATCGGTCGCAAGGCTACTTTGCGCTACAGATGTTGGAGACAGTTAAAAGCCATTGCTGGCGGTCCATTCTATTCTATGGTCTAAGGTTCAAACATATTTAGAACACGAACAATTATGGTTGTGTGTTACTGGTGAGGATAAAAATGAAGAAAATATTTTAAAAACAAAGGCAAACATTATTCTTTTGATTGCTCCAATTAATTTCGTTCATGTTCGAACAAGTAAAACAGCTCAAGGAGCTCTTGAAAAGGCGTTCTGGGATTCTGGTCTTACACGGAAAGTTGGGCTTTTACGAAAGTTAATTACAACATCTCTGGAAGACTGCGTTTCAGTTCGATTGTATCGACCGTTCACAAATTGAGAAATATTGGCATGGATCTGAGTGATGAATGGGTAGCCGGTTTGCCTGATAAATTCAAGCCAATGATTAGGGGCATCGAAAGTTCAGGTGTGGATATAACTGCCGATTCAATTAAAGCGTAGCTGCTTCAGGACGTACAGTTGGACAATTTGTCGTCAGATGGCACTACAGCGACAAAATCTTTGTACAGTACGAATAAATCAGGAAAGCCAATGTATAACAAAAAATATTCGAACAATAAAAATGTTAAGGCAAACTCAGACAAGCAAGGCAATTCCTCATTATTATTTACTTCATTTGCAGTAAGCGAAATGAAAAAGGATAGTTGGTACATAGACTCAGGCGCATCATCGCATATGGTAATGGGTGCAAGTTTATTAAGGGAAATTTCAAATCCACCTACGAATGTACGAATGAAGTTGTCATTGCAAACGACACACGAATGAAAGTGACAGGTATCGGAGATTTGAAAATGAAATTGTTACAATACAACGTTAACAAACGTTTTGTGCATTCCTCAGTTGTGTACTAATTTACTGTCGGTCAGTCAAATGGTCAAAAATGGAAATCGTGTGAAATTTAACTCGAATGGATGTACAGTTTTTAACAAGAATAAAAAAAGAGTGATTGCCACTGCCACGCTTACTAGTGAAATGTACAAATTGTGAAATTGGATACACCGGGTATCGAAAGAGTAATGCTGTCAGCTGTTTATTCAGAATATGACTTATGGCATAGGAGATTAGGTCATTTAAATACCAATAGCATGAAAAAATTAAGAGATAGTGAAAATGCAGTTTTGTTTAATGACAAGCAAATTGGTGAATCATGTATTATCTCCCTGAAGGGAAAACAGATACGACTACCGTTTAATAACTCATACACACAGTCAGATAATTGCTTAGATTTGAAATATGTACTCGGACATTTGTGGTCCGATTGGCAGAAATCTTTTGGTGGTGGAAAATATTTTCTTACTTTTGTGGATGATTAATCAAAGAAAGTGTCAGTCTACATCCTAAGCACCAAAACCGAAGTGTTGAATTATTTAAAAAAATTCGAACTGTTATCCGAAAATCAAACAGGTTGGAAAATAAAAATTCTAAGAACAGATAATGGTACTGTAATGGGGATTTCTTGAGTTATTTGACAAGTTATTGTATACAACATCAAACGACAACAGTGTACACACCAAAGCAGAATGGGACGGCAGGAAGGATAAACTGCACCATTGTGGAGAGAGCCCATTGCATGTTGTTCGATGCTGAACTACCAGTTGATTTTTGGGCGGAGGCCGTGTCGACTGCTGTATATATAATCAATCGGTCACCGACACGCAGTTTACCGGATTGTAAATGTCCTGAAGAAATTTGGACTGGTCGCAGAGCACGTTTGGATCATCTGAAGGTTTTTGGTACCATACCATAGCCATGGTACATTGGAATGCAGTAAAAAGAATCCTACGAAATTTAAAGGGAACTTCAGATTTGAAATTGACATATTCCCGTGAAAAACATACTGGAATTCTTGGATATTGTGATGCAAATAGGGCTGCAGATGTTGATGAACGACGTTCAAATACAGGATATATATATATATATGTATATTTATGATTCAGGGTGCAGCAGTGTCGTGAAATTCAAAACGACAACCAATAGTTGCCTTATCAACCGCAGAGGCAGAATACATGTCACTGTCTTCGGCTTCCCAGGAAGCGATGTGGATAAGTGGACTTCTGAGGGAGTTATTTGAGAATAATCAGCCCGTACCCACAATATTATGCGACAACAAAAGTGCTTTATGTTTAGCATCTGGAGTCTCATATCATGCCAGAACAAAACATATCGATGTTAGACACCACTATATCCGTGAATTGATAGAAGAATCAACAATTAAATTAGATTAAATAAGCACAAGGGACATGGTGGCATATGTTTTGACGAAGGCTCTTTTTAGGGAGAAACATCAGAAATGTATTTCGGATATGGGTTTGAGATAAATCAAATTCTACTGGGACTGTTGTAGAGAATTTATTTTATATAATTGTTTACTCTCACTGATACATGTGAACATAATATTTACTCTTGAATCCATGTACATAATAGTAGGTACAATGAAATACAATTTAATTAGTTCTTCTTTTGTTATCAGTTTATCACTTATCAACCAAGCAGATCGTTTCAATTACAATATAACTTTCAATAGTAACGAAATTAAATTTTTATTGTTGCAGGATTATCATCATAATGAGGAAGCGGTATTATACAACTGGGTACAATTACGAGACGCTAGAGACCGAAGCATAAAATGCCACCTAATTTATATAGCTACATACATTTTATTTAAAAATTAATTTATTTTTTGTTTTCGCAAATAAGAAATATTATATTTTATTTACAATAAACCAAATCAATCATTGTTTTACTAATATCTACGCCGCTCCTTTTCACGATATTCCCTGCGCCGATCATCTCGCGGCCTTTCATCTTCCCTTTCGTAGCGCACCCGTCGTTCACGTTCCCGGTCCCTGAATTCACGTTCCCGTTCTTTTTCACGATCCCGTCTATCCTTCTCCAAGCGTTCACGTTCACGATCCTTTTCACGATCTCGCACCTCACGATCTTTTTCTCGATCTCGCTCCATCCGTTTTTTTTCGTGACGCCGTTCACGATCTCGATCACGATCGCGCTCCCTTGACGTCGATCGATCACGTTTCGATGATTTGGGTACTTTAAAAATGTCATCCTTTTTCATTTCCTTGAACGCAATTATTGGTTTATCATTCATCATATTCTCGTCATCACTTTGTACCTCTTCGTCCAGGTCGTCGTCGAGCGCTGAAATTTTTGGTTCAATTTCATTGTTTTCCTCGAGCACATGCCGCTTTTGCACGCGAGGCATAATAATATCGCAGACCCGATCACTTCGCAGCAGCTCATCAATAAATTCGTCCATGTGTATTATTTCGAATTGGGCCGAACGATTTTGGCGTCGCAGCTTACGATTATCAATGTACAGGGGTTCCAAATATTTGTACACATCCAGTGATGTACCCGTCAGTCGGAGATAAAATGCACCTAAGGCGCGGACATACTTAAACTCCTCATTCTTGATGAATTCCACTACAATATCTTTTTCCGGCTGTATTTGTAGCATCTTTAGTATTAGGCATAGAAATGGTGTTGGTTTTATGTTTCCCCCAAAAACGCCACCAACAAATCGCAATTCCATGGCCTTGTCTACCAACAATTCGGCTGTCAAAGCGAAACATTGTTCCTTCCAATATTTCGAATCGTATATACGCGAACGTATGATTTTTTCGACGAGATACTGTGGATTTGTGCCGTGCACATTTTTAGCATCTTTAACTGTACGATTTGCCATTAAAAATTAATTTATTTTAGCACATAACTCACTATTAAAACATTTCGATTGTAAACAATATGACGGCAACTCTTTATTATCGCGAAACAGCTAAACGTCAAAATAATGGGAAATTTTTTTGGAGTGCCATCTACCAATAAACACAATAACATTTATTATATTCACAATTTCGATAAAAACTTTCACTTAACTTAAACATTGTGAACTAAATTGCGTTAAATTATCTGTCATCCATTAAAATAGCATGACGCATAGATAGTCATAAAGGCAAAAAAAAATTTACGTAAATTTATTTTATAACTTTTCCAAAACATAAAAAATTTAATATTTGGTGTATTTAATATTTAATAATTTCATTTAAGCTTAATACATATTTAAATATATATAAAATAAATAAACTACAAAATGAGTTTCTTTGGAAAAATGTTTGGTGGTAAAAAGGAAGTGGCCCCAACCACTGGCGAGGCAATACAAAAATTACGTGAAACTGAAAATATGCTGCTCAAGAAACAGGATTTCCTAGAGAAGAAAATAGAATTGGAATTGGATTTAGCAAGAAAAAATGGAACTAAAAATAAGCGAGGTGAGTATGGCGAAAAATATTCCTAATTAATGTGAGATGTGATAATATGTGAACAATCGAACGAATCAACGAAATGACCTTCCCAGCTGAATAGACAAAATTACGCGATATTTTATTAAAAAAATTGGGTTGTCAGCCATATTCGTAATGGACTGGGTAGATCGTAATTACTAATAGTAATTAGTATTTACCCAATCAATATTAAATAGGAACACTGCGACAATTTCTTTGATTCGTTTGGTTTGTTGACCTTTATTGGTAGCGAGTAGTGTGCACCTGCCGTACGTTTTTTTGACGTGGTTTGTTTTAAAAGTATGATCCAGATGTTATCTGAATTATGAATATGATTCACCATACATACTGTACTCTATAGTCATTTATCTTTAATAACCAACGGTACTGACAAAAATTACGATATTCAGATTTCGGGTTTGATAAATACATTTTCTAGCTTGAGGCTTTCTTTATTCAGTGGTGTTTTCACGGTTTGTAAAGTTTTCTACCCAAATTAATCAGTGGAGGCAACCTTACGTGAGTAAGAGTTGTCCTTGGAAAAATGAGCTTGTCTTTTTTTTACGTTGCCATGAGGTAGACCCTGCTTAAATGGGAATTAGCTTTCAACGAAAATTAAAAGCAAATGTGTTGAATTGAAAGCAACGTTACAATAATCAGTAAGCGCTTTCCACAGCACAGCAAATTTCGTCACTTTTCTTAATATACATAATTTTCGGTAAAAGAGAAAGCGATGAGGCCAAAGCGCGGAATTGCATTCAATTACAAGTCGATTCTGGTGTCTTGTCTGATCCCAGGCAAAGTTTCCCGATAGTTTCATGGCTGATTAGCCACCGTCTACCCCCTTACGGTCAATTCAGTTAAAATAAAAATTAATTAGTACTTTTATGTAAAGCTTTTGAGCCCACAGATTTTGGGCAACGTTCGGCTATGTAAATAGGTTTTTCATTTATTTTCATTTTAAAATTAAATTTCTCAATTTTCGGAATTTATAATTTTTGATTATTTTCGTTTTAAAATTAAAATTCCCATTGTCCAGAATTTATAAAAACCAAGATTTTGTAAACCGAAATTTTGAAACAGTCTGTTGTAGGATGTAGCCAACCCGAAACAAGTCCATGTATGGAGCACATAATTCAGAAGTAGGTTTTTCCTAAGGTTGGATTTGAAATCTTATTAATGGCACTTTTTTAACGATTTTGGGTATTTTTAGGTTCGGCTATAACGGTCGAATAAGTATGTGCACATTACTCAGAAGAAATTTTATCCAAATGGGGGGTTTGGAATTTTGATAATGGCAGTTTTCCACGGCTACATGAATTAAAAAAGGCGGAATTAAAAAAGGTGAATTAAAAATGGTGATTTTGTATGAATTTGTATGAACACCTGTTACCTTTTTTAATTCATTTTTTCTGAAATAAAAAAGGTATTCCTTTTTCAAACAAAATTCGCCTTTTTTATTTCATTAATGAACACCTTTTTTAATTCAGCCTTTTTAATTCGGTACCCCGTTTTCCACTTATGTAAACGTTCCACTTATTTTTTCTTGATGGCCCACTAGAACTCCTAGATATTTCGGCAAGATTCGGATGTAGGTATAGATAACAGACATCAAAAAAATCTTTCACAAGATGCTCTTTTGTTACAAAATTGATGAATAAGAGTAAACAGAATTCATGGAAAAAACAAAATCGGAATTTCATGAATATACACCCTGCGCCATTGAAATGTTCGGTTTGCATTTTTAAAGTAAATTTTGGAAATACCACCGTTTGCTTCAAAAGTAGATGGCAAAAATGATAGATTCTGATTATCAAAACAATTTTTACACTATTCCGAATATATTCAAATAAAAAGAACGGTAATCCGACATTTTAGACCTACATAACGTCGGATAAGGAATATTACCGCCCTACCTCGTAACAATTTGGTAGGTCTTTACAGTGTTTTTAACAAAGTTTTTTCAATTGAAAAATAGTTTTTTGTGGACAATGGTAATTTTTATTCAAAATAAGAATTAACAGAAATAAAATAATTCATCTCAACCAAAATATTTTGAGAGAAATTCAACTTTTTAAAATCAATGATTAATAACCCAGCCCTTGGCTTTTATGATGGCCTTAAACCCGATCAGCATTGAATTCTAAAGTTTGATTAAATAATATATTGTTATTTCTTCAAACCAGACTTTTTCTATAAGTTTTTCCGCTCTTTGGCACTTTTCAGCTTGTAATTTGTAATCTTCTTTCCCATGAAGGACCAAATATTTTCAACAATATTGAGGTCAGGACTATTTTCTGTCCAGGATAACGACTCAATCACCAAGCTATTTTTAAATTCGGCTACCTAAACAAAATAGACATTAAAATTAAGCATTCTTACTTCACAAATAACATCAATAACTCGCGGAGAGTGTTCGTCCTGGAAGAGTGGAATACCGATGTATTGAGTCGGGTCCTCAATAGTCATGATTCAGGATTCGATAATTTTTTTATATTTTTCTCCGCTTTCTGAACTATCCAGAAGGCTTAGTGATCAAACTCCAAAGGCTGTTATGGCTCTCCAGGCCATAACATATGGTGAATTTTTCATTGTCGGCGAAATACATTCTGTTAAACACCGTCGGCCTTTTCGTCAACGAACCCTTGGCCTTACAACGGGTCCAAAGATATTGAATTTGGATTTATCCGAGAATATGAACCAACGCCAGTCCCTAGGCATTCAGTTTTTCCATTCTATTGCGAATTTGAGGCTTGCAGCTGCCATTTTTGCTGTCAGTAATGATTTTCTCGCAGGTCGACAAGCATATAAACCAAGTTCCTTTTAATAGTATGAACTGAAATAGTGTCGGTTGTTGCTATTAGAAGCTAACTTCTCAGCTCCAAAGCCGTAGCAAACCTTTGCTTAAGATCTAAATATCTGAAATTCGATTTGTTGAAACAGAAGTTCTCCTCTTTGCATCAGAGCCAAATTATCGTTTGATTTTCGGAATAGTGCCTTAAAAACTTTCTAACTGCTGGTTGGTTACACTAAATTACTCTTGCAATTTGTGAACGTGTGTACTTTTTGCCTTTGCTTGCAAAATTTTGGCTTTTTCGTTAGCATTTAATTTAGAGCGACACTTTGTAAAATTAACTCTTTGACTACTTAATTGAAACCGAATGAATATTTCACCCTTAGTTTGGTTTTAAATACCTAATAAGGCGTGAAATATGCTGAAAAATAAAAAAACAAAAAAAAAATAGCGAATGAGGTAAAATCTAGGAGAGAATTGCATGAAATAGTAAATAATCGAAATCGAACATTTCAATGGCGCAGGGTGTATTTACGCATCGCAAAAATATGATACATATTCTTTTCTCATGAATAACTAAATTGTTTTGGGTTTTGTTTCACGTTGATGAATATTACAAAAACTCTGATTATGTAGTTTGATCAGTAGATCGAAGAAAACAGTGAAATAAAGATTAAAAAAAATCTTTCTAAAATCAATTTTTTTATTTTTGTGAATGCAATACATTCATTATTTTCAAATATTTGTTTTTGGGTGTAATCTCCTAGATAAACGTTTATCGGTTCTCATAGGACGGAACCTTGTCTTAAATTTCGTATAGGTTTATTTCGTATAGGTTTATTTCGAACATGTTGTTTCATAACCGATTCTGATAAAATTCGACTACCTAGTGCGATGGAAATGGGATTCTAAAATGATTTTTGGATAAATTTCTGGAATATGGCCAGTTAAGAAGGAACTTGGTTGCTTCTCAACCAATTATTGTGAAATTCGACATGTACGATGGAAATGGGATTCGAAGTTCTGGAATATGCCCAAATAGGAAAGAACTTGTATAATTCTAAACCGATTTTGATGAAATTCGAGATGTGCGAGAAAAGTGGGATTCTAAAATGATATTTAGGAGAAATTTTGGAATATTGCCAAATAGGAAATAAGGAATTCTGTTAGTTCTTAACCGATTTTGGTGAAATCCGACATTTATGATGGAAGTGAGATTCTAAAACGATTGTTTGATGTTCTGGAATATGTATTGCAAATTAGGAAGAAACTCGGTTATTTCTAAACCGACTATGACAAAATTCGACGTGTTCAATAGAATTGGCATCCTAAAATGATTGTTAGATGAAGTTATGGAATATGTCCAATTAGGATGGAACAATCAAGATGATCTTATGGGATAGCAAATTTCAATTAGCAAATTTCCTCACCTTCACGTTAATCTTTGGGTTATGTTTTTCGAGTATGATTGCTGTCCGAGCGGCAACGTCGACTGTGGTTAAGCTGTATCCGGCTGGTGTCTTTACATTGCCACAACTTTGTTTCCCCAGAAGCAGATTGAACGATTCTCGTCACATCTCTACAATTTTGGACTAGATTATTATAGCTTTAATTAAAAAAAAGCAAGTTTTCCTATTAAAAATGGTACAATTGTACCTTCATACTAACTATGTATTGTAAATAAGAAGAGAAAGTAAATTTAAATTAAAAACAATTGTTTACTATGCTTAATTTCATTCAAAAATCTAATTCATTTTGTGGCAAGTGTAATCAAAAAATCATTTTAGAATTCTATTTGCGATGTAAATCGAATTTCATCAAAATCGGTTCAGTAATAACAAAGTTCGATTTTAATTAGCCAAATTCCAGAACTTCATCAAAAAATCAGTTAAGAATCTCATTTCCATATCGAATTTTATCAAAATCGGTTCAGAAGTAGCCAAGTGCCATCCTAATTTGCCTTATTTCAGAATTTCATCAAAAATTCATTTCAGAATCCCATTTCCACCCCACATATGAAATTTTTTCAAAATCGGTTAAGAAGTAGCCAAGTTACATCCTAATTGGCTGGGTTGCAATGTTTTAACCGAAACGTTTAAAACGAATGATTTAAACATATTTTAAACAAACCTGTTTGTTTTTAACATTTTGTTTTAAACAAATGTTTAAAATATGTTTTATTATAGAAAAAAAAAATATGGTTTTATTTATTGAAATAATTTTAGCAGGTTTTGATAAATATAATTCAAATATGAAATACGAATGTTTATTTTATTTCGTGTATGTAAAATGTACAAGGCGACATATCACTAATACTAATATACAAGTGTTTTTCATTTATATCTTATAATGCAGTGTTTCTTAAATTATGGGCCGCGGCCCCCTAGGGCGTCGTGGAGCTGGTGCCAGGAGCCTTGAAACCTCGCATTAATTACTCTAATAAACCGCACAATTTCTTCGCACACAAATTTCTGTATCTGCATATTATCAATGACCGCTACGGTTTTCTGGGTTAATAGTTTTTGTAAGATATCTGAAAAATGAATTGCACAATCACGAGGATTTTGGTACGCAAGTTCTTATTCTACAATGAACAAGAACAGGAATTTCCGATACCTTAATACGCGGGGCAAAAAATCATGGTTAATTGATGGAGGCCTTTTATGAAGTAACAACATTTTTAAATAAGAGGTCGGTATCCGAAGTAATCTCTCGGAAATTTAGGAGCTAAATTTAAAGAAAAACTATAGGAGCTTAGGTCTATGAAAATACTTTTATTTAATTTGAAATTTCAAATGGTAGCTTGTCAAATTTGGCATCAACAATTTCAATTTGATTAAATTGTATATCAAGTGAGATATTCATCATTGGTGTCTTTCTAATTTTTAGACTAAAAATCTTCGGATTGATTGGTAAATCTACCCAAACCTACCAAATTCAAAGAAAATTCAATTAATCCGAACAATTTATCATAAAAGATGACAATTAAGGAAAAAGCAGACACTAGGTTTGAGGAATAAAACCCTTTACTATTCAACGCAACAAACTTGCATATCAACACTTTTTAACTATAAAACTAAATTCCGTGGAATTGAAAGTATTTTCGAGAGCGGTCAATTTTCCAAAAATTATGAACCAAAGCATAACATAAGGAACTACTATAACTAAGTATTTTTTTTATGACCAAAGTTTGTGCGTCAAATTACTAATACAAATAATGGAAAAATTCTGACAAATAGACTAGAATTTAGGGAAGGGATTTTTCTAGAAAAGTCAATTTTTTAATAAATTACGGATATTACAATTAATCAATTACCGAAAACCGGCAGGTTCTTTGGAACCAAAAAAACTGAACTACTATCATCTACTGAGAAGATACTCGTCATAAATAAAATTTAAAATTTTGGATATAAAAGTGCTAACTCTGAATTTGGTACAGAAAAACTCAATTATCTTTTTAATATTTCAAATATTTTCAGAATTTTCATATTTTGATAATTCAGAAGTAGTATCCAGAATAGTCAGTTCAAAAATTTTTTAACTTTAACCTTAGTCATTTCGTTATCTGTTTTACTCCCCTCATATGTCTAGTTAAAATATTTGGTACCAGAGTTTTTACAAAAGCATCCAATTTTGAATAATTCCTTATGCCGAATCTTTTCAAGTTTTTCAAAATGTTTAGTAATTTTTGGAATTTTACAATTTTTGCGTAAAATAATTTTTTAATCCTACAAATCGGATGAAGCTGAAGGAATATTTTAGGTTGGTAGAACATTTTTTTTTAAATTACGGAATACTGATATGACAATTGGTGAGCTACGCGGGGCATTTGGGATCCTTGAACAAGAATGTCCGAAATGCTTAGCTATTCATTATTATTGAATAACATTTTTGGGGGCCCTGGATTTTATTTTTCTGATTTCGGGGGCCGTAGTATGAAAAAGTTGGAGAAGCACTGCTATTATGGATCGGAACCGCGCGACTTTTGCAATGTTGGTTTTGCCTTTGGCAATCATATTCCGTTTATGGTAAGAATACTAAAAAAATTAAGATTAATACACAGATTTGGGCTTCCCCAAAATTCGGAAAAGGGCAGTAACCTTGACAATTTCAAAAGTAGTTGCGAATAAACTGGATTTGTATATAGGTACGTTGTTTGACAATAACGCTTGAAGCAATAATTAAAATTTTAAATACGTTTTAAACATGTTTTAAACTAGTCTTAAACATATTTTTATATTTTTGGTTCTAAACATGTTTAAAACAATAAAAAAATTTTTTGTCACGTTCGCGGACACTTTTTTAATACATGATCTATTCAGAAACACACATTTAATAACTTTAACAAATCTGAAGATATTTTGGCACGGAAAGTAGGGATAGGCTTAGAATTAAATAATAAGTAGGATTAATATCATTTTGAAAGAAAAATGGTGTCACTGCTATAGCATTCATTTGCACAGTATAACTTCTTTTCCTCCTAATTTTATAAATGACTGCTCTAGCAGTCTTGACTGTTTTGGTCTGTAATCGGTTAAAAATGTCACGAGTGGTCGAATTATCGTCTAAATTTATTTTAACATCATCATCTTCTTTATTAAATTCGATAAAGGGTCGGGTTCAGATATATGGTCGCTGACATCACCGTTTCCATGCAAATGACTGTGACGACAGCAAACAACTACTCCGAAACACACATTTCTAACGACTGAAGAAAAGTGTATGAAACAATGAATGCTATAGCATTCATGCCATTTTTAGTTATACTACTAAAATATATTTTTTAAGAATGTACTAAAAGACGGGGAAATCCCTATTTATATAGCTTTGTTAATTCAAAACGAACGTTGTGTAAAGAAAAAAACATATTTTTTTAAAATATGAAAGAGTGCAAAACGTAATAGGTTTGTCCTTTTGAATGTTACACCACATTAACTTCATGAATGCTGTAGCAGTCATGTCCGCATACATAATCAAAAATCTGAATGCTATAACAGTCATGTCCGCGAACGTGTTAAAATAATAAAAAACGGTTTTTTTTGCAACGCTGCTAATTGGCCAAGCTAATTTTCCAAAACTTAGAAAAAATCATTCTAAAATTCCATTTACATCGCAAATATCGAATTTCATTATAATCGGTTAAGAAATAGCCAAGTTCCATCTTAATTGACTATATTCCAAAACTTTATCAAAATAACGTTTTAGAATCCCATTTCTATCACCCATGTCGTTTAATCGGTTAAAAAATTGCCAAGTTCCATCTTATTTGGCCATATTTCAGAATTTTATCAAAAAACCATTTTAGAATCCCATTTCTATCGCCCATGTCAAATTTCATTATAATCAGTTAAGAATAGCCAAGTTCCGTTTAAATACGCTACTAATTTCCATTCAACTGAGAGAACTACTAAGAATTGTAACAATTTTCGTCTGCCAAACTTTAAACTCGAATTAACACAAAATAGTATATTTTATAGAGGAGTTGAGTTATTCAATAAATTACCGGAACCCGATAAAGTCCTACCTATGAGAGTTTTTAAATCGACACTAAAAAACCAACTTTACAATAGATACAAACAAGACTATGATATGCTTCATGCCTGATTTCTCTAGTTTTATATTCCTTTTTCTTTTAAATATAAATGCTTGTTTTTGATACATTATGTAAATATTATATAAGTAGGTATGTAACCTTAATTTTAATTTCACATTGATTTACCTTTTTTTGTTGTTTTCCTTCTTCCGTTTTTTTTCTGCCTATTTGTAAACAAATGTAACCAATACAAATTTATATTTTCCTGTATAGTATTGTTATTCTTTTTGGAAAATAAATAAATATAATAAAAAAATAATATTGGCCATATTCCAGAACTTTATCAAAAAACCATTTTAGAATCCCATTTATATCGCCCGTGTCAAATTCCATCATAATCGATTAAGAAAAAGCCAATTTCCATCTAAATCCCACATTATTTTATATTGAAAAGTGTGACCCAGGACTCAAGCAAGCAAGACTCACACAAAACAATTTTATGTGAAATGTGTAATTTTTGATTAAATAATAAAAACTTATTTAAGGTTTAAAACAGCAATTAAATTAAATATTGAACAAACAAAATCTATTTAATCTATTTGCAATACAATAATAAAACGATTCCAAACAACGATTTTTGTTTTATCACGTTAAAACAAAACGCAAAAAAAAAGATCTCAGATTTGTGTTAAGGCATTGCCACAGCTATTTTTCGTGCGATGCGATTTTTTTTCTATTTTCAAATTTTACCGGAATTAAACCAAATTTGATTCTAAATGTTTGAAGAAACAATCAAATTAAATTGCATTCTATAAAACGTCTTATTAATTTTTTAGGAACTTAATAATTTTTATTGATAAATTATAAATTTTAAATTTTATCGCGCGAATATTAAAATTTCGCACGCGAATTTTGAATAATTAATATTTTTCAATAAAAATTATTAAGTTCCTAAAAAATTATTAAAAGATGTTATAGATTGAAATTGAATTTAATAGTGTCTTCAAACATTTATAATCAAATTTGTTTTAATTACAGTAAAATTTGAAAATAGAAAAAAATCGCATCGCACGAAAAATAGCTGTGGCAATGCCTTAAATCTTTTATTTTGTTAATGTGTGCGATGTTTTGTTATCCCTCTCATGTGATTATATTTTTGACGAAGATCGTAGAAAAACGATGAATAGTGAATATTGTCCCTATTTGCGTTTTAAAATATTCATGATTATTTTTGCTCATTCATAAATGATGCATCTTTGATGTTTGGTATAGGGCACATTTATCTAAAAGAAGTTTTTTCCAACTTAAAATATTGATTATTTTCACATGATGGCCCTCAAAGCAAAATACTCAAAATCTTAAGTGGAAAGTTGACGTTGCCCTAAACTCTGAGAGTGCCTGTTATAGGGCAGAATCTTGCAAAAATCTTTGAGAAATCGCTTGTTATTTGGCATACATGCAAAAATATTCAAAAGCTTTGGAATGTGGAAATTATTACTAATCAATTACATTTGAATTCTATAGGATTTTTAATGTTTTTATTGAAATCGTATACGTTTTTGATTTTGTCAGGTTTTGTTTGCTTTAGAGACGATTTCAGTTCGAATTAGAATAAAGAACTTGCCCTTGCTGTTTAAAATAACGTTTACAATGTTTGCCGTGAATGCCCTTGAGTTTGACATATTAATATCAATTAAACGTTAAACAAATAATCGGTAATCACTAAAGCTCCCAATCATAAATGAGCAGTGAAGTAAAATTTGGATCAAAAGTGATGACTAAAAATGATATTGGAATGGATTCTAATCGGTAGTACCACGTTATGGTGTCATTTTGTACAGATACCCTTAGTCTATAGACAAATATAGAATCAATTTACTCTGAATTGTCCGGTTCAATCAATTTACTCGGTTGCCTTTTTGTATTTGGCCGCCTTATTTAAAATAATGGTATAAGTATATTGGTAATAATAATGGCGTATTTTACTAGATTACTAAAGGCTTCTAATAGATTGTTCAACCAATTTATATATAACCAATTTTTTATATTTAAGCGAGCCTATTACTAAATTCCATTCCCTGTCCCAGATTGTCAACCCTATGAAAATTCTATTGGAGAATTTAATTTAAACAAAATGTGAGCACCAGCAGGTTTCTGCTTCATTTAATCAGGCTAACTAATAGTTTGAGACTCGCTATTAAGACGGAAATTTTTAGGGAATTATCGGGAAACAAAAATAATAGACATCCTCCCAATTTGTCCGTATCTTTCCTGTTTGTCAGCCAGTTATTGCGTGTCGGACTTATTTGGTTTGGCATAAGTATCATTTGGAAGATAATTTTATAAACATTTTAAGAATAAACTGTATGAAGATTGCTTGTTCCTCTTTTAGTATGAGTTTATACTATTAGCCGAGTAGCATCTGCGTAAAATCCGACAATTGCATTGTACGTTGTAGTAGTGGTTGTCCTCATTCCTACATAAACGGATGTATTATAAGAACATATTTTTTACAAATATATCTAATGTTTTTATTATTTATTAAATTTCTAGCCGCCCTCCAAGCTCTCAAAAGAAAGAAGCGATATGAAAAACAATTACAACAAATTGATGGCACCTTATCAACAATTGAAATGCAACGTGAAGCTTTAGAAAGTGCAAACACTAATACTGCCGTACTACAATCAATGAAAAATGCAGCTGATGCTCTAAAAGATGCCCACAAACACATGTACGATTATCTAATAAAATTCTCTGGATTCTGGGATAAAGGAAATGAAAATGTATCATTTATTTTTGTTTTTGTTTTAGGGATGTCGATCAAGTACATGATGTAATGGATGAAATTGCCGAACAACAAGATGTAGCCAGAGAAATATCCGATGCCATTTCAAATCCAGTTGCATTCGGTCAAGATGTGGACGACGAAGAATTAGAAAAAGAATTAGAACTCCTAGAACAAGAAGAATTGGATAAAGAATTATTGGATGTTGGTTCGCCATCGGCCGAATTACCCGAAGTTCCAAGCGAAGAGTTACGTGATACCGATAAAATTAAAGAAAAGAAAAGAGCGATTCCAGCGGCTGCTAGTGCTGATGATGATGTTGATATAAAACAACTTATGTCATGGGCTAACTAGAAACTATACAAATTGAGAATAACCGAAAAAATAAGATTTATTAAAAACAAAAAAATTAACAAGCTTTGTTGAAGTAAACTTCTCTCAGCACCTAGATTTTCATTTTTATTTTTTTATCTGAAAACAAAAAGTTTCTTAATCTTAATTCTATTTAATTAGCCGCTGCATCTATTCCTTATACATACATACAAATATATTCATATTGCACTTAGAATTGTTAAATATTTCCGGTGCGAAAATTAATTGGCGAATTTTAAAACCAAAATCATGATCTTGTGGAGCAGAACGAGCCTTAAGAAATATTTCGAAATTTTTTATTTTGGTTGTTATTATTAATACTAATATTATTAAGATAATTATTATTTTATAATGATGAAAAAAATTATAATTAATCAATGTGCATAAAAAAAAAATAATAAACATGTGGTTACATTTCAAAACACATTGTCGAATAAATTTTTTAGTAGAACGTCAAATTCAACCTTTAGCCGGTCATATTGCGTGATCTGCAATATCGACAGTATTGCTGCATTCCAAATAAATTATAATACTAAACTAAGCAGAGATGGATATTTGAGGTCCTTTACACCTACTCGGGCGATTTGTCGTTCCTGTTTATGCTGGCTCCAGTTCTTAGATTCATTATTTGGAACTACATATTAGCATAGAATAATAAACAACCAGAACTACCTTATTTTTTATATGTTAATTTTGAATTTTCAGCCGTGGAGCGTATTTTGTTGAAAAAAAAATAATTCGAATTATTTTGGAATTATTTTTTTCTTAAGAAAATTAACCACGAAATATTTTCTCGATTTAATTTTTATATTCTATGTTGGTCTTTTCCTGTTTTTCATTCACATAGTTACGAATTTTTTTTGTTCCGAGCTCGAATTAAATAACTCAAATTTTTAATTCGAATTATTTAACTCCTGTCACGTGCAATTGTTGTTGTGAATTTCTCAACAAAATACATTGACTGAATGACAATTTAACACTGACAATCTAACCACAGAATAATAACTATTCTGTGATAGTACCTTCGCCAAATAGCAATAAAGGAAAGCATATAAAAACCACATTATGTCGCTTCTGGATAATGCGCTAGATACTCGATACTCAGATAAGCAGTTATTTTTTGCGAATTTGCTAGAAATGTCATACACGATAATTTAGCAAACCAAAAAATGATATACATAAGGCTGCCAGATATCAAAATGGTCAAAGCATGACATTTTATGGATTTCTGATATCTGGGAGGGACAGGGAGGGACATGTTTTAAATTTTGTTTTGCGGCACATATTAACATAAAACGTTACTTTTCAATGTTTTTTTAAATTCATTTATTGTATAACAAAATTATTTAAAATAGTTGATGAATCAATTTATAAAATTTCAAATAATTAAATTATGAAAACATAAAAATTGGAACATTCATTGTTTCTTAAAAGAATAGTTAATTATAAGTACCTAGTTAAATATATTTAATTATACATATTTACTGCTGTTTTTACTTGTTTAAGTAAGTCATCATTAGCTCATTGCAGCTCTTGTTACTATTGACCTTAATTACAGCCTGTGCAGTCAAAGTATCAAGTCCCAAAGCTGATTTATCACCTGTCCATATATTATTGATAATCGAAAAACTCCGTTCTACTGCCGCATTTGTTGCAGGTAAACACAAGCATATTTCTTGCAACTTCAATAAATTTTCATGGGGAATTTCATTTTTTTTTAATTTGTAAGTATATCGACCCATTTTTTATCGGATTGCTCTTTATTACTATTCCAGTTTTAAAGTTTCAGGAGAAAAAAAATTTTAACACGGCATATTTCGTCTGATAGTTTTAGATAATCAATATTCATATTGGTTTTGAATCTCTCCATTCATTTTTCAAGGCAATGAATCATTTCATTTTTCTCCAATTTGTTTTTTAATAATGTCCATTCAAAAATTTTCATTTCTTCCAAGGGTCCATTCATTTAAATAGCTATAAGCGGTTTCTTGAAATTTTTTAATTGATTTCTCAAAAGAATGCCGAATTGTAGGATTAGATTGCTCTAACTCTGAAAAGATATTTCTTGAAACAAATGGTATGTAGCTATCTGGTTGACTGAACATTACAAGCTTTAACTCGTTCAAAATGTCGTATGCCTCAACAGATGACAAATTATTTCTTTCCATTTTTAAAATAGCTTCATGAAAAATTGATGCTTGGTTGTGTAAAAACTGGAGATATAACGGTGTTGATTCATGTTCGAAAAATTTGCTTATTGGTTTTGGCAATTTTTCTTGGCTTAAAAAGTAAGACTTTAACGGTGCGAATAATTTATAAATACGTTCAACCGCTGGTCTCAAAGCCAACCATCTGGTTTTCGAGAACCCTAGTAACTTGGAATATTCAACACTAAGTAGCCTCTTCACAGAACAACTTAAGGTTTTCAGTCCTAACTGTAAATCTTCTAAAATACAGGTAAATTTGAATTAGGTTACCTTTAATATCGACCGGTAATGTTGCAGCTGCCGAATCGATAGCGTTATTAGCGTTCACTTAGAGTTGATGAAATGAAATTTCCCTTTGTTTTATCTTTTATAAATAAATTATGAGAAAGAGTTTGTATTTCGAAACAAAAGCATAAAGAAGGACAAACTGTACAAAAAGCATGAAAGCAGGACAAAGAGGGACATACTTTCTCGGAATGACAAACGCTGCCAAAACGGGGCTGTCCCTCCCAAAACGGGACGTATGGCAGCCTTAATATACACGATATTTTTTCTTGGTTAGCAAGCAAGTAAATCGTAGAGATTTTGCGAGCGTTTTAAAGTATGGGCATCTATGTAAAAGTTTGTGGAAATATTTATTGATCATATTACGCAAATAAATTTACGATTCGGAAATCCGCCATATTTACCGATTTGCGAATTGCTAGAGTATCTGGCCCATTATGTGCTATTAGTAACGATGAATTATTAATCACCCCTATTATAATTGTCAATGCCAAGTCGATCGACACGACTTTGTATTGCATTTTCTTTTTTTTTCATTTGAGAAAAACAATATGAAAACGGAAAAACCAACACAGAGTCGTGTCGATCGACTCGACAATGATAATAGGTATAGGGGTGATTATTATTTTGAAATATCTATTTTTATTAATATAACTCACGGAAACGGAATTGTTTTGTTCTAAATGTAAAATGGTGATGTTTGTAACACGGTTGTTTTCCTTCTGTATGTAGTCTGGCGGTAACTATGTACTTATAGTCTAAGAGCTGGTAGATAATTTTGAGTAGGTATTTCAGGCAGCATGAAAATTTGTGTGACACTTCTTTAGCAATGTCTAAACTCAAAATCAAAGACCGGGCTGAAGGGTAGCGGGGCATTGCCAACCCTTGATTTTTTTAAGTTGCGAATTTTTTTTGCAAAACATGTTCTTGAGGCATTTTGAAATTTTAATACCTTTTAATTTAGTATTTAGATAATAAAATAAAAAAGCCAGATCATTTAGTCGGCTCTAAAATGTTGCCAGGCGGCTTCAAAGTTGAATTTCGTAGATTTCTAAAAAATATATTTGAGGCAAGCTAAGGCTTAGGTAGAATAATTTGAGTCCCGGTCGATACGGCATATTTCATTACGGAATATGAAAAAACGGCATATTTCAAAACGGCATATTTCAAAATGGCATAAGGTACACTACGGCATATGGTACACTATGGCATATTTCAAAACGGCATATGGTACACTACGGCATATTTCAAAATGGCATATTTCAAAACGGCATATGGTACCTACACTACGGCATATGGTACACTATGGCATATTTCAAAATGGCATATTTTAAAACGACAAATGGTACACTATAGCATATTATTTAAAAACGGCATATTTTAAAACGACATATGGTACGTAACGGCATAGGGTAGGCCACGTATTACTAGTTTTCAAAAGACTGTTTACAAAAGACTGTTTCTAAAATCTTTTCTCCAAAATCTTGTTTTACAAAATCTTGTCACCAAAATCTTATTTACTTTTATGTTTACTTGTATATATGGATAATAGTTATTTATGGTACTACAGTGAGCAAAGCGAGATGTTATCCACAAGGGATAAGTTTGTCCCACGAGGCGATAGCCGAGTTAAAATTCATATTATGAGTTTTTTATGAGCTATACCAAATTGCTTTTTCTCATTCCATTAATTTACTTCTTACAAGAATTATTTCAGATTTCGAACTAGCTTCAGTTTCTGCACTAAAAAATTTCCTGCCGGATGTAATTTTTAAGGATTGTTTATTTCATTTTACCCAAATTATTTGGCGAAAAGTGCAGAAAGAAAAATTGGCTTCCAGATATGGTAGCGACGTAGATTTTAGAATTAAGATTCGAATGCTGGCTGCCCTAGCCTTCGTTCCACCTGATGAAATTTGTTATTATTTATCTAAATTAGAGGATGTTTTGGATGAAGGTGGAAAAATTATTGTATCATGGATAAATACAAATTATATTTCGGGCCGTGCTGTTAAAAACAATAAACCGCCACGATATGGTCCCAATTTTTGGTCTATTGCTGACTCTTTTGAGAATAACTTTCCACGAACTCAAAACAATTTAAAGGCTTGGCAAGAAACACAAAAATACAAAATTTCGCATACAAAATTTTGCAATTATACAATATTGCAATACAAAATCTTGCATAACAATTTCCCGTACATTTTTTTTCTCTATTCTGAGGAAAATAAATTGAAGAAAAATGACATCGACTAATTTAACTTAGAATTGTAGAGGCTAACGGCTTCGGTAACTCTCACGGGCACGCGGGAGGTCGCTGCGCTCCCCCCCGCTTAACCCTCCAAGGGCTTTAGATTTCAACTTCGGGGGACGTAGGAGCCGGGATCAGCAAACATGTCGCACTGCGTGCTGCATGCAGGAGCGGATTATAAAGAATCTATTAATGGCACCTACTAAAAAGCAAAATAATTGCACTATTTTGTTTGCAAGATTTTGTAGTTGCAACATTTTGTAATTGCAACATTTTGTAGTTGCAATATTTTATATCGATCCCAGAAAAACTTTTCACTAAATATTCATTATTTCACTATAAAATAATCAAAATAATTATTTCGGAAAACAAAATTTTAAAGATTTTGTCCAACAAAATTTTGGTAAACTATTTTTTATACGGTAAGAATTTAAAAAACAACATTTGAATTACAACGAACGCGCACACGTAAAATGCAGAAGATCAATTCGCTTTCGAAAATGCAACTAATTACGTTGTAAATGCGATCTTTGAAAAGTGTACCTATAAAAAACGTTTAACACTTGTTACATTGTGTTTTGTGAATGGTATAAACTACGATGGCTACTGAAATTCCGCTTTGCGGACCAGGGGTCCGCGAATTATTTTTGTTTTTCACAGGCGAAGGAAATTACAACAGCATAAACGTTTATGTATGGCAAAATTTCTAGTTTTAATGAAAATGAGTCGCATTCAAATTTTAATTTTTGTTTTTGCGTTCTTCTAAAAAGGCCTACAATTGTTTAAATTTTAATTGTTTATTGTATATTGAACCAAGTTACAAACCATGTACATAAAATAAGCTTTTAAAAGTGACATCTACAGAAGCCCGCGAAAGGCCCGCAATTTTTTAAATTTTAATTGTTCATTGTTTATTTGTTCCGCATTATCTTTTAATAAACCTTTAACTTTGCGCAAATAAATGGTAGCGAAATGGTAACAAAATGGTAACAAAATTCGTGTGTGAATTTTAATTTGTTTTTGCATTCTAATTTTTTTTTTTTTTTTTTTTTTACGTTTTGTTTTTACAAATGGAAAAATGTTTTTTATTATCTTCATCCATAATTAATTTAGTATTTAATCATTCTTTTCTCATTACGATTCGCGGGCGTCACCCGCGAGCCCGCATTGGCGGGCTCAGGCCCACAATTTTTTTTAAATTTTAATTGTTGATTGTATATTCAACCAAGTTACAAACCGTGCGCATAAAATCAGCTTTTAAAAGTGACATTACATTTAATTTTGACAACACCAAACTATATTTTTATTCATTAAACTTTTTTGAAAGTACCAAGATAATCATAGGAAGGGAAACACCTTTTGTCTTTATAAGGTTAAATTCATTATAATTAGAAAACTATTTCTAACTCCTTTAAATTATGAATCATTAAGATTGTTAGTTGGTTTATCAATGTTGTCATGAACAGAAATTTATTTTTTGTCTTAACTTTAAATTTTAATAAACTTTTGAACTTTAACATTTTAACTATCTCTAACTCCTTTAAATTATGAATCATTAAGATTGTTAGTTGGTTTATCAATGTTGTCATGAACAGAAATTTATTTTTTGTCTTAACTTTAAATTTTAATAAACTTTTGAACTTTAACATTTTAACTATTTCTAACTCCTTTAAATTATGAATCATTAAGATTGTTAGTTGGTTTATCAATGTTATCGTGATCAGAAATTTATTTTTGTCTTAACTTTAAATTTTAATAAACTTTAACATTTTAACTATTTCTAACTCCTTTAAATTATGAATCATTAAGATTGTTAGTTGGTTTTTAAAACGTGTGTATACATATCCTAAGTTAATGCAGAAAAATAAATTTAAAGTTGGAGATTTCGTTCGAGTTAGCAAATTTAAAACCGTTTTCGAAAAAGGTTATACACCAAATTGGACTACTGAAATATTTAAAGTTATCAGGATTAACAACAAATTTCCTGTGACGTATTTACTTGAGGACTATAAGGGTCAGCTAATATCAGGTCGGTTTTATGAAAAGGAGCTCCAAAAGACAAATCATCCTGATACTTACCTTGTAGAAAAAATCTTGAAGAGGAATGGAACAAAGGTTTATGTCAAATGGCTTGGTTTTGATTCATCACACAACTCATGGATAAATAAAAACGATATTCTTTAAAATACTATTATACTATTATACATTTATTTAAAATAAAATCTGATACAATATTATTATTTAGTATTATTTAGTAAATAATATTATTAAAATTAACATACATATTATTTTATTCTAAATTATATAAACTTATACTTTAATTAAATTTGTAAACTATTGAATATCAAAATTTTCGAGTTCTTTGTTACCCCATGCCAAAGTATTAAAAGAATTTGGTATAACGAATCTTTTATCATCATCATTTGTCAATGCTAATTTATTAACTAATTGGGTGTACAAATCATGTTTTATACTTTTAAAATTTAATTGAGACCTAATTATTTTTTCATCATTATTCAAACAATTTTTATAGTCATTAAATGATATTTTATTTGAAACAACACTTTTTTTAATACCCTTAATTTTTTTACTTAACTCATTATCATCTTCTAGAAGTATACAATATGTTTTTGCTTTCAGTCCTATAAATTCTGTTATAATTTTTCCATTACATTCATCTTTAAACATACCTAACACTTTTTTATTTTTTAATGGTATTCCAAAAATGTTTTGTGGAGAAAAGTCTGATGTATCAAATCTACTGTCAATATCCTGTTCAATGTCTTTATAGAAGTCGTCAGTTTGAATTTCGTAAATTAGAGAGTCAGTGTCAGTGTATAGCAACGAAGCTCGTTCTATATATTTAGGTATAAAATATTTGTAATGGAAATCATACATAAGGGTTTTTGATAATTCTAATACTGTAAATCCTACATAAATAGGTTTGTTTAATGTTATTTTTAGTCTATTCATTTGAACAGCCACAAGATTTTCGGTAAATACGGATGATGAATGAAAATTTGGCTTACTTATTAAACGGCTAGCACCCGATTTATTTACGATATTTTCCCAATGTGTGAGTAACCTTATATCTTTCCGTTTAAAAACATCTTCGAGAGTTTTACCGAAAACGCTGTTATTCATCAGTTTAAAGAAATCCCTTTCAAAACAATTTTTAGCTAAGGTCCGAAGCCTCGTATTCAGATCAATATATGTCTTAAGCCAAGGTTTTTGACTGAATTCTAATACTCTGTGTATTTTCTTTAAAATCAAACCTTCGCTTAGACATTGTTTTAAATTTTTTGATGAATGACATAATTAAACTTATGATTAAGGTTAGCCAACAGCTTATTTTGTTTGGATGATGCATAACCAGGTTTAGCATTTTCCACACAAAATGGTAAATCATTATGTGTTTTGTGAAGATTTTCTGGGTACTCCAAATCAACTTCTAAAATATATCCAAGGTCCGCCTCATCACTTGTTGAATGTATATTAAACTTATCAATTTCGCTTTCATTTAGCCATTTAAAGTTCGCATATGGAAGATATTGACTCATAGCATATCCGTATAAATTATTAGCGTCTAAATAAATAAGATATGAAGAATCCTTATCTTCTTTATAATTTTTCATATACTTATTATTCGCCTTACTATATCTTTTCGAACATTGTGCTAATCCACCACGAACCCCTTTGTTAATGAAATTGATCATGTTAATATCTGTGAGCAATTCCATTTCGATTTTTGTAAATTTCAACATGGCATCCCAACTTAAACCTGGGGAAGTGTAATAGTGTGCTGGATCTAAATCGTAAGTGGCTAAACAGACATTTCTAAAATTTTCAAAAATGTCAGCTAAGAGAAGAACGTCCGTTTTTAAATATAAATCGGAATAATCCCCCAAATTCTTACATTTAAACTCATTCCACACTTTAGTTGCATGATTATACTGATCTTCGGTAATATTGGAATCATTCAATTTATTATAGAAACTAGATTGAGGGGGTAAACATGTATGATTAAACTTTTCATGATTATCAATAAAATCATATGGAAATACACCTTTCTTCCTAACCAAATTAAATTCATTTTGCTTTGGAAAATATTTATGTATTTCATTAAATTGATTTTCTTCAAGATTTTTACTTAAATTATCAATACTTGAAGACATAAATTTGAATGAATCTATGAATCTTAATTTAATTGTTTTATTATCTAAAAGTTTAAAATGTTTTGTAAAAGATACATATCTCTCCTTATTTTGAGCGATTAAATTAATTGTTTCTGTATCAAATCCAAGTTCTTTGATAATAAAGTGAGAATCATATCCACTCAAATTATGACAAACAATTGGTACAAAGTCAGGTAAACCATAATTTAAATTACAATTGTTATGAGCGGCTCCGCGGAACTTTCCAGTAAGATGGCAATGGTCTCTTACTTTATAATTCAAACAGTCAATAAAACTTTCTTTACATATATAACAAGTAGATGAATTGTCATATTGTTCTTTTTCTTCGTTTGTTAGTGTTATCATTTTTATGTTTGTATGTAATTTATCATAAATTACTTGTAAATCGATTTTTAATTTTTCAATAAAAATTTGACAACAATCTTTACCCCTATACAATTCAAACTTAGAAAGTTTATCGTCGTATGAACACTTAATGTAATATGCGAAGCTGCATGGTTCATGTTTTGTAATGTTTTCTGTAAATGAGGTTTTATCGTTTGGTAAAAATGTAAAAATTGGTGCTAGTACAGCTTCAAAATCGCAATAGATAATAAATGGTACTCGCTCTTTGTTTTGGATGTTTTTAAACTTTAGTATACAATTTTCTTCATTAGGAAGAATACATTTAATTTTATTACAACCATATTGCAAATGATTATTTAAACCTTCCTCATTTCTAAAAAAAGTTAAACATCCATCACAAATCCATTTTTTATTTGCTCTTTTGGATAACTGGTTTCCCACTAGCGCACTAAAATTTTTGATCAAACAATAGTGAGTATTTACATCATCTTCTAAAAATAGCAAATTAACATGTTCCTGTTTTTTAGATTTTGTGTAATATAATGGCCCCACAATTCCATTACCATCTAAACCATATACATTTACACTAATATTATTTAATTGTTCAAACTTTGAAATATCTTTTAGATGCATAGGCAAATTAATATCATCTAAAGTCAATTCCGAAGAATAGTGTGGATATGATGTATGTCTATAAAGTTTTTTTACGTTAGGATATCTAGATGCCATAATTGACCAGGCAAAGCATGCCTGATCAGAATTTTGAATATTAATTATAGCTCTTTTTCTTTTAATAGTTTCTGGTAGATCAATATATGAAGAACCTCGCAATGGAGTATATTTGTTGATATTAAGTTCAAGAAACATGATCTTTTCGAGAACCCAGCCAGATTCTTTTTCTTGAAAATCTTCACTTTTAATGTTTAAATTATTAACAATTTCGGAAAATATTGCATTAAAATCGCTAGCTTCAGTTATTATATAATTCGTAGTATTAAACGATGTTAATTTACTAACGTTGGAATCATCTTCTAAATTAAATTTTGTATGAAGTGCAAACAATTCAAAGTTTATTTTCACAGCTTTAAAAATTTCTAATTGAAGCTTAATTAAATTTATTATTTTGAATTCAACTAAATCCATAAAATCACGCAAGCTAATATGCTCTTTAGGTAAATCAGAAATCCTATAACTAATTATTCGCGACTTGAATGCACTTTCTACAATTTTAATATTTTCATCATCATCCGTAAATTTTTTTAAACTATTATTCTTATGAACTATTGATTTATAATGATTAGATATAAATTTTTTAAGAACACTTACATTACATGTATTACATAAAATATTGATAATTTTATTTTCGTCAAATGTAGTTTAAAAAGATGATATACAGATAAAGCTGGTAAAATAAAAAAATTATGATCAAGATTTCAATGCCAAGGTTAAATTATAAAATATTAATACACATAACGTACTATCCAATTTCAATTATACAATTTTGTTTCTTATCTTCTTTTCTTACTTTATGCTGATTACATTTTACAGTTTTTATTTATTGTACGTTGAACTAGTTTTTTCAATGCCAAGGTTAAATTATAAAATATTATTATAACTTTATAGTATCCAATTTCAATTAAAAAATAAATATTATTCGTTTAAGTTACAAACCATATTTACAGAATATACATAAACTTTGAAATGTGACATCTACAGATAAAGTTTTAAAAAATAACAATATACAGTTGAATACATGATTTTGGATAAATTCATATAGAATTTTAGTTATCGTGGTTGATAATAAAACTGTATATTGAACTAAGTTACAAACCATGTACATAAAATAAGCTTTTAAAGTGACATCTACAGATGAATTTCTTTTTAAATGCCAAGGTTAAATTATAAAATATTATTATAACTTTGTACTATCCGATTTCAATTATGTGATAAAAATTATTCGTCCAAGTTATAAACCATATACATAATACAAATTTTGAAAGGTAGCATACACTTCAATTCGAATATTTTTCTCTTACATAGACAGAAATTAATCATAATCAATATTTTTTACTTTATTACAGTTGAGTGCCTAAAAAATAAACTTTCAAAGACAGTTGAATACATGATTTTGATGCAATTTTTTTTCTTATCTTCTTTTCTTACTTTATGCTGATTACATTTTACAGTTTTTATTTATTGTACGTTGAACTAGTTTTTTTTCAATGCCAAGGTTAAATTATAAAATATTATTATAACTTTGTAGTATCCAATTTCAATTAAAAAATAAATATTATTCGTTTAAGTTACAAACCATGTTTACAGAATATACATAAACTTTGAAATGTGACATCTACAAATAAAGTTTTAAAAAATAACAATATACAGTTGAATACATGATTTTTAATAAATTCATATAGAGTTTTAGTTATCGTGGTTGAAAATAGTATTCGTCTAAGTTACAAACCATGTTTACATAATATACATAAACTTTGAAATGTGACATCTATAGGTAAAGTTTTAAAAAGTAACAATATACGGTTGAATACCTGATTTTGGACATAAAATAAAGAATAATAAGAAGCATTAAGCGCATAGAACAATGAAATTCAATCAGCGCACTACGGCCGAAAATAAAACTAACATTAGATGTATACCGAAGGAACAAATTTTTTTATTAACGTGATGAAATTCTTTATTTGAAATGGAATATTTATTTCCTTCACTGAATTTGCTCTTTAAACAAAAAAACAAACAAAAAAATTTACTTCTCTCTTGCTTTTACGATTTTTTTTTTTTGTGTTTCCTTTCTTTATTTATATTTTGAATTTTGATTTTGTGGTATTTTATGTGCATATATAATTGAGTTTTGTTAGTTTAGAAAAAACACTTATGATTGTTGGTCGTGCGTCTTGTAAGCGTTGCGAAATAAAAAGGATGAATTAAGATGTGTATTTTCTTAATTAAAATACACTTCGTCTAACATGAATGACATAAAATTATAGAAACCCTCTACTTTTCAGTTTTTATTGAATTTCTATTTCTATGGTATTAAACAAAACCAGGATATCTGCAAAAATTCACGTTTTCAGTTTTTGCTGCTATCTGTACCTTATAATCTAAATAATTTTTGGAAAGCTTCATTATTTTCGAAACGATATGTCGAAAATATGGTAGCTTAGTAATTATTGAAATAAAGCTACAATATATTTTGGATTGTTTTTAATCATTTTATGCATAATTGATACTCAAATTCAATGTAATGAAAAAGTTTAGCATTATGCAATACGTAAAATAATTCAAAATATGTATTTAAAAAAGTCAACTCAAACTTTAAATAAGTTTTCCTAACATTTTGATATTTGCAGATACCCTGTTTTTGTTTAATACCACAGATTTAATTTGCTTTATCATTTCAATTTGCCAATTACAAGTTTTCCTAATTAATAGAATAAGCGTTAGTTCCAATATTTGAACGTTCTGATCGTGATTATCAATATCATACAATTTTTATAATTTTACAAAACACTTTTGGAATACTTGTAATATGTCATAGAGACGTAATGATAACTGACCGTGGGTATACAAGACAAAAACATCTAAATCACTATTTAATTAGCCAACAACAATATTCGTTTTAATTACCTAATTTAAAATTTTTGAAACGCCTTCGTAGTAGCTTCGATATTTCTTGCCTTTGATGTCAAGATATGCTCGACCCCGTTTCGCTATTATTGCTCGGATAGAGATTAAGAAAATATGAGAGAAAATACGAGTGATTCTGGTGCTGAGCTAGTACTTTGTATTTTTAGTTCTATCTTGACAATAAGTCAATAACCAACCGGAATAAAAACCGGAATGAAAATATTTTCCGGGATGAAAAAGTCAACGTTAAACTTTTTCTTAGTTTGACCTACTAGAACTCTTTAAATTTGTAAACTAATGAAAAAGGGGGTGAAGATGGGGTGTTTAGGGTACAGAGTACGCATTATTTTTTTCGTAATATATGACCCAAAATCTACATATATATAATGCAAAAAATATTTCTGTTAAAATCGATTTCTATATCAACTAAAGTAAAGGTTACCGAAGTAAAGCGTTATTCAAAAGTGTGTGTGCTTGAAATGTTGCAAAAACAGTTATCCGTGGTATGATTTATGCTTTATAAATAGTAGATTGTTCTACAAGTAAAGAAAAGTGAGTGTTCCAGCTAGTGTACGATTTCTCAAGCATGCAGCAAATCACATTTATTATACGCGTTGAATATGCCGTTTTCCTTATAAATACTTGACGAATAAAATCGCTCGATAACGCTTTCTCGTAAATTGAACAATTGCACTCGCTGGTAAACTCTCACTTTTCGATACTTCTAGAAAATCTGCTATGTATTATTTGTATAAATTTTATTATTATTATTATTTATTAAATTGATTCTGTTTCAAAAACACCGACAGTTGCGAATTTACAATATGTTAAAATTAACAAAGCAATTAATTAAATTAGTAATAAAATAAAAATAACGCTAAGAAGAACATACGAAAGATACAATTTTAATAACATAAACAACAAACTATACAACTTAGTAGCACATAAGTAAATGTCAATCAGTTCTTAAATAATTAAAATATGTGCTAAAAACGAAAATCAAAATCAAAATTTTGCGTTACAATACGAAGCAGAAATGTGGTCAGGTATTTCAAGTAGCCAATTTTTAACTTCTGATAAAAATATTTTCGAGTTAATATGCATTTTAACAGTATCGAGTAGAGCTTTGAAAATAGTCGGTGCTGTAACGAGAATATACGGATGTTTTCGTACACCACGAAAATTATAACAAGCATCTCTTCTAAAACTATGCTGACCACTCTGCGTAAAAAATTCAAAACCTTATAAGCATACAAATTTTGTAACCGTAAAATATTGTTAGATAAATTTCGCAAAACCATTTATGTTGAACAAACAGTCCAACATGAAAAACTGAATTAGTGTGGGCCAGATGAATCACCATGAATTTTAAAATAAAAGATCTCACAATTTTCTTTTAAGTCGTTATAAATTGTTAATTATTTATTATACATTTATTTAAGTATTTATTTAAATTTGGTTAAATATTTATTTGTTAAGTTTTATTTGTTAACCATAACCAATGACCTTGAAGCAGATGACAAACACTGTTTTAAATTGAAACATGGGCTTTCCAATTAAGATCAGTGTCCAAATAAGCTGTATTTTTTACTCGCTCCCGAAAGCTGCTATCGATAGCCATCATTTGTCAATACCTAATTTTAAATTTGACGCGCTATTTGGTAAACTAAATTTATTTAACATCAAACTATCATTTTTAATTCAATTGTTTAGCGAAAACTTGACATAAAAAATATTTGGATCTCCAATTATACGAAGCGCTATCGGGAGCCACTTTTTATATGATGGCTGATGGCTCTCGACAGCAGCTATCAGGAGCGAATAAAAATACGCAGCTATCGATACCAAGATATTTAATCGGATTAACTAGCTCAATATTAAAACAATCAGAGTGGCAACTATAATAAAAACACATTTAGAAGCAATGTGATAAGTTACTTCATGGTAGAGTCAGGGTCCTCAGAATCGATGAAACTACAGTTAAAATTATTAAAAGATGACTGATCAGCGTTGTATTTGTGTTTAAAATTATTATGAGTAAGAATATGTGTGTAACTACACTGCGCCAGAAACAAAGAAAAAGCGCAACACAATTTTTTTTTAGAAAAAATACCCAGATTTGAACGCATGTATCGGTGAAATAACATCAAAAAAAATATTTTTTCTCAAATCGGATAAAATACGTCAGTTTTCTTGTTTGTTATCTGTCAGCAAAATGAAGTATTCCACGACACTACATCGTTGCTAGGCAATTTACTAAAAACAGTACTGGAAAGTATTCCTTGCCTAGGCAGAGAATACTTTCTAGTACTGATTATCATCTGTTTTTAAGAAATACATGATATAATGTATAATCGCACGCGATTGTTATAATTCTAAGGTAACTTTGATAGTGAAATCTATTGAAAATATAAATTGGAAAATTTTGCGTATTTTAAAGAATATAATGAATAAAATGGATAATCTGATATACTGCCGATTAGAGAAAAAATCGTATGTGCAACTCGTGGAAAAACTATAATTCCCGGACTCTTATGGTTGCTGGAACTCGGCTGACGCCTCGTCCCAGCAACTTCCATACTCGTCCGGGAATATATCGTTTTTCCTACACGTTACACAATATACTATTGTTTCTAATTGAAGGAAATTTTGTCTTCTTTTCGATACAGGAAGCCGTTTTATTTTATTTTGTTTTTTATGATATTTTTGAGCTTAACATGATTTACTTAACTACAGAAATGCATTTTAGGAAAATCGATGTTAAAGTTCTGAAATTATTGTATTTTGCAGCAAAAATGAAATCTATTCTTCTTTCTTATGTGTTTCTCATTCTAGTTCTAATTATTTTTGTTAATTTTAATGATAAAGTTTATTATTAACTATCGATTGGCATCAATAACTCATTGGCCGAAAATTTAGTACTGAAAAATATGCTTAGCACGCGGCAGAACAATGAAACATGAAGGTGGGCATGACTGTATGTTGATCGGAAATATTTACCGATTTCTCAAGGAAAACTTGATTTCAAGCATTATATCACATGAAATATTGAAAGATTGGAATTTAAGATTGTTTTCCAAATTCATCAGGACACCGATCCGAAACATTCATCTTCGTACAAGAATATCGTACAAGAATGGCTTCTATATAATTGTCAGAGAGAATGCGGAATTCGAAATCACCCAATTTCCAATAAAAATGAGCTCAAAAGCGGTGGTGGTAGAGTGGCAGAAAATTAGCCAATAATAAAAGCCTATCAAATAATGAACTATGAGAATAATCTATTATTTTAAAGTTTCATTAAAATTACGTAAGAACATAATTTTTATTGGGATGTACCATTTGGCTTTGTAAAGTAATTTTCATTTTCTGTTTTTCTTAATGAATTAATTTAATTTTTTTTTTGTATAATAAACCGCCAGAAATCTTTGTTCTATACAAAAAATTACAAATATTTTATATATAATACATATTATATATTAATAGTATATACGCTGTATCAAAAAATTGTCCGTACAGCACTCGGTTAAAGAAACATTGATAAAAAAAGAAATACAAACCAAACAAAAAATTCAGTTTTTATTTTTTTTAAACTCCAATTACATTTAAGAACCTAAAAATGATAATAATCATGATATAAATTAATTTAGTTTTACGTTTGATATGATTTACTATTTAAACGACCTAAACTGAAGTCAAATAATTGTCCGTACCGTACACACAAAGAAGTCGAGGGAATTGAAGGAAAAACAAATTAGGTCTATGTAGTATTTAGTGGTGTAACCTATTCATGCAATGACACTTTGTAACCTTCTTTTGATTGAGAAAGCCAACTTTTGAGATAGTGGGCAATTTTTGAGATAGTGTATATATGTATATTAAAAATATTTAAATTGTTTAATTAAGTATTTAATTTTATAATATTTGTTATTTCTCAAATTACTCTAAAATTAATATTCATAATTTGAAATGTTAAAATGAATAAATTGTTAATTGTTTGAAAGTTATATGTGGTTAAATGACCGACAGCAATAATTGAATTAAGAATTTTAAACAAATAAAATAAATAAATTAGCCAAAAAATCGTAAGTTTTTATGTTTAACCTGGCAAGTTCGTTGTTTCCGCCAGAAGTTGAACATTTCAAACTTGGTCTCATTAAATAAAAATGCGATGTTGAAAAAGTTGTTGATGTGTAAAATAATTAAAAAGGGGTGGAAATGGAGTATGTTTTCCCATCTCGCAGTGTAAATTTTACAATACTTTTTTTCGTAATCTATGGCCCAACATCTAAAGGGATAAAAAAAAACAATCATAAACGATTTCCCATTTTGTAACTTTTCTACACATTAACTCAGCTGTACTTTTCTCTAAAATAAAAATTTAAAAAAAATTGTATTCAAATAAAAAGCTTATTTTATTTAATTTATTTAAAATAAAAAAATTCTAAAATATTGATTCATTCTTTACAAACGGTAGGGTTACGGTAGAATACAAATTTAGCCTGCGCAAACCATTTTGATGCAAGGAAAAATAAACAAAATTTCATAAAAGTAGACAAATTTAGATAAAAACATGAATGAAATATTTTCTACGTTTTCATTCATAAATAATTATGTAGTTCGATACAGAAAAAACCTTTCGATTTAATTGCATTAGCTATGCTATTGGAATATAAAAAATCATAATACATAAACAAAACTATATCTACATAAGGTACATCTTCAAACCAAATGGGGATGTATGTGGCTATTTACATAAAAACCAAAAATACAAAAAAACGAAACAAAGTGAAAACGAATGAAATGAGAAATTGAGAATATGCTTTACAGTGAAGGGAATTATATTCCATTTTCAATACAAAATTTCATATAGTATTTAAATGAATTTGTTTCCCTTACTAGACATCTAATGTTAGTACCAGAAAATAATATTTATAGAGTGTCGCTAGCTTCGCGCTGGCTTATAATTTTATTTTGGTTTGACTGTTCTTATACTTTGGTATTTTGTGTTTTGGATAAATTCATATAGAGTTTTAGCATAAAATAAAGAATAATACTTTGGTATTTTGTGGTTTTAGTTATCGTGGTTGATAATAAAACTGTAAGAAATGTGCACCATCTATCGAAAAGTTAATTAATATTAAAAAGTTCAAAGCTTAAAGTAAAATAAATAGTATTCGTCTAAGTTACAAACCATGTTTACATAATATACATAAACTTTGAAATGTGACATCTATAGGTAAAGTTTTAAAAAGTAACAATATACAGTTGAATACCTGATTTTGGATAAATTCATATAGAGTTTTAGTTATCGTGGTTGATAATAAAACTGTAAGAAATGTGCACCATCTATCGAAAAGTTAATTAATATTAAAAAGTTCAAAGCTTAAAGTTTATGACTGTGCTGCCATCTAACAAAATGTCTTAAAAAAATATTGTACAGTTAATGTACAGTTGAACAACGGATTTTTAATAAAATTATATACTTACGTTTACATTTTATATAGAGATTTAATTATCGTGGTTCTACTGTAATCTTCATATAAAAAAACATATGTAATCGTTTGTATTGTTGTAATTTACATATAAAAATTCACCCCATTTGGGGTGGGCTGGAACCACCCACTTTACACTACTTACCTGTATAATTTTGCTCTAAACTCTTCATCTATGAATGCTGCACGGAACAAAATAAACTGGTTCTCAGCTAAGAAAACGGACTTTTAATTCAAGAAAATGTACTTTTTCTTGATTTAAAAGCTAATTTTTTTATTTTTTTCGATTTTTTCTTCATTTCAAGAAACACAATTCTTACATGAAGAAAAACTCGATAGAAATAAGAAAATTAGCTCTTAAATCAAGAAAAAGTAAATTTTCGAGAATTGAAAGTCCGTTTTCTTAGCTGAGGACCAGTTTATTTTTTTCCGTGTGCTGCTCTCAACCCCTGTAACAACAAATGGTGCTGATGGAGTGACACGTGCATCGGGTAGATTTCCCATCATTTGATAACGTATAGGCGGGTTCACCTTGAAACAGGTTATGCATTCATAAACTGTTTCTTTTGCTATAATTTTTGAACTAGGTACCCAATACTTCTTACGAACAAGACTCACTAACAACTGAATACCTGCATTCACCTTCTTTTCATGAAAATGTCTAAAAATCAAAAACGCTACATGATGTTTTTTGGGCATTAATATTTGATGTTTGGAATTATACGATATATTTGCATTGGCAATTCGTCCTCCTACTCTCATTATCCCTTGAGTATCCATGAATGGACATAAACTGCATAAATCACTCTTACGATGAACCGGTAATTTTGATTGGTTCTAATAATTACTAATGTGGCATTCTCAATCTCCTCAACCGACAACTCGTCTTCTCGTTTATCTAAAGGATGCTGACATTTTTTTATAAATCTAGTACACCACGCAATTACTCTAACAGTCTTAAGAAAGCTACTGAACTTATGCTAGGGTAACAATGACACTTCACGTGATAACATCACCTTTGACTCTGATTTCAATTCCGTCGAATAACGCTCATGATCACTCTTTTCGCTATAGGGCGAAATTCGCCGTGTGCAGCCTTCAAAAATGATGAGCCTTCCCACCACATTGAAGAGAATTCTAATTCCTTTGAGTACACTCCCCGAGAAACCCGATCAGCAGGATTTTGTTCTTCAGCCACATGGCACCACATGTACGATGATGTCAACTTTTGAATTTGATCTACACGATTCGCAACAAATTGACGCAACTTGTGCGTTCTTGTATTAATCCACGACAGAGCAATAGTGGAATCAGACCATAATACAACTTGGTACCTACTAATTCCGATAACAACACACAGCCCAATAACTCCATTCTTGGAATGGTTACACCAGATAGCGGGGCCACTCGACTTATTGCACACAATAATCTCACCATGACATTTTCATGATCCTTGCTTCTTATATGTATAAACACATGCACTACAAGATGCTTCCGCGAATCCGTGTAACTGTGCTATTTGATAATTTGAGATCAGCACGTGACGAGGTGTGCTAACATTGTTCAAACTTGATAATTGGGACCTAAATAACACCCACTTTTTTCTAATCTCATCTCCTACGTCTACATCCCAGTCTGTACCCTGAATCCATATGCCCTGCATGATTAATTTTGCTGTTATGACTACTGGTGCTATTAGTCCCAACGGATCGAATAACTTTGAGATCTCTGACAGTGACAACACTTTTCTCTTTGTCAACACCTGTGACTCCACTAATTCTTGGATATTAAAAAAAACCGATCCTTCTTTGGGGCCTTTATGGACTCTCCCATACTAAATGAATTATTTAATACCTCGCGATCCTCTACTAAAATGCTATCCAAGACGTCTGCGTTGTTCGCGCACCATTTATGTATGTGCATTCCTGCACCTTTTAATAATTGTTTTAACTCCGACACCAATTCGATTGCATCTTCAAGAGAATCTGATCCTGTGAGACAGTCGTCGGCATAAAACTATTTCTTTAACACTTCTGATGACCGAGGAAACCGTACATTCTCCTCCTGGGCCAGTTGTTGAAGCACCTTAGTAGCCAAATATGGTGCCTTTGTCCCATACGTCACTGTATTTAACTCGTAACACGCGATGGGTTCCTGATCTGATTCTCTCCATAAAATTCTTTGCAGCAACCTCTGAGATGGTTTCACCTTCACTTGGCGATACATTTTTGCAATGTCCGCTGTTAGAACATATCGATGCTTTCTAAAACGTATCATTATCTCTCACAATTCGCTTTATACAGCTGGGCCCATACATAACACATCATTTAACGACAGACCAGACGATGACTTAGATGAAGCGTCGAATACTACTCGACATTTGGTGGTGGTACTTAATGGTTTTAAAACTGCATGATGAGGCAAATAGTATGTCAACTCATCGGACCTCTCACCTCTCTGTCTCTAAAATTCTATTCATGTGACCCAACTTTTCGTATTCCTCCATGAATTGACAATATTGGATTTTTAATTGATTATCCGCACTGAATCGTTTTTCCAAACAAAGGAACTTTCTCAAAGCTATTTCTCGTGATTCCCCTAAATCTTTTGAATTGTTTTTTATGGGCAGTGAATAAACCACATACCGGCCAAAGTTATCACGAAAATGTGTTTTTTCGAAATGATTTTCACAATACTTTTCCTCACTAGACAGAAAACGATTCTTTGGAATATTCTCCAATTCCCAAAATTTCTTGATTGACTGATTTAATTCACTAAACTTTAATTCACCGCGGAGCTTCAATATATGCACCTGTCACTATAAAACCTAATTTCGATTATTGAAGAGTTGGTAATCCTGTTCTCAATTTTATAACGTTAGGAAGTAACACATCCCAAAATGTTTCAAGCCCGAGTAATACATCGATTGATCTTCCCGAATTAAATCCAGGATCTGCTAATTGAATTGAACTTGGAATTCCCCACTTAGCATATGAAAAATTATCAGATACTTAGAACTTGGATGTTATTTCTGGTACGACTGAAAATCGTAAATTGCACCTGTGATTGCGTAGTTCGAGATTGGATCACCGCCAACACTGCTTTGTCCACCTTCACAATGCCTCCATTCAATGTTTGAAGTTCCGAATTCAGAATTCAATTGCACGTGTTTTGAAAATGTTTCTGACATATAATTGTCAGAGCTCGCATTGTCCAATAATGATCGATCAATCGGATCACAGCAGTTGCGAATAGTGTCCTTTTGTCTTTAATTTCACACGCATGACCGACGTTGCACAATGCTGTGAATATGATGAAGTTTTTTTCGTTCCAGCTGATTTTGACTCCTGAGGAGCACTTGTCGACCCCTGCTGAATTTCTTTCCCTGTTTTTAAGGAAAATGCAATAATGTATGATGTGGCCTTAAGCACACTTTGCCCTTCTGTGATGAACAATCCTTTAATAAATGTCCGCTTCTCAAACAATTCATGCAACGTCTTTTTTCCATGATTAGATCCGACCAGGTGTCATAGCCAAAAACTTCGCGCATACAAACAAGGCATGAGCCTCCTCACCACATACGTCACAAGAAGCACTATTCGCACTCAACTTTGAACCGCTCCTTTCAATTTCGGACGACACAACAAAGGTTTTTGCTCTAGAAGGAATTGATTGACGCCCTACTGATATTCTGTCAGATTCTACATGGGACACTTGTAACACTCTGCATTCCTCGTCAATTGTTTAATATGAGAATCAATTATTATGCGTTTATCGTCATACCGCTTCACTAACTCTGCCCATGCCAATTGATAGGCTTTATAGCTGACAACGTAATGTGCCCTTTTGTCGCCATTGGCTCACTCACTAACCAATTATCTAAATATGTAAATTTTAACACCGGTGGCACATTTGGATTGTTATGAACGATTAATAAATATTTTTCTTTGAATACTAACCATTTAGAGAGACTACCGTCGAATGGCGCAACCTTTAAATCTGGCAAACTAACAGAAACTCCCGGCATCTGGCTATCAACTGACGCAACAACTCCAGAACGACCTTCCCAAACAAGTTTTAAAAGACTTTTTTCGGCAGAATTGCGTGGTGGTCGTTACAAAAGTAAAAAGAGCAGTGAATGCGAAAGAAAAAGTTCTCAATTGGCTCAAGATTTAATTTTTAATGTTTTACGTGGAAAAATTAAAAGTATAGGTAGTAAACATATTACACTAGCTATGACGCTAAAGTGTATAACGAGTTCTCGAAAATTTGTTGAGATCATAAATAGATGTGGTCACTGCAGCAGCTACCATATGATTGAGGAATTAGAAACAGAGGCTACATTTTCATCTTCCAGTCAATCCACATTATGTCATGAAAGTACTGTTACAGGTAAAAACACATTACACGACACTGTTGGTATAATTTACCAAAATATGCCTCCAGTGTCCAGTAGACAATATAGAAGACGATATCTTAGAACTTAGATGAAATGCAAAAAGATATATCGGATAATGACGAAGAAGTAAATGAAACTGCAAAAATTTTTAGCAATAAACGAATGAGAAACAGACGATGAAAGTTTGATGCAATTACTCCCGAGTTGGATTCATATTGTAGAAAAATATGAATGGCAGAAAGGTTATTACCACCTTAAGATGAGCGACGTTCGATAATTCCAGAATCCTTACAATTAATAAAAAATGTTGATATACTTTGGATGCCTGTCACATCCCACTCCGATGTGGGTTGGCTTTAATAGCAAGTTTATACAAGGCTTTAATACCTCTAAACACAAAATTTGTTATCTAACGCCTCAATGAATCACCTACTTCTAAAAATCTTATTCTCGAAGCACTGAAAGAAATCCAAAAAATCGCTGAAGTAGTATAGCAGTCTCATATTGAAGTTACATACTATTTAGCTATCGCTAAAGTTGCGATGCAAATTCAATCTAGTGAGCAGCCAATATTTGGTAACATACATATTTATTCATTTAGGATCTTTCCATATTATGCTTCCACATTTCAAAGCGGTATGTAAATTTATAGCAGAATATGGACTAATGAATATTGCTGTTGAAAGTGAAATATGTAATAGCAAATGAATCTGTTGATTCAATCCTTTCAGGCAAGCACTTCAATATATGTCGGAGATCGGCCTCCCCCTTGTCAATAGAATTTTTTTTTTATGTCAAGGCCTCCCCCTTGTCAATGGAAAACATATTTTTTTATGTCAAGGCCTCCCCCTTGTCTATATAGAAAAAATATTTTTTTATGTCAAGGCCTCCCCCTTGTCAATAGAAAAAATATTTTTTTATGTCAAGGCCTCCCCCTTGTCAATAGAAAAAATATTTTTTTATGTCAAGGCCTCCCACTTGTCAATAGAAAAAATATTTTTTTATGTCAAGGCCTCCCCCTTGTCAATAGAAAAAATATTTTTTTATGTCAAGGCCTCCCCCTTGTCAATAGAAAACAATATTTTTTTATGTCAAGGCCTCCCCCTTGTCAATAGAAAAAATATTTTTTATGTCAAGGCCTCCCCCCTGTCAATAGAAAAAATATTTTTTTATGTCAAGGCCTCCCCCTTGTCAATAGAAAAAATATTTTTTTATGTCAAGGCCTCCCCCTTGTCAATAGAAAAAATATTTTTGTATGTCAAGGCCTCCCCCTTGTCAATAGAAAAAATATTTTTTTATGTCAAGGCCTCCCCCTTGTCAATAGAAAAAATATTTTTTTATGTCAAGGCCTCCCCCTTGTCAATAGAAAAAATATTTTTTTATGTCAAGGCCTCCCCCTTGTCAATAGAAAAAATATTTTTTTATGTCAAGGCCTCCCCCTTGTCAATAGAAAAAATATTTTTTTATGTCAAGGCCTCCCCCTTGTCAATAGAAAAAATATTTTTATATATCAAGGCCTCCCCCTTGTCAATAGAAAAAATATTTTTTTATGTCAAGGCCTCCCCCTTGTCAATAGAAAAAATATTTTTTTATGTCAAGGCCTCCCCCTTGTCAATAGAAAAAATATTTTTTTATGTCAAGACCTCCCCCTTGTCAAAAGAAAACATATTTTTGTATGTCAAGGCCCATTCCTTGTCAAATTCCTTTTTTTATGTCAAGGCCTCCCCCTTGTCAATAGAAAAAATATTTTTTTTATGTCAAGGCCTCCCCCTTGTCAATAGAAAAAATATTTTTTTATGTCAAGGCCTCCCCTTGTCAATAGAAAAAATATTTTTTTATGTCAAGGCCTCCCCCTTGTCAATAGAAAAAATATTTTTTTATGTCAAGGCCTCCCTTTTGTCAATAGAAAAAATATTTTTTTATGTCAAGGCCTCCCCCTTGTCAATAGAAAAAATATTTTTTTATGTCAAGGCCTCCCCCTTGTCAATAGAAAAAATATTTTTTTATGTCAAGGCCTCCCCCTTGTCAATAGAAAATATATTTTTTTATGTCAAGGCCTCCCCCTTGTCAATAGAAAAAATATTTTTTTATGTCAAGGCCTCCCCCTTGTCAATAGAAAAAATATTTTTTTATGTCAAGGCCTCCCCCTTGTCAATAGAAAAAATATTTTTTTATGTCAAGGCCTCCCCCTTGTCAATAGAAAAAATATTTTTTTATGTCAAGGCCTCCCCCTTGTCAATAGAAAAAATATTTTTATTATGTCAAGGCCTCCCCCTTGTCAATAGAAAAAATATTTTTTTATGTCAAGGCCCCCCTTGTCAATAGAAAAAATATTTTTTTATGTCAAGGCCTCCCCCTTGTCAATAGCAAAATATTTTTTTATGTCAAGGCCTCCCCCTTGTCAATAGAAAAATATTTTTGTATGTCAAGGCCTCCCCCTTGTCAATAGAAAAAATATTTTTTTATGTCAAGGCCTCCCCCTTGTCAATAGAAAAAATATTTTTTTATGTCAAGGCCTCCCCCTTGTCAATAGAAAAAAATTTTTTTTATGTCAAGGCCTCCCCCTTGTCAATAGAAAAAATATTTTTTTATGTCAAGGCCTCCCCCTTGTCAATAGAAAAAATATTTTTTTATGTCAAGGCCTCCCCCTTGTCAATAGAAAAAATATTTTTTTATGTCAAGGCCTCCCCATTGTCAATAGAAAATATATTTTTTTTATGTCAAGGCCTCCCCCTTGTCAATAGAAAAAATATTTTTTATGTCAAGGCCTCCCCCCTGTCAATAGAAAAAATATTTTTTTTATGTCAAGGCCTCCCCCTTGTCAATAGAAAAAATATTTTTTTATGTCAAGGCCTCCCCCTTGTCAATAGAAAAAATATTTTTTTTATGTCAAGGCCTCCCCCTTGTCAATAGAAAAAATATTTTTTTATGTCAAGGCCTCCCCCTTGTCAATAGAAAACATATTTTTTTATGTCAAGGCCTCCCCTTGTCAATAGAAAAAATATTTTTGTATGTCAAGGCCTCCCCCTTGTCAATAGAAAAAATATTTTTTTATGTCAAGGCCTCCCCCTTGTCAATAGAAAAAATATTTTTGTATGTCAAGGCCTCCCCCTTGTCAATAGAAAAAATATTTTTTTATGTCAAGGCCTCCCCCTTGTCAATAGAAAAAATATTTTTGTATGTCAAGGCCTCCCCCTTGTCAATAGAAAAAATATTTTTTTATGTCAAGGCCTCCCCCTTGTCAATAGAAAAAATATTTTTGTATGTCAAGGCCTCCCCCTTGTCAATAGAAAAAATATTTTTTTATGTCAAGGCCTCCCCCTTGTCAATAGAAAAAATATTTTTGTATGTCAAGGCCTCCCCCTTGTCAATAGAAAAAATATTTTTTTATGTCAAGGCCTCCCCCCTGTCAATAGAAAAAATATTTTTTTATGTCAAGGCCTCCTCCTTGTCAATAGAAAAAATATTTTTTTATGTCAAGGCCTCCCCCTTGTCAATAGAAAAAATATTTTTTTATGTCAAGGCCTCCCCCTTGTCAATAGAAAAAATATTTTTTATGTCAAGGCCTCCCCCCTGTCAATAGAAAAAATATTTTTTTATGTCAAGGCCTCCCCCTTGTCAATAGAAAAAATATTTTTTTATGTCAAGGCCTCCCACTTGTCAATAGAAAAAATATTTTTTTATGTCAAGGCCTCCCCCTTGTCAATAGAAAAAATATTTTTTTATGTCAAGGCCTCCCCCTTGTCAATAGAAAAAATATTTTTTTATGTCAAGGCCTCCCCCTTGTCAATAGAAAAAATATTTTTTTATGTCAAGGCCTCCCCCTTGTCAATAGAAAAAATATTTTTATTATGTCAAGGCCTCCCCCTTGTCAATAGAAAAAATATTTTTTTATGTCAAGGCCCCCCTTGTCAATAGAAAAAATATTTTTTTATGTCAAGGCCTCCCCCTTGTCAATAGAAAAAATATTTTTTTATGTCAAGGCCTCCCCCTTGTCAATAGAAAAATATTTTTGTATGTCAAGGCCTCCCCCTTGTCAATAGAAAAAATATTTTTTTATGTCAAGGCCTCCCCCTTGTCAATAGAAAAAATATTTTTTTATGTCAAGGCCTCCCCCTTGTCAATAGAAAAAAATATTTTTTTATGTCAAGGCCTCCCCCTTGTCAATAGAAAAAATATTTTTTTATGTCAAGGCCTCCCCCTTGTCAATAGAAAACATATTTTTTTATGTCAAGGCCTCCCCTTGTCAATAGAAAAAATATTTTTGTATGTCAAGGCCTCCCCCTTGTCAATAGAAAAAATATTTTTTTATGTCAAGGCCTCCCACTTGTCAATAGAAAAAATATTTTTTTATGTCAAGGCCTCCCCCTTGTCAATAGAAAAAATATTTTTTTATGTCAAGGCCTCCCCCTTGTCAATAGAAAAAATATTTTTTTATGTCAAGGCCTCCCCCTTGTCAATAGAAAAAATATTTTTTTATGTCAAGGCCTCCCCCTTGTCAATAGAAAAAATATTTTTTTATGTCAAGGCCTCCCCCTTGTCAATAGAAAAAATATTTTTTTATGTCAAGGCCTCCCCCTTGTCAATAGAAAAAATATTTTTTTATGTCAAGGCCTCCCCCTTGTCAATAGAAAAAATATTTTTTTATGTCAAGGCCTCCCCCTTGTCAATAGAAAAAATATTTTTTTATGTCAAGGCCTCCCCCTTGTCAATAGAAAAAATATTTTTTTATGTCAAGGCCTCCCCCTTGTCAATAGAAAAAATATTTTTTTATGTCAAGGCCTCCCCCTTGTCAATAAAAAAAATATTTTTTTATGTCAAGGCCTCCCCCTTGTCAATAGAAAAAATATTTTTGTATGTCAAGGCCTCCCCCTTGTCAATAGAAAAAATATTTTTTTATGTCAAGGCCTCCCCCTTGTCAATAGAAAAAATATTTTTTTATGTCAAGGCCTCCCCCTTGTCAATAGAAAAAATATTTTTTTATGTCAAGGCCTCCCCCTTGTCAATAGAAAAAATATTTTTTTATGTCAAGGCCTCCCCCTTGTCAATAGAAAAAATATTTTTTTATGTCAAGGCCTCCCCCTTGTCAATAGAAAAAATATTTTTTTATGTCAAGGCCTCCCCCTTGTCAATAGAAAAAATATTTTTTTATGTCAAGGCCTCCCCCTTGTCAATAGAAAAAAATATTTTTTTATGTCAAGGCCTCCCCCTTGTCAATAGAAAAAATATTTTTTATGTCAAGGCCTCCCCCCTGTCAATAGAAAAAATATTTTTTTATGTCAAGGCCTCCCCCTTGTCAATAGAAAAAATATTTTTTTATGTCAAGGCCTCCCCCTTGTCAATAGAAAAAATATTTTTGTATGTCAAGGCCTCCCCCTTGTCAATAGAAAAAATATTTTTTTATGTCAAGGCCTCCCCCTTGTCAATAGAAAAAATATTTTTTTATGTCAAGGCCTCCCCCTTGTCAATAGAAAAAATATTTTTTTATGTCAAGGCCTCCCCCTTGTCAATAGAAAAAATATTTTTTTATGTCAAGGCCTCCCCCTTGTCAATAGAAAAAATATTTTTTTATGTCAAGGCCTCCCCTTGTCAATAGAAAAAATATTTTTTTATGTCAAGGCCTCCCCCTTGTCAATAGAAAAAATATTTTTGTATGTCAAGGCCTCCCCCTTGTCAATAGAAAAAATATTTTTTTATGTCAAGGCCTCCCCCTTGTCAATAGAAAAAATATTTTTTTATGTCAAGGCCTCCCCCTTGTCAATAGAAAAAATATTTTTTTATGTCAAGTCCTCCCCCTTGTCAATAGAAAACATATTTTTTTATGTCAAGGCCTCCCCCTTGTCAATAGAAAAAATATTTTTGTATGTAAAGGCCTTCCCCTTGTCAATAGAAAAAATATTTTTTTATGTCAAGGCCTCCCCCTTGTCAATAGAAAAAATATTTTTGTATGTCAAGGCCTCCCCCTTGTCAATAGAAAAAATATTTTTTTATGTCAAGGCCTCCCCCCTGTCAATAGAAAAAATATTTTTTTATGTCAAGGCCTCCTCCTTGTCAATAGAAAAAATATTTTTTTATGTCAAGGCCTCCCCCTTGTCAATAGAAAAAATATTTTTCTATGTCAAGGCCTCCCCCTTGTCAATAGAAAATATATTTTTTTATGTCAAGGCCTCCCCCTTGTCAATAGAAAAAATATTTTTTTATGTCAAGGCCTCCCCCTTGTCAATAGAAAAAATATTTTTTTATGTCAAGGCCTCCCCCTTGTCAATAGAAAAAATATTTTTTTATGTCAAGGCCTCCCCCTTGTCAATAGAAAAAATATTTCAATTCAAACAAATTCGGGGTGGTCGGTATCGTCTACACGGCCGTATGTGTTTTTGTGATAACGTTTATAAGATGTTGAGATTAATTATTTTAATTAAATATAACTTATCTGCCACAGGTTATCTACGCACAAATTGACACCAGAATGGCTCCCACCAGATAAAGCATTCCCCCGCTACAGTGCTACAGGTTCTTTATGCACAAATTTGCGTCAGAATTGCTCCGATCAGCAGAGGCATTCTCTCGCTACAGTGCCCTCAAGCATTATAAATCGCTATTTTGTAGTTTGTAATTTTAATTAAAATTTATGTATAGAGATTAATTATTTTAATTTAAAATAAATTAACCACCACTGTTTCATTATGAAAAAATTGGTACTAGAATTGCTCCGATCGGATGAGCCTTTTTCTCGCTAAAGTGGTTCGAGCATTTAAATCGCGCGAGATCAGAGGTTCGCGACGCGGCTTGCCTCCCCGCCTGATAACGTCATTGCGATAATATTGTTCGTGGGGCATTAGGCCTAAGGACCAACCTGAGAAATCATAAATTTAAATTAAAGCTAATGCTTACAGTTGATGAGTTTGCCCACTAATTGCACACGACCAAGGACAAAATTTCGTTTCAATTTTCTGAACAAGCGGTGTAAGACGTTATCACGTCAAAAAATATAAAAACACGAAACATTTTCCAGGAAAAAAATTAACTTTTCGGTTAAAAAAAAATATAATTATATCTATATATAGTAGGGTAAAGTGGGGCAGATTCGCCACTTTTTAGTAAAATCTCTGTAGAAAAATTATTATTGATATTTTTTTAAATCGGTAAACGGTAATAAATACTTACATACAGTGTGGTAGACTTCGTTTAAACGCACTATGTTTTTTTGAATATAGTTCTAAGAGTAAAGTGTTTTGATTTTTTTCAGGTAGTCTGAATTGTGTCTATCATCTTAAATCTGTTGCTAATATAAACAATTAGTAAACATTTTAATGGTTTACTTTAGTAAATTGAAAAATCTAAATTTCAGGTAGACATTCGTTTAAATGCACTTCTGATAATGTACTAAAATAAAAAACAAAATTGGCAATTTTTCATATAATATTTTATTTAATATTTGGTCTGGCCCCACCTTTCTGAATAACTTTGAAAATTCGAGTAGGCATTGAATTTTTAAAATTTTTGAGGGTATTCGGATCAATTGTGGTATAATTGAATTATATTGCTGTTCATTCCCATAAACTTTTCGGGGAGGGCCCTCTAAAGGTTTTCGATAGGATTGCAATCAGGACTGCAAGCTGGCCATTCAAGAAGGGGAATGATTTTCTCGAGAAGCCACTGTGTGGTTTCCTTCGAAGCATGGATTGAAGCATTGTCTTGTTGAAAATTATAATTTTCGTTGATGTTATTATCCAGATAATTTATCAAAACGTCGTCCAAAAGTTTGTTACGTTTTGGTGTGTTAAAGATTCGTTGTTAGAATCATATAGCAGCCCAGTTCAGGAATTAGTTTGGGAGACCTGGGATATAGGAAACGAACTGAACTCCAACTCACTTCAGTAACCAAGTTGCCCAAGTTATTCCTTGAAGTGGTTGAAGCTCAAGAACGCATCCGCACCCGGTCGTCGCAGTATCCCGATCCGATTACCACTTCCGTGCCGTACGTTACTGTGGACGAAACTCTTGAAGTGGTGATGGATGAACCAATCCTTGGCTGGACTTGCTTCCGTAAACAGAAAATCACATGACATCACTACGGATTTGTGTCTGACTAGCACAGTCTCTAGGGGTGGTTAGGTGATGCCGAACTGAGATATGAAATAAGCCGTTTTTTTTTCTCTTGCTCCTACTGACCATTCACTTTAGACACTCACCTGTTGTACACACACAACTTATCACCGCGACACTTAATCATTCCCTGAAAGGAAAAATTACTAAAAACTCATACCAATTTTATATAACATTATAAATAATATTTATTAAATTTTAAAGGTACAGTTTTTTTTGTTATTTATATTGATTTGGTACGCGATGACCGAGGCGTAATAGGCATAAACAAGAAACAAATTTCTTTCGCCAAGGACACCAGCCAACACGTACTCAGCACTATGTGGTACACGTTAGTTTCTATGGATGATCCGCGGGCGAAGAGCTCTACTACCATGGATCAGATCACTGTAATTAAAATAAAAAAAAACAAGCAAACACGTACAAAAAAAATATTCGCCACATGAAAATAAAAGTGCTTTATACGGGTTAGTAGTTACCTACACGAATCCACTTAATTGCTTACCCTTCTTAAGCTCTCCGGACCGTCGCGTCGCTTGTTCGATGTCAGCTCTCAGTTGCAGGAAATCTAATTGCGTCTAATCCAAATCGTCTAGGATCGTCTCGGCTTTCGGTAGCTGGTGATGAGATTGATTCTCGGGTAATTGGTTCCTATGCCCCAGATGACCGCTTCCCGTAGTTTGTGCTTGATGGCTTCAATATATTTATTGAAGTTTCGTCTTTGTTTTTGTTTTGTCTCTTTTGTTTCTTTTTGTTTTAATATCCGGAACGTATGGTTTGAGTACGATATTAACCCTTAAGGGACACACTATCAAAAAGTTACGTAAGAGACACACTGGGTGATTTTTACCCAGCGATACTTTGAAAGCTTATATCTCGTGATCAAATTGATCAAATTCAATCAATTTTTTTTCAAATAATAGAAAATTTTTTCAAGAACATAAAAACATAATTTTGTTGCGAAAAATTAAATAGGTGCAAAAATATTCACAAAAAACTAACGGAACTTTTTTTAAAAATCGTCATTTTTTAAAATGCTTATATTTCTATCAAAAATTAATATTTTGACACTCTGTAGGTGACCGATGAAAAGCTAAAGAGTTGAACCTTAAGGTGGTACTATGAGTTTTTCCATCCATTGCAAAAACTATATTTTTTTTGCAAATCGAAAATAGGAGTTTTTTGGAAACATCAAAATAGAGGTAAAATCTAAAAGTTGGGTATTTTGCGTGAAAAAAACGTTTTTGGAATTAATAATCGATATCCCCCCTTAGACTAGATACAGTGCGCTTATAGAAGCCGAGCAGTGAGCGTCGTAAAAAAAGATACGGGTAAAAATTACCCAGTGTGTCTCTAACGTCAGACAAACATGTTCATTTCAAAAATTCTTTTTTGTTAAATATCGTGTGTTTGTGTTAAACATATAGGAGTATAATTTTTATCTATTTGAACTAAAATATGTATATACAGAGAAACCTCACTATAACGGACATCGACGGGACCAAAAAAGTTGTCTATTGAGGTGAGGTGCTTGAACTGAGGATTTGTGATTTTTTTTATAAGAATTTTATTGGGATTCGATTTCTTATCCGATTTTAATGAAATTCAGCATACCCAATGTAAATAGGATTCTTAAATGATTTTTAGATAAAGTTCTGGAATATGGCCAGTTAGGAAGAAACTTGGCCATTTCTTATCCGATCTTGATGAAATTCTTAATTGAATTAAGTTCTGGAATATGGCCAATTAAGATGGAACTTGACCATTTCTTATGCGTTCTTGATGAAATTCAGCATTTTGTTGATGCTGACGATGGAAATGGGATTCCAAAATGATTTTTAGATGAAGTTCTGGAATATGGCCAATTAAAATGGAACTTGGCTATTTCTTATCCGATCTTGATAAAATTCCGCAAGTACGATGGGAATGGGATTCTAAAAAGATTTTCTTAGCTGATTTTGATGAAATGTGATAAGGGATTTCAAAACGAGCTTTATACGAAGTTCTGGAATATGGCCAATTAGGAAGGAACTTGGCAATTTCTTATCCGATTTTAAAGAAATTCGGGAAGTAGGATGGAAATAGGACTCTAAAATTTTATGTATATAGAACCCCATTTCCATAGTACATGCTGACTTACATCAAAACCGGATTAAAAAACGCCAAGTGCCTTCCCAATTGATCATATTCCAGCATTTCGTTTAAAACTCGTTAGAGAATTTCCATTTCAGTTCCTTCATAATAGGCCATATTCCAAAACTTTACCTAAAAATCATTTTATAATCCCATTTCCATCGAACTTGAATTTCATCAAAATCGGATTAGAAATAGCCAAGTTCCTTCCTAATAGGCCATATTCCAGAATGGAAATCATTTGAGAGTCCCATTTCCGTCGTGCATGCTGAATTTCATCGAGATCGGATGAGAAATTGCCAAGTTCCATCCTAATTGGCCATATTTCAGAACTTCATCTAAAAATCATTTGAGAATCCCATTTCCATGGTACATGCTGAAATTCTTTAAAATCAGATGAGAAATGGCCCAGTTCTTTCCTTGTTGGCCATATTCCAGAACTTCATCAAAAACTCGTTTGAGAATCTCATTTCCATCATGCTGGATTTTATCAAAATCGGATAAGAAATGGCCAAGTTCCATTCTTAATGGCCGTATTCCAGAATTTTATCTGAAAATCATTTGAGTATTTCATCAAAATCGGATAAGAAATGGCTAAATTTCTTCCTAACTGGCCATATTCCAGAACTTTATGCAAAAGAATCCCAATCCCATTGGGAATGCTGAATTTCATTAAAATCGGATAAGAAATAGAATCCCAACCACAAATCCTCAGTTCAAGGGACACCTCACTTCAATGGACAACTTTTTGGTCCGGTCGATGTCCATTGTAGAGTAGTGAGATTTCTCTGTAGGTATATACATATACATATTTTAGTTCAAATAGACAAAAATTATATAAGTTTAACACAAACACACAATATTTAACAAAAAGATTTTTTTAAATGAGACGTTTTTCTAACGTAAGAGACACACTGGGTGATTTTTACCCATACCTGTTTTTACGACGTTCATTGCTCAGCTTCTATAAACGCACTGTATCTGTCCTAAGGTGAGATATTAGTGGACATTTCAAACTTCCCTAATCCACTAGCCCGATGGTCCAAGGACCACGCGTTTTAAAATGGCGCGCGTTAATAAAAAAGACCTGGGTTAATTTAACCCAGTGTGTCTCTTAAGGGTTAACACCATACCCCGCAACAGGTAAATAAACCAAAAATTGCTTCACCTCATGGTGGTTAACACAAAAAAAATGTTTTATTTTGTAAATTAATTTACTATGGCATAGCGTGTCGCTTAACTAGAGGGTGCTTCCCGGGAATTCCCGGGAACCATTTCTCGGGAATTTTACATATTTTATCAAACCCGATTCCCGGAATTTTCAAATTAAAATTCCCGGGAATTTGGGAAAAAATTAAAAAAATTCAAATATAAAAAGTAAATATGTATCAATAATATTCCGGGATACGTTGTAGTGTGAACGCCACATTAAATATACTCACCGATTTGTAATAGAAAAATAGAAACATCGTTGTGGTACAGTCGGATAAAACAAATTGCACTGTGTTGATGTATGCGAGTGAATATGATACAAAAGTTAAAGGATTGCTTACTGATACTAACACATATGAGATCATTATACAGGGTGATCCAACCGAAAAATTACAACGTGTGAACAACCAAAATATTTTGGAATTATATAAGAAAAATGTGTTTGATTTATCAGTAAAGAGTTCTTTAATTAATTATAATACTACGGCACCTAAACTCTATGCTTTGCCGAAGACGCATAAGGAGGGCATGCCCATGAGACCCGTGATTGCATCTGTCAACACACCTTCATCACGGTTATCCAAATATTTGGCTGTTATTCTCAAGAAAATGTTGATTGGTGATGAGTTTAATGTGGTCAATTCATACGATTTTAGAGACAAAGTATCTGCAATTACATTTGATGAGGTAGACCGGATGGTTAGTTTTGATGTGGTGTCACTTTTCACCAATATCCCGGTGGATCTGGCTATGAATATCATTGCTGACAAATGGGGTTTACTGAGCCAACATACAGTAATTGGTAGGGATATGTTTTTCAAATTGTTGAAATTCTGTCTGGTGGATGCTAATTATTTTGTGTATAACTCAGTGTACTATAGACAAATTTTTGGTATGCCTATGGGTAATCCTCTGTCGAGTGTGATAGCTGATACAGTAACGCAAAATTTATTAAATACAACTATATCCAGTTTACCATACAGACCGAAATTATTAGTCAAATATGTTGATGACATTTTTTCGGTTTTACTGGTACACATGATTGATGTGACTTTGAGCGCTTTGAATTCGTTTCACAACAAGTTGAGATTCACAGTCGAGTATGAGCAAAATAACGAACTGCCCTTTTTGGACGTCTTGGTTAAGCGTGGGATAGATGGTGTCGTGACTACGGATTGGTACCAAAAAAACATCGCCTCGGGACGTTTGTTAAACTACTATTCCAACCATCCTATTATACATAAACGAAACACTGCATACAATTTAACACACCGTGTACTAACGTTGAGTTCGGTTTGTTACCACAAGAAAAATATTCAAAAAATTTTCCATATTTTAAAAATGAACAGCTACCCGATTTGGTTTGTAAAACGTACAGTTAATTCTTTTTTACAAAAAAGAGGTAATGAAACATTGCAAACTGGGAATATACAAAACGCTGAAATAACACATTCACACACACTAAATAGAAAATACAAGAGTTTGATATACATAGAAGGTCTTTCGAAAAAAATAAATAAAATTACACAAACATATACAGAAGACGTGCAAATTGCGCATAGGAGTAATGGGTGCCTACGCAACATTTATACAAAATTAAAAGATAAGATTATGGATAAACGAACAAACGTCATTTATCAAATTCCTTGCCTCGGTAATGGTGCTCGTGATGATACCTGTGATCTATCTTATGTTGGACAAACCAGTCAATGTCTAAAAAAAAGGATAAATAATCATAAGAACGACATAAAAAAACCACTAATCGAAATGGAAAACAAAACTGCGGTCGTTCAACATTTCCACGAAAAGGGTCATTACCCTGATTTCAATAATACCAAAATATTGGATACACAAAACCACTACGGTAAACGGCTTACAACCGAAGCTTTACATATATACACACACACAAAACTTACAATAAAAGGCGTGATGTTGATGATATTTCCCCAGTGTTTTGGGCAATAGTTGACGATAACAAATATAACAGAAAGAGAAGACACGAAGCTGTACACAACCACACACTCCAGGATGAAGACATCTTTACAAATCGACGGAAACGTGGAGTTTGACATAAAAATAATAGTAATGGAAATAAAATCAATTGCTCTACTTATGTACTACTGTGTAGAAATGACAAAAATTTTGTGGTTCGTCCATTTTGTTGTTTTTCTGGACAAAGCATTTTTTCTTGCCATAGTTTTTTAAATAATTTTTTCAAAATGTTTCTTGTAATAATGTTTATTGATTATTAGCTGATACAAATTTCTTTGTTTTGTTTTACATTAAGTGTAAGTAATTTTTTAGACTCTTGATTATCGAAATTGTTGTTATTAGTTTTTTTGTTCACTATATAGCCCCTGAAGATGACAAATAAAATTTTGTCGAAACGTTGGGCGAAATATTAAAATTTTTGGAAAACGGACTGCTGTAGTTTTTCTTTTTTATTATTGGACTGATAAGCCTATTATACTTCGTATATTAAATTTACTGTTTGACTGCAAAACAAGGTGTAACAGCGCAGAAACAAAGATCGTCCATTTTCTGAAATTAAGTGACTGTGTTGTAAAACCCTAAACGATCTGAGTTTGTCTAATTCTATTCAGATAAGAACTCGGAGAGATTACAAACATTATTAAACTTTTGGCTCCAATAAAATTAAATGTTGAACACTTGACCGACAAAATTAAATTTTAATTGTTGTGCTACATCTAGTGTAGTCAAACTATTTATTCGTCTAACGAATAACGATAGGCAATACATTTTTTTTGTCAAATTGTCACGTAACCTAAAGCTTAAAACGAAGAATTACAGAGCGAAGAAACCGAAACCCGATTGAAATGATTTCGAATCAGAAAATTTGACTGATTATTTGGCAGCAGTAGGAAACTCATCTTTAACATGCCAGTGGTTGCGAAAGAAATAGATAATCTGGTAAGGTGGCCTCAAACTAATCAAGTTTTTTGGAGGCGTTGAAGTAAACTTCAGTAAGAAGCGACACGTTTGTTTTCAAATTTATCGAACTTTTGTAGTAAGAAACGGAGTGGTCTAAGTAACAAATCTTTTATCGCAATGTGTTTGTGATAATTCGATGAATAATAAAAGAAAATATTTCAACTGAAACTGCTGTTTTTAGTGAGTTTTACATACAATTTTTGTGAATTGACAAGGAAATTGGTTTTTTTTTAATTCCCGGGATCCCGAGAATTCCCGGGATTAAAGAATTTTCCGCATTTGTCGGGAATTAGCACCCTCTACGCATAACTGTTTCTTTGAGTTAGTGCATTTAATTTCATCGAAATAGTTTAATTTTATGAATTTATAGTTGGAATAGTTTTTTAGTTAGTTCTTTTAAAATAGAATGAATAACATATCCAGATCTAAACATTACAGGATTATTTCTGATATGGCCGAAAGTAGCTTAAATGATGAATTAAATTTTCAATTAAATAACTTTGAATCGTTGGTTAATTAATTATTACTTTGGTTAATTAATTGCGCTTATTCATGTGTTCTATTCATTTATATTTGATATTTCATTCAAAATATTTAACAGCAATAATAAATAATGTACTTACGAATAATATCTCACGAGTAGTTTCTGCATATTAATTAAATTATTATATTTTAAAAGAACCGCAATGACGTCGTCTGACGAAAATGGTAAGGATTTATCGATAGTTAACAAATTTTAATACTTTTTTCTCAATCGTCATTAATTAATATAAACTTAAATCATACTCGGAAAAAAGTGGATTTTGTAACTACGGATAATGTGAAAAAACTAAAGCTAATCAGAGTTCATAGGAATTTAGGAAATCTTCACAACAACACTGTTCTTAAACAACCAAAAACGAGCTTTTCTTAATCGCAGACTTCTATAATAAATGGTAATAATATACATATTTTGTATGTATGCGTGGTAGAAGAAACAGCTAACATTAATTTGATAAACCGCAATCGCCCCCTATTATCATCCATTCTGAGTTAAATACAGAACAACTTATTGAGCAAATGGGACGAAATACACCATTGGTTTCACACAGATCTAGCAAAACCTATCCTGGGCATGTGGAACGCCTTTCTTGTAAGTATATAATTATAAAAAAACAATTAATTAATTGAATTGAATTACCTAATATTATTAATTATTTGAAATCTGTTCGTACCGCTGACACCTTACCAAATTGTATTAAAATTTCAGGTGACCTTGAACAAATAACCGCAAACCATCATACAAGTAATAGTAATACTCAAAGTAACAGATAATACCCAGCAAATTTTTTGTCTTAGGTAATGTGTCTTCTGTTTGTCTTAAGCCGCGTACACATTGAGCGAACGAACACCGAATTTGAAGCGAACAGCGAACACCGAACGCAAATTCGCTTAATGTGTACTATGACGTAACAGCGAACCGAATGTTCGATTCGCATTCGCTCCAAGAGCGGAACATCAAAGGAAATTGATGTTCAGTATGAACGATAAAAACGCAAAAACAATACAACGAACGACGAACACAAATAAGTTTTTCTCAAATCGGATAAAATACGTCAGTTTTCTGGTTTGTTATCTGTCAGCAAAATGAAGTATTCCACGACACTACATCGTTGCTAGGCAACTTACTAAAAACAGTACTGGAAAGTATTCCTTGCCTAGGCAGAGAATACTTTCTAGTACTGATTATCATCTGTTTTTAAGAAATACATGATATAATGTATAATCGCACGCGATTGTTATAATTCTAAGGTAACTTTGATAGTGAAATCTATTGAAAATATAAATTGGAAAATTTTGCGTATTTTAAAGAATATAATAAATAAAATGGATAATCTGATATACTGCCGATTAGAGAAAAAATCGTATGTGCAACTCGTGGAAAAACTATAATTCCCGGACTCTTATGGTTGCTGGAACTCGGCTGACGCCTCGTCCCAGCAACTTCCATACTCGTCCGGGAATATATCGTTTTTCCTACACGTTACACAATATACTATTTTTCTTGTACAGAGTAAGGTAAAAGTCACAAACGATTTTTAAAATTCAATATCTTTTAATTTAATTTTTTTTTGTTTTATTATAACTTTTCATTAAAAAATAATTCAGTTTTTCTTTTAAAATATGTACATCCACAGTCTTGTTCACCAATTAATTTTGCAAACGAACAGCGAACATGACAGATATGGCAAATTCGCTTTCCGTTCGTTTGATGTGTATGACATTCCAAATCGTCAATGAACGAACAACAAACATTCGCTATTTGGTATTGATTCGCTGTTCGCTGTTCGTTCGCTCAATGTGTACGCGGCTTAAGATAAAAAAAACTCAATAAAAAAACAAATGTTCGATGCGCATAATAGGCAAAACAGAAGAAAAAGTCGATTTAGGTAAATCGCTATGGTTTAGTATTGTTAGTATATTTAATTGAATTCTAACATGTATAGTTTAAATTGAACTTTTCTGGAAATAATTAATACCACGTTTACATTATAACACTTTTTTGCTATTTAATTATTTTGTATCCGATAAAATATTTAAATATGTATTTAAATTTGAGTTCACATATGCCGATATTGCCGATAATATACTTTTATGCTACTAATGTAAACGTACTATAATTGATATTATTTGAACGATTTTGATCCTACCGATTTATTTTACTATGAATTTTTATAATATTATTAAGTAAAATTGCTTTAAATTTTAATACTTTGGTTATTTTAATTAAAGAATATAATAAAATTACAATTAAGTAATACATATGTTTGTTTTATTATATCTGAGACAACAACCAAAGAATACGCCAACAACATGTCGCCGGCAATAATCGCAAGACAAGTTGCCAATGACAACTGCTAGACCCGTTACCAATAACAATTACAAGACATGTTACCCGAAACAACCACAAGACTTATTAACAACAACAACCCAAGAACATGTTACTAACGACAACCATAAGACACGTTATTAAAACCAACCACAAGACACTTTACTAATAACAACCCCAAGACATATTACCAACAGCAACCACAAGACATGATAGTAATAACAACAATATTACATATTACTAATAGCAAACACCAGACTGATCTTTAGTAACTCTTTGTCCCAAATACATGGAGTTGTCTTTTGGCTGACTTGGCTTTGTTATATTCAACGTCTTGCACATGTCTTACAAATGTTATTAAAGACACGTTTGCTGGGTAACTATCGGCTATATGTACTTAGGTGTACACTGAACCAAAAAAAGTAGTGAATATGACGAAAAAGCCTACTTAAATGAAGAATTAGCGTACAATATAGGGCCAACGCAAGTAAATGTGCGTTTCTAATGATTGATTAATCAATATAACGATTCATTTTTTAATTTGTTTATATGAAGAATTTTCGTCAAAAAATTTTATCAATGAGAATATTTTTTTTTATTTGACGAATATTTCTTCCGTATGAATATAATGAGTTTAGTTTGAATAAATATTTGAGGAAATTATTGTTAAATGAACAATAGTTTCATCACCATTTAACGAAACTGGTTCGTCAATATCACCTACGATATTTTTTTGAGTGTATGTAACCGAGTCAATTTCTACCTCACTAACTAAACCTATCCAAATCCTCTTTATGTTTTATGTAACAAGGTGTTTGGTGAGGACTGTCCATTAATAACCTCGGGAAATCTTGCTTAAAGCTTGGTCGAACACTTCAATCAATCAATGAAAACATTATTATTGATTTTATTGTATTTGTTTTATCACATTCTGTTACACTCCCATCATGAAGTAGAGTCACGCAGTCCTAGGATATCCTTAAAGTAGGTGGCTGATACTAACTGAATTTATTAAATTAGGTAGTACTACTGTACTATAATTTTTGAATGGAAAGAAATAACTTTAAATCCTATTAATGTAGTAGCAACTATTTAATGAGAATGTGTTAATTTTAATTTTGTTTCAGAATTTCCCGCGGAATTTGATTCAGCTTCCAGAAATTTCAAGTATCCAATGAATATGTAGTTGAAATTGTGTTGTCTAGATTTGGGTCTTTTTAATTTGTAGCACTTCAACGCGGACTTCATACCTTAGGAGCTAATTAGTGTCTTATAATTTTAATTTTGGTTACTGGTAACATTAACAATAATTCTTTATAGGACAGCACCCATTACAGATCAAATTCCTAGAATTTTAGAGGCAGATTTAGCTGAAACTTTACATCTTTTATAGTTTGATCTAAATTGTGGTTATAAGTATCGACAGGGACCAGTATGAAAGAAATTATGTGAATAAACAGCTGATTCCGGTGAAATTTATTAGCTTTAAGTCAATTTTAAATTCATTGTGATCACGATTTGCAGAAGTGTCCGGGAATCTGATCCAGCAAACTAATAAATGTATTTCAGAGAGCAATTTTAATTTTAATTTTAATAAAACATAAAAGTAGATTAGAAATATGTTGTCATTGTGTTACTAACTATTGGCTATACTTAGGTGTATGTAACTGGGTCAATTTCTGTCATTACTAACTAAACCTATCCAAATCCTCTTTATGTTGTATGTAACAGGATAATCAATCAATTAATCAATTATATCTAGTAACAGGGTATAGTAGCGCCTTATAATTTTAATTTCGTTATGGTAACATTAATTATAATTCATTACTGGATAGCGCCCATTACAGATCAAACTCATAGAATTTAGTGGCTGATCTGGCTGAAACTCCATGTGTATTATAAAACTAAATTATAGTTATAAGTAGCGACAGGGACCAGGATGGAGGAAATCATGTGAATGATTAGTTGATTTCGATTATATTTATTAGCTTTAAGTCAATTTTAAATTAATTTATGAGTATTATATTGTAACGGGTGTAACGAACGCAAATTGGCATTCATTACTTTTCTCTGTATTCAACAATAAAAATTAAGTTAACAAACTATGTTTCTAAATTAGATCAATTCACCATTTCAATATCATTAATATATCATAATATAAATTGTTTTCGGCTTTTTATAGACAACATACTATTTTTAATGACATACTCATTATTTTCGATTTGGCAAATCAGAAAAATAATGGAGTCATACTCCTAATATATCTACCAGCAAAAGTAGAAAATATTCATCCCCCCCCCCCCCTTTTCTTTCCCGCAGAGTCAATACAAAGTGTATCAACTCTCAAAATTGAGTATGTCATTACAAATAGTATGTTGTCTATAAAAAGCCGAAAACAATTTATATTAAATCAGACAATTTTAACATCGTAAATATTAGTGCGGGCATTATACGCACACAAATGAGATTTCTGCTTGGGATTTTGAGTTCGAGTTAGTGAATATAATTCGCTAACTCTATACCCTCTAGTTAAATACTTAATGTATTTTTCGAGAGTTGAATTTTTGTAGTTCGGTCGTAGCTACCTGATGAGTAGACCTTACTTTTCTGTACGAAACCGAATTACCAACACAAAATCTCAAAGAGATTTCTCATTTTTGAGAGTTGATACACTTTGTATTGACTCTGCGGGAAAGAAAAGGGGGGGAGGGGATGAATATTTTCTACTTTTGCTGGTAGATATATTAGGAGTATGACTCCATTATTTTTCTGATTTGCTAAATCGAAAATAATGAGTATGTCATTACAAATAGTATGTTGTCTATAAAAAGCCGAAAACAATTTATATTAAATCAGACAATTTTAACATCGTCAAATAATCATGTAAATGTCTGTTTGAGTGAATACAAGCGTAACCTAATAAACTTAAATAAATTGTACTACTTGAGATTGCTGACACCGGCATATCAAATCAAAACAATAACATATAGTAAAAATTTATGTTAATAAAATATAGGTAATAAGAAAATTTTTTTTTTGGCCAGTAATTCGAATCAGCAAATTTTCGGTCGAGTATGAAAATATACACTTTCGGTTGAATATTATCATAATATTTTTAAAGTAGGTTAAAAATTAATAAAAACAAATTATGATTAAGTAGAATAGGGGGGGAAAATTCAGTAATTTTAGGCCACGAAATTTTGTATAAAAAGAGGCCAAAAATGACTGAATGGGGGGTCCACTATGAACAACCAAGAAGAGTCCACTGATAACACCCGTAGAAGGGAGTCAACTGTGAGTCTACAAATAAAGAAGTTGACTAATAATAACCAGAGTGAATAGTGTAATCTTATAAAATATAAAAAAAAAAAAAAATATTATTGGAAAAATTTCAAGTAAATTGTATACAAGACTAGAAAAAATTATAAGAAATATAGTTCAAAGAAGTTTAAAAAAAAAGTAAAATCACACCAGTTGTTATCAATTCAATCAACAGGGAATAAAAAGGCGACAACCATGGTAAGTATAATCATCAAAAGCACAACCTACTAAACACCAGCGGCACAAATTGGTGAGGTGTCTAGCCAGCTGTCTCATTAGAGACGGGAGAAAGTAAGCGGAAACGATTCTTCGCCCCTTCTGCTGGAAACGCATCACCAACCCCCCAAAGTTGTACTAAACCCTGAAATTTTTTTTTTTCGTTTAATCTTTAACTATTCATGTTCATAATGGCTCAGAGCTAAGCTCACCATTGTTGGCTATGGTCAACTAATTCTCACCATAATGATTCATCTAAGAGCCCGAAAACCTCATACCCTCTAAATTATACATCCTTTGACCAAAAATTCAATGTTTTGGTCCCAAGCATAATTTGCCCTTTCCATATGCGGTATAACTAGGATTCTCAACCGTTGTCACCCAACCCCACGATCAAATTTACTTCTACCGGCTTTGAGCTCAGGTAAACGCCGCACAGGGTGATGATAGGCGGTTGGGAAACAAAATTTGTAAACGATTGAGTTCAGGTAACTCAATTCAGTTTCGTTACACGGGTTCTTCACAAAAAAAAAAAAATTCAAATAAATAAATATCTATAACGAAAAAATCGATTTCTATAATATTTTATATTACTTTATAATACTTATTATAAAAAAAATTTGTATATAAATTATGTATAGAATAATTATGAAAAAAAAAATTATAAAAATTATTGATTTAATATTTTTAATAAAGGAAAAAAAAATTAATGATCAAACTAATATTAAACAAATGTTCTAAGAAAAAAAAAAAAAAAATTGAAATGAAATAGATTGTAGGTATATCTAATAGTTTTAAAATCAAAAAAAAAAAACCGATGAACTATATGAAAGATGTTTTTCCCAGTTTCCAGAAATCAGCAACCGACATTTGTCCTATGGAAAAATATGAAAAGGAAAAAAAAAATGCATTAAATTTTAAAATAAAATAAGGATATTTTTTTATAATAATAAATAAAAAGAAATTCTTTCTTCCACTTCGAAATTATTTATTTTGAAAATTTTTCCTGGGCGCCATCTTCAATTAAGAAGAAAAAAAACCCGTCACGTGGTTTTATCCTGGCTGGTACTCTAAAAGCTCTATGAGGACTCAAAGGCGTGGGTTATTGAATAATTTCAAAGTTACGAGAAAAAAAATAATGTAAAGTATATTTTGCTATATATCAGGAAACAAAAAAAAAATGATTAATAAATTAAATATGTATATAGGAAAAATATTGGACCGAAATAAATTTATCCGCTTACCAATCGTACGACTTGGATGACCGTTATGCTTTCATTACTCTGACTTGAACAAACAAAATCATAGCGGACCAACTGTTTACTCCGTTCATTGTCTTTTCGGATGACCTTTCCTCCTGTGGCACGTGGAAGAAAATTCCAGCTAATCATCCAAATCAGCTCACACAAACAACAACAAAAAATATAATAACGCCACTCAAAAAAAACTATTTACTAATCAAAGTTTGATTTAAATTAACCAGAGACGGTATTAACTTAGATGGTATCAAAGTAATCAAAAAAAAAAAATATTGTTCCTATCAAAACAAAATTCTTTGAACCACCCTAAGTGAAAACAACACATACATTTTCACAATTATAAATTTTTAAACACGAGTGTTTCTCGGTTTCATATAAATTGTACATTGTACGTAATTAATTATATGATCATATAACACCAAAAATTCAAAGCACTTAATATAATCACTTATAAAAAAATGTATATACAACTTATATTTACGTATTATTTTCCCAGCTGCAATATGGCGATCCAAAAAAAAAAAAATGGAGGTGTGGCCAACACACGACTTTCTTTTACGAACAGCGAATTTTGAAAAACTTTTATAATTCAAATTTCCCGCAAACTTAATTAAGATTGTTTTTATTATTTCATGTTTTCTGTAAATTGTATATTTTTGAAATATTTGCAAAATAAATTTTCTGTTTTACGGAATCTGGGAGCTGGGAACTGGGACCCCAAAATTTATGTAAAAAGTTTAAACATGAAGTTGCAGTTTGATTGCTTAAACCATTTGGACTACAAATTGACAGTCATATGTATATACCAACAGACACCACTTCAAAACTCAATTTTTTGAACTCATTAGTACACACGTAAAAGAAATAAAAGGTGATATTTATGAATTTACATTTTTTCTTTTAATTTTTTGGAATTTGAGTATTTTCGGGCCGAGAGTGGCCACTACCGGTTGACCGATTTGGCAATTTAACATACATGTAGGCTAAATATTTTTATAACATACAGTACGTCACTGAAGTGTGCAAATTAATTATAATTAGCATAATTGGGCTAATACACACAATAATTAAAATGACAAATGCAAGAACTGCTGTAACTCCCTGTAAAAAAGTGTGGGGGGGGGGGGCAGGAGTTGCGAAATATTTTTGCAATTATAAAACGATATATATACTTAAGTATTACAAACCCTAATAAGTCGTTAAAAAAGTTAAGAAACATGAAAAAATGATCCACATTCAATTATGTAATATTTGCATTAAAAACCGGAAGTATGTCACTGTAGTATGCAAATTAATTATAATTAGCATAATTAGGCTATATATACACATATATTTATGTGTTGGCAAAACAATATTTAATTTTTTTTTTATAAAATTTTTAAATTTTTTTTAAATTTTTTTTTTTAATTTTTAATTTTAATTTTTTTAATTTTTAATTTGTTTATTTTGATTTTTTTTTGATTTTTGGAAACATTTTGTATTAGTAATTTTTTGTAAACCTTATACTTTTTAAGATATTTGCAAAACAAATTTTCTGGCCCAAGGGAGTGGCCACTTCCGGTGGACCGATTTGAAGTAAAATTCACTGGGACCTCCCAATTTATCCAAAAAGCTTAAATCTGAAGTTTCAGTTCGATTGGTTAAGCCATCTGGGCTGTAGAGAGGACACAGACTGACAGACAGACGGACAGACAGACGGACAGACAGACGGACTGACAGACAGACATCATTTCGAAACCCACTTTTTCGGACTCAGGGGACCTCAAAACAGATAAATCTTCAATAATCTCAAGGTCGAAAATTTTCATGATTACTATACTTTATTTTACTTACGTAAAAGAAAGTAAAACTCCAAGTCCAAAAATAAATCCAATTTGTCGTTCGATCTCCAATTATTTTTGATGTTGATTGTCCAACGTCTCCGATCCAAAAAAAAAACCACTTTGTCTTTTCCAAAATATATCTACCACTCGATCATTAACAAAAAACCATCTCCAACTTCTCTCCTCCTCAATGGTACATCCACTCTCATCTTCAATTTGCTTTGCGCTGTACTCACATACACGCTCATATATTGATAAGCAAAAATAAATTTGTGGAAAAGGTTAGGTGAAATGGATAATGGAATCATAACAAAATAAAAATTTGCAGATAAAGAGAACAAATTTTCAATACAAAAAAAAAAATCAAATTAAATCAGGGATATTTCACCCCCAAAATGTATTCCGCCACGCTAATGGTATTCTCATAAAACTTTCAAAATTGTTACAATATATTATTAAGTACTCAAAGTTTCTCTACGACTACCTGTTGGCTTCAAAAATTGACAGAGAGCGAATGCTCGAAACATGTTTTTGAAAAAAAATATAAAATAATTAATATAATATCACTATAAGGAAAGTTTCGCTAATGTTTTTAATTAAAAATTAAAAATTAATTAAACTTTGAGAAATTAAACGTGATATAAGCTACGGCAAACACTTAATAATATAATGGATTTCCATTATTACGGTAATTATTAAGTTTATATGTACTAGGGGGTACAGCCCATCCTACGACGGGTACAATTTATACATAATTACCTGTTAAGGACCTCCAAAATTGCATTCAAATTTTTTTAGGTAAAAAACAGTTTTGTAAGTTGTATCTTAAAGTTATCTCGGTTAGGCGCAGCTAGTAAAATCTAGAACTGACTCCTTGAAGTATAACGCGTGAATCTATTTGGCACAAACAACTATCGTATTTTTGTAGTTACGCATCGTTTGAAGAAAAAGTTTTCCCCAATTCAAAAAAAATGTAATCAAATGTTCCGGAAAGCGAGCGTTCCGGAGTCAATCAGTGAGGCAATCTGTGATATGTACATACATACTATATTCCTTGTTTTACAATACAAAATTTTATGTTTTTCAATTCGTATTGAAACAATGAAATGCCGTTATGGAATAAAAATAATATTAAAAAAAATTATTAAGCACTTTGGTGAGCATCGAACCGAAAATATTTTCTATTCGAAGTTTGATGTTACTGGTCAACAGCTATATCACTTACGCTGCTCAGATATACAATTTGAGACACTACAAACATACAAATATTCAAAAAAAAAAAAGTTCGAAAAAAAATCATAGTAGGTAACCTTTGAGCGTTACACGCAAACAAACATTTCTGTTTAATTACACTACCCTGCAAAATTTTAAATATTTGGGGCCACTTGACAATGAATAGTTGTTTCCGAAGTAATTTTTTACGCTGAATCCGAATCTGGGCTCAGAATTTCTCTATCACGTCAGGTTTATGAGATATTCTAACCTAAAAGTGCAAAAAACACTGTTTTTTGACATATTTGAGGTTATCTAGCACCACGATTTTTGTTTTTCTTCAAAAGTTCATGTGTGGGATCTTATAGTACAAGTCTTCTTCTTTCAAATGCCTTTGAGTTTGCTCAAATATGTATTTTTTTCGCCGAGATATCGCATTTTCAAAATTACACGTTCGTGAATTTGTCGGTATACTGTATAATACACTACCTTTTATACCTACGGTACATATGCACTTTTAGGTTAGAATATCTCAAAAACCTGACGTGATAGAGCAATTCTGAGCCCAGATTCGGATTCAGCGTAAAAAATTATTTCGGAAACAACTATTCATTGTCAAGTGGCACCAAATTTTTAAAATTTTGCAGGGTAGTGTTTTTATACAGAAAAACTCACGAATATGCAAATTTGAAAATGCGATATCTCGGCGAAAAAAAATGATATTTGAGCAAATTCCACGGCATTTGAAAGAGAAAGACTTGTACAATAAGATCCCATACATGGCTTTGATAAAAAAAGTAAAAACTGCATTGCTACATAACCTCAAATATGTCAAAAAACAGTGTTTTTGCACTTTTAGGTTAGAATATCTCAAAAACCTGACGTGATAGAGCAATTCTGAGCCCGGATTCGGATCCAGTGTGAAAAATTACTTCGGAAACAACTATTCATTGTCCAGGGGCAAAATTTTGCAGGGTAGTGTTATTATATTAAATGTATTTACTAATTATGATTATGATTTTCAGAAGGGCTCAGGAATCTGATTCAGCAAACTAAGAAATATTATTTCAGATTGCAGTTTTAATTTTAATTTAATAAACATAAAAGTAGTTTAGAAATGTGTCATTGTGTTACTAACTATTGGCCAAAGTGTGTCTATAACCGGGTCAATTTCTTTCATACTAACTAAACCTATTCAAATCATCTTTGTTTTATGTAACAAGGTGTTCGGTGAGGCCCGGCCATTAATAACTCCGGGAGATCTTGCTTAAAGCTTCGTCGAACACTTCAATCAATCAATCAATCAATTCACCTCTTCCATGCAAGGCGCAAGTAGATTCTCATTGCCGCAAGGTCCATGTATCATCGAGCGAACAACGATTTCATTCAATATGGGTTCCGGTTGCTGTTCAGGAATCTCAGCGCACACAAATCTATCAATCTTCTTGGCTGTGTCGATTTTTGAGTCATTGGCCGGAATGAAGAGCATGCGAGCATGGGGAAGTCCTCTTTTTTGAAACTCAATCGTGTAAACGTATATGCAATGACATTTCCAAAAACCTTGTTCTTCACTATGTCGTCGCACTGTGAATTATATAATGTAGATTTTTCGTTCATATGCCTCTTGGTATTTATTCCAATGCTTCTACCTTAAAAAACATCCTTATCGGACTCAGTTTTCCTGTTTCTGGCAGCCTCACTGGTACTGGGCAGTTCTCACTTTTGATTGTTTCCCCTCTTTATTATTAACTGTTTTTTTCCGATTGATTCCCCAATTTTTGTAATTTTTTTTTCTTGTCTTCAGGAGGTGATTTCCCAGCCGATAATCCTCATTTTGGAATTTCTCAACAGGTAATTGGGCTAGCCTTCGAGCATTTATAATTGTTGATTAGAAACCTCATCACCGTTCTCGAAGATCAACTCTTCCTAGTTTTTCACTCTCCCACCCTCATGCTATCAGCCCATATTACAAGGTCCTTCATAACTTCCTCCCGGAATTATTCCAGTGCGAGCAACGAAACACTGCTTATCTGTAATACCACTGTTTCTTGGGGCTTTCCGTGCTGGCTTGAGCCTTTTACTGTTGAAGTCCCGCTAGCTTCTAAGTTTTTTTTTATTTATTTATTTATTTATTTATATATAAATGTACCTACTAAGTTTTAAAAACTTTTTCCATTAGGAATACAAAAAAAAGTGTTTTTAAATTCTAAAACGCCACCCAATTACTTAACTAATTACCATCACCACTAATTAACATGACCATGAACCCAATAAGAAAAAAAAAATGAAATAAGAAAAAAGACTTCTACATCAATTGCTGCGTTTATACCACAGCTTAATTAGCAATGCTAAACCGAAATGACATCTGTAGCAATGGTATAAACGCGACATATACGTAGTTCAGCTAGCTAAAATAGCACCGCTAGTTTAGCGCTGCTACGTAGTTAGGTGAGCTACATAGCTACGGTATAAACATTGCTATATTACTAGAAATGCCAAATTGTGATTTTTGTGTTTTGTTTATATTTGCAAATACCAAAAGAAATTGGAAATAGGTAGTCGTAGGTATTAAAATCCGGGATATATTTTTATTGTTAACTAATATATTTAGAATTATTGTTTAATTTTTGTGTATACCAAGTTTACAATAACAAATTAAAATGGAGAAAAAAACAATTTTTATTTTTTGACATTTGTAGCAACTTGCGGTATAAACATAAGCTAAATAATTTTGACAATTCTAGCAGTGCTAATTTAACTGTGGTATAAACGCAGCAACTGCTGACTAAAGAATTAAGATATAAGTATGTAGGTATAGTAAAGAAAAGAAGTGACTACAAAAACTGTTAAGGAGTAAAAATGTTGAAAGTATTTATTTCTAAAAATGGCCGGGGAACTAGATCTGCTAATATTAATGTCCAAATTGTTCCAAATGCTTATCCCTCTAACAAAGAAAGACGAATTCATCAATTTACATTTATTTCTGGCTGGCTTCAACATTTGCATGCGATCAGAAGATTTTACCAACTTGTCAAAAATATATTTCGGTTGTTGGTGTCTTAAAAGCTTGTAAATAAATAAGCACACCCGAAAAGTATACAACTCATGAAGAGAGCAACCGAATAGCAAGTTGGAATAACAAGAGATATGGTCATATTTTCTAAGTCTGAAAACATACCTGACATAGCTATTAAAGAGCATTTGTAACTCAGAGAAGTATTTCATTTGCAGATCAAAAAAGACCACATCACCATAAAGAAAATGAGGAAGTACAAAAGATTTGACCAATCTAAGTCTGAGTTCATTAGAAAAGCATTTAGTCGTAGCCCAGAGCATTCTAAGTAAAAATATTATCCTCCTATTAACTCCTTCGATGTGCGAGTTCCAACATAGAGTTCTATCAAAAGTTAAACCAAGATTGTTAACAGTATCAGAAAAATTTATGCTGGCTCTGTTGACAGAAATTTTCGGTAGATCGTCGACGCATCGAACGTGGGACGATATTAAAATAGATTGAGTCTTCTCACTATTAATACCCAGATGATTTTTCACGGACCATTCCACAATTAGGCCTATATCCAAATTGACTTTATTAATACACCCTGCGCCATTGAAATGTTCGATTTCGATTATTTACTATTTCATGCAATTCTCTCATAAATTTTACCTCATTCGCTATTTTTTTTTTTTTGTTTTTTTATTTTTCAGCATATTTCACGCCTTATTAGGTATTTAAAACCAAACTAAGGGTGAAATATTCGTTCGGTTTCAATTAAGTAGTCAAAGAGTTAATTTTACAAAGTGTCGCTCTAAATTAAATGCTAACGAAAAAGCAAAAATTTTGCAAGCAAAGGCAAAAAGTACACACATTCACAAATTGCAAGAGTAATTTAGTGTAACCAAACAGCAGTTAGAAAGTTTTTAAGGCACTATTCCGAAAATCAAACGATAATTTGGCTCTGATGCAAAGAGGAGAACTTCTGTTTCAACAAATCGAATTTCAGATATTTAGATCTTAAGCAAAGGTTTGCTACGGCTTTGGAGCTGAGAAGTTAGCTTCTAATAGCAACAACCGACACTATTTCAGTTCATACTATTAAAAGGAACTTGGTTTATATGCTTGTCGACCTGCGAGAAAATCATTACTGACAGCAAAAATGGCAGCTGCAAGCCTCAAATTCGCAATAGAATGAAAAAACTGAATGCCCAGGAACTGGCGTTGGTTCATATTCTCAGATAAATCCAAATTCAATATCTTTAGACCCGATGTAAGGACAAGGGTTCGGCGACAAAAAGGCAAACGGTATTTAACAGAATGTATTTCGCCGACAGTGAAAAATTCACCATATGTTATGGCCTGGAGAGCCATAAAAGCCTTTGGAGTTTGATCACACTATGCCTTCTGGATAGTTCAGAAAACGGAGGAAAATATAAAAAAATTATCGAAACCTGAATCGTGACTATTGAGGACCCGACTCAATACATCGTTATTCCACTCTTCCAGGATGATTACTCTCCGTGAGTTATTGATGTTATTTGTGAAGTAAGAATGCTTAATTTTAATGTCTATTTTGTTTAGGTAGCCGAATTTAAAAATAGCTTGGTGATTGAGTCGTTACCCTGGACAGGAAATAGTCCTGACCTCAATATTATTGAAAATATTTGGTCCTTCATGGGAAAGAAGATTACAAATTACAAGCTGGAAAGTGCCAAAGAGCGGAAAAACTTATAGAAAAAGTCTAGTTTGAAGAAATAACAATATATTATTTAATCAAACTTTAGAATTCAATGCTGATCGGGTTTAAGGCCATCATAAAAGCCAAGGGCTGGGTTATTAATCATTGATTTTAAAAAGTTCAATTTGTCTCAAAATATTTTGGTTGAGATGAATTATTTTATTTCTGTTAATTCTTATTTTGAATAAAACTTACCATTGTCAACAAAAAACTAATTTTCAATTGAAAAAACTTTGTTAAAAACGCTGGAAAGACCTACCAAATTGTTACGAGGTAGGGCGGTAATATTCCTTATCCGACGTTATGTAGGTCTAAAATGTCGGATTACCGTTCTTTTTATTTGAATATATTCGGAATAGTGCAAAAATTGTTTTGATAATCGGAATCTATCATTTTTGCTATCTACTTTTGAAGCAAACGGTGGTATTTCCAAAATTTACTTTAAAAATTCAAACCGAACATTTCAATGGCGCAGGGTGTACTGTTCACAATATCCATAGGATTACAGAATCTATAAATTTGAACATCATCAGCAAATAAATGATATTTACAATGTGTAATCACTTTCGTCAAGTCATTAATATACATCATAAATAAAAAAGGTCCTAAAATTGAACCTTGGGGAACACCAGAATAAGTGTTATTAGAACCGGATATGGAATTGTGCATGGTGACAATCTGTGAGCGATTAGATAAATATGAATGAACCAATTGACTCACAGTGGAAGAAAACTTGAAATGTTCTTTGAGTTTATAAATCAGAAGCTGATGATCAATCCGATCGAAAGCCTTGCTGAAATCTAGCAACACCAAGGTACAAACCTCTCTGGTATCAACTGCCCTCCGAATATCATCGCTGATTTGGAGCAAAGCAGTTGTAGTGCTGTGGTTAGATCTATAAGCTGACTGGAATTCAGACAGAAGGCTTTTGGAATTTAGGTATTCAACTATTTGTGTTTGCAAGACTCTTTCAAATACCTTGGATAGCCCAGGCAGCAAACTAATAGGGCGAAAGTCTGATAAATTAGTACATTTTTCCTTTTTTGGAATAGGTATTATTTTAGAATGTTTCCAAATCAAAGGAAATGTTGAAGTCATAATTAAACTATTAAAGCCATGCAGGAGATAGCAATCAATATAGGGAAATATCATTTTAACGAACTTAATCGGTATTCCATCAGTCCCCGTTGCATCTGATTTAACCGATTTTAGAGCTTGGTGCAGATCAACTATGTCAATGTTCTTAAAGCTGAAGTCGCCTTCAAAAAGTGGAATCTGCGTTGAATAATCCACAAAACCAACCCCTGAAGAGTGGGAGCTGAAATAATTGTTTAAGTCATCAACAGAAAACGGACAGTTGTTAAAATTACCAGGATCCTTAAAGGAGTTAATCGATTTCAAATTTCTCCAAAAAATTTTAGAAGGTAATGACGGATTCAAGACGTTTGAATAATATTTTAGTTTGGCTTTAGATTTTGCTACGTTAATTTTATTCCTGATAATTCTAAATTCCTGAAATAATCTATTATCTCTAGTGCGTTTCCAACGTTGAAAAATGAAATTCCTAAGTTTAATCATATTTATAATTTCAACATTGAGCCACGGAGGCTTGGAAGGTTTAAGACTTAAGTTTTAAGTGGAACATGTTGTTCAAATAACTGTAATATATTAGAGCATAAATATTGAATTTTTTCATCAGGTTGTATAATTGAAAATACTCTATTCCAATCAAGACTGCAACGGGACTCAGTCAATTTGGGTATATCAATATCTTTGAAACTACGGAAACGTATTATAGGGGTTGATTTGCAAAAACTGACTTTATAGGAGAAATAAATTAGATCATGATCTGTGAACCCAACCGAGATTTGACTATGAAATTCAATTTTGTCAGTATTTGTAATCATCAAATCTAAAAGTGAGGATGCATTGTTCAAAAAGTACGTTGGCTCACTGTTAATGGTCTTACAACCAAATTTATTCAACAAACGTAGGAATTTCGTTGGTTTCCGTGATGCTTTATTAAGATCGCAATTAAAATCACCACTTAAAATGATGTCGGTATAATCCAGAGAATAATTGGTAAAAATTTCTCCTAAATCATCACAGAATTGCTTCCCGGGCGGCTTATAGACCACCGCCAATAACACTTTATGGAGTTCCAACCTTATTTCGACTAGAATTATTTCAATATTAGGAATACAAAGCTTGTGTATCAATGTAAAGTTAATTGTCTTCTTTAAATAAATGCATACACCTCCACCACGTTTTCTATTATTAAAAGTACGATCATTTCTTATAACACTATATCCAGATATATTGATAGTCGAATCTGGGATGCTATCGTTCAACCAGGTTTCGGCAAAACACAGAACTATAATACATTGTTATGTATTATATGTAAGTTATAAGTTTTAGAGGCAGTTTCCGCACTTTGTTTTGGTTCTTTGTGCGCTCATATTTCTCTTACTCTTCTGTTCGATTGTCATAAATTCAGAAATTACCTTCAAAAACGAGGAGATTTCCTCCATGCCAGATAATAAAGTGCCGGTAATAAAGTAAGGCTCGTTAAAATCGAATGGCCCCTAGTATTCGGAGTTCGCACACTAAGGACTGATTCACCAATCAGCAATTCATCGTTATATTCAGTTTAAAAGAATTGAAAGCTTTGAAATATATTTTGCATATATCAATTTATAACACCTACAAAATATATACTTTGACCAAAATGTTAAGATAATATGTTTGATAAATACAAAAACATTATCCAGAATCGCTCGTTAGTATTTAACATCATCCCACCATTTTGATCACAATCGCATATCCACTTAACACCTGGACTAAATAAATTATCTTTTAATTAATCCAATTAATTCATTTTGCAGTGGTATTTTTAAGTGTCCCACAAGAACAACACAAAAATCTTAATTAATACGCTTTGATAACCCAAAAAAAAAAAATCAAAAAAATCACACACAGAACATCTCTCATAAATGGAAAAATTGTGTAAATTAATTTTATCCCGACAAAATCGTATTTGATATAAGCAAATGTGCGAGAGCAAAACAAAAGTAACAAATAAAAATTAAAAAATTAATTAATTGTTGTCGTTTAATGTTATGTGTTTGTGTATACGTATTTACGAGTGAGATAATATTTCATTCAAAATGCTGATGATAACGCGAGTATAAAAAATAAAAATAAATTTTAATTTAATTACGCAATGATTTAATTTTTATTTAATTTGACGTTAAAATCACTTACAAACAAACAAATCAAACGAAAAAAATAAGCAACTAGCAAAAAAAATAAATAAAATCACTCAAGTTAATTACTCCGCGGTTAAATAAATAGCGGTAATGTCGTTTTTTTCTTTCTTAATTAAACCACAAATTAAAATCTGGAGAACATGATGGATGATTAATACAAATTCCAAGTTAAATACATACTATATATTATATTGAATGATATGATATGATTGTACTCTAAAAAATTAATCCTTTATGTTGTTAAATTTTAATTAATTTTATTACAAAATTAAGTTTTTATTAAGACACATAAAAAACCAATTTAAAACTTCATTTTACATGATGTATGCGGTGCAGCATACACATTTACAACGTAAAATATCTCCAAAAATATTAAAATGTAATCCTATACGTATATTGTATATTCTTGAAACAACACTTTCAAAGTCAAAGAAATAAGAATAAGAAGAAGAAATGCCTTAAACATTCTTAGAAGTCTTAATGCTTACATTTTTTTACTACTTACCATTTTCATATAATATGTCAGTGAATCAAAATTGTCATCTAAATTATATATGTATAGGACCAACCAACAAAGCAGCAATAAAAATTGAGGTTATATGAGAAATGCTCCCACGATCGTTTAGACACTACATAGCCTAGCTCGTTTGTAAATTAAAACCAGATAATGAGATTATGATGGCAGTAAATAAAATTTAGAATTTAAAACAAAACACTAGATAGATTTATGACTCTTAGGATGATACTCGTATGTTTACATTCTAGGAAATGCAGATGAGATCTTTTTATCTGATAACTTGATTAGTTCACTGGTGCTTTATGTCTCTGGGTATTATATGCCTGACCTTGTGGTTTAGGACATCAGGATAGATACATTTCCGCTATTCTGTATGTACATAGCTATAAAATATTAATTTTAAAACAATATTTAGATTATAAACTAAAGTCATGTAAGTTCTTAATTTTACTTAATTTTAATAATACCGACCAAACGGCTCAGTGGTTAAAGCTGTGGCATTTGGATCGAGAGGTACCGGGTTCGAATCCCGATAGGGCCGGTGATGCAAAAGGGAGTTTTCATCATCTGATTACGATCGGTGATGACGATGAACACAACTATGACCCCCTGTTAAGAGTGCAGAATTCATGGGCCGACCCACCTGTCATGTCAGCACTATAGGTTTGCATGAAGCAATGCAATGTGCAGATGGTTTATACAAAACGGGTCTATAGCCGTACGTCCTCGATATGGCAACTACTGCGTAAAGTAGGACGGTAAAAGTTAACTGCGAAAGACTTGGGAGTGCCTTGATCTTGGGGAGGAACTTGGTAATTTTTCTACATATATGATGAAGGTCAGCAACTGCGATGGAAACGGGATTTTATATTGATTTTCAGAAGAAATCCTTAAAGGCCTTAATCGGACCACCTTTGGGACCAAAAAAAATTGGTCCGATTACAAAGGTTTTGCTTTTTTTATATTTTTTTTTTGCTTGTACATATACATACATAAGTATAAAAGTAAATATGAAATGCTTTTTATTTAGAAAATGATTTAGGTATATAATTTATATATTTCAGATAAATCAGATAAAAACTTCAATCCATTAAGTATAATATAAACAAATGTAACAAAAACAATAGTCATACAAAGCCATGATTTTTTCTAAATTATTCAATTGCTTTTGAAAAATACGCGGAAATTTTAGTTTGTACCGTTTTCAAACAAATTTCATCTCCATCAGATGACGAGCTATCATTAATTTCCTCATTCTGTTTATCTCGTTCGTGTATTGATGAGAAAACCCGTTCTTCCCAGTCTTCCTTTAATTACTCAGTTGTTTGGATATTTTCTTCAACACCAACATACTCGCTCTCTGATTCAAATTGCATCGGCTCTGGAATAATTTTCACATAAGACTGTTCTCTAAACCCTACATGTCTGAAACAGTTTGCAATTGTTTCCGGAGTTGTATTTTTCCTTGCCGTTGACAACCATGAGCACGCATCTAACACTGTTATTTGTTTCGATAATAATCTACGCCATTAGAATCATCTATTGCTATGAGTAGACGATTCAGTAAAAGTTTTCGATAATTTGCTTTCAAGCTTCGAATTATCCCCTGATCTAAAGGCGTAAGGCTGATGTGGTGTTTGGTGGGCAAAACTGTAGTTTTACGTTGCTGTAAATTTTGTCTAGGTGGCAAGCTGCGTTTTCCAGAAAGAGAATTACTTTGCGGTTCTGTTGCGCCATTTGCTTGTTAAATTTACTAATGAATTCTTCAAAAAGCACCGATGTAATCCACGCCTTTTTGTTAAATCTCCAATAGATCTTAAAAGCTTGCTCTACATTTAAATTTTTAAAGGCCCTTGGTTTTCTCGCTTTTCCTATGATTAAAGCATTTTCTTTTCTCCTAACATATTACACAGTAAGGCTATTGTTAGTCGCTCCTTACACATTTTGCCACCTTTGCATTTTTCATTTGTTAATTGTAAGGTTTCGTTTTTTTTTTAATCAATTTATTTTATTACAACTGAGATCGTGCTCATCTAGCAATTTTTCTTTCAAAATTCACGTTTGTTGGGGTGCAACTCACTGGTTAGTCCCATAATTAATTAAACCTATTTACCAATTTTAATTTGGTAAGTTCACTAGGTCAAGAGGCCTTGTTCTGTGGAGCCTTCTTTCAACGACAGGGATATCTATCATATGGCGTTTACATGTTCCTGGAGCCTTATTCCGTGTTTTGCGGCTTTTATTTTTATTTCATCTTTGATGTATTCCATCCGTAGGTCCTTGTGAAGGTTTTCATTTCTTGAGTACCACGGAGTATTGACGATGCTACGAAGAATCTTGTTTTGAAACGTCTGTATCATTTTGACGTTTGTTTGCTTGGTACATCCCCAGAGTTGTATACCGTAGGTCCATATCGGCTTCAAAATTTGCCGAATAGCAGCAGCTTATTGTGAATTGTAAGCTAAGAGTCTCTACCTATGAGCCAATACATTTTTCTGAACTTTATGTTAAGTTCTTCTTTTTTCTTTTTGACATGCTCTCTCCACTTGAGCTTGGCATCGAGGGTCATGCCAAGGTATTTAGCTGTTGTAACTGTAAGGTACGTGATGGACTAGCTCAATTTGCATAATATATCGCGATATTTGTCGAATATATTTGCATCCACAGAGGCACCTTTTACACTAAGAAAAATGAAATGCCGGTAATGGCGCTCTTTAAAGCTTTGGAGCCATCCATTTGATGCGGTGAAATCAACCAAATTTAATTGTTCGCCTAACTTTAGAGCTTTCTCTTGCAACAAAGATCCAGACAAAGGTAAATTTTTACTACGGTTCATTAAAAAACCATTTAAATAATAGTGAATCTAAGATGTGGTCAAATCCTTTCCTGATTGGGTTTGTACATCATAATCTGCTGAGAAATAACCGATTCCCGTTCGAATTAACCGTATTTCAGAACTATTTCTAAAAAATATTTTATAATCCCATTTCCGTTGTGCATGCTGAAGTTCATCATATGTACTCGATTATTAAATTGCCAAGTTCCTTCCTAATTGGCCTTATTCCAGAACTTCTTCCTTAAATTATCTTAGAATCTCATTTCCATCATACATGCAGAATTACACCGAAATGTAAGTATGTATCGTAATCGGCTAAGAAATTACGAAGTTCCTTCCGAATTGGTTATATTCCAGAACTCGTTCCAAAATTCATTTTAGAACCTCATTTCCATCGAACGAATTTTATGATAGGTGGTAAAGAAATAGCCAAATAAATTTCTAATTGAACACATTCCAGAAAATCAATCTGTTTTTTTAACAAAAACCCATATAAGGGATGTTTCTTGACTTGCACGGATGGTCTAAAATATCATAAATAATAAAAAAAAATTGTATCCCTTTAAAACGAATTGAGTCCATTAAATCGGGGGTCAATGGTCCAATGCAACAGTCTGTACACGACCAGGGGCTATATTCTTGTAGGGACTTTAATCATTTGTGGTTTTACTGATTTTACCAGAAACTATGCAGTTTTTTTTTAAATTATTAGATTTTCGTATAATTTGGTATACTCTTTTATGAATGAGCTAATTGGAATAATACCGTTTAATGGGCTAATTTGGATCTAGTGAAATTTTATTATTTTTTTTGTATTTCGAAATCAAATCTTATTGAATATAGTTAAACTTATGGAGGATTTTATTGATAAAATTTTGAATAAATATAAAACAGGCTAAACCCCCTTGATTTTCAATTATGTACACATGTAAATTTCATTCGTGGGATAAAACTATTAATGGCCAAAATAATAACGTCTTCAACTTACCGATAAAAGAATATGTAGGTTTGACGGAAAATGTTTTGGACACTTCGGTTTCTAGTTACGTTAGAAAAACATTCGTTATAAAAAAGTTTATTTGAAATTATTGTATAAATCAGTGCTGCAAACTTCTTTTTCTGCCCAAATTAATTTTATTTCAAAATGTTTATAGTCCTGTGCGATGGTGTCTGGTTAATATTTTTTCCAGTTGTAAATTGGCTTATCGATTGGAAATTGTTGATGTAGAAAGTATTGGTTAAGTGATGTGCAGGTGATGTATTTAATGCCAAACAAGCAAACTGTTAATTATTTAATAATATCGCCAGCAAATCCACTTGCAATCAACGATGAATGAAAAAAACACAAACGGTGAAAATTTTATTGCAAAGGTTTTATTTTAACACACTGTCTTTTTTTTACAAATTGATGTTACACTTATGATCGAATTTTTGAGATTGAAAAATATGTATTTTTAATGGCTTGGATTGGAATTGGAATAATCAGCCACGTCATAAGTTGGAATATAGCTCAATTAAGAATTAAGCTTTTGCGCTAACTTAAGCTCGCTTAGCTAAAATATGGATGTTTTAATGAAAGCAACCAACAACTTACGACATTTTGATTATTCTTGACATTTGTTTACATTTTGGAGTGTGTGCAAGAATTATATGAAAACTAGGTATATAAAATATTAATTAATTATAATAAAGAAATATTAATCGATCTTCTTAAATTTCAGATTATTGTTAAACGTTATACAATGCGAATGGTCTTATATTTTAAACATTTATTAGGAATTTTTTAAACTTGTTTTTTTTGTCTTTTTAGTTTTTATTGTTGTAAATGTGGGGTACAGTTGGTGTTGACAAACATACTCCCAGCCATTAAGGAATTGTATTACTTAATAGGTAATTTGATAAGTTTGTTGACTGATCGTTTTACGTCGCTTTTTGATGTTTTTAGAGTTACTACTCGGGTAATTTCATCGGTTCCAGGATGGGTAGCTGTCACTTTACCAAGTAGCCATTGACTTGGGTATAAATTGTCCTCTCGTATCAGTACAACATCATCTATTTCTTGCTACTCGATTTCAGTCTTCCATTTGAATCGTTGCTGTAGTGCTGTTAGGTAATCTTGATGCCACCGCCTCCAAAACCCCTGAACTCGCTGTTGAATATTTTGCCATTTCGACAATTTATTTTGTGGTATACCGTCCAGCATGGGTTCCGGAATAATTGTTAGAGATTCTCCAACCAAAAAGTGAGCTGGAGTTAATATTTGTAAATCTGCTGGATCATCGTTCAGTCTGCAAAGTGGCCTTGAATTTAGGAGTGAATCGATTTGAATAATTAGTGTGGTCATTTCTTCGAATGTGAGGTTGATGATTGTAACTCGTCGCAAATCGTATTTGAATGACCTCACAGATGATTCCCACAATCCGCCATAATGAGGTGCATGTGGTGGATTGAACTGAAAATTGATGCCTTTCTGCAAGAGAAATTCAAATATTAGAGGATTTGTCGATTGTGCATTTATTTGCTGCTTTAGCTGTCGAAGTTCTCTGTTAGCTCCAACAAAATTGGACCCATTATCACACCAAATCTGTTGAGGACTACCGCGTCTTGCGATCAATCGTCTAAGTGCTGCTATGAATGACTCAGTATCTAGGCTGCTTACCACTTCCAAATATACTGCCTTTACCGCTAAACATACGAAGACTGCCACGTATGCTTTCTCAGTCGAAGAGGTTTTGCGTTTGCTCGTCTTAATATGAAACGGCCCTGCATAATCCAGTCCCGTTTTTAGAAAAGGTCGGTAACGCGTACATATCGTGCAGAGCTTTATGCAGCGTTTGATCATGTACCTTGCTCCTATCATCCAATACTTGCTTCGTAAAACGCTTAATGTTAAGGAATTGCCCGCATGCATATTGTTGAAGTGGACACTGCGAATTATTCTTTCACAAACTACATGATTGTTGGGTAGAATCACAGGGTGCATCGTTGCATAGGGTAATGAAGATTTCCGAAGTCGCCCGCCTACTCGAAGTAGTCCATTTGAATCCATAAATGGGTCGAGCGATGACAGTTGGTTTTTCGATGACAGTGGGGACCTTTCGGTAATAATTGCTATTTCGGATTTGAATGCCGATTGTTGTACGTTGCGTAAAATTACAACTTCCGCGTCGTCTAGTTCACTCGGAGTCATCTGGTCCCTTTGATAACTGCTACATACTTTCAAGGTTGTTGGTCTTCCAAATCGCAAAATATATACCATCACCTTTCGAATTTTATACCAGGATGACACTTTTGTTAACAACTGCAGAACAACACCTTCTTCAGTAGTCGCTGCTGTCAGAACATTGACGTATTTTGACCGTTCTTCCAAAGACGGTCCTTGCTCGGCTGTTGTTGTTGATTTTTGTTTTGGCCACTTTTGTTCTTGTTCTTTCAACCAGTGTGGCCCCTGCCACCAAAGCTGTAATTGTGGTAATGCCTTAGGTTTGGTTCCTCTGGTTATCGCATCCGCAGGATTATCATTTGAGTCCACGTGCTGCCACTTATTTCGAGGAACGGTTTCTAGAATTGCAGCCGGGCGATTGCCAACAAAACTTGTCCATCGTCTAGGAACGTCAGATAGGCAATGGAGTACGATCATCGAATCTGTCTATGCGAATACTTGGTTATTGCTGTAAGAGAGAGATTCGATACAATATTTGATTATTTTCGCCAACAGGACAGCTCCACACAGCTCCAATCGTGGTAGTGAAATTTGCTTTATTGGCGCAACCTTCTTTGCCGTTATGATATTTACAGTAATTTCGCCAAGTTCATTGATAGCTCGAAGATATATAACACTACCGTAAGCAGCTTGAGAAGCATCGCAAAATGCGTGTAATTCAAGTTGCGTAGAACCAGTTAAGGTTGTCAGTCGTCGAGGAATTTGAATCTTTTCCAATTCTACTAATGAATTGTAAATTCCCTGCCATAAATTACGGATACTGATTGGTACGCTGTCATCCCAGTCTAACTTTAGCAACCACAACTTCTGCAAACACAGCTTAAAAAGAATTTTGGTAGGTGCCAGCCAGCCCAATGGATCGTACAGTTTGGCTGCTGTAGATAAAATTTTCCTCTTGGTCCAACTTGTTGCTTGCACACTTGTCTGTACCTTGAAAGAAAAAGTGTCAAAATCAGCGTTCCATATGATGCCAAGTGTTTTGATGGTTGAATCGTCTTCTATTAGTTTTGGAGTGTTTTGGACTTCTTGCTGAGAAAATGATTTCAGAAATTCTGGGGAATTGGATTTCCATTTTCTCAGGTTGAATCCACTTTCCTTTAATAAATTATTTAACTGTTCTTTTAAGGTTATTGCTTCTTTAACATTATCACATCCAGTCAGCAAGTCATCCATGTTAGAAATCATTGTTAATGATATGCTTAGCTTTTGGATATAGTAGATCAGCGTTTTCGGTTGACATTTTTAGTGTTCTTATTGCTAAATATGGGGCACACGCTGTTCCATAAGTCACCGTATTTAGCTTGTACGTTTTTGTTACAGCTTATTAGCCGTTCCAATTTTAAATAGCGTATAGCCATTGATTGACGATGCAACCCACTATAAAAATAACGAGAGTTAAACGCAATGTTACGTAATACATTTTTTTTGGGGGACTGTACTGGTGGTTACAGACGTGAGTTTGTAATGTTATGCTTTTGTTGGAGATAATTTGTTGTTGTGTTTTTTTATGTATGGATAATTGAAGCTTGGTCGGGAGGAAGAAGAAAATAACGAAACGGTGGTCAGTTAGCATAGGAATTGCAAAGTGTTAACATTGAAAATTAAAATGAAATAAATAAAGTAAAATTGGCGTGGCCAAGTAAAATTAGGCAGTTGAAAATTAAGTTAATTAAAATTTTCGATATAATAGTATAATTATATATTGTAGTTTCGATACTTTTGATAATTTTTCATAAAAGGTATCGCAAACTGACTCATTAAAATAATTAGTTAAATGCTATAGAAAAAAAAAAACTTTAAAGTTGTAATTAAAGCCTCGTGTTTTGGAGGCAGTGAATTGAAAACACCGTATTAGAGCGGGTTTATGCTTATTGTTTGGTGTTGTTTTTGTTTGTGTTTCGGTCGAAAAAACTTAAACCGTTAAAATACATTTGTGAAGCCCAAGATGCTTAAAAATGGGTAGAAAACAAGAATTAGTGCTAACTTAGTGAAATAATACAAAGAGCACTTTAGTATAGTTGTTATAAGAAAGTTTCTTAAAATCAGTACGTATTAAAAATGTAACTGATACTGTTATCAAAAATCGTAAAGACAAAATAGTATAACAGTTACCATATTATCATTAAGTTTAAAAACGAAAAAAACTGTTAGTTTAACAATAAATACGATTAAATAATATAGGAGTGTGTACTGTAAGTAATAACAGAATTAATAAATAAATTTAATAATACATTGAAAAGCTAAGTGATATAAATAAGTAAATTAATAAATATGTTAATAATTATATAAATAAATAAGTTAAAAGTCAATTAATTAATTCTAAATAAATAAGACACTGAAACAAATATACTATTCAAAACATAAATTAATAGTGAAAATCATAATCATTCATGTTTCAAACATGAAAGGGGAAATGCACTAATATAAAAATATAAATTAACTCTAAAATTACACAAGAATGTCAAAATACGTATATTAAATTCTTCTTGATGTAATACCAAAATATTGTGAGTACATTTATGGAGGATCTGCAATCAACACATAACAACTCATCTGCACATAAGCTAAGATTTATTTGATTATTTATTAATATTATTTTTATTATTTTATATTATTATTATTTTCTTTAGTATTTTCCAATTTATAAATTAGTATTAAGGTTATTAACTTATAATTTAAATTCAAATTATTTAATGGATAGTGGGTAAAATGCGCATTTATTTACATTTAGGGTAGTTAATTTTTTTTATTAGAAGTTCTTGAAGTTTAAGAGTTCGGTATCGATATTTTGTAAAAACAAAAGCAAATTAAACAATATAGTATGTTTTAAATAATTACCAAATTTACGGTTTTTCTATTATTTTTATTTATGGTGTCATTTGATGGAATTTATTTGTTTTTTTTTGTTTTGCTTTTGCTCTGCAATGATTTATTGTTTCGTTTATTTTTTTTTTGAGTGTTAATATTTCAGATGAGTGAATAATTGTTTTGAAGTGGAAATGGGGATGAAGCATAGGTGAGTAATGTTTTTGTTGGGTAGGTGGAGTGAATAGTAGCTGGTTCTTATAATTTCTTTCAATTATTAATTTTGTACGGTCTTTACAAATCCTTTCATGTTCCGGTAACCCCACCCCTTACGCTGCTGAGCCTTAGCCGGCGCAATCGACCGTTCTGCCGGAACCACTGAAATGATAATTTCTGTTAACAATTCCCCGGAATTGTTACATTTTCGCTTGCTCTATCGAATTTTCACGCCACAGTATTAGCTGGAAGTTAGCATCATCAGAATCTACCAGGATTTGTCTAAACATTTTTTCTATGCCTACGACCATTGCTATTGTATGTCTTCGAAATCGCAGAATTATCGTCGTCAGGTCGCTTTGTATATTTGGCCCAATCTGTAAAATGTCATTAAGAGACACTCCCGTGCTTGTTTTACACGACGCATCAAAGACGACTCTGAGTTTCGTCGTGCTACTACTGGATTTTACAACAGCATGATGAGGTAAATAATATTTTTTATCATCTTCTTTTGGTATGGCTTCTATTGGTACGTAGCTCATATGTTTCATGTCAATGTACTCGTTGATGAATGACTTGTATAGCTGATAAAACTCCGGTGCCCTCGAAAATCTTCTTTCCATTGCCAATAATCGGTGATGTGCTGCCTGGTATGAACTTCCTAGTGCCGGAGTTGGTTTTTTAAATGGAAGCTTTACTATGAATTGGCCATTTGCCGCTCTGGTAGTAGTTTTCTCGTAAAATGCTTCACATTCATGGATTGTGTTGCTTGAACTGTTGTGCGATGCGATTTCCTCCACTTCCCAGAACTTAGTTAGCTCACGATGTAGATCTTCGTTTGTTATTTGGTTATTTGGATCAGTTGTGACGTGAAGATTGGTTAGTTGAGGAAATGAGTTATGCCATGACCCAGCAATTAACCAGCCAAACTTTGAGGATCGCATTTTTGGCAGTCCATCCATCACATGCTCTTCCGGATTTATCACTTCGAAAAATATGTCGGCTCCGAGAAGTACATCGATTTTACTTGGGCTGTAGAATTGCGGATCTGCTAAGTCCAAATGCATTCTTGATGTATTAAAACTTACTGGTTTAGTTGGTAACAATTTTGTAATTTGATTAATGATATGAGCCGTGACATTCAACTGATAATTTCTGTCAATTCTGGAATGTATGGTCATATCGATCGTCCCTCTTGTTTTTCCTGCTGATGATGATGCTAGACCGTAAACTGATAAGGAAGATTTGCTTCGCTTTAGGCCTAGGCTTTGTGCGCATGATTCGGTAACGAATGATGTTTGTGAACCCGAATCTAACAATGCGCGATATAGCTGGAGTTCACCGGTACGTGATTTGATATATATAACGGCTGTTGGTAATACCGTATTTGTAGAGGAATAGTGTGTGTGTAGCACCTTAGTATTCATTGTATTATTTATATTAGTTTGTGTTGACTCAATAGTGGATTTTGTAGTTTGGGTTGGTAATGGTGTTGCAGAAATTTCTTGTGAAGACTTCGATGGTTTTTCTATTGAGGCGTGATAATTTGTCGCTGTTTGGATGGAATCATGTGCATTATTTTGATATTGGTGAATTAAGGTGTGATGCCGTTTTCTGCAAATGAGGCAAGATGATTTGGAGTAACACTGTTCGCTAGTGTGTCCCTTCTTCAGGCAATTTCCGCATAGATTCTTCTCCGAAATTATTCTTGACCTAGCGACCCAAATCATATTTTTAAATTCTGGGCATTTGAAAGTAGGATGTTGCTGTTTACAAACGACACACTCAAACACCGGATTAGACTTTGTTGCTACAAATGTTGACTCACATATTTCTAGTGCGTCACACCGCTTATTTAAAAAAGTTAATAAATTTTCAACGGTTGGAAAATCTTTATCCACTGATTCATTCGCTCACAATTGCTTGGTTTTGTTATTAATTTTGCTCAATAGAATATAGATGAGCCATGGATCACGATCTTCAGCTTTTGCACCTAATACTCGCAAACCTCGAATTACCTCATCGGATGTTTCACTTATGCGCCGTAAATCCTTTCCGTTACTTCGTATACACGGGTTTTGCTCCATAAATGTCTGCACCAAGGTCGTTACTATAGGAGTCATCTTGTTATAACGGTTGCATAACTTTTCCCATGCTTCGATATAATTTGATTTCGTTATAGCGATATGTCGTATTAAGGAAGACGCTTCACCCTTAAGTAGGCCCTTCAGCATTTGTAATTTGTACACACCACTAATATTTTTGTTATTATGTACTGTGGTTTTAAACAAATCGTGGAAGGAAGCCCAATATGTGTAGTCACCCGAAAATGGCTCTATATTAATTTTTGGTAACCGTACTTGCTGCGATGTATTAACACCTTCATAAAACGTTTTTTGTTGGTCAAAAAACTGTTCAAGCGTGTTATTTAGATCCGGGGTTGTATTAAGACCACCTCTCCCATGACGACTACATGCTTCACTCAATAAATCTTTGGCTTTATAGTAAATTTCATCGACCTCAGGTGTAATGGATTTATATGTGGATTTCTCAAGTAATTGGAATTCCATCACCAGGTTTGATACCTGGTTTCTAATATTTCTAATCTGGTTTTTATCGCCTCCAAAGTAGTATCCTCCGTTATTGATTCCCCAAACTTTAAAATATGAAGCATCTGAGCATGTGCTCGATCCCGTAAACGTTCTGCACGATCGGCCATATTGAATTATTATTCTTTTAATCACTTCACGAATTTTCAATTGAACACAAATTTTCGACAATTCCACAAAATATTAACACACACTAGGGCTCAAATCGCACAGTAGATTTTAATTTCACGCGTTTAAGTTTATAGCGGAAAATAAAATTAAGTCAAAATCTACTTATCTTATTGTATTTAGATAAATTCCCGGGTTTCGGCACCAAAATGTTTATAGTCCTGTGCGATGGTGTCTGGGTTATATTTTTTCCAGTTGTAAATTGGCTTATCGATTGGAAATTGTTGATGTAGAAAGTATTGGTTAAGTGATGTGCAGGTGATGTATTTAATGCCAAACAAGCAAACTGTTAATTATTTAATAATATCGCCAGCAAATCCACTTGCAATCAACGATGAATGAAAAAAACACAAACGGTGAAAATTTTATTGCAAAGGTTTTATTTTAACACACTGTCTTTTTTTTACAAATTGATGTTACACTTATGATCGAATTTTTGAGATTGAAAAATATGTATTTTTAATGGCTTGGATTGGAATTGGAATAATCAGCCACGTCATAAGTTGGAATATAGCTCAATTAAGAATTAAGCTTTTGCGCTAACTTAAGCTCGCTTAGCTAAAATATGGATGTTTTAATGAAAGCAACCAACAACTTACGACATTTTGATTATTCTTGACATTTGTTTACATTTTGGAGTGTGTGCAAGAATTATAGGTTTTTAACTTCAAATTCAACCTTTTAAAATCCAAATTCACCGTTTACAAAACCAAATTCATCTTTTTTCAGATTTAATTCAATTTTTTCGTAATCAAATTCATCCTTTTCCAAAGCAAATTCAGCCTTTGCCCGATCAATTTCATCCATTTACAACTCAAATTCAACCTTTTATGGATCAAAATCATCTGTTTTGTAAATCGCTTCTAAAAATGTGGTTTTTCAAGATAAGCTCAGAATTCTCTGTTATAGACTAAAATCGTAATAATTTATGTTAAAATGTATATGTCGTATGTTTTTTGTAATCAACTTTTTATTAATATGTATGTTATAAGAACAATACATGCCAATAAATTAATTTCGAAGGTGTTTTTAATTAATTAAGAGAATACTATTTTTTGATGGTGTATGAATAATAAATTACAACCCTGTGTATTATTGTAATAACGGTTACTTACAAACAATTAGGCAGCTATTTTTTTTTTTTTGCTGATTAAAGCTCACCGTTACAGAATTATTTTGGAATATATTGTGATGAACATGAAAATTTAGATAAAAAATGCGGCGGCCAAAGATGTGTTAAAGTGAGTGCCACAATTGTAAATAAAATTGAGGAAATAGTGGAAGCAAATCCTGGAATAACATTAAAAAATATTAGAAATAAGATTAATGAAAGTGAAAATGTTTCGTTGAGACCAACTTCTATTAATAACGCTTTAAAAAAATTACGGATCACGTATGTGCTACAATAGAAGTCGATCGTTTCAATGCAGCAGAAACTATTCAACAACGAAAGGTGTATGCAACGGATTTCTCACAACGTGCTCCACAAACGCGCGAAAATTTTGTTTTCATTGATGAATCCGGTTTTAATTATCATCTGCGACGGACAAAGGCACGTTCAAGAGTGAATACAGTGGCTCGGGTAATCGTTCCAAAAGTCAGAGGGCGCAACGTTTTTCGAATTGCTGCCATTAATATTAATGGTGTCTTTTTCCATAAAATTATCGCTAACTCTACAGTTAACTCAAATATATTTTCTGAATTTCTTCGTGAGTTAATAAATAAACTGGTACAAGAAAACATTTCAGAAGCTTGGTTGGTTTTAGACAACGCCAGGATTCACATAGACTAGTTTTCCTTCTACCCTACTCGCCAAAGCTCAACCCGATTGAGCAAGTTTTCTCCAAAACTAAGTTCAGCGCCCGAAATTTGCTGGCAGATCCCGGAAATCATTTAAACGTATTAGATGTTATTAGACAATCATTGGGATGTGTTACTGCTGCAGATTGTAATAACTATTACTTAGACATGTCGAGGAAACTACCACTGGCCGCGGCAGGACAATCATTATAATTAAGTGTCTATCAAATTTTTAATATAAATTTAAATTTTATTATCATAATTTTTTTTTATATTTGTGAAATACATAATTATACCTTTTTTATTATTATATTTGACTGGAAACATGAAATAAAACTTAATTGGAACATTAATGAAAAATTGTTGAATTTGATTTATAAAAGGTTGAATTTGAGTTGTAAATGGTTGGAATTGATTAGGCAAAAGGTGAATTTGCTTTGGAAAAGGATGAATTTGATTACGAAAAAGTTGAATTAAATCTGAAAAAAGATGAATTTGGTTTTGTAAACGGTGAATTTGGTTTTTAAAAGGTTGAATTTGAAGTTAAAAACCTATATATGAAAACTAGGTATATAAAATATTAATTAATTATAATAAAGAAATATTAATCGATCTTCTTAAATTTCAGATTATTGTTAAACGTTATACAATGCGAATGGTCTTATATTTTAAACATTTATTAGGAATTTTTTAAACTTGTTTTTTTTGTCTTTTTAGTTTTTATTGTTGTAAATGTGGGGTACAGTTGGTGTTGACAAACACAAAATAGACGGAAAATGACGGAATGTACCAGCGAACCGTCAGGGGTTTTATTAAAAAATTACAATTTAAAATACAATTTGCTAAGTAAAACATTTTTTTTCGCCCAAATCTATAGCAAATTTTCAATAGGATTCATGCCGCATACTCGAAAACTGTCGAATAATAATTCACGTCGAATCATTTTGAAGTAAGGAATGACGCACCAGATTTACTTATCGAATCATAAATTGAAATGAAAATTATTTTTAGCAAAAATCATGAAACTTATCAAACAAAAACAACTAATAAATAAAAGCACATAAACGGTTGTTGTACTATTACTATTTACATATTCACCACATTTTTTCTAAATCGGTTTCTTCAATAGGTATTTATGCGTTAACTAAATATGGTATACTTATATGTGTTTTGCGAATTAATATTTTGGTTTTAATTAAATTTTTGATAAATTAATCGTTTTAAATCTTATTAATAAAATATAACATAACAACATAAAATATAAACAACATAAAATCTTAACTTTGCTATTTCTTAACCGATTATGATGAAATTCGATATGTACAATAGAAATGAGATTCTAAAAAAATTTTAAGATGAAATTCTGGAATATGGCCAATTTTTGAACTTGGCTATTTTTAAAACCGATTTTAGGAAATTTAACATGTGCGATGAAAATTAGATTCTAAAATGATTTTTGGAAACATTTCTGGAATATGGCCAAGTAAGATGGAACTTGGCTATTCCTTGAAGTTCTGCAATGTGGCTAAGTAGGAAAAAATTTGGCTGAAACAGGATCCTAAAATTATTTTTAGATAAAGTTGCATGCACTACGGAAATGAGATTCTAAAATGGTTTTACCAATTCCTGGACGCTACACTATCGTTAGAAGTTACAATAATGCTGCGCGTGCCGTCACCCACTTTTTCTTATTTTCCTTTGATTGTGATTAAATTTTCCGGCAGATGTATAATAAATATGTCTGAAATATGCTGTTGGGATTATCTGCTGGGATGCACATCGAAAATCGGATACGAAATAGCCAAGTTTCTTAACAATTGGCCATATTCCAGAACTTCATAGAGAAATAATTTAAGAATTACATTTGCAACGCACATGTCAGATTTCACTAAAATCGGTTAAGGAATAACCAAATTTCATCCTACTTGGCCATATTCGAGAACTTCATCTACAAATCATTTTAGAATCCCATTTCCACCGCTCAAATCAAATTTCACTAAATCGGTTTACATTTTATTGGAGGAAAAAATTTCGATTAGGTAATTGATTTTAATACTCTACGAAGTGAATTATTACTGCATTAAATTTAAAAAATTCTACTCATGAGTAAAAATGACTGATGAATCGAGTAACAAAACGAAACTTTTATCCCGAATTTTTTATAGCGATATATTTGTTACTTTAAAAAATCCAAAACCAATAACATAATTAGGAAACTATCCAAGAAGCGTTTATTTTCTATCTAGGTAGTACTCGTAAATTGTTTGCAAAACCACTCAACCGATCATCTTGGAATTTTCATCATGTAAAATTTGGACAAAACAAATTAACCTTTTAAACTGTCGTTTTTTTTTTTGAATTTAACTAAACTACTTATTACTTAAAATTCGTAATTTTTTTTGGTACTTTAGTATTACAGGATTTTGCTTTATCGTTTCTATTTTTCTTTGGCACTGACCATCTACAATTTTTTCGAAGCAAAACTAATAAAAAAAAAATTCAATAAATTCGTAAAATGAACAAAACACGGATCAGTTTCTTCAGGTAAAAATGTTGGAAATACTGGTTTAATTTTAACCAAACTGAATTTTCTCATTTCTTCGCGCACGTTGCTACTATGGCCTTTATGAGTTAAGTAGGAATCAAAGAGTTTTACCAAAAAATCGGCTACTTTGAGCCTCTCGTCAGGTGGTGCCTTCAAAGAAACAAAATTTGAATTTTGACTTTTTTTTGAATTTTTTTTTCATATATGGAGATATTATCTCCATTCATTTCAATATCCGATTTTAAAAGTTTTTCGGTACATTGTTTACAATTAATTTTTGGGAGCGGTACAGTATCCCAACAAAAAAAACCCAAGTTGACAAAATCCCAAAATATTTTTTTATCCCAAATTGAAAATTTTTATTCGCAAAATCCCAAAATAAAAAATCCCAATATAAAGAATCCCCAATTTTCAGAATAATTTTTATTAAAACATGTGCGGCCCAATATAAAAATTCCAGGTTACAGTAATATGTAATATTATATTCAAGTACGGACTTGAATTAAAAATGAATATTCCATTCTTCCTGACCTGATATTCTTTAGTTCATAAGATGGATATTGTGCGCTATATTTTGGGGATAATCAATTTTAGGAACCGTCAATCGTTTTTTGATTACTCTTTTAATTTGCTTATAATGTATAATATTTTTTCTGTTTTGTGGAAAATGTTCACCACTTATAACTTTTTCGTATGTTACTTTAGATAGAACTGATTCTTTTCTTAAATTTTCTATAATTTTATATAGACCGCAATTGCGTTTTCCAATAACAACTTTTAGTCGCCGATACCACGCCTCCACGCTATTTTGGGTTCTCGGAAAATTTTCTTTCTACGCATCTTTAACCGACCAAAAGTTAGGATCATATCTTGGTTCAGTGTCGTTATTTCCTTTAATATAATTTGATTTTACCCATTTTGCAATTTTTTTTAATCGGGCTCCTCCAAATGTTTATACAATTTGTAACACAATCCCGCAAAAGGGATCGTGTTAACAGAACATAGAAATAGCGGTCTGGTTGCGGTATAGTGCTGGCTTTAGCTCGCCGCTAGGCGTGGGGGTTACCAGACATATTTCTATGCTTGAAAACCGCATAGAGATAAAACGAATGGGACTAGAAAAACTATCCTACCTTGCCAGGACCACAGTGGTAGATAATCATAAATTTGGGGTGCGCTCGACAAGGACGCCGGTGTCACTCCGGCGACCTCAGTCAAGGCCTAGGTCAGCATGAGGCCACCCATCCCCACACGCGATCACACTAAAAATTTACACGCACATGACACTATTGAACATTATCTTGGAGGAAAAACTGTAATTGCGACTGAAACTGATTCGAACAAGGAAAAAATGAAATGTAAGAAAAAACTGAACCAAAACCGTTGATAATTGAGAAAACTGAGACTAACTAAAAACCCGGAAAATGAAATCGAAAAAAAAAATGTGGTGTGAATCGATTTTAGGGGTGCTGTTGTGAAACATATAATGCATAAATTAATGATAAAGTAGTAAACTGTATGTACCAATTATTTAGGTTGTTCACCAATTGTAATTTTAAGAAAACGAAGATGAATAAAAATATGTAACATAGGGTAATAACCTTATGTGAAAAGGGTACAACATACAAAGTAACAAAGAACAATAAAGAAATGTAAAACGCAATCGATGCATGAAATTATATAATGTCTGGTGGTAATGAAAAACCCAAACATAAAAATGTCAATACATAATTAAGAAATGTAAAATCACAAAAATAAAGTAAATAAAAATAACATGGCTGGAAGTAATAAAATGTAGGTCATAAATAACTTAAAATTAATAATATAGGAAATATAATGAATGAAGTATTGACGAAATATACAACACAATATATTATGAAATACAATGTATGAAAATTAATAAAAAAACAATAAAAACGGAAGAGACCTAAATGTGTAATGAGGAAATTAATTAATTTATGGTTACAACATAAGATTGTTTATTATACTGTATGTTTTGTTAGTGTAAGAATATTAAAGAAAATTAGTATATAAGAACGGGAATTTTAACCCAAAACAACTCATTATTAAATCTATATTCAAAGGAGACACTGTTACTCTCCATAAGATTCAAGAAATAAAAAGAAGTGAATAAATTAATAAAATTGTTATCATTTAAAAAATATTCGTGGAACCATCCCGTTGCCTGATCGATCAACAAGAACAATCAAGGTAAATATAAACTAACCAATCCACCAACTAACACTGCTGGCCTAAGAACCAAAGTATCAAATAAACATCAAGAGAGGTGGCAACACTTATTAAATGTTTATCTGAAGACAGAGGTTCTTTTCATTAAGCAACTAACAACTTATTTCTCCAGTAAGCCTGTTTCAAACCTAACATATAGAAACAGCTTACCATCTTTAAATACCAACAAATACATAAATTAACTTTAATATTAACCACACTCAGGGTAATTTCGTATTAAACCTCGTTAATATAGCTAGCATAGTTTTAATAAGATATAATGCATGTTATGACACATAACCCCATAACATCCATTATAACAGTGCGTCGCATGTGACGCCACCCGAAACCTGTAAACCGCAAAATATTTTATATATCAAAAAAAAATATAATAAAAAAAACACCAAAATCCCCCGTCAAGTGAGGATTACAACAAAAATTTTAAAATATAAAATAAACACGCGGTGTGAGCGTACTGATTATTTATTTTTATACGCCACACTCTACCTGTACAACAAACTTGGCCCGTCCGACCACAGCAACACAGCGCCGACGCAGGAACACAGCAGCCCCCTCTGGCTTCTCGAACCCCACTCTGATAGGCAGAGTTGCTGCCACAAACCCAAACAATACACTATCAACAATTTAACGGTTGATAATTCCAATTCGTACCGTACTTCGACAAAAGGTAACTGATATCTTTGATTTGATACACCAGCGATAGTACTACCAAAGTATATGTATATTTCCAACAGAATAGTAGCATATACAACACACTCCAACCAAATCTTATAGCGAATCAATTTTGTTTTAATAGGGTCTTGCTGATGATTTCCTTTTGTATATTTGTTGGATCAACGGAATATAACTATCGCAGTAAGATACAAATCACCCCGTAAATGTTTCAAGCGGACTCCACCTTTGTATCTATTTTCAGACAATGATCCGTTTTTTTTTCACTAACAAAATCCACATTTACCGCTATCTCTGCTCACTTGTAAGTACAATCACTATTTTATTAAATTGGCAATAATGTTCCAAGTAGGGCTGCCAGATTTGTAAAATTAGTTGGCGGGACAAATAATAAACTGAAAATAAAAAAAATTATTGAACTATTACTGTTACTTTCCCGAATCTTTGACTTCTAATTTTTCACATTATTGTCATCCGACAAGGCATGTGTTTCAAACGAATTTAATTTAAAAATAAAATAAATAACAAATTTAATGAAATTTGAATTAATAATTTTTTTACTTTAATAAGTTTCACTTAAATCAACAAAACATTGTAGGATAAATTCAAATATTAAATTAAGATAATATTACAATACAAGGCAATCAGCTGAACTGATTTGGAGAGTTTATTATCTAGAGCATAAAAAGCTAGGAGTCCGTTTTTAGTGCCAACTCACTTATCAAAATATGTGAAAACGTTTTTATATTACCTTTGTTGGATGAATCGGTGTTAATTGAAAAATGTTTTGCCATATTTATTCCGTTTAAAAAAAGTTTTTTTTGTCTCTGGTTGAATGGTTACTCCGAAAATCAATTTGTAGATTCTTTTCCAAAAATGTGTTTACAGCGGGACATAATCCGATCTAGCGGGACGGCGGGAATGATCTTTTCAAGCGGGACATTCCCGCCGAAAGCGGGACGTCTGGCAGCCCTAGTTCCAAGCCAAAAGAAATTTTAATAAAAACACCAAGAATTAGCAACAACTATTTATTTAGAACCCATATCAATCTTTTTCATTACATGACAATTGTTTTCTTGTAAACTTAATAACTTTTACTTAACCCTCTTTTTTTAATTGAGTTCAAGGGGAAAAATATATATAAACTCGATACAATATTGGTTTTAAAAACTTAAGAAATGTTTTTCCTTATTCACCAAAAAAAAAATGAAATCACTCCACAACAGTGTTTGGATTTTTTTTCTTTTATCCATTCAAACACAAAAAAAAAAAAAAAATACAATAATTTTTCTACCAGTAATTCACTGGCCTAAAACTCCAAACTTGACGATTAACATTTTTTATTTCAAAAAAAAAAAAAAATTATTCTTAAAAAAAAATTAAACTCGACTTACAGATTTAATAATCAAAACTAGACTTTTATTTTAAATATTCACAACTAGACTTTTTATTTCGCATTTAAAACGAGACTTAGGCCCTTTTCCAATTACCGACTTATTTCAAACTTATTGACTTATTTGACGCCATCTTGAATAAGTCAATGAAGTCATTCCAATTGCTTTTATCGACTTATTTTGAAAATTTTTGAAAATACACAATAATTAGACAGAATGTTTCCATGACACCAAAAATAAATAAGTTTTCTATAGGAAAAATTACTAAAGAATAAGTCACCTTTTCAGCAGACTTATTTGAATAAGTTCGAATAAGTCAATAAGTCGGTGATTGGAAAACAGCCTTAAAACCAAATGCGACTATCTTTTCAGAAAATCAAAACTAAGTAGCCTAACTAATAATACAAAAAATATCCGACCGTATAAAAATTTTCCCCCACCCAAAAATTATTTACCATAGAAAAAAAAAAACCGAACGATGGATTTCGGATGACGTACACATACGATATCACCCAAAATCGACTCACACGCACACATACTATTTAATCACATCTCTGGAATATTCGATTTGCATGTAAAATTCACGCTCTAACAAAATAACACAAACGAAGCAACACACCAACCACTACACGTCATTCCATACAATCAAACAAAATAATAAAACGAACCGACCAAATTGCGGAGAAGTGTATAATGATAAATGGTACACTCTACCAAAACCAACAAAAATGTTTATACAAGCCGTGCCAAGCAAACACTTAAGCTATAAAAATTGTACCCTACTTAGTATTAGTAATGTATAAAATAAATCAGAAAATATCATATATATACACAAAACTAACACAAATGCCTAAAATATTGTTTACATTTTTGTTGGTTTTGTGACATACCAATACCAACTCATAAGCACAATTTCTGAGAGAGGATCGGTGTAAAGAGCGAATGGCACGGCTTGTATACAAATTTTTGTTGGTTTTGACTCTACACACAAAAAAAAAATATTTTCTATTACAAATCAAGTTAAAGAAAGAATGACGTATAGTGGAAGAGATTTTTATAAAGCAATGGACACACATGCATCGTTGTTTGGATTTTCAACCGCAATTACAGATTTAAATTAATTACACCATAACAACCACAAGCGGTTGTTACAAATTCTTTAAAATAATGAAAAATTTCCGAAGCAGGAAAAAAAGCCAGGCTTTTCAACATTCTGATCTCTAAACTGAAACTTTCGTTCTTTCCATATTTGGTTGCTACTTTAAAATTTTGTACTTGGCGCCAAATAATCTGTCCAAAGTAAAACAGGCATCCTTTAAAACCAGTTGACAGGAAAAACTCACGTGCCGCAATTTGAATGTTTTTTTCAAAATCGCAGATAATTCGATTTGGCTTCAATTGAATATTGTGATCTGCCGCGATCCGGTTAAGTTAAAAAAAAATTCTGTATAGCATTTTTTATTTTTCTTGATCATCAAGCAAAATACCAGCGGTATTACCTGGTTATTTTCCAGTTGTGCATGGATACTAAAAAGTTGCGCCATAATTGTTGGTACTACATAAAAAGTACCGTCCATTAACCAGCAAGACGACGCAGATAAAATTTTTAAACTGGAAACTGTGCCAAGTATAATAATTTTATCATTTTGAACTTCCTTTTCCGACATTAAAAACAATTCTTCTTCAAGGAAACGCAAGTTCCGTGGAACGTCGATTTCGGATAAGTTTGTTGGCTCTTTAATAACACTCGAGCGAATCCTCTTGATTTTACGGTTTTGTCCTTGCCTACCTACCAAACAAAGGCAAATACGAGATTTTGGTTCACATTCCACAGCTATCTCGCGAATTATTTGTGATGGTGGCTGATTGGTCGAGGCAGCTTTGTTTTTAATGATAGTTAGATAGAGTTTTTTTGATTAGCTTCCACCGTTGTTACTATTTTCCTTTTGCAGAAAAAAAAATTTCTATCGGCACACCTCCATTTAAACGTATTAAGATGTTCGTTATCTAGATGATAGGCATATCCGTTATGGAATAATTTCCTCCCTCCTTTATTATTTTTTACAACTTTCATATTGTATATATGTATTATTGTTCACTGCTCAAATTTGAATCTTTTATTTTATAAATTTTCACGTTTATATACATTTGTCTATAGTGAAACAAATTTTTAGTTTTACAAATGTAACTACGAATATGCACATAATTGCAATAAAATGAAGTATAATATAAACGGGATCCGCTCGAAACGCGATATTTTAAAACGCGATATGATCCAAAACGCGATATAGTACAAAACGCGATATTTCAAAATGTGATATTTCAAAACACGATATGGTACAAAACGCGATATTTTAAAATTAAAATTTTAAAATAATAATAAAAATTAAAATACATATTAATAATATTATTTTAAAATAATAATAATTATTAATCTTCATTCATTTAATAAAATTTTCCTTCACCAAAATGATGAAAATGAACATGTACGATCAGAACTAGGAAATCGCGTTTTGAAATATCGCGTTTTGTACCATATCGCGTTTTGTACCATATCGCGTTTTATACCATATCGCGTTTTGAAATATCGCCTTTTGAATTATCGCGTTTTGTCAAATCGCGTTTTAAAATATCGCGTTTCAAATGGGCCCCAATATAAACCAGCCTTTAAGAATATTTTTTTAAAATTTCAAATTATGAAATCCCGCTGTTAAGAAGAATATTTAATAAAACACGCGCGCGCGTGTTTAAATAAATATTCTTCTTAACAACGGGATTTCATAATTTGGGATTTTAAAATTTGGGGTTTTGTAATTTGGGATTTTGTAATTTGGGATTTAGAAAATTGGGATATTGATTTTGGGAACTTGTATTTGGGAATTTGATTTTGGGATAGGGTACCCAACCCTTAATTTTTTTGTAAATGCAATACCCTGTGTAATAAGCAATTGCATTTGTGGTTAGCTCACTTGTACTCGTAGTTAATTCATCAGCGTGGATTAGGGCCTCAATCTCTTCTGATGATTCTGTAACTTCGGTCTCTGAATACTTGAGGCTTGAGTTGTAATCATCTTTAAAATGTCAATCCAGTTTTAAATTTTCAGAGTCATCCGGTAAACATTTTTGAATGAATTGAGTTAAATAAAAATTTTGTGACTATGATATTGGCGTAGTGCACTCTAATCTCGTAACTGGATTTCATGTAGTTGTATCCTCCTTTGCCTCTTAATGCTGCGAAAAAAAATTCTAAACCGTCTTGGTTAGTTTTTCTAGTTAATTTATAACTGAATGCCAAACATAGAATTTAAGTGTTGCATTAATGCTAATTAAGCGGATATTGTTAATTCCAGTCCTTTGATAATTTTCGCTTTTACATAAAATTTTTAAATTTTTTAAAAAGTCTAAACTTTGTTGCAAATAATTAAAAGTCTTATTGTTCAATTTAAGTGGCTGTTCGAAAGGATTTTTTGAAGAAAACCCGCGGCAGTTCAGGCAATCAAATATATTATTGAAGTGTTCAATAACCTTCGCTGTTGGTATTACATTCTGAAAATAATTATCAAAAATCGATGGTGTTGTTTTCAGCGTAGTTCGTAAAGCACTGGAAACCGTAATACTTAACACTTGAACAGCCAGCTTAACACTCATTTTTTGGAAGTTGTTTGGTTCCATATGGGCTTTGGTTAATTTTTGTAACATTTTAACCTTTTGATTTTGTTCCAGATGATAAATTTTTTTTACCACATTAAAATCAGTGGTTCCATACTCTAAATGCAAAAATTGATGTTTTATGAATGGCTTCTCCGGTGCAACAACAAATTTTTTATATACTGCTACGTTGGTTGTAGTTGTAGCCTGATTACAGGTTAACATTACCACCTCTAAACTTAACATTTCTTCACTTAATTTTATATTGTCAATTATTAATTTTGAAAGTTCGTCTACACTAATTGAACTGTTAATGAGCACATAATTAAGCACATGTTTCCAATTGCCTAAGTAGCCAATTCGTTTGTTCTTTGTTTCCCGTTATCGCAATAGCCCTCCACCTTATCTGTTACGGTATTAACTGTTAAATCTTTCTTAATAATTATCTCATCGAAAGATAAACAACATATACGCGATGACGTTGGCATATTTAAAAATAACTTATTAAGATGCTTTTGCAAAATATCGTTTGTTCCTGGAGAAATATACTTGCTTGGTGACCATTTGTATATAGACGAAACTGATGGTAGTTTTAATTCAAAAGTTGATTTTAAATACTTACATGTCGCATAATTGTATCCTCTTTCAACAAAAGTTTGCATACATTTTTAGTTGGATCGTTTGGGGATTTTAGTTGACTAATCATTTCATTGACACTGGCATTGTTAATTTTTTGATGATTGGCCTTTAAATTATTGTAGTTTCTCTTCAATTTAATAAACTCTGCGTTAATTTTATGGATTTTTTTTTAGCAGCAAATAATTGCTTTTTTAAATTAACGAGGTATATCGTCATCCTCCTTTAGCATTGCGCAATGAACACAATTTAACTCGTTTATAATATTTAAAAATTCCACTTCCTCATCCGATGGATCGGTTTGTGTCATTTGTGTTAAAAATTCTATTGGCTTATACAGCAAGGAGCTAGTACCAATGTCACTGGTTTCCATTTTTTTATTAGCTGCGAATAGTTGTTTGTCATGTGGTAATTCATTAGCTTCATTATTTTCAACGATATTCAAAACAGGCACTGCGTTCCTCGTTAAATAGCTGTGTGCACCTATATATCCGATCGCAAAATGACGTTCACAGACATAATTGTACTTGTTTTTCAAACTTAATAAACCAATCGCATTACTCCAAACGGAACATCTAATTGGATCCTTTGGAAATTGAAAATATTGCAAGTCAGCATGAAATGATGATGATTTTTTGCAACATGACACAACACAATTAAAAAATTTCTTTCCGGAAGACATTTTATTCCAAATGATTTATTCAGTTAAAAACTTTTAACGAATTTTTTTTGCTAAAATTGCAAGCGTGTTAAATCAGTCTATTTTGAGTCAGGTGTACGAAATAAACTAATCAAAATAACATTAGACTGATAATTTCCTAGGGAAATTATTATGGTTTTAATTGGAATATTTCGTACACGTAACTCGAAATTAACCGATTTAATAGGCTTGCTATTTTAGCAAAACGTACTCTGGCTACTAGATAAACAAATACGAATTAATATTTTCCAAGCAGACAATTTTACTTTCTGATGTTCGATATTTCAAACAATCTGTTGTTGCTTCTGAATTAGTAATAAATATTAAATAATGATAATGAAAAAAATGTAGAATCCGAGAACATACAGTAAAATTCTAAGGAAGGAACTCGGTTATTTCTTAACCGATTTCAAATCGTTCTGATTGAATTTCATCATAATTAACTGATTATGATTGTTAACCACGATGGTTTAGCGGATATGCGATCGGTGCACGGACGAGAGTATTCACAAATAAAAACGCTTGAAACGATCAGATCAATTTTATTTCACTTTATTAATTTTATTAACTTGTATTTATTATGTTTTTATATATTATTATTGTTGAGCAACGCGATTATGTTTTATTTTTTACACAGAAAATGGCCACTGATTGCGAACACGTTGTTATTTTTTCGGCGATTGACAAGAGAAGAGAAGACCGACTCAAAACACGTCGTGTAGTTTGACGTGCCCGGATGAATAGCAGTGCCCGGATGAATAGCAGTGATTCGGCCCATTGCCCATTTTGCTGGTGGGCAAAGTTCGTTTTTGATGAGAACCAGTTGACCGACCTTGAAGTTAACGTTCGTCTTGAGCCATTTAGGACGTTGCTGCAATCGTGACAGGTGTTCAGTCGACCATAACCCTCCAGAAATGTTGGTACATTTGTTGAATTTGCTGATATCGATTGAGACGATTCGATTGGATGTCAAGTAATGATGGTTCTGGAATGGTGATGGGTGGCTCTCCGATGAGAAAGTGACCGGGAGTGAGAGTGGTGTAGTCCTCGGGATCATCCGACATGGGACACAATGGCCTCGAGTTTAGACAAGCTTCTATCTGGCAAAGAAGTGTTGTCATCTCTTCGAAAGTGAGTAATGTATTGCCGATGATTCCTCGAAGGTGGTGTTTGACTGATTTCACCCCTGCCTCCCATAAGCCTCCGAAGTGTGGCGAAGCAGGCGGGTTGAAGCACCAATTCGTGTTGTCTTGAGCCAACATTGTGGCGACTTCAGGGTTCACATTCCTTGTGCTATGGTGATGAAGCGACGTTAGTTGATGATTGGATCCGATGAAGTTGGTGCCGCGGTCGCTGTACAACGATTGAACCTTGCCTCTTCGTGCGGTGAATCGTCTGAATGAAGCGATGAACGCATCTGCAGTGAGATCTGACACCATCTCCAGATGAAGCGCCTTTGTTGATAGGCACACGAATAAATACACGTAACCCTTCGTTGATTTTACGCCGCGGCCCTTGCTTAGTTTAATCGAGAATGGGCCAGCATAATCCACTCCACTATGTAGAAAAGCTCTGGATCGCGTGGTGCTGGAAGATTAGCCATTAGTTGCTGACCTGTGGTTGAGCGATAACGAAAGCATGTCACGCAATGGCGAACATGCGCAGGGACCAGCTTCTTGACATTGATTGTCCAATGATTGTTGACCACCGTGGAGTGTGGTTTGATGTGCCTGTGCGACGATTAACGTAGTGAGTTGACTGGTTTTCGGTAGAATTATCGGGTGCTTGCTTTGGTATGGCAAGAATGAATGCTTTAATCGTCCACCGACTCGTAAGATTCCATCACTATCGATAAATGGGTTGAGTGAACGAAGTACACTTTTGTTCAACAGGTTGCCTCCTGACTGGCATCGACTGATATCGTCGAAGAAGTGGGCTCTCTGCACGAATCGAACCCAAAAATGAAATGACCGATTCATTTCAGGCACGGTGATGAAGCTGGGATTACGATCGGCTTTGCTGTTGCGAAATTGTTGCACGAAACGTCTACAATAGGCTGTGATTCGAAGTAGTTTTCCGAGAGTGGAACAGCGATTCAGAAGTTGTTCGATCCCATCAGAACTTGATGCTTCGTTTGACTGTGTGACGACCATGAAAGTGGTTCTACATTCTTCCAATGGGATAGAGTAATCATTGATTTTGTGTATTGGCCAAGTGTCCGAGTGTTTCGACAGCCATTCAGGACCTCTCCACCAAATATGATGATCGTGAAGCAGGGAAGGGTCGATGCCGCGAGACGCGCAATCTGCGGGGTTGTGTCGAGTATCAACATACCGCCATTCATTGGGTTTTAGATGATCGAGAATTTGCGAAACGCGATTCGCCACGAATGTTTTCCATCGATTGGGAGGGCTGCGGAGCCATCCAAGGACCACTTGCGAATCGGTCCATGCGAACTGTTGTATGTCGTTGAGATTGAGTGACTGGACGATCTTGTGCATGAGGTTGGCTAATAACACACTGGCGCATAGTTCCAAGCGCGGTAGACTGACGGTTTTGAGTGGGGCGACTTTGGTTTTCGCCGCTAAGATGGTGATTTTAACTGATCCATCTGATGACGTGGTGCGAGCATATACGACTGCGGCATATGCTTTCATTGAGGCGTCACTGAAACCGTGTATCTGAAGATTGTTGCGACATGGTTGATAATCCATCCAGCGAGTGATTTTGACTGTTTCCAAGAATCCCAGATTCTTCCGATAATTTGACCATCTTTCAGCGACTGATTTTGGTACTGCCTCGTCCCACGATAGTCCGAGTATCCATAACTCTTGAAAGATGATTTTTGCGATGATGACACTAGGGGATAACCACCCGAGCGGGTCGAAGATCCTTGAAGCCTCTGTGAGGATGATTCGTTTGGTTATTACTGGCGATTCTGGAAAGTCTTCGACTTTAAATGCAAAATAATCTCCCGATGGTGCCCAATGTAACCCAAGTGCCTTGACTGATTCTTCCCATTTCAATTCCCGCAATGGCCGATGTTCGTGGTATTCTGATGACACTTGATCGAGTAGAGATTGGCAATTTGACGACCATTTTCGAAGTTCAAAGCCGCCACATTGGAGTAATGCCACCATCTGTTGCTGGATTTCAAGCAATTCCTTGACTTTGTTTGTGCCCGTCATCAGGTCGTCCACATAGAAGTCCGCAATAGCGACCTTCGCAGCAATGGGAAATTGCTTGGATTCGTCGTGTGCCAACTGATTGAGCGTGCGTATTGCCAAATACGGAGCACAGCTGGTGCCGTAGGTTACTGTGCGCAGACGATAGTCTTGAATTGGGTTCTCAGGCGTTGTTCTCCAAACTATCCGTTGATAATCTTGGTGCTCAGGAGCCACCAAGATCTGTCGATACATCTGTCGGATGTCTGCGATGAATACGAATTTGTGTTGTCGAAATCGAGTGAGAATCGTGAATAGATTCTGTTGAAGCTTGGGACCGATACGAAGGTTATGATTGAGTGAAACTCCGGAAGTCGTCTTGTATGAGGCATCAAAAACCACACGTAATTTTGGCTTTGAGTTAGACCCCTGCATCACGCCATGGTGTGGGAGGTAGCACGTTTGATTTGTAATTTTCCCATCGTAGACTGGCACTGCTTCCATGTGATGTTGCTCGAGATAGGCTTGCATGAAGTCTCGGTATTCGATGCGTAACTGTGGATTCTTCAAAAATCGGCGTTCCATATGCTTCAGTCTGACGATTGCACCTTCTCGAGATGTTCCGAGTGGCAATGGCTGATCAACGAATGGGAGTTGCACGATATATCTTCCTTCTTTGTTTCTGGAATGCGTCGATTGAAAGTGCCTTTCGCATTGACTTTCATCTTCCGTGAGTTCTTGGGCTGCTGGTACATTTTCGAGCTCCCAAAATGACTTCAAAGTGTTGTCAACGTTGGTGTAATTCTCGATGATTGCGGTCGCTCTTAGGGAGTGTGTGATTGTGTTTCGATCGAATCTCCCGAACAAGATATGCCCCAGTTTGGTTTCCTGTGCGAATGGCGAACCGTTGACAGATTTTATGCGTCCATCCATATGAAGCATTCCGAGGACATCTGCCCCAAGCAGCACGTCGATTTTGTGAGAACGATTGAAATGAGGATCGGCCAATTGTAGCTCGTCTAGATGTTTCCACTGTTGCGATTCGATGTATTGCAATGGCAAGGTGCCAGTTATCCTTTCGACGAAAACTGCTGTGATGGAAATCGAGAATCTTGAAATATCGAATTTTCGGCAGTTGGTGAGTTGTCATTCGATGCCTTTCCTGTGTTGGTGACTGGAGTTGGAGATAACCCGTCCGGTATATGTAGTAGGGTGTGATGTCTGCGGTTGCAGACTTGACAGAATCTTGAACGACATTCTGCGCTACGGTGTCCCTTCCGTAGACAGTTGAAACACAGATTATTTTCACGAATTTTGCTTGATTTTTGATCGAACGATAATGATTTAAATTTGCTGCACTGGAACGCACTATGTTTCTCGCTGCAGAATGGACAGCTCAGCGAATTGGTTGGAGTCGAAGTAGCGACGAACGAATGAGATGGTTGCGATGAGATGAGATGACGATGGTTGAGTTGTTGATGGTGAACGAATTGTTGTTGGCTCGTTTCTCCGGCGTATTGACGATGATGTGATTGGTTGCGACGAATTTGACTTGGACATGGAAATCATTTCCAATGATTGCCATCGAGTCTCTAAATAATCCATAAGTTCTTGATATGTGGGATACTTCGTTCGAGTGAGTGTCAATTTCCATTGACGGTGAGTTTCTGGATCGAGTTTGTCGACGATGATGTTAACGAGAATGATATCTCAGGTGACTACCGGAACGGCCAAAACCTTCAGACTTCGAACTGTGTCTGTAGAGGTATCGATGATGCCCCTTAATCCGATTGCGGATTCATGAAGGGCTGCGGGCATATTTCGGAATCGATAGAGATGACTGTCAATGATGAAACGTCGATGTTTGTACCGATTGGTGAGGCTATTCCATGCTTCTGTGTAGTTGGCATCGCTGATTTGTACCGTTCTCAATAGGGTAGCAGCTTCACCAGTGAGATTTGCTTTCAAACTTTCGAATTCCGTCCAATTTCCGTAATTGCCATCGAAGACAGGAACCTTGATGCGTGGTAACTGAATTTCGATTGATTGTTGTGGTGTGGAGGCATCGACTGGAATTGCTTTGACCTCATATGTTGACGTCGCCGAGGTAAATTTTCTCAATAATGTTTTGAGAATTGAGCTTGCGGCGAAATAATACTCCTCGATTTGTCCTCGAATACCGAATTGTTGCTCTAACTCATTCTCACCACACACTGCCTCGATCTTGTCTTGTGCATCACAAAATCCCATGTACTTTTGTTCCAGGTGATCAATCTGGACTTCGATTGTCTCTTTTGTGGCTTCGGTATCCTCACTTAACGCCTTACTACGTTTGAAGGCCCGTTCCAGAGTCTTCTGAAGCGACGCCTGCTTTGCCCGAAGTGTCATATTCACTGGAGTACAGATTTCACTCGCGCGTTTATTATAATCTCGAACTTAATGTGCGATATTAATGTGAGTAACTAGCACACGACTTCACTTTACGGCACTGAATTGATAAACACGTGACTTTTTTTATAGCGATGTGGAATACTCTCGAACACAATTATACGATATACGATTTAATTTTATGATAATGTGTGCCACTCTCGATGATTAAACTTGATAAATCACACGTGAGATATTACGAAAATGTGTAAATATCGACGATCGAATTAAATAAAACACGTGTATGATTTCGATGATAATGTGGCACACATCTAGCTCGAAGGACCAATTTTTGTTAATCACGATGGTTTAGCGGATATGCGATCGGTGCACGGACGAGAGTATTCACAAATAAAAACGCTTGAAACGATCAGATCAATTATATTTCACTTTATTAATTTTATTAACTTGTATTTATTATGATGTTGATGTTATATTATTATTATGTTATATATTATTATTGTTGAGCAACGCGATTATGTTTTATTTTTTACAAAATGGCTACTGATTGCGAACACGTTGTTGTTTTTTCGGCGATTGACAAGAGAAGAGAAGACCGACTCAAAACACGTCGTGTAGTTTGACGTTTTTGGTTTTTGGTGTTGCCTGACGAATTGATTACTTTGATGTGTTCGCCACCAGGCCTTGCACCAGTCGTGTATTCAGTGGTGGCGCCAACAATGATGAAATATGATCCTTGAAATTGACCATATTAAAGACCTTCTTCAAAATAGCATTTTAGAATCCCATTTATATAAATCTAATTTCACCATAATCAGATAATGAATAGTCAAGTTCCTTCTAAATTGGTCATATTTCAGCATTTATGCTAATAGTTATTTACGTCACAAGGGCTGTAAATGAGTTGTTACAGTACGAGTTCGACGTTTGAATTTTGAACGAGTACTGTAACGATCATTTAACATACGTGTAACGTACAACGTTTTATTTCATACTACATGCGATATTAATTCGATTTTTTCATTTAAAATTAAATTTTAAAGTAAAAACATGAGTTTGAAATTTAGAGAAAATCAATCCAAATGATTTTCAAATTATCAAGTTACCCTAGTTATTTTTTTTTTGTTTGGTTTTACAGTTTACTCTACTGTAATAGCTCGTTTTCCGGACACTTTTGTTCTCTGACGTAATGATTCATTTCCCGGACTGAAATCAATCACGTAAACATTGATTTTCGGTATAGTATGAAATAAAAATCATTTTCGAAACCCCATTTCCACATGCTGAAGAACCTTCAAAATATCTTATGAATTTATAATATTTTTTCTTACATAAAATTGAGGAATGTCACCAATGATTTCAGATGAAACCATTTTTGGAAAAAAAGTTACATGAAATCCACCTATACCTCTATCGAACCACCTATACCTCTATCGAATAAAATATATCGATAAATGGTTGGGGATCGGGGTCCGTTCATTACGGCAAGTCTCAGTAAGGAATGTTTCATACGGAATAAGACTACGAGAATAAGATATTTTTCAAGTAGTCTAAATTGTGTCTATCAGCTTAAATCTGTTGCTAACATAAACAATTAGTAAAAATTTTAATGGTTTACTTTAATAAATTGAAAAATCTAAATTTCAGGTAGACATTCGTTTAAATGCACTTCTGATAATGTACTAAAATAAAAAACAAAATTGGCCCCCACCTTCCTGAATAACTTTGAAAATTCGAGTAGGCATTGAATTTTTAAAATTTTTGAGGGTATTCGTATCAATTGTGGCACAACATTCACGGATGGCACGTTTCAAATCTTTAATTGAATTATATTGCTGTCCATTTCCATAAACTTATTGAGCATGGCTCTCTAAAGGTTTTAGATGGGATTGGAATCAGGACTATTGTATATCCAAGATCTCAGCTCGCCAGGTAGGTCTAATTTGCAAAGAAGCTACACGAAATCGTCTATCATGCAGGCGGACACATTGGCCGTATTTTGAATAGTTCAACGAACATAAAATGGACAAAATTTCGGAGCAAACCACTTTTAACGGCCATGCATACGAATAATCTGCTCAAATTTGCTCGTAAATACATGTCGTCGATAAAGTATTAGCAGAGAGTGATTTTTTCTGACGATAAAAAAATTAATCTGGATTTTTCCGACTGCTACAGTTGCTACTAACATAGTTTGGAGGAACATGGCGTCGTTAGGTCGAAGCGTAATTTTGTGGCGGAAGTGTTATGGTATGTGGAGCATTATCTTAAAACGAGAAGCTTCCCATCTGCTTTATAACAACACGAATGAACTTCCGTATTTACGGCAAACTTATTACGATGTGTGGCATCGTCTCCAATTTCCATTATTTAAAAACACAGCAATTTTTTTTGTATATTTTATATTTTAACTCCAGTACATTTTGTGCTCATTGATTTTTTTTTCACTTCACGTTCTGTACATTTAACATTTGTTTTGTTGCACCATGTCATCCACGGGCTTTGTCTGGTACTGTATAGGGTGTTTTTTTTTCTCGCTGATATTTTACTTGTCCAGTTCCATTAGACTAACTCTAACCTGAAAACAAAAACATCAAAATGTTACACAAAGAATCTGGTTTTAGAATTAGACGTACTTATCTGACTTGGTTTCTAAATTCATTTTTTTTTTCATGTTCCCGTAGTTCCTGAAAAATAAAAGAAAATATAATTAAAATTAAGTACATATGCATATAAATATATAATAATCATAAATTATTTTAACATTGACTTAGAGCTAATAATATCATCGAGATCATCTGTTTGTTAACAATATTTCCTCCATCGTGGTCCCTGTCACTACTTATAACTACAATTTAGTTCAACCTATAATACATATAGCTTTTCAGCAAAATCTGCTACTAAGATTCTAGTGGTTTGATCTATAATAGGCGCTGTCCTGTAATGAACTCTAATTAATGTTATCACTCAGTAACCCAAAATAAAATACTAAAATTATAAGATGCTCATATACCCAGTTACTAGATATAAAATTAAAATTAAAACATAAATTCTTCTAAGAACTAAACTAATCCGCAGTTTCATACCTTTCCGGAAGAAGAGAATTAATAACATTGCAAATCTTTTCTTCGTAAATTATTATGATCTAATTTAAAAATGGTTCCGAACGTTACATCCACCATCAGAGTGCACCACCAATTTGGTCAAGTACTCTATGTAAGCTGTTTACGAGTACGGCGCAAACAGAAAAAATTTCACCAGCATTTCTAAAAATAAACTTAACCTAATCCGTTATTACAAAAGCTTTACTACCTAACTAACAGGACCCAAACCATAAAGTTTTTTTTTTTTGTTTGATATATGGTATATAGTACAAGATAAACAAGTTGGCACATCTCACTACCATTAACCCGCTTCGAGACCGTAGTGTGGTTGAAGCTTCTGAATATTAAATAATTAGGCTATAAATGGTATACACATATATTTTTGTGTTGGCCAAACATCAATTTTAAATTTTTTTTTTTTAAATTTTTTTTTTAATTTTTACTTTATTTTTTTTTTGATATTCATTATTAAAAATATTTATAATGATTGTGGATTATTTCACTATATTTATAATTATATTAAATAAAATAAATTATGTTTTTAATTGTATTTTATTAATTTTATTTCTTAGATTCCTTCCCAGCAAGATTTTTGCGATAACTTCCTTTTTGCGATAAGTCTACGGCAAGCGTAAATACGGTATGCTGTCCGCAATAAGTTTTCAAAGTCAACGCTTTGCGACCATTTTTCAGAAGGTATACTCAATGGCGTCGTAAGCTAGTCGCATTGCGATAATATTTTAATTTTTGTTAATAGAAAAGTGGCGGGGGATGAGACGAAGAATAATGACAACAGTAATTCAGTACAGATTAGTGTTTTGTGAAGTGAGGATGCAATATTATTAGTAATTTTAAAAGTACATTTTTTTTATAACATACCTAATTAATTTTAGAAGTTAAATTATTATTGAATTATTAAATTTCTATTCAGGTGAGTATTAATTATAGTTTTTGTGTACATAAGTAACTAATAGCTAGTTAAAAATAACAAACAAATAATATAATTTACATTTTGTAGAATGTGTAAATTACGTAGTGTAATGTGTATTCCCGTTACTTGTGTCTATGAGTGTACGCCCTTGTATATCAAAATGGAATAATGCCGCTTAGGTTATTGATGTGCGCGTGCGAAATTTATATACATATTTTTCCGTTTATAAATAATTATTTCCTTTTATATAATATGTATGCACGTAGTTGCAGGGACGTCCAAGCCAAATGATAAAGTAACTAGAGCAATAAAACTGCGATTAGAAAAAAAAAATCAACTGGACAACGCGGTAACTATTTATGTATCCATATCCACAGAATTTATTACTCTGGAGTGAGTGTGAAGACCACTGCAATTTTTATTCCGTTTTGAGGCATGCGGCCCGCGGGCCGTATGCTGCAATATGTAACAACTATTGCGGTAATCTTCACATCTATTCCGGAGTGATAAATTCTTTGGCCCTGGATACATAAATAATTACCGCGTTGTCCAGTTGGCTTTTTATTCTAATCGCAGTTTTAATGCTCTAGTTATTTTGAAAATTTGGCAAAAATACGCATTTGGCTTGAAGGCCCTTGGCCCGTTAAAGTATGAATGTGTCAAATTTCATTAAAATCATTATTTTAGAGATATTTCCTAAACATATTTTTACTCAATCTGTATTTATGTATGTTATGTAGCTATATAGATTTTTTATTACTCTTTTTGTTTAGAGGATATTTTGTTGCCGAATGATCAATTTTAGAACGGTACTAAATTGCAGTTGCAATTAAATGCAAGTTTAAAAATGTGGTCGATTTCTCTATCCATATTCATTTTAGTAGGCAAAAATTTTTAAATAAGCTTGCTACTGCGATTTAGTTTCGTTCTTAAAGCATTGCCACAGCTATTTTTCGTACGACGCGATTTTTTTTCTGTTTTCAAATTTTACCGGAATTAAAACAAATTTGATTCTAAATGTTTGAAGAAACTATCAAATTAAATTACATTCTATAAAACATCTTATTAATTTTTTAGGAACTTAATAATTTTTATTGATAAATTATAAATTTTAAATTTTGTCGCGCGAATATTAAAATTTCGCGCACGAATTTTGAATAATTATTATTTTTCAATAAAAATTATTATTTTCCAAAAAATTATTAAAAGATGTTGTAGATTGAGATTGAATTTGATGGTGTCTTCAAACATTTAGAATCAAATTTGTTTTAATTCCGGTAAAATTTGAAAATAAAAAAAAAATCGCATCGCGCAAAAAATAGCTGTGGCAATGCCTTTACAATTGGGCATATCGACGACAAATAAAATCCTTGGTTGAAGATAATAATCTAAATCCCCGCATTTTGTTCAATTTTCGCATATTCATATAATCCGGCCTTATAGATTTTTTAGATGCTTTCAAAAAATTTAAAGATTGCTAACTTCAAAACAATACTATATTTTGATTCGAACATAATTTCATTGCTAAACTGTTCTATACCATTTTAAGGTAAATCCGGTCTATTATGGGGCTGTTCTAAAAAAACGTTTAGAAGGCGATATCATGGTAACGATGCAGATTCGCTCATGCATCAAGAGCCTGCAACTGATACCTTCTATGAATTACAAGAAGAATTAGGAGAAGAGATCGTATTATTACAACCAGGATCCCCAACATTCTCATTAGACTCAGAATTGTCTTCACTATCAGATTCATACAATGAATCTTTTGAGGAAGATTTACGAAAATGGGCTTGCGAATATTATATAACTTTAACTTTACGGAAGCATACCATCTACAACTTTCCTAAGGACGCACGGAATATTTTGGGGACGCCGAAAACTATTCAAAAGATATCAGTTGGCAATAGTTTCTATTCTCATTTTGGAGTGAAAATTCATGTCGAGCGGCATCTTCAAAATTTGGATACATCACACATTATGTTTACCTCAAAAATATATTTAGATATTATTGTTGACGGCCTCCCAATAAGTAAAAGTACAAACAGCTCGTTTTGGCCAATTCAAGGATTACTGAGAAATGACAAACATAAAATTCCTCCCTTTGTCATAGGGGTTTACCATGGAAATGAGAAACCAAACAATTGCGATATTTTTTTAAGCAATTTAGTTGACGAGCTGATTAGCTTGATCAAAGATGGTTTAAACGTGAATAATAAGAAAATTTCACTTCATATTGGTGCTTTAATTTGCGATACTCCAGCGCGAAGCTTTATTAAAGGAACAAAAGGGCATAGTGGTTACTTTGGATGTGGTGATTGTGTACAAGAAGGGGAATTTCACAAAAAAATTTGCTTTCCGCAAACTAGTGCTAGTCTCAGAACAAACATGTCTTTCCGCAACAAGTTGCAAGAAGACCACCACAAAAAATTATCCATTTTAGAATTACTACCCATAGATATGGTTGATCAATTTCCGCTTGATTACATGCACCTTGTGTGCCTCGGGGTTACGAAGAAAATTATTCTAAACTGGCTTAATGGTGATTCATTAAAATTTAGATTACTTTCGCAAGCTGTGAACCAAATTAGTAATAACCTGCTGATATGGTATAGACCGAGAGAATTTGCCAGAAATATCAGAACTTTGCATGAGGTCAAAAGGTGGAAAGCAGTTGAGTTTCGTACATTTTTACTTTACATCGGACCAGTTTGTATTAAGGATGTTGTACCTGAGCACATCTATAAACATTTTTTAATGTTACATGTTGCTATCAGAATTTTAGATAGCTGCTCGCTACATAAAGATACAAAGTACGTTTCTCTTGCAGAGAAAATGCTCATAACTTTTGTGGATGATTATAAGAAAATATATGGAATTTCCGAAATTACTTTTAATGTACATAATTTGGTTCATTTATGTAAATATGTTAAAATTTATGGAAGATTAAACGAATTTAGTGCTATCCCCTTCGAGAATAATATGTCTTTTATAAAGCGAATGATACGAAAAGGTAATAAATCTCTTGAACAAATTCATAATCGTATTTATGAACACCAAAATGTCCCACTTCCAATGAAACATGATAAAACAAAAATGGTTCCTATTTTAAAAAAGATAATTGGAGACGTATACAAAGAAATTTGTTTCCCTGAATTTAGGCTAAATTCCGGAACGAAAAACGAATGGTTTACAAATTCAAAAAATGAAATAGTCAAGTTTCTTCACTGCAAGTTAATAGACAATAATATTTACGTTTACGGGAAAAAGATTAGATTTAGTGAGCCATTCTTCAATCTTCCCATTTTCTCTTCATATATTGGTATTTATAAATCAGCTGGAAATTTACAAAACGAACAATATTGGAGTATAGACGAGGTACGGAGCAAGTTATTTTGCATTAATATAAACGACGAGAACATTTATCTTCCGTTATTGTCAACTGAAAAATAACTAATAATTATTATTTTCAGGTAAAACCTGCACATATTTAAGATATTATGCAAACTGTAATATGTACATATATAGTTTCACCAACATATCCGTAATTCTATCCTTTGTTACTCCAAATAACAGACAAATGGATAGTATTCTTATTGAAGTTTATTCGCGCTGTTATTTGGCGTGGTAATTGATACAATTAAGGGAGTCGGGATGTAACTACAGTTACCTAATATTTAACAAAAACTATTAATGCCTTTATTTTACTTTAGAATGTTTTTAGTTATCGAAACGGTCGAGAAAGGTAAAAAAATGGCTTCAGCTGTTCCAGATGATTTGGTGAGTGATAATGTTCTTTTTTGGCCGCAACATTTGAAAGGAGCACAATTAATTAATGCAATAAAGCTTAAAGAAGATAAGGGTCCTGATTGGGCTTCGTTTCCTTGCAGAATTCTCTTTAAAGACATAGGTTGGTAATTAGGAAACTATATTAACTAGATATCGTAACAACATAACTAGCTAATCATATATAGCTTATTTTTATTTTATAAAAAATAAGCTATATATAAAAAAAATATTATTTAATATAATAAAACAGAATAATCACACTTACTTTTCTTTACAGCAATATACAAAGATGCTCTAAAAAGGGAAAATAGTGCCCAATATTTTTCAAATATTGAGGAAGAGTCATTTCAAAATTTGAATAAAAGTATTCTTGGAACCCGTGATTTCAATAATCATTTTGGTAATTTTGCTTTTATTTTTATGCTAATGATATACATTTTAAATTATTTGGTGCCAGTTTTTATGTTTTAATACTTTCTAAATACGAAGAATCCATATTATGATGTTTATACTTAAAATGAATGTAAACTATTTTTTTATTTTAAGAATCACCTTTTTTTCATTTACTACAAAATATCAATAATAACTGCTGTACCTCTTGGCTATTTCTGTGGACCGGATCAAATCAGCCTTTTTGAAATAATGAAGAAATGGAAACAGCTAAAAACTAGTTTAATTTTGTAGCTTTCAAAAAAAATTTTGTTTTAATCCGATTCACTCCGGTCAAGAAATGCAGCTAATATTGTGATATTTTTATTTTGATTAACTGTGTGTGGTTTGCAAACTAAACGCCCACACGTACTTCCTGACAGTGCTACAATAGTCAAAAATAATCATTTAGCCTGGATTTGTTGACGAAAAAAAACAAAGTAAACAAAAACTGAAAATAAATTTCATTTGTAGGTGCTAGTAAGTACGTACAGACCATAGACATGAATTTAGTTTGTGAATCTATAGTTTCGGGCATGTTGGTTGTCATTCGGTAGTACAATCTTCCTCAAACATTCAACATCACTTTTTTGGTTTACTTTTAATTCTCTCTCTCACTCTATGAAATAGTGTTTTATTTCTATTCCTAATATGATTTGTAATTTTGAATTTTTTGCAGATAGCCAATTACCGAACAGCGAAGAGTTTATTGAGACGCAGTGTGAGCCAGAATTTGACTCAGAAGTTAATACCGCTACATTCCGGAAAGTGCTCCCTGGAATGAGGGTTCCCATTACATCGGCATTCCACTTAAAGAAACGATCCGAAGAATGTGGATGCTGCAAGCAAATTTTAAAAGGTTTTTATAACATTTTAATATTAAAGAAAAATTATCATAGTTTCAAACGTTTCAGAAGTTCAAATATTAAAATCGGACAACAAGGACATCAAAGCCATGCTATCTCTATGTATGAAGAAAATTAATACATTAAGCGATACTGATGCTGGTGATGAAAATGATATAAGCTTACCTATATCGAGCACCAAAGATTTTGTAGAATTAAATAATCGATGCAAGGAATCGTCATTTGCAAATAAATTGGTACCTAATTAGTTTATATATATTTATATTTACTCTATAATTATGTACTATGTATATTTTCTTTAGCTAAACTTGCTTTTCTATCTTTTTCAGATAAAGCAGCTATCTTTTTATCATCTCTCCGATGAAAAATCATCTTTAAGAAAGATCCTACAAGAGATAGCTACAGATAACGTTTTTCTCGCCATTTCATGGAAGGGAACAACGGATAAGACTAGCTTTTCTTGCCTCAACGAATTAATTACAGTAATTATTAAGGTCATTAAAAAAACTTTTAAAAACTACTCGTCTGCGACTTTCGAAAATTCCGCTAAAGCTTGGATTCGACATGCGGCAGAAAGAAGTAATCGTCGCAAAGAGAAAGAGAAAGAAGTATAAAGCAATAATTGTTATCAAATTATTTTTATATACATACAATGAATTCAATCCAAGTATTAATTTTTTTATGTAAAGGCGCGTTTTACTGTACAAAAGCTTGGTGTTGATAAGATACTTAATTATGAATACAAAATTATATGATGTGTGATGACATACATATATGTAGGTACTCTACCTCTTATCGTTGATGTAATATTTCAAATCTCCAATCGAGTAAATTTAAAAACATTCAATTTATGGTAAATTATCAAATATTTCATCAATTATAAGAGATATATACATTATCTCTACATATGACATATAATTTTGTATTGGAAATTATGTTTTTTATCAGCACCCAGCTGTTGACGAGTATCTCACGTAACACCCATATGCAGGGTTCTTTGATAGATATGTAGATCTATACTAACAATGTGTAGAATAAAACTTGAAATATATATTTAAAAAGTAAACAGAATATTGTTTTTATTGCTGGATGGAACTTGTATGCCCTTGAGATATGCGCAAGGAACACTCGAGATGAAATGATTGAGATAATCGTAGGAAAAGTCTGTGGTAGGTCGTACGTTAAGCGCAAAAACAAATTTAGGCTTTGCTAAAGTGTTATCGCGGTTATGTCTCTTTAACAGTCCTGGAAGATACACTTTAGTTTAATTGTAGGCTAATCCGCAGATCACCGAAGTCAGTTTTTCTCACGGTTCTTTTTAGATTAAAAAAGCGATACACTCTAAAACTACTCGCCAGTTTATCTCAACATGTCATTTAGAATATGAAATTGTTATCGCAGTTATGTCTCAATATCAAACCTGGAAGATATACTACAGTTTAACTGTAGAGTAATCTACAGATTACTGAACCTAGATTTACGCTAGTGTCTTTTTATATTGAACAAGCGATATAATATTTACCTATTCGCCAGATAATCTAAACATAGCATTTAGAATAAACTCACCTCAATATAATGAGTTTTTCGTATGTGAGGTCAAAGTTATACGGGCGACAATATTTGAGAATTATATGCGCTATTGCGATTACTCGCGAAATGAGTAATCGGCGTGTTATCTCACGATACTCTGCACTCTTGCTGGGCTTATTGTGAAATTTGATTTTTTTATCTTGCGACCAAGATCGATTTCGATATTAAAATATCATCATCAGTTGGTAATTACTTTTTTTATACTACAAATATAACGGCTATTTTTTCTTCTTTATATACAGAAAAAACATTCATACTCCGAGTTTACGTTGATCAGAATTTTTGAAATAATACACTTTAGTTGGACAGCTTACATTGATTTACGAATTTTGTAGAATCAAATCGTATAACTTGTTGGTTGTGGTGTTAATTTTGGTATTCAACAAATATCTGTTGTTTTTGTTTTTGTAAATTTCGATTTCTTCCAAACGATCCATTGCATCCCCTTTTTTCAATCTAAACAATATTTCCATATTCGAATCAAAATTTATGTAGCTGTGTTGTGTTTCATTTATGTGCTGTGCGAAATTCGAATCGGTTCTGATCTTTCCTATACCTGTTATATGCTATTTAAACCTTTGTTTTAAACTATCTACCAGTTTGACCAATATAGAATGATGGGCAATCAGAACAAGTTAATTTATAAACACCGGTATCGAAAATTGTGTTGTCCTTAACGCATTGACTCGTACTGTACACAATATTGTACATACACTTTAAACAATTTTTTGGGATTCAAGTCACTAATAATGGATTTTTTAAGTGTTACTTTGTTGGCTCTTAGCCTTAAGCTACCAAAAAAGGTTATTTAGCGCGAAAAATATTATAAAATTTCAGAATTACTCAGATACTTAAGCAAAACAACAAGCGTTTTAAAATAAATGACGAGCCAAAGGGTTAAGTTGAATTTTTTGTTCTAAAGAATTTCGGGTTATGAACGCAATTTTATAGCCATAACTTTGGAATATTTTTTGTAAATGTTTACTGGAATTTTGATCGTATTCTACGCTGATATACCTGGTATCCTGTCCACCATCGCCGAAATTCAACGTGGTAAATTGTTGGTACATATTCAATTTTGCTCCGATATGCCGCATTCATGCTATCAATTTTATCAGGTTGATAACCGTTCTGGCTAGCGATCAATCTGATAACCCTTAGTTCATCATTATAATCCTGTTCGGACATCTTAATACTATTCAACCTTCGAATCAAATGGTTGTAAGCTGCAATTTTGTGAGCATATGGGTGATTGGAATTTGCATGGATGGTATGACTGGTCTGCGTAGGTTTTCGATAAATTTTAAATTTATGTTGATTGAAAGAATTTTCTATGTTTAAATCCAAAAAAATTTATATTTTTGTTTTCCTCAATTTCCAAAGTGAATTTAATTTTTTGATGAACACCATTTAAGAAATTTAGAAAATTATCTAACTGTCTGGAAGTACCTGAATATAAAACCAGAATGTCATCTACATATCTGTGCCAGTATTTAACATAAATATTGGCCAAAGTACCTGATAAAGGGCTACCCATATAGGGAGACCATCAGTCTGAATGTAAAATTTATTCTGAAATTTGAAATAATTTTGACTGGTAATCTCTTCTAGTAATTTGATTAACTCTTCTATGATCCGAACATCTACATACATTGTTGTTTACTAGTATTTTTCTAGTGATTTCCAAAGTTTCGTTAATTGGTATATTGGAGTACATATTCGTAATATCAAATGAGGCAAATTTAGCATTGGCTGGTATTTGTATTCCCTCAATTTTATTCAGGCATTTTATCCAAAATTAACACCACAACCAACAAGTTATACGATTTGATTCTACAAAATTCGTAAATCAATGTAAGCTGTTCAACTAAAGTGTATTATTTCAAAAATTTTGATCAACGTAAACACGGAGTATGAATGTTTTTTCTGTAAAGAAGCAAAAATAGCCGTTATATTTGTAGTATAAAAAAAGTAATTACCAACTGACGATGATATTTTAATGTCGAAATCGTTCTTGGTCGCAAGGTAAAAAAATCAAATTTCACAATAAGGAATCTAAGAAATAAAATTAATAAAATACAATTAAAAACATAATTTATTTTATTTAATATAATTAATTTTTTTTTATTTTTATTTTTTTTTTTGGAAACATTTTGTATTAGTAGTATAGTTTACAAAACCTTATACTTTTTAAAATATTTGCAAAATACATTTTTGGCCCAAGAGAGTGGCCGCTTCCGGTTGACCGATTTGGAGTAAAATTCACTGGGACCTCCCAATTTATCAAAAAAGCTTAAATCTGAAGTTTAAGTTCAATTGGTTAAGCCATCTGGGCTGTAGAGAGGACACGGACTGACAGACGGGCAGACATCATTTCGAAACCCACTTTTTCGGACTCAGCCGACCTTAAAACAGATAAATCTTCAATAATCTCAAGGTCGAAAATTTTCATGATTACTATACTTTATTTAACTTATATAAGGCACCAATTCATGAAACACTTGTGTCATAAATCGCAACTCCGCAGATAAAAGGCTTAACATGTATGTAAAAATTAATGGAGATAATTTTTTACTGTCGCTATAAATTTGAATAAAATCAAAACTGACTTGATGAAAATTTAAAATCTTAATTTTGTTTTTATGTATTATGATTATAATAAACAACATTAAAAAAAATGTTATGTATACTGATAACCTTTATTGTAAACGGTAAAGTGTTTAATTTGTTAGAGATACATTCGAATTAGCACCGCACTCGATGTTGTTACGTATATGTCGGAACTGTTTATAATTTTTAATTTTTTGTTGTTATTGTTGTACTTTTAATTACAATCCATTAATGTAATTTATTGGGGGAAAGGTCTCTGGTTTCACGTTTAATTATAATTATTATTAAAGCGGCGTATAAATTGCATTAAGTAATCTGGAAACATAATTATTTTATGTGTTAATATTATTATCTGGTATTATAGTGAAACAAGTCGGTGCACCGCGGCAAACACGATCAATCATTTCCTATTGACACGTTTTGATTGTTGCGGAAGGGAATTATAAGTACTCGAAAATTTAATTAATTTTATTTTTTTTTTAATTAAACTGCCTTAAATGCATTACCGAAAATTACACAATCGATAATGTTTAAACATGGTTTAAGCACTTTTTATAATAGTTCAACACTATCCATTACTAATCAATAATCACGATTCAATTCGAATTGAATTTTATTACTCGAAAAATATACTTTACAATTTTTTAATTTATTCTTGAAAGTGCATTTTGTAAGTTAACCTTAAATTTCGGATTAATGTCTAAAATATAATAATATTTTGTCTGACTGTAGTGTATGATGTATTATGCAATAATTTATCGTGGAATTCTTTATTGAGCTATCCTCAAAATGGATTATTACGTTTTTTTCTCTAAGAAAATTAGAACATATTAGTACCCGAGATAGTTATGCGAGCCTTTTGGTAGCGGGCGAGCCTATTAGTACTCGAGACAGTTATGTGTAAACTTCTTAAATCGCTTAGGGAATTGGATAGAATTATTTTCTTGAAATGAGGTTGTTGCGAACGCGGCACCTAGTATTTATATTATACTAACCAGTAAACCCGGTGTTGCCCGGGAAAATATTGTATTTGTGTGATGATCAAAATATCAACTGTTGGGGTTGATTTTTTATGAATGAAGAGGATATTTCTTCAATTTTCTGAAAATGTAATTAAATTACTCATTTAAGTCATTGCTTTTATATTGGTTTTATGTAGAAGACGATACAATAGTATGCGATGAATCAAACTTTGTTTTCTGATGGGTTTCTGGTGAAAGTTTACTTATACATATGGATTGTTCGGCATATGGACCGACACAATTTTTTTGGAGATTAGGTGGGTTATTATCTAGGTTTCACCCATACGACCCTACATCCTAAGTATCACGGTATGATTTTTTTTCGATTTTTATTTAAATTGTCTGAAATCTCGCCTTGACGATATGACGATTTAGTCATATTTTTTTTGTTTGTGATTGTAATAGCACGAAATAGCTTTTGTTGTATTCTGCAATGTGTTTTTATACTAAATAAATCATTATTTGGTGCAATTGGCTTCAAGAAAATGACTTATATGAGCTTCGAAAGTATTAAAAATGTGTAAATGTATGAAAAATTTCAACTTCTAAATTCACTAAAAAAAAAACATTATTTTGAACTTAGGTTTATTGTAAAAAGTTGTCTAGTTTATACCTTTTCCAACGGTATGCTGACTCTACTACTAAATCCTGGTTATCAAAAGACTGGTCTCAAAATCCTGGTTCTCAAAAGCCTGGTTTCGGCCCGAATTAATAAAAATAACTATGTGTTTAAAAACCAGGATTTTGAGAACCAGGATTTAAGAATTGACCGTCGGGTCCACTTTTTTAACAATACATTGTGCGAGTATATTGTATATATCTTATCTCGATTTGTAATATTAATACAAACACTGTATGTTTTATAAGTTCATACATGTATTTTTTTCACAAATTTGAAACAAATTACTTTGTAAATTCATATTATTTTATTCAAAATATCACTTAATACATGACTCATGCCGAAATAAAATAAAATTAAATAAAGATAAAAATCAACAAAACTAATATATATCTATTTATATAGTTCAACATTTTGAGCAATATTTTTTAAATAGCTCAATTTAGTCAGATCATCCCACTGTTTCATAACATTTGAAATTTTTTTACTTCTTAAAATCGATTTTCTTCTTTGTGGCCTTGATACTCCAGCTCGCATTTGCTCGATTCTATTTTTTGCAACAATCAGCTCTTTCCCCAATTCCGAAATTAGGTTATAAATCCCAGTATGCGGTTTGCCAACCACTATCTGAAGTCATCTGTGCCAGCCTTCTACAGAATTTTGTGTCCGGGGAAAATATGCCTCGGAATCATCCCAAACAGTCCAAAAACTTGGCGAATAATTTGGTGTTGATCTACGTTTGCTTTTATTACTCCTCCCTGTTATATAATTTTTTTGGAACCATTCTCATATCGTGCGAGCATCAGGATCAAATTGATTTTGTAATTCTTTAAAATAAATTAAAATTTCTGTCTAAAAGGTTGTCGGGCTCTCTAATTTCACTACGCCTTACCCGAGTAATTGTTTGTAAATATACACTATTTTCGCTATTGCATTCAACAACGTTGTTGCGAATAATCTGGGAGGTCCGCATAGTGAAATTTTTCGCTGAAAATTTCAACTTATCACTGGCTAAAAACACAGCTTTATCATGTGCTATGGGATCGTGACAATGATTTGATGAACCTTTTGTTATTGTATGTGACCCATCCTCAGTTGCAACTGTTACAATTCTCACTTTGCAGAGCAACCCTATCGGCACACGCCCACTGATTGGTTTTATCGCTTCTCTCGAGGTATTAGGCACAGCCATCGAGAATCAACTTATACTTTTCTTTGTTTGTTTTAACAATATTTAATGCAATATTGTAACAAATATAGATGTACATTTTTATAATATTTTTAAAATGTTTAACAATTTCCTTAACAATTTTTAACTCTTTTAGTAAACTAAGAACCAATTTTTAATATAAAGCATATTAATTACTCAGTCGGGTTTCATGTGAAAGGCTTTACCAAAGTGAAATTAGAAATGGAAAATTTATTTTCTGTTTTTGGTAAGGGGTACTCAGTTCAACAGCGAAATACCTAAGGTTATATCATTGTATCAGAGATAGCGCACATAAATTTGACAAATGTTTTTTATTTTAATATTAAAAATTATATTTGCATAAACAGGCTTTTTAGCATACCAGAACCAGGATTTTGATAACTCGGTTTTTGAATAAACCAGGCTTTTCGAAAATCAGGCTTTTGCATAAACCAGGCTTTTGAAAACTAGAATTTAGTATGGCACCCCGGTATGCTACATGTTGGAGGAATCATTTATAATGCGGTCAAAATAAGAGATACAAATTGTTATGGTCAAGAAAAATCTTTTTATGTTTATTATGTTTTTATTAAGCATGAGTTATAATATTTGTTTAAACTGTTCTCCTCAGGGCTGTGGAGTCTGAGATAAAATATTCGACTCCGGCTCCGGCTCCGGCTCCAGCTCCAGCTCCAACTCCGGCTCCGACTCCGACACCAAATATAATTAAAAGTTAATTCAAAGTTTGTAATAAAAAAAATAAAGTTTGCAAAAATTCATAATATAATTCACAATAAATCAAAAATTACAAAATCACAATGTATTCATTACATTTTTAAAAAAACACAATTTGTTTTTATTCTTAATTTAATGAATTCGTCCTTAGAAATAGGATCGCTTCAATGATATCATCTAATAATTTTTAATGCAGAGAATAATCGTTCAACGCTTATTTGGGTCGGTGGCAAAGCTGTTACTATCCGAGCAACATCTTGAACTATTTCCGGATACTTTTGAATAGCCGCATCAACATGGAAATTTGACGCGCGATCGAATTTTTCTACGTCTTCCAATCCAAGTTGGAATGCCAATTTGAACTGAGCTATTGGCGAAAGAGCTTTTGCAGGCTCATTTACATTTGTGTTTAGGCGACGCCGTTTCGCCTGATCCTGCTCATTTAATAATTTTTCAAAATCAGAATCTGAATCGACTTGCTCTTCATCGCAAGTTTTATTTGAAGTTGAAGATGATAATGAAGAATCTAGATTTGGTTCCTCTGAATTAGAGTCTTGCAAACCTTTCATCTATACTGCTATAGGTCCAACAAAGCAGTTTTGGCTCGATTTCGCTGATTATCAGACAATAATATTCGAACCATCGGATCAACGAATATACCTGCCAGTAGAATATCGTTGTCCAATAGTATGCTTTCCCTCCGTTTCATTGATTGATTTATGGCTTGGGCTATTGGATTATCCATTTTAGAAAATCGGTATATTATTTTTTTCCACTCTTAAAAAAAAATTCCAGGTGTTAAGTTCGCAGCTTGGAACTTCTGGGTTACGATGAATGGATGCAAAAGAATTTTTTCAAACTGTTCAACGCTTTCCCATTCGTCCTCAGTCATTGTTACAGCCGAATTCGCAATGTCATTTAAAAACGATTTTAACTCCAACAGACGTTTAACCATTATATATGTGCTACCCGTACGAGGTGCCTGATCTAATATGGCTCTCTTTCCAGCCCGTCTCTTTAGGATAGCATCTATTTTGGGCGTCCGAGCGGCTACTACAACGCCTCTTAGTTTTAAAATTATAGAAACAGCTTATTTTTTATTTTTTTTTTTTATTTTTTTTTTATTTATTTATTTAAATCTGAAAAAGTTAGAAACTTGTGTACAGATTTTATTTATAATCTTACATATTTATAATCTATTAAATTCTTATATTAAAATTAGGTTTATAATACCCTTTTTTCATTTATGTAAAATAGCTTTATTATGATACAATCAATTTTTAGAGAAGAGAATTAAATAATAAATATGGTTTAGTATCTTAATGAGTGGAGTACATATTTCAAAAAATAATCAACTAAAACAATTTTTTTAAAAAATATTTATAATTTACATTTAAATTAAAATTTAAATTTGGCTGACTAAACGATCAAAACTAAGGAAAACGACATTAACTGTTCATGAACCTTTGAAATAAATTGTATTTTACCAGTTTTTTAAAAATACCGATATTGGTTTCATCTTTAATGTATTGCGGTAAATCATTAAACAAATTTAAACCTTTAACCAAGATGTGATTGCCACCGTGGTTTGTTTTATATTTCTTTATATAGAAATTCATTTTACTTCTGGGATCGTATTGATGAGTGTCTTGAACTAAAGTAAGCCCGGAATTGAACTTTATTAAATTTCTCTGGATTTTAAAAATTAATACGATCAGTTCAAGGTCACATATGCATGTAAATGGTAATCTATCAACTGCATAAAGATATTTGGTTAGATAAAGTGTAGGAAGCTGGTATATTATTTTGAAAGACTTATTTTGAAGTACGAGAAGTTCATTCAATTTATGTTTGCTTGCACTATTCTAAACGGAATTCAAATAAATAAACCTTGAGTGAATGTATGCATAATAAAAAGCTAATGCAGTTTTGGAAGATAAATATTGCCTGCTCCTTCTGAGAGCGAACAAATATGAAGAAACACTACTTTTAACATTATCTGTATGGCCACTCCACTTCAACTTGCTGTCGATTAGAAGGCCCAAATATTTATAGGAATGAACTTGCTTTAGAAGACTATCATCCATTTTGATAACAAGCCCAACCAGCTTTCTCGCATTTTTCCATTCAAAGAAAATATAATTTGATTTATCTATATTAACTTGTAGGTAATTAGCTCTCAACCAATTATTAATACGATCCAGATCATTATTAATATCTTGAATGATTCCATTAAAACTTTCGTTACAATAAACTATCGCACAATCATCAGCATAAAGCTGCATTTTCCCACAAATATTCAAATATAATAAGTCATTAACGTATATATTAAATAATAATGGTCCCAAAATTGATCCTTGTGGTACACCTTTTTTAATTCTTAGAATATTTGAATTTATACCATCAATTGAAACTAATTGATTCCTATTATTAAAATAGGAGTTTAGTAAATTAATGTAGTTTCCTGGTAAATGTAACGAAGTTAATTTTCTTAATAAGATTTCGTGGTCCACACAATCAAAAGCTTTGCGCAGATCCAGGAAAACAGTTATAACAAACATTTTATTGTCTAAGCCTTCTTGTATAATGGATATCAATTGTGATGCGGCCGTTTGAGTATTAGACAAAGGTGTAAATCCAAATTGATTCACATGAATTATATTATTGAAAGAGAGGTATTTGAAAAGTCTGGAGTATAAAGCTTTTTCAAATATTTTCGATGCGACAGAAAGCACCGATATTGGTCTATAATTCATTGGTTCAACTTTTTCTCCACTTTTGTAAATAGGTGTCACTTTGGCCAATTTAAGTACATCTGGAAATATACCAATGCTTATCGATTGATTTATTAATTTCGCTAAAATAGATCCAACTTCCTCAGCAAAATACTTAAAAAATTTAGTAGGGATATCGTCATTTCCCCTAGCTGAACCCATATTCAGACTTTCGATAATTTCCCGAATTTCGCTACTTTTTATCAAGGAGGACTCAAATGGTTTTAGAGTAAGGTAGGGTAAATATTTAACAAATTCTTTCTTGTTTGGGAAATTTAAGTTTAATGTGTCACATACATTAACAAAATAATTATTAAATAAATTACCAACAGAAAATGGCTCATCAGTCAGCATCGAAGTACTGTCTCTTAGAGTAATGCGATTTTCATCAATTTTGTCTGTATTATAAATTAATTTCTTAATGAGTGCCCACATTTTTTGGCTATCGTTAAGAGAATCATTCATTTGTTTGTCGTAATACTGTTTTTTAAGATTATGACATTGACAGTTGACTCGATTTCTGTAAAATTTAAACATGTTTCCTATGTATTTGTTATTCACATATTTCTTTTTCAGTTTGTAGAATTGATCTCTAGTACGAATATCGTTAATAACAGCAGAAGTTATCCACGGTTGCTTAGTTTTACAGTTTTTTTTTGTCATTACTGTTGTTGTATTGGTTTCTAATAAATTTTTAATAATCAACACAAATTCATCAAAATTAGACGATTTTCCCAGAGTATTTGTAAAACTTGAATTTCTAATATTATTATAGTTAGTAATTTTCATTACCGCTTCCCTATTATTCGGCTTCAATTTAGTATCTACGCTAAGAAATAAAAATTCATGATCTGTTATGTCAAGACTGTCAATCACTAAATAGTAATTAAACTTGCACATATTCGTTATTGCATGATCGATAATAGTTTTTGATACTACACCATTTCTATTTTCAATTCTTGTAGCCCATTTAACATTAATATTATTCAAAATATTGAAACCATTTGAAGTTACAATAGATTTGTATGTTTTGACATGAGAGTTGTCCTCGCTTAATAAATTAAGATTAAAATCACCAAAAATCAATAACTTATCATAAGAATTCAAAATATTATCTAACTCTAACATAAACCTATTAATATCACAATTATGATCACGATAAATTAGACCAACCTTAAATTTAAGATCAAGTAAACTAAAAACTAAGAATATATTTTTATCACTATAAATACTTTTATCAATATTGAAAATTAAATTATTTTTAATAAAAACACTAGCACCACCATCTCTGTTATTATCATTCACAATATGATGCGAATTATATCCATTTATATTGATGAATTGCGATTCGTTTGTATATAGCCATGTTTCGGTAAAAATAATAACATGTACTGAAACTTGTATAGAATATAGCCAACTGGTGAAATACTGTAATTTGTTTCTGATGCTGTGTATGTTGAGGTACAAAATATTTAGGGTTTTGTTGTTGATTGTTAATCGGTGAATATCGTTACCATAATTGACATTTAAATATGCGTTCATACGTTAACTTAAGAATAGTACAGCTGATTGTTAATGATTTGCAAACGGTAGATGCGGGATAAATATTATTTTCTTTGACGTAAATTCATTTTATCAAACACAGTTTTTGGTGAGTTATCCTTTGTGGCGCAATTTTTACTGTTCACTTTGTATCAGAATTATTTTTGATTTATGATCTTGACGAGCCAAAATATTATTGTTTTGAAACCATATGTATTGGAATTTGATTTTTTCTTCAACTTTTAATCTTCGGAGTTTATTAATTAATTTAAAATTTTCTTTAGTTAAATGATTATTAAGAAATATTTTAGTTTTAGGGTTCGTGGCAACGCCAAGTTCAGCAGCAAATAGGCCTTGTTTTTTATTTAATTCCAAAAGTTTTCGTTTATGATCGATGTTATTAAATTTAATTAAAATATTATTAGTTTGTTTACCACCATTAAATAGGTTCTCCACCGCATACTCCGTATTATTAATATTTAGTTGTAATTTTCGTAAAATATTAGCAAAAGTTTCTTCTGGTTTTATTGAATTATTTGGTATATTACTAATAACTATATTGTTTTTTAATTTGTCCTGTTTAATATAATTAATTTTCGATTCTAATTTTTGCACTTTATTTTCAAGAATTTCAGTTTTAGTTGAAAGTTCGGTAACAAGCAATTTAAGTTTTTTGTTTTCTTCCAAAAGATCACTGTGTTTTTTTTGAGTTTGTTTTATTTCACAAAGATCGTCCAGAATTTTTGATGTGAAAACATCTTTAGCGGGGGTAAGTCAAAAATTTCATGTAAAAAAAGGAACGGAAAATCCGGCACGACTGAAATTGCAAATTATATACAAGAAAAACGAACACAAAATGCACCGAACTTGCATACGATATAATTCGAATTGCAATTTCCGTCAGATTAAAATGAAAAGACACAAAAAGTATGCATGTGTAGTACAAGTGATTAAAAAAATCTGAAATGGAAGTACGTTAAACAAAGACAAATGCACCCATACTTTAAATATTAAATATTATACATTTTAGCGAGCTATGAAAAAGGCACTTATACATTGATACATAATAAAATAATAATTTTGAAATTGTTTAATCGGTATGCTATGTTTATTGTTTAAGTTTAGTATTGCTCATGCTGTTGCTGAGTTTGGTTATGTGGGGGATATAGAAAACAAAAACTATAATAATTAATAATGGTAAACAGATTCGAATGCCATTTTCTAAAGATACGCGCAAGGAAGAAGCCTCAGGGTAGGGAGACATGCTGCCGTCTTTCCAGCTGCTATGATATTACAGTCAAAATAGCGCCTTTTAGTTTAAATCAATCAAATCAACGATGATATTTTGCTTTGTTCATATAGATTGCCGTCTCAAAAGCCTAAATATGGAATCTTCAACAATTGCTGTGTACAAGTAATGATGAATTTTAAAGCATTCAGGGCAGGTTTAGATGATTAACTTAACGGAACTGTACTTTGCTCAAGCTCACGAAGACATGACTAGACTGAAATATAGTCGGTTATAAATTTCAATTTTCAATTAAACAATTAATGTCGGTAAGATTCGTCCTCCAAATCCAGAATAGAATAACTTATTGACTTTTTAAACCAAAATTGTAGTGTAATTTAAATACTGAGCGAACTGCAGCCGTCTATCTGCATTGGCTTCTCAGGCCCATTGAAGAGATTTGAAATGATTCAATAGTTAAAGGTTTTCACATAATTCTTTTGCGAGTTGAGCGTGAACTCGCCCATTGTTTTTTGTATATTGGAATCCACCATTTTCACTTTATATTGTACACGAGGTAATTTAATATCACTTTAACAATTAAAAGTTAAAAATGACTACATGTAAAACACTTATTTATTACATTGAAAAAATATTCATAAAATCAAACTGATTGAGATTTAAAATCTCACGATTATTAAAAATTATTTACTATAATATTCTTATATATAATTTATTATTTAATTAATTTTAGTGATAGCAAAAATATACGTCTTTACACTTTCCGCCATTTGTATTTATTTCTCGGAGCTATTTCGAATCCCGAATAACGGAACTGATAATTTTCGGGGTTCTGGGCAAATTCACAGAAAATGAATCTAAACCTTCTTATTGAACTCTTAACTCATCGCGAATTGCCAACTGGAGAGTATGTTCTGCACAAAGCATATGGTGGATTTGAATTAGTGCTGCGGCAATGATAAACTCATCCTCATTCACAATGTCAGCTTCTTCAGGTTCTTTAATAATATCGTCATCCTCGTTATATGTTACTTGGTTCATCTTATTTACTGTGGCAGTCATATTTGTTGCATTATCAGTAACAATGGCTAAAATTTGTTTGTATTTCAAATGAGGTTTCATATACTTTTTTTATTGATTTGTAAGTAATTAAGTGAAATCGACAAATAGGAATAAAAACAACAAAAAGTCAGAGCCGGAGTCGGTCGATTTCTCACGGCTCTGGCTCCGGCTCCGGCTCCGACTCCACAGCCCTGGTTCTCCTCTACTCCGTACGCATGCACGACACCTTTTCCTTTCTCAACTGTTGTTGCCTGAAGTCGTATTTCTATTTTCATTGTTTCAAATGCGGTTGTAATTCGTTCCATTAAAATTTGTCGCGTCAACACCTATGTTGCATAAACTAATTATTTTGGACGTTCCGAGACGTAGAAACCGAGGGGTGTCAGGTCTGGGGAGCGAGCGGGCCAAGAAATAGGCCTGCATCTACCAATCCATGTGTTCGAAAAAGAATTTTCTAAGTACCCACGTGTAACATTTGAGATGTTCCTGTTTGGCTACTCATGGTTAAATTTTCATGTTTCTTAATGTTGTGATGTTTTAATGAGGTCTTATGGTGCAGTATTCGGATTTATAAACATTTAATTTTTTTTTTCTTGTTGCCATAAATGACACCGCCGGTCAACGTAATAATTATTGATATAATTGAATAATTTACTTGTAATATGATAGATGGTGATGATTATCATTTCGTTTTGTTATTGTTTCTTCCCCTCGCACAACAAGAAGAAAATAAAATAAATCAATAAAACTTCAAAATGCAATATCGGTCATTTTCATTTGTGCACAAGCAGTAGATGGCTAATATACAGTGAACCAGTAAAGTGTGGTTTAATAAAAATAATTAATTAAATTAAACGTGAACAAATAAAGACAGCCGCCAAAAGTGATTTCTGCTGTTGTTGTTGTTGTGTGCAAGTTAGTAAATAAAGCTAACAATCTAATTTAAAGAAATAAACGTAATTTTGTTTGTTTATTGTGTGCCTCATACTTGAAATTAATGCATACATATTTGTGATTTTTTGTTTGTTAATATCGTCGCGGAAATTGGAAGAAAAACTAATGTACATATTTTATTAATTTCCTTCTTGATATTTTCTTGTACTTGTGCTATAGTGTGTGAGCTCAGTGTTTTATGGACATTTGTTTCCTTTCTTGTTATAGTTTGAATTTAGCCACAAAAAACGCAAGCAATAGGAGCTGGCCAAAATAGGCTGCTTATTAACTGGCAAGAAACAGAACAAATTTCCAAGACATTTACTTTTAAACTTTGGTTTCCTAAATTGGATTCAACCATCGATTGATACTTATTCAAGTACATACAACACCAGTGCAATAAAATTTGTGTTACTCAGTAGGGAATATTAACAAAACGAAGATCCTCCATTAAGCTCTAAATAAATTTTATGTAACACGGGAAAATCGAAGTCATCATGGCGCAAGCGTAATTAAGTCGCCATTTCTGCAACATCACCATCACATCATAAATGAAGATAAGTTTTCTTTTACGTGGTTAGACCACCATTATTATTAACTATTTATTTATTTATTTAATTATTTATATTTCAAATTATATGCTTATTTATTTACACTAAATAATGTTATCAATCTATAACTTATGGACCGCGGATCCAAAATTTTAAACAAATGTTTAATATTTAATATTTACTATTATTAATATTAAGTTATTATATACTATATCGGTACTTAAGCCTACACATTATGTATATTTATATTTTTTACACCATTATATTACATTTAAGTTATTATTTTTTATCAATTACATCAATAATTATTCGATAAAATTTCTGAAATCCACCTGTTTTATTTATTCAAATATTTTGTTGCTTTCCGTTTGCATTCAAGATTTCATCATTTCAGATTTTCATTCCATATATAGATAATTTATAATGAGTTGTATAATTTATAAGCTTAGCCTAACAGGATATCACTATGTGTAAATAATTATAGAAATAGCATAGGCTAACATATAATGCAATGGGACAATCCCAAATTCAAGTGCGTTGGATTGTCAACAGGGAGGGAGGTGAGCACGTGGTCTATCACCCTGACCACAATAGAACATGGCAATACATCCATTAATTTCACATTATTTAATTTATTCCTAATTAGTGTCAATAGTAATACCTTATATCATATCAGATTATAGTACCTACATAGAGTTAAATAGGCATCCTCCATATTTGTATATTTCACGCGTCCTCACTGTGGATTAAATATTAGCAGCACTTCAAGTTTTCTGTAGTTGGAGACAAGAACTACACCCACCTTCTTCACCTAGCCGGCAAACGTGCTGCAAGTCTCCGATGTGTAGAACTACAGAGAAAAATTCTATAACGGAATGAAAATTAACCATCTGAGTAGTTGTGTCTTCGTCGCACCTTAATGTGTGCCGGACGGCCGTCATTTGAAAGACGATATCGGCACCCTTTCTTTTAAAACTTATAATAAAAGTTCAGGTAAATCGTTCTGTAAGAATTCAAGATAAATATCTCCGGTCAGGCGTTCTGACAAAAAATATCGTCTGGGGATGTGAAAAGGAATTAGTTTATGCAACAGAGGTGTCCACACGACAAATTTTAATGGAACGCATTACAGCCGTTTTGAAACAATGAAAACAGAAATGCGACTTCGGACAACAACATTTGAAATAAAGAAAAGGTATCGTCCATGTGTACGGAGTAGAGGAGGACAGTTTGAATAAATATTTAACTCATCTCCTATCTATATATATAAAGAAGAAACGTATGTATATTTTCCACAAAAGCTCTTGGTCCACTCGAGCGATTAATTCCAAATTTTTCACGAATACTTTTTAGCAGTCGAGAAAAAACATAGGGGGGGGGGGTTAGTTTTCAAAAATTGGTACCCCTTCCTCATGCTCCCCTGTGAGGTGCCATTTACAAGGGGGATTTTTAAAATTTCACCGATTGAGCTAATTTTTGGATATTTTGTGCAAAATTAAAAATAAATCAACACGTGTATTATTATTTTTTAACGGTGATGGTAATGGTGATAGTAAAGGTGATGGTGATATTGGGATTGTGATGATTATGATTGAGATTATGATTGTGATGGTATATTGGTATGATAGTATAAAGGAAAGAGGGGGTGATGAAATGATGGTATGATGGTAACATGATACAATGGGGTGAAGGTATGAGAGAATGATGGTGTGATGGTTTCGTGGTATGATGGTATAATGATATGAAGGTTCGATGGTAACATGGTACAATTGTGTGATGGTATGATGGTAAGCGGATATGGTGGAGTAATGGTATGATGGTTTGTGGTTACGACGGTCTAATGGTTTGATGGCACGGCACGATGATGTAACTGTATTATGATATGGTGGTAGATGGTAAGATAGTATAATGGTGTTGTGGTATAAAGGTACGATGATAATATGGTATGGTTGTATAATAGCACGATAGTATGATGTTACAATTGTATGATTATTAATGATAACGGTATCATCCACAAAATTTGTCTTTGGAAGCATGTTAAGCATATTTCAATGACAACACGCGAGTTCATCTGAAAATCTGCGCCTCATCGAGGGAGAGTTTACGCCAACTTCTTCGAATAAGCAAACCAAGAATGTAAGCACAATGAAGAAGATTGAGGGAAACATTTTTATAAGCATAGAACTCAATTACCTGAAGCATGAGGGGCTTACGGTATGTGAGTTCTGTCTCACATATGCTCTCATTCAATATTTTACTTCCTGGAGACGCAACCTCCTACAAATAGCAATTAACAGCACACCGTAGGCAGATCTTTAGCCAACAGATTGACATAATTCGATCCTTCTCATTGCGTACAGAAAACGCACCTTCATTCCGAGAGTAGGAATTTCAAAAAATTTGTGTATTTTAGCACCAGGAGCAAAATTAAAAACTGTGTTATTCAAGCAAGCATTGCGGTGAACCTAACAAATTATTTTTTGATAATATTGATTTCTTGATTTTATTTAATTCACTTGAGAAATTGTATTCAAATGCGCCTTGCTGTATTTCTAATTATATTTAAGATAAAAACACCTGTTGAAGTACACCAATTGAATTTTAATCCTGCTTTTAACCTGCTGAATTTAAGCATCTCGCATTACAGTCATACCCCGCTTAACGATATTAATTGGTTCCGAGAAATCGCGACGTTAGACGAAACAACGTTATAAAGGGCAAAGGAATTTTAATCATTTTATTTCATGATATTACAATGAAAAAATTAAAACGACGTTACAACGAAATACAGCGACGGTAGAACAAGGTTTGTTCGCATTTTACTAACGACGTTACAGCGAAACGACGTTATGAGGGGGGACGTTGTACGGGGTATGACACTTATAAGAAAAAGTTCTTCTATCTTATGGGTACCGAATTTCGATACATTAAAATCATCAGTTGCAGAGTAGTTGTAACTTTAAAATCATTGCTATTATCATTGGTAAAACAAATTAAGTGGCGTGCATCTTTCAATTCCGACTTTTACGGCAATGTATTTGTGAAAAATAATTGGTTCGAGACTTAAAATATTTTGTTTGGACTTTTGTTCTTAAACCGAAATATATATCAAATATAAATATATAAGAATTCCGAAAATTAATCGAAATTCAAATTTTTAACTGTTAATTTGAAACCTTGAATTTTTTTCATTTTCAAATTTTACACCAATGCAATTGATAGAATTAAGTTTTTTAACCGCGTTATACTAGGGCACATAAACTGTGCATCTTTATATCAAATCATGTAAGTCAAATTTTGCAAATAGTACATTATTGCAATACGGGAGGGATACACAAATTATTTGTCTGCCTATACTAATAAAAATAAAAACCTGTATGTATGTGTGTATGCTCTTTACAAGTTTCCATGCCTTTCATCACACCAGATTTAAACTTTGCGTAGTGGTTTCACACAAAAATTAGCAGGTTTTCGTAATATTTTCAAAAGGGTTTAGCCGCTTGGTGTAGGTGCCCCAAATAACTTTTCTAAAATTTCAATTTAAAAAAAAATACAGAACTGAATTTAGATAAATGATTAAATGAAATTAATCGTATACTCGTATCCGAAGGGTCGATTCCCTTCATTTAGTGGAGATAAAATATGTTACTAGAGTATACTGGAAAAACGATATACATAAGTTAATTAAAAAAAAAAAATGAAATTTTGGTGACATCTTTGCTAAAATAAAAATATTTTATTTACCCCGGGCTACGCCGGGTACCTCAGCTAGTGTTTAATAAAAACATGATAAACATAAAAATAATTTTCTTGACCCTAACAATTTGTATCTCTTATTTTGCCACATTATAAATGATTTCTCCAACATTTAGCATGCCGTTGGAAAGGGTATAAATTAGACAACATTTTACAATAAACCTAAGTTCAAAATAATGTTTATTTATTTTTTTTATTGAATTTAGAAGTTGAAATTTTTCATACATTTACACATTCTTAATACTTTCGAAGCTCATATAAGTCATTTTCTTGAAGCCAGTTGTATCAAACAATGATTTATTTAGAATAAAAACACATTGCAGAATACAACAAAAGCTATTTGGTGCTATAACAATCACAAACAAAAAAAATATAACGAAAGAACCATTTGCTACCCAGCTCCGCTAAAATATTTATTTACGGAAATCGTAGAGAGATGGATACGGTTCAATGCGATAAATGTGATACGTGGTATCATTTTGGCGATGTCAAAGTTACACAGGAAATTGCTGAATATCCATGGAATTTCAATATATGTTAGGCCGACGAATTGTTTGATGGCACAATTACGTTTACGAAAACGATTATGTCTAAAAGACGCCCATCACGTCGATTCAAGCGTACCAGAGAGTTAGAAATTCAGAAGCTTGATTAAGAATGAGTAAGTTATTCAACTACAGATGAAGATTCTGATGATGGCCCTAATAAAAGTGGATAAGTGGCTTTTGAACAAACAAAATGTTATAGCAACCTCTATTGGTGCCTACATCTAATCTCTCACCAAAAAATGTTTCAAGTGTTCAAATTTTCAGTGAACATTTTTTACCGGACACTATGCACTTAACTACTAAATTGAACTTAAGGAAGTAGCACATACACATCGTTCGACAGTACTTTACTGTTTTGTTATTTATTAATTAAACACTTTGTCCAGCTTCTGTTTTCTTTCTACTTATTTAATTTATATTTCGCCACATTGGCATCATCAGAATCTAAAAGTTATAAAATAATATTGTTATCGTTTTTGAGAAATGTTTCTACATATGTACATATATGCTACTTTTCGGCGGGCTTTATTTTCTAAGAATCTTAATAAATAAATAACTAAAACTTACATGATAAATGAACATACAATTAACGATTCATTAAATTATATTAGTTTTTAATTTTATTTTTAATGATATTTACTAAGATTTAGTTAATAAAATAATTTAATGAATCGTTAATTTTATATTTATGTATTAAGTATTGTAAGTTTTAGGTGTTTATTTATTAAGATTCTTAGAAAATTAAGCCCGCCGAAAAGTAGCATATATGTACATATGTAGAAACATTTCTCAAAAACGATAACAATATCATTTTATAACTTTTAGATTCTGATGATGCCAATGTGGCGAAATATAAATTAAATAAATAGAAAGAAATCGGAAGCGGGACAAAGTTTTTAATTAATAAATAACAAAACAATATCTCATTGCCAGCATTATAAAACAAATTGTAAGACAGAACTTTACATTCAAGAACCACTGGTAATAAAACTATCAGCTATCATCATAGACAAATTAAATACTCAAGACGTACAAAGCCATATACATACGTTTTTCCATAAGTAACATTGCAATTTGATTTTGATGTAGGTGGTTTGGCGTCTATTGGAAGGGGCTCTGTAAACTTCCAGTAGGCGCAGGTGTACGTACTGCCTCCTCGTGGCAACCACCGGTAACTGTAACCATTAGGCTGAATGTGGCCTTTGGTGACAGGCTAAAGTACGACGCTAAAGGAGAAAACCTTGACAAAAAATCCCTAATCTAAGGTGGAACAGCATATGCCGATGGATGAATGGCTGATAGGTTAATCAGTCTATATATGCGGACTCTGGATACCAGGCACCCTCCAGTTTTATTTAGCCTTCCTGTAGTAAACCTGGGTGACCTACCGGCGACTTTTTTATTCCCAGCAACTCGCAAGAGTTAAATCAAAACGGTAGACGAGGCACGGGAAGGAATACACGGGAGTGGGTCTGCCCTCTCAAAGTCCTTGAGTCCCAATGCTACCGCTTTTCTAGCAGAAGTAAATGTTATTACATCTAGGAGGGAGAGCAATGAGCCCAGATAGTATGTAACGCGTGTAGAAGTACTTCCTACAGTAAACATTTAGGAGGGAGAGCAATGAGCCCAGATAATATGTATCGCGTGTAGAAGTACTTCCAACAGTAAACATCTAGGAGGGAGAGCAATGAGCCCAGATAGTATGTCCCAGCAACTCGCAAGAGTAAAATCAAAACGGTAGACGAGGCATGGATAGGAATATACCGGAGTGGGTTTGCCCTCTCGATGTCCTTGAGTCCCAATGCTACCGCTCTTCTAGCAGAAGTAAATGTTATTACATCTAGGAGGGAGAGCAATGAGCCCAGATAGTATGTACCACACACCGGTCGGCAGTATTATCAGGTTCTTTAAGAGCCTGAATATTGGCTGGACGGATAATTAAAACATCTAGGAGGGAGAGCAATGAGCCCAGATAGTATGTATCACGTACCGTTAGGCAGTATTATCAGGTTCATTAAGAGCTTGAATATTGACTGGACGGATAATTAAGTTGGGCTTAATGCACAAAAGACCTTTTAGGTCGCAGTGCGGGGTGGCTTGAGCCCCCACATGGCCCTCAAGTAATAATAATAATAATAATAATAACATTGCAATTTGAAACCCTGGATGTGTGTTAGTATAAATTTTGAATAGAGAGCAATCGGTAGATCTGGTGGAAAAAAAAATGAATCTTGGTTAGTTTATTAAAATATGACATTTACGATTTATAAACAAAGCGCAATATAAGTATTAAAAAAAGGCCGGGTAAATATTTAGTAATTGTAAATGAAATTATATTATAATTTGGAAGTGTTCGATTATATTCTATTAGCAAGGATATGCGCTCTTTAAGATACTTGTTATAAATAGATAATAAGCGGTGAAAAGTTGAAGAATCTTTATAAAAAAAGTGTATAATGAAGAGGTTATGTGATTTGAAATTCTAGATTATTCTGGAGTATATCGGAAACTAATAAAATGAATAAAAAATCATTAAGACACTGTGGAGTACAGCAATGCAACAATTACCAATCAGCAGAAGTGTCCATGCATTTGATTCCAAAAATAGTCTTAGATTCGAAGTGAGCTGGCAAAATGGTCGGTTATTTTACGGATGGGGAAAAATTCCCTAATTTTTTTGTGATATGCAGTGAGCATTTTAAAAGCAGGCAAATTTTAACAGCTTTCCCGATTGGCGCTTTCCCAAGTCTTAAGTTGCCTGTTTCTTCTATTCCGATCACTAAACAACTGTATTGAAGCCGAGATGCGCCTAAATGTTCGTAACGCTAAAACTAACCATGTAGTTAATGACGAGTAAGCAATTTTCTCTTTTTTATGAAAAATTTTTATTAAACTGCTTATAATAAATTAAAATTTTTAGAAGTATTAATGCCTTAGATTTATTGCCGTTGAATGAACCTCAAAGCACGGAAGAAGAATTTACTTCCATTGGAATCCAATGCGTAGAAATTACCGAGGAGAAAGCCGTGCAAGTGTGCACAAATTATGAATATGGTATTAGTTGATCTAGACCCACAGAAAATTGCGTTTTTAGTTTCAGACAACGAATTTAACAGACAACGCTTACAATGCATAAATTGAAAGCAAATTGTTCGTTCGAAGAATTAGGAATTTTATTTGCGAATTTTAAAGCGCTACTCGAATTGCTAAGAATTGCTCAGTTAAAGCTGATGAAGGTGTTGTCCGAAAAAATTTGTTCCAGCGTTACACCGTACATCGATGAAATAATGGTAGTAATAACGCCCTTTCAAACTTATCATCCCATTTTTAGTTACTTTAAGTACTTCATATGAATTGTTGTATGAACTAAATATAATTAAATCGTAATTTATTATATTATTACTTAGGGCTAATACTAATTGAATCGAACCCGGGACCTCCGGGGCTTAAAGCAAGCATGCTAACAACTGTGCCACCGGGGCGGCATACGTTTGATTGTCGTATTTTAAAAATGGCAAAGTTTTTAGTAAATTTTCGGCCGACATCTCACTGCCTTTGACGGGTGATTTGATTTTCATGAGATTCCATTCCTCGCCATTAAAATATATCCCATCTGGGCTTACTGCCAAAAATTGAAGGTCTGGGGAAATGACTAAACCGGATTAAAAAAATAAAAAAAGGAAGAGAGTCGAATTAATACTCTCAAGGTGGGTGATGTGTAAAAATGGTGTGTATATTATGTGTACAGTTCGCTGTGAAGGAACAAGAACTGACCTTTTATTTTCTAGATTATTTTTGTAATAACCATAACAGATAAAATACATATGTATTTATAATTTAATGTCTTAGAATGGACTTTTCAGTGTAATAGACGCAATTAGCTTATGATAGTTAAAATAAGATTTACAAATACTCTAAATTCGAACTTTTCTTTTCTTCTTCTACTCTAGATTCGAATTTGTCTCGTATCAGCTTCCAAAGCCTATAAAAAATGATAGTCTTCTTACAGAATTCTTGAAGTCGTTTGAGAATATGGGGCAAGAACGATCTAAATGAATTTGGTTATGTCTTCGAAGCACTTGATGGCATCCTCGAGATATTATATACAACTATCGGAACTGACTTATTTTTAATAGGAAACTGAAATATACCAGGGAATATATATCGCCGATGGGCTCTGTTGTTACGGAACCCATCAGTTGTTTGGCGGCCGGTGACGTGGGAAGTGATCGTGAGTTTTACTTAAAAGTTTATATATGTATTGCTAACGCAGCAGCTCGCTGAACATTTCTCTCCAACTGTATGCCGTATTTGAATTATGATTATGAAAATGGACGTCGTTGCGGGAGGTCCTGTTACTTGAATGATAATAATGAGACGCCATTGTTAACACATACAAAATCCAGTCGGTGACCCTTCGAGATTCTTTACTGCACCCTGATTCTCTACAAATTAAGATAATGGGTAAACGTCTAAATTCGTAAAAAGCAAAGCTTTCTTTAACCAACATACACACGTTATTGATTTTGTTTTTATCGTGAGATACAATTTCGTTATAGTACCATCCTGTTCTGTACGAATCATGGTGACACATACAAGTATGACTGAAAGTGATTAGATTTAACATTAATTTCTATAACGATATAATAATTAACATTACTGAATAATTACAATAAGAAACTGAGTAGATGTTAAATGGAAAAATTAAAATTTTGAAAATCAAGTATTCATAATCTACAAAAATACCATAGTTATACCATAGACATTCATACTAGATTTCTCATTTCATAGTAACTAAAGGAAAAAAACAAAAACTTCTGATAATTCCAATGTATCGTTGTGTTGTGTATTTTATAAGGCAATGATTTTAGAATGCGTTGCATATATAATACGTATATGCAATACATCGATAACATTTGAATGGAAAATTTTTGTTTTTATTTTCTGTTTTTAGTCAAATGAGAGATCTATTATGATTGTCTATGGTTATACGTTACAAGGGCGGTAAATGAGTTGTTACAGTACGAGTTCGACGTTAATGGACGAGGCGACGAAGGTCTACGTTTTAGCGTAGAAAAGGGACAATTTAAACAGGCATACAAGAATAATTTTAATTACTTCAAAAATGGCTTTGATTATAGACCAAAACAATGTTTTTTAAAAAAACGTTATATTTAATTAAATTTTCGCCAATATTTCGGTATTGTATACCATTATCAAGGCTTTTTTCTAAAAATTGCAAATAATATACAAATTATAAACAACAAAATAACAAAGATTAAAAACATAGAAAATTAAATGCTTATGAAAACCTAAAAACTACATGCTTACAATATTTCTCCTGATTCTAAAACTTCCTCGTTACAAAATATTTGATTGAATGAAAAATTTATTCAAACAAAATAAATAAAAATATAGTGATTGTTATTGTTTTGGCTGTCCTTGACCTTACATAAATTATTACAAAAATACTATAAACAGCTGTTCAGAAAATATAAACATAAACACTATACGTAATAGCTTTATACTACTTTGATTACTTCGAAACGTTATTATTTTTTGAAGACACCGAAATTTTTGATTATGTTAATATAATTACTGTGTAATTTATTTGTATCCACTTTGTAGTTAACCGGACCCTTTGCCAACCATATATGGCATGCTTCTTTAAACAGTCTTTTTCCTTTTTTCTTTTCAAAATCTAACGTTATCGCGTTCTCAAAGTCAAATTCGTGATTCTTCTCTTTTACATGTTTCACTAAGGCCGACCTGAAATGTGTCTGCTGTGAAACGTGTTGCCTTGTTAAGTTAATGACATCCCTTTTATGCTGATCAAGTCTTTGGGTTTTTGTTTTGCTCGTTTCGCCAATATAACAGGACTCACAATTTTTGCACATTACTTTAATAGATTAACCCATCTTTAATTTCGTTTGGAATTTTGTCTTTCGTTTTCGAATATGTGTCTGAAGATTTATTAATAATTTTGTTTGCTATCATTAAATTATCCATATTACTTTTCAACGTTTTGCTAATCTTTTCACTTAAATTTGGTACATACGGTAGAGTTCCAAATTTTGAATCAATTCCAATTTTTATTTTCTTTTTTTGGTATGTAAATAACGTTTTACAAACTAAATTGTTGATTAATTTTTTCGGATAATTGTTAATTTTCAATATATGTGTAATTTTGTTTATAATCGTTTGTCTAAATTGTGAATCCGTTAAATATACTGCTCTTTTTATAAATGAGTGTGCCACGTTCTTTTTCATATTATATGGATGATTTGAAAGAAAGTTTAAAATTGTATCTGAAGCTATGTCTTTTTTGTACCATTCTGTTTTAATTTTGTTCCCAATTCTATATAATTTTAAATCTAAAAATGTTAACGAATTGTTGTTTTCTTTTTCTACTGTGAATTTTAGTTTTTCATGAAACGAATTAAATAAACATTGTATTTTCTCTATATTAGATTCAGCCGTTGATAGAATTATGTCATCTACATACTTAAATATAAATGATGGCTGTAAATCCAATAGAGGCAATTTTTGTTTAAATAATTTTTCTAGTACTATGTCTGCCAAAATCGGTGAAAGAGGGTTTCCCATTGCTAATCCAAATTTTTGTTTATAAAAAACACCTTGGTACCTAAAGTAATTGTTTTCAATTGTGCAAATGTCCAACACTTTAAAGAATTCATTCTTTGTTAGTTTACAATCCGTAGCTATTAGAATAGCAAAGATGTACATGTACACTAACAACAAATTAATGAACATGAGTGAGCGATTGCATTTCTTGCGAAGATGCAAAAAAGAAAAGATTTTACCGAGATTTATTATCCAGAAAGGAAAATGTTTTCAATCACTGGAACAACAAAGTCATCCGTTCCAGGATAACATAACACGTGCGAAGAATATTTTCCTAAATAAATTTTTAACATTAGAAATAAAAATTTATAATTTCTCGTTACAAAAATTACAAAGGGAGGTAAGTGATTTTGTTGTTTTGCTTAGACAATTATTAAATGACGAAATCTATAGACGGTTTGATAAAACGGAGAATAGAGATATGAATATTATACGTAAACATAAAAATGAAATTTTGAATAACAAATTTGCAAAATTAATAAGAGAACAAAATAAATTGGAATTTGTATATGAAAAAAATAATGTAGTTAACCTGACTAATTTGGACATACCAGAAGAGTGTTCTATGATCTGGAGTTTTGGTTCTAAATTTAGTTTCCCAATAGAAAACAAGAAAATTCCAGTTATGGACGTATTGGCGGAAGTAGAAAAGATTCTATCAATGGACAATACAAATAAAACTAATGAAAAAAGAACCAAAATTACAGACCATATAACGCAATATTTTCAAAAAAATCAAAAAATTTCAAAAAATGATTTAGTTATACTCAAAGCCAAAAAAATTACGAATACTTTTTTGAAAGACCATGACCAAATTATTGTTACAAAATCTGACAAAGGTAATAAAACAGTTTTGATTGACAAAAACATTTACGAACAAAAAATGACTGACTTACTGAATGATTCGGACACATACGAAATTATACAGACCGACCCTACACATAAAATTAATCTAAAATGTAACAAAATTATTGATGAATTAAAAAATAAAAATTTAATCAGTAATCAGATTAAATTATCTTTAAAAATCAATAATCCGATTACACCACGAATTTATGGTTTACCAAAAATTCATAAAATTAATGTTCCTTTTCGGCCAATTGTTTCAACCATTAACTCACCGGCGTATTTGTTATCAAAATTTTGTTGTGAAATTCTGAAACCTTTGGTTGGTGTAAGCAAATTTAACATAAAAAATTCTTTTGTATTCAAAGATTTAATTGATAATATTACAGTTGGTGATAATGAAATGTTAGTATCATTAGATGTTGTTTCATTGTTCACTAACGTGCCGTTAGAAGTTTCGAAAAATGCGATTTCTGAAAGATGGAATGAAATTTCTACGGATTGTAAACTAACAAAGAATGAATTCTTTAAAGTGTTGGACATTTGCACAATTGAAAACAATTACTTTAGGTACCAAGGTGTTTTTTATAAACAAAAATTTGGATTAGCAATGGGAAACCCTCTTTCACCGATTTTGGCAGACATAGTACTAGAAAAATTATTTAAACAAAAATTGCCTCTATTGGATTTACAGCCATCATTTATATTTAAGTATGTAGATGACATAATTCTATCAACGGCTGAATCTAATATAGAGAAAATACAATGTTTATTTAATTCGTTTCATGAAAAACTAAAATTCACAGTAGAAAAAGAAAACAACAATTCGTTAACATTTTTAGATTTAAAATTATATAGAATTGGGAACAAAATTAAAACAGAATGGTACAAAAAAGACATAGCTTCAGATACAATTTTAAACTTTCTTTCAAATCATCCATATAATATGAAAAAGAACGTGGCACACTCATTTATAAAAAGAGCAGTATATTTAACGGATTCACAATTTAGACAAACGATTATAAACAAAATTACACATATATTGAAAATTAACAATTATCCGAAAAAATTAATCAACAATTTAGTTTGTAAAACGTTATTTACATACCAAAAAAAGAAAATAAAAATTGGAATTGATTCAAAATTTGGAACTCTACCGTATGTACCAAATTTAAGTGAAAAGATTAGCAAAACGTTGAAAAGTAATATGGATAATTTAATGATAGCAAACAAAATTATTAATAAATCTTCAGACACATATTCGAAAACGAAAGACAAAATTCCAAACGAAATTAAAGATGGGTTAATCTATTAAAGTAATGTGCAAAAATTGTGAGTCCTGTTATATTGGCGAAACGAGCAAAACAAAAACCCAAAGACTTGATCAGCATAAAAGGGATGTCATTAACTTAACAAGGCAACACGTTTCACAGCAGACACATTTCAGGTCGGCCTTAGTGAAACATGTAAAAGAGAAGAATCACGAATTTGACTTTGAGAACGCGATAACGTTAGATTTTGAAAAGAAAAAAGGAAAAAGACTGTTTAAAGAAGCATGCCATATATGGTTGGCAAAGGGTCCGGTTAACTACAAAGTGGATACAAATAAATTACACAGTAATTATATTAACATAATCAAAAATTTCGGTGTCTTCAAAAAATAATAACGTTTCGAAGTAATCAAAGTAGTATAAAGCTATTACGTATAGTGTTTATGTTTATATTTTCTGAACAGCTGTTTATAGTATTTTTGTAATAATTTATGTAAGGTCAAGGACAGCCAAAACAATAACAATCACTATATTTTTATTTATTTTGTTTGAATAAATTTTTCATTCAATCAAATATTTTGTAACGAGGAAGTTTTAGAATCAGGAGAAATATTGTAAGCATGTAGTTTTTAGGTTTTCATAAGCATTTAATTTTCTATGTTTTTAATCTTTGTTATTTTGTTGTTTATAATTTGTATATTATTTGCAATTTTTAGAAAAAAGCCTTGATAATGGTATACAATACCGAAATATTGGCGAAAATTTAATTAAATATAACGTTTTTTTAAAAAACATTGTTTTGGTCTATAATCAAAGCCATTTTTGAAGTAATTATAAATACAGACCAAATATTTTCAATATAATAAGAATAATTTTTTGGCGACAAACATTGGCATCAAAATTAATAAATTGACAACAATTATAATATTTTGGAACAGAAAATTGGAAATTTTAGAGTAATAAAAAAAAGTTGATATACAAATTATTTAATATTTGATCTGTGTCTGCAAGGTTGACGAAGCAATTTTAAAAATAAATTTCCATTTTCCAGAATATGTATTTTAAAACTAATTTCAATTTATTAATTTTTAATTTATTTATTTATAAATTTATTACCAACTTATTATTTTTGTCGCTCAAAATGTTTATTTCGATGCTCAAAAATTATTTTTTGTGTTCCCTTCCAATAGTGCCAAAAAATGATAAATGTTCCCAAATTATTATATTTTGTTCCAAAAAATTAATTTTATGATGCCAAGAAATTTGCGCCGTTTTATTGATTTTTTGTACTTCAAATATTAATTTTTTGTGTGCCGATTTATTGCCAGCCAATAGAAAATGAACTTACGAGTATATGAGTGCGCCCAACAAATTTAAAAATAGACCTCTTAATTTGAACAGTAATTCAATAAAAAAGCCACCAACATGTTTGTAATTTCCATAGCCGTTTAAGAGCGTTGTTGATAGCTTCTTTAGATTTTTATGTAATACATAAAGTGCCTGGCCAAAGATTGGATGCTAAACTTTTTTTTCTGAACTATTGAGTGTTGGAAAAGATATGTGCCAAATTTTAAAACTGTACCACTTGTGGTTTTTTAAATATACACTGGATTCGAAACAAAATATTTTATACTTGAACTGCCGAAAATTGAGTGTAAGGCCTTGTTCTCATTTATCAAGTTACTTGAATTCAAGTAACTTGAGCCTACTTGACCAATATGAACGTGTTATTTTGCTTGAATTCAAGTTAATTTTACTTGACTTCAAGTTTCAAGTAAAGCAGAAAGCCTTTCAACTTTCGTATTCAAGTTGAGGCGTCTGAGATAAGCCACATTATAAAATTTAGTATATGGAAAGTACTTTAACCAAAATAGCGAAGTTACAATTTTTGACATCTACAAAAATGAAGTAGAGTAGGTACATAGTTCAGAAATCATATTTTTTTTTAAATTTACCAATCCTGTGAAGTTATGTGGCACATCGACTTAACTTATCAATTTAAATTTGGTTTCTCAGAATATATATGAGCGCAAACTTGAATTCAAGTTAGTTGAATTCAAGTACTTGAGATCAAGTAACTTGACTAATGAGAACGAGGCTTACTTTAATTTAGAAGAATGTTATCGTAACAGTGTAACAAAAATTTGGAAAATTCTTTGGATTGTTAATTTAAAAATTTCACGAATGAAAACATTCATCTGATAATTTAAAATTTCTTTTAGCTAATAAAAATAACGAATTGTTTTTATATGGCGATACAAGCAAAGAATCACAAAGGTCAGTCACTGACCTGACCATGCTGTTTTATGATATCGATCAGTGGTCAAACCATCTTAATTTCGTATAACCATCACATCCAAAAACGCTAACCGATTTTCTTTTCCAATTTCGCATGTAAATTTTATTCGCGGTGTAAATTATCAATTACAAAAACATTAACTTAAGAGTATGGTATAGTCTGAACAGTACCGTTCAAGTTTAGTCTCAATTTATTATGAGTAAATTAGATACTGTGCGTGGGGCTAATCAAACTCTTGCTTGAATCATTCTTCGTTAAAACTACATAAATACAGTATGATCAACGACAAATTTTAACGTGTCTACGAAAAAACTTAAATTTAAATTGGTGTTACAATTTAATTTTGTATCATTCCATAATGTGGTAATGACCTTTAAAGCTTAATTGGAATCCACATCTAACGAAACTTTACATAATTTGGTGGAAGACTATTATTTTTGATTTTAACTTTGAGATCTTCCGCAATTGTTATTGCCGAAAAATTATGACACACATAACAATTTAACCATCATAGTTAATAATTGGCAGAGTCGTCCCATTGTATTTCCTTAAGTTCGTAGCAACAGATTTATTTATTTTGCCTAATCTTTTCCAACATGAAATAATTCGATTTAAATTTGTTTGTACTGATGAAATAACAACTTTTCGTATATCCGTTCGTATTGTTGTCCAACAACATTTTTAGTTTTGATATTTCACCGACAATACCTGCTAACCGCCATTTTTCATGAATGCGATCTTTTAATCAGTTAACATCATAATACGCTTGCGAACATATTGTGAGAGCCTTCTAACTATAGAAAAGTATTTGTTATCCTTATTTCACTTAATAATATCCATTATTCTGTTTTTTTATTCTCCTGAAAAAAAGGATAAATGAGCTAAGCAGGTATTGTCCGATCGTCGGCGGTAATATTTTTAAAAGTTTGTGTAATTTCTTGATTGATAATGAATCAAAAAGATGAATTTATCAATAATTGTGAACACGTTCTTTTTATGTATAGTACATAGTGACATTTTCTACTCCTTATGAAAAATTCTTTTTGTGTGTGGTTTTTGCTATAGTGCCAATTCTTTTCGTAAGAAAATGTTTAACAGTTCTAAATCATTGTTTTAAAATCTCTTTTTAATTGTTGAAAAGAATATTTTTAAGTTGTAATTCTATATTAACCAATTTGAGTTTGTAATGTTTACACAAAATTTTAAGCGTATAGGAAGGCCTTACTAGAAATAACTAATTCTCATAAATTTTACGCGCTAAAAATCACTATTTTTGTGCGATCTCAATGCGTAATGAAAATCGTATACGTAATAAATCAACTTTGACTAATTTTGGTGTTAGAAATTGTCGACGCATTGTTTACTTTGTCGACATTGTGTACATTGTTGACATAATTATTTTAATTATCTACATACATTGCATGCACGAGTAGACAGCACTGTTTGTAGTGAAGAAACGTGATTTTATCAATATCGATACAACAATCGACATTTTATTAATTTCTCCAAAATTTTTGAGAAAGTGCTTAGCAGAGAGATCGATCTGTCATTATTTAATAACAACGTCTCTCCCTTTTTTAAGATCGGAGTCACTGTTGCAATTTTTAGCAAGTCGGGCAATATACCGTGGTTCAGACTTATATTGAAAATAAAATTCAGTACATCGACCAGAAACGACGAGCAATTTTCAATCTGGTGAATGTGGATATATCCTAACCAAATATCTATATACATACGTAATTATATAAGGAGAACCTCGGTGAATCTACCAGGTTAATGTAAATAAAAAAATAAATAAAACGAAAGAGGGAAATATAGTTATAAATATACATGATTGTTTGACTGTACATACTGAATGTATGTACATATATAACTCCGCTGGAAAATTCGTGGGGCCCCACACCAAAAATTAATAATTAGTAAATCAACCGGTGGAATTGAGAGAGTACGGGATATACTATTCGGGCAATAAAGGAACCCAAGTGCCACAGGGGTGGAATTCAAGTGGATAGAGGTAACGTGCGGAGACAAGAGGCGGTGAAGGGTGGTGGTCGGAAGCCTATCCAGGGTCCAGATAGGATAGGTACTGGAATTCTGTGTAAATTTATTTTTTTATTATAATATTGTAAATAATCAGGTACATATACATATATGGGTGTCGGCATATGGTATATATTTTATTGATAGGTAATACCGCGAAGGACATGTGGTAAACGGTTAGGGTGTGTGTGTGTGTGTGTCCTGAGATGCCAGTCAGTTTCCCCAAAAATCAATGTTGCCTTGCCGAGTATAAAATTCCGGTCCCCACGATCATTTAATCACCTCTCCGAACAGAGCTAGCCCAGTGATCGTAGACTCGCGGTGGAGCAGGGTAACAAAAGTTACCGATGCCATTAGATCCTTTGTATGCTTTGTTTGTCAGTCGCTTAATCTCGAAGATGATTTCCAAGGAGGTTATCTGTTCAAACATGTACACAGAAAAAAATAACTCAGTAAAATTGATAACATATTAGTAATATTGATACAAAACGTAACCCATAAGTAAAATTGACACAATTGATAAATTATTTTATCAGTTTCAGGGGAAAAAGCAATGTGATTAAGAAGTATAACTAATTTGTAGTATGTATAAAAAAAATATCAGTTTGATAATTTATTTGTATAAAACTTCGTTTTAATGTTTTATCAGTTTGATGAAATCTTTTATATCAACATTACACATTTTTTTCAAAATTGTATAATACACTTCTTCTTGATGATACAAAATGAATAATTAACAAACAATCCTGTGTCGATATGATAACTTAATTTTAAGAAAAACATACGAATTTTTATTAATTTTATAACAAATTTATTATTAATAAACAATGTTTGTTTAATAAACATAGAGTCCTCTCTCCATTTGATAAATCAATTTTAAGGTATTGAAACAATTATTTTTGAATAGGTATAATATCAATTTATTATTAACAAAACCGATTTTATCTTTTCTGCATACGTATTGCATACATAAATTTATTTATTATACATAAAACGTTCAAAATAAAATACTTAAATACATATTTAATATAAATAATTCAATTTAATAAACAAAAATCACTTTAATAAAATTAAGACTTCATATTAATATTTATGTGTATACATACTACATCACACTATACTACGTATTATTATTAAGTCACAATTAAATTTTAAATAAACTAAAATTATAATATGTACTATGTAGTTTCAACAATGCAAGATTGTTTATAGGACAATTTATATAATATTACATAATTTTGCTACTACTCCATTTTTCATATTAAAATTATATTCCTTAATTCAAAAATACATAATAAATATAAAATATTTTTTTTAATATTTAATTAATTCAATTTTTATTTGTAAGATCGCCGATCAATTGCAATACAGCAGCTGATTTTATGTCATATTTCGTTTTTAAATTATAAAAAAAAATTTGGATAAAATTCCAGAGAACTTCAGTTTCATCTGGATATTTAATATTAAACACTTGAAAAATTTTAAAAGTGACGTCGATAGCTTCTAAAAAATTGTTAAATTTATATTTCACATTATCTATGTATAAAATAATATTATTTATATTAAACATATCTTCCTCAATTAAAATTAATGGCTGAATTGGTTTTTGTGAGTCCTTCTTTAATTGGATGAATGACTCAATGCAAGTGAGATTGGGTGTTATGGTTAATAAGGATTCCTGGGAATCCTTAATTGAAAATTTTTTTACACACTGTTCTCCAGAGGTTTGCCTAGAAACCTTTCTGGTAGTCGGTATGATGACAGAAGGCAGCAAGTAAAATATTATACATGTTCGACTGTCTGTAAATAAAATATATATTTTGAATTAGCTACTTTACCCATTGAAACTAAATTTTAACGTATTTAATGTATTGCATGAATATTTGCTATACAATTAATAATGTGACACTTACTTTCACTTATAATGTCCCAATTATCTTTCAATTGCTTAAATATTTTTTTGCTGCCAACATCTTTGATTCGGGTTTCGAAGATCTCCATTAACTTGAATTGTATTTTGTTGAAAATATCTATTAGAGCTGTAGACTGCGGGCATAGGTATGAGTAATCTATATTAATCTGAAAAAGTTATCATTATATAATGTCTAACTTCATGAATAATTAGTTTAAAAAAAACCACCAATTTGAATCCTAGTTTTTCTTTGTAATGAGGCCACCGTGTGAATGCATTTTCCGTAGACAATTCTTTAAATTGTTTTATTCGCATTGCACATGTTGCCTGCCAATGACCTTCAATATCCGACCATGTTTGTTGAGTTGTTCCATTGAGCGCGTTTAAATGATGTTCGACATCCTGACTCCCAGCCACGTCACCACTTACAGCGTCATCTGGTGAATTATAGAACAAATTTAAATCATCTGTTGTAATAATAATAATAATTGGTTTTTACGATCCATTGTCAACAACTTTTTTCTAAAATGTTGACCGTGCAAATGAGAGCTACACTACTTTTTAATTTACCTGGAATTTGAACGACCTCGTTTTGATTCTTGCTACCATTCATGTTGCTAAATATTGTTCGAAAGAACCAAATTCCTTTTAAAGTTGTAAAAATTGTGAAACATGATTCCACCAACTTTGTTATTAATTTTGTTGTAGTAGACCTCCTTTAATACAATGTATTTAATAAACATGTTAATAAATATTTTACTTTAGATAAACTTAAAAATATTCTACCTTTATCTCTTTTTTAAAAACACTAACAATCTGTTCAGCTATGATATATTTTCCACCAGTGGCACAGTCCATTTAACATTCTGATCTATCATGTATGTATATATTGCTTCTCGCATATTTTTTCGATGTACCTCGGTTAAAAAATCATGTTCTGCGTAATACTTTTGTATATTTCTCCCCAAAAATGAAAGCTTTAAAATTTCCTGCAAATCTATAATATTTGATTGAAGCGGATCTATAGTTAATATTAAACTAGGCTCGGTCGGGTCAATTGAAATAGCTGATGTTTTTTGTTTGTAAGATTCAAGTTTATGCTGGAATTTTACTCGATATTCTAAAGGCACATGTCTTAGCATATTTGCTACTTCCGACGGAGACAAAATCTTTAACGCTTCAATGTCGATACATTCCCCTGTAAAATTAATGAATTAGTAAATCAGTAGCAGGATTTCTCACAAACAACTTACTTAATAAAATTGGCATTAAAAAGGGCATACTCCACTCAGCCATAAGTTCCCTTATACCATCCTTTTGATCTTCCGATAGATTTGGGTAATTTACCATAGGAGGTATTGTCACCTTATTTATATAGAGAATTCCCTGCTAAAGATCCAAGTTCTGGAACACGGTACTCTGGAAGTGAGTTACTTGGTCCGAAAACTGATTGGTTTGAAAATCAGAATTTATATTTTCAGACATGTTAGTTGTGTTTTCTAAAAAGTATTAATTATACAATAATTATTAGTATAAATAAATTAGTTTAATTAATTTCTGGAAATTAGTACAAAAAACCAAAATTTAATATTGGAACGAAATAAAAGAATAGATACATTGTCGATACGATGAAATTAAAAAAGCTGCAAAATAGATGATGGTTTTTACTGATGAGTTAATTATTAATTTATTATGAAAGATATTGCTTAAACAAATTATTATTTAGATACGAATATTATTTTATATATGACAATATGATATACATATGATGAAAAATTAGAAAATGCTTTGTTTAGTTTTCGAATTCAAAGTAATCTTTTAAACGAAACATTGTTTGATTTTTTCCGTTTGTCATTAAATTGATAGGAGGACCACTAAAATGTTTAATGTTGTTAACTGAAATTTCTATGCAGTCATCACTATTGACTAAATAAGCATCGTAGTGCTCCAAATATGAATATACATTTCTTTCCTCCGACACAATTATGATCTCTTCATTTTCGTTAATAACGAATATTTCTAATATTTTGTGGAGACATAATACGTCTTTAAAGGTGGTTAAATAAAATCCGCTTTGATAAGATTTTAGAGAAACATTCAGCATTTGAATAAGACTTATATTTTATCTCAAAATAAGTTTTGTATGAACTGTTCTTTTTATGAATAATTTTATATTCTAATTGATGTTGAATCTTTTCTAAAGCATATTCTGCAAATTTATATTGATATTTTTTTGCTAAAGATAAAATTATGTTTTTTCGAGATGTTATTACTCTAGCATATGTTTTAACCTCTTTATGTTTTGCTTCCATGCGCATATACCAAATGAAACGTGGTGGTCCTGATTCTTGAATAATGTGCGGATAGTGTACAAGATGATGATGTTTTGGTTTTAGATTATCGTGGAAAAGTCTTATGTAATCTAGATTGTGTTCTTTTATTAAAATTTTTAAATATTTTATATTTTCTTCGTCAAATTTTTGTGACAATATTGCATCAACTAAATGTAATAATTTCATCATAAATTTCCACACTTCTTCTCCCTCTGGTACTAAATCTCCAATTATTATTGGCAAACAATATACTAAACTCATCATCTCACGTGCAGAAGTTTTAAGATGAAAATTCTTTAAATGGTTCATTTGAATTGGTGGCGATGTATTAGCCATCTCAATAGATCCATAATTAAAGCAGTTTTTACGGCAATTTAGCATGTCAAGGGTAAAATATTTCCTTTTTTCTATTAAGTGTAAAAGAATGTGGCAAATATCATAATGACATATCCCTTCAAATATATCGTGCATTATATCTACTGAAAAATTGTTAACAACATGAAAAGAATGCAAGGTATTAAAGATTGAATCCCTGGAAATACCTGTTGCACTGAAATTCTGTAACGAAACATCATTTGAATAGTTCTCTTTTGTCCTCATTTGGTCTGCATCTTCTTGACATTGTGTTTGTGTTACAATCTTTGAACATTTGCAAAATCGGCAAGAATAGTTGGCAGAAAATGATCGACTAAAATCACAAACGCTATTTACAGCTAAGTTGTCACCTAGAATCAATCCTAAGATGAAAAATAGTTGCATTGGTCCAGTGTCTGTTCTTATCGTGATCCCATTTTCTGCTAAATTGTTCATTTCCTGAATTAAGGTTTTAAGGCACTTTTCATTGCCGAATTCTTTAAAATCGGTACTTTTGATAAATCCAGCGATAAAAATATTTTGAAGTTTTGATGAATTTAAATTTAATGGAAAGCTATAGTAGATCCCACAAACCGACTGCCGAGCTGCATTTGTTCCTAACGGATTGTTAATTTCCAGATCATCTAAATATAGAAAATAAGGTATGATTATTTTGTTTTCTTTGCCCGCTACTTTCGTTTTCCATAAATTTCCTAGAACAAAATGGGATATGGTATTATTAGGCGACTTTAATTTTTGTAATTTATTTAATGTACATAACAAGTTTTCCTTTTTTTCGAAATGTTTTTGGAATTGAAACGTTAAGAGTAACATAACACCTTTTAAGTCCCTCTCTTTGTAAAAACTTTCACCATTTTTATACTGAACGTCAATTTGTCTGTTAATAATAAATTCTTTAATATTTTGCATTAAAGTTTTTTCTTTTAACCACTTCACCATTTTATATTCTGAGTTAAAATTGTCAAACATATGCTTACATTTCTCTGCAATTATTTGTAGTTTGCTTTGAGTTATAGAGTTTTCGTTGATTAGCGCAATTATCAAATCGGAAAGCGGTGTTAGAACGGCGTCGTTCATAATTTTTTGAATGAAAATTACATCAGATCGGGCAAAGTTATTGTTTCCATACAACTTTATGATGAATTGTGCAATATAGTTATCAAATTCATTTAAAATTTGTAAAAAATTTGGATGCTGTGGATCATAATTTTTGGCTGGTAATGGTAGTTCCGGTTTTCCAGCAATCACTTAAAAATTGAGTTTCTTGATTGAAATGTTTTTTGCATGCCGTTTGAAGGTTGCAAGTCTAGAAAATAAAGCTTTACCTACAATCGACTGCCGTACATCTATACGTGCTAAATCTGTTAAGATTGTGGAAAATTTTGTAGTGTAACACTAAATCATTTAAATTTGCATATCTATTAATCGAAGTACACATAAAGCAATTCATTTTAATAGTTGAGGTTAGATAAAATATTCGTTATTATAATTCGTTTACAGATTGCTTTCTATAACAAGGAAAAATAAAAAGAAAACATTTAGGTTAGATGTCACGTAATGCATATCAACCACCCAATTTAACCTTAAAACCATGTTTGGGGAATACAGTTCCTCTTCTAACCAAATCAAATAAATCAAACTCTCCATTACATTTAGGAGCATTTAAAAGAGCACCCAAAACTAGAATCATTTAAAAAATGCTATTATCCCTACATTTAATGAAAATTAATTCTGCGGGGAATTTTATTCTCCATAACAAAGATTTGAACTGTAAAACATACACACGGGTTTAAGGTTAAAGCATGAGTTTTCGGCTATGCTAATTTAACACTACGATCTTCTCACTTTAATGGAGCCCCATTTTTTATTGTTAGATAATTATGCACTTAAAAAATACTTACTTAATGAACAAAACAGTTTATTATAAAGAAAATATCACTTAATAACACTTTGGCTTATTATTATTCACATGTAATTGATTATTTTCAATTAATTATTTAAACAAAATCGCATTTAATATTTAACACAACCATTTCTTGTGAAATCACGGACTAAATAAAATTAACAAAAACGTGCTGCTGCAACACTCCGAATTTCCCGTTATTTCTTTTTACAAACTGTATCAATATGATAATTCATTTATCAAAAAACGATTTAACAAAATAATATTATGAATTCGTTAATTCTGTACCGAATCAAAAAGTCGATCTTATTATTTATATATTTATTTACAAACGATTTGTCAAAAGGTTAATTAATTTTAAATAAATGATAGATAATATAACACTGATGAAAAAAAAAGCAAATGAGTCGTAATCATGTCCACAGGTTTTTGCAATTGTGTTTTTGCAAAATTGAATTACCATGATACGTACGAGTTTACCGTATACCTTTACTTTAGAGTGATGCTTGTCTCTTATACATTTTGGGCAAACCGGTCAAATGAAAGAAGATGTTTTTTTCGCAAACGTAAATGCTTTTCCAATTTCAATGTCCGGATTATAAAATTGAATAGAAAACAAACAGAGCGGAATTTCTAAATATTTTAATTGTTTTAGGCATAATTGATGGCATTAATGGAAAATTTTAAAGATACTAGATTGACTCCACGGCTTCGCTGAGTGGCGCGGCGCGCATTAATTTGGTAAAATTTTCGATGACATTTTGGTAAAAATGAGGCTCTACAGCTATAATTTCCCGTCTTATATTGTTTTTTAGCTCCGAAATTATTCTTGGCTTATGGGTGTAGAACAGGACCTTGACATAAGCCCCCAGAAAATGTCTAAAGGTGCCAAATCACATGATTCGACGGCAAAATAATGTAAGCTATTTAAGCAATAGAGCGATTGTTTCGACATTTGTTGTTGTAAAACTTACCATGGAGGTCCATATCAGGGAAGTCCGGCCACTGAAAATTGGTAATCTCCGCTCGATACTTCTCTCTACTGACGTTTAATGCTCCTCCTTTTTCGTTCTCGAAGTAGTAGAGTCCGATGCACTACCAACTCACAATCAGCACCAAGAAGTATTTTTATATAGGCGTTCGAAGAAATCCTGTGGATTGTTCTCACCTCATAAATGAGAATTTTTTTACTTACGTAGTTGATAATGGTGGCCAAAACTTTCACGTAATGAGCGATACGTATAAGATTTACGGAAGGCGAATTCCTGTAAGAGCGTTGAAAAATTTCTAGCCGTTGTTAAACGGTATATCTGTTCATGATATCAAAGTATCAGAATATTTATGCCACTTCAGATTGTAGAGATTCCGTTCCGTTTTTTTTATTCAATTTTAAAATCCATTGAAAATGGAAAATACTTACATACTTTTTTTTTCTAAAGGTTAGGTTGCCCTAAAATTGAAAATACATTATGTTTTGATTTTAAACTTTGGTAAGTATGGTTAATTTTTTTTAAACGATTCTTATCGTTATACTACACAATTTGTCCAAATCGATTACGTGGAAGAGATTTGAGGCAGAAAATTGCCTATATACATATTATGTTCTTTCGATTCAATTTTCTGAAATGTGTACCAGAACTGTACAATTATTTATGATTATTATTTGAATTTATCGCATTTCATAATCGAGAATGAAGAATAATTTTGAAAATTAAGTAAACTCTTAGCCACATCAAAAGAATCGTTATTAATTTTAATAAGCTTTATTTTAATTATTAAAACAAATTTATTTGGTATTTAGCTTATTTTTTTTATTAATTTATTGTCGACGTTTCAACGGCTTTATTCCGTCATCCTCAGGACAATTTTTTTACAAATAAAAAAACATACAAATTTCAAACAAAATAACAAGTCCTTACAAATGTACATACTACTTGATTTGAAAAAACCCGTTGGTCAAAAGTGTAAATTAATTTAGAATAACATTGTCGTAGTAATTTAACAAGAATTTGGAAATTTCCTGGACATTTAACAAATTTGGACCCCGCATTTTCTTAATATAAATATTTTCCAAAAATAAACGCTTTTCCAAATTACTTTCTTTCTCCAAAATTGTAGCATCCTCTAAAGATAATACGTGGCCACTATCCCGTAAATGGTTTGTTATTGCACTATGTGAATTTTGAAAGTTGAAAATTGAGTCATGAACATGTTGGTAAACACGCTTCTTTAGGTACTGTTTTGTCTGTCCAACGTATTCCTTTCCACATGAGCAATTTAGTTTATACACCAAATTTGATTGTAGTTCTAAAGGAATTTCGTCTTTTAACTTAGTAAACAAAAACTTATCTAAACTTTTTACTGGTCTACCCACCACTTTCATCTCAAAATTTTGACAAGTTGATTTAATTTTTTCAAAAAGAACTTTTATGTATGGAATCGATATAAAGTTCTTCCTAGTATTTTCCACCTCTAAATCCTGTGAATTGGATGGAGTTTCTAAGCGATTATTTTTGTCAATAGCTTTCCTTATGTTCCGGCGTATCGTATTCTTTGGATAACCATTTTTTAATAACACATTTGTTAATTTTGAAAAATTGTCCGAATGAAAACATTCATCTGATAATTTTAAAATCTTTTCAGCTAACAAAAATACTGTATTATTCTTATATGATAAAAAAAAAAAAAAAAAAAAAAATTATGGAATGATATAAAATTAAACAGTGGGACAAATTTGGATTTGAACAATTTCGTGGAGGCATTAAAATTCGTCCTGGATCATACTGAGTTTAGTTTTAATGGAAGATTTTTTAAACAAGTATTTGGTTCACCAATGGGTTCACCAGTCAGTCCCGCAATAGCAAATTTACTGATGGAACATATTGAAACCGAAGTGTTGAAATTATCTTCTGTTAAACCAATACTCTTTTTCAGATATGTAGATGATATTATTGCGGCTATTCCAAATTCTGAAGTTACCACATTCCTTAGTGATTTCAATAATTTTACGCCGCGTATTAAATTTACGGTAGAAATGGAAAATGAAAATCGGTTGGCTTTTCTGGATGTGTTGGTTATACGGAATGATAATGGAAGTTTGAGTACAAATTGGTATCAAAAAATGTCTTGGTCAGGCCGCTACCTAAATTATAATTCATGGCTTCCATTATCATATAAGAATAATACAGTATTTTTGTTAGCTGAAAAGATTTTAAAATTATCAGATGAATGTTTTCATTCGGACAATTTTTCAAAATTAACAAATGTGTTATTAAAAAATGGTTATCCAAAGAATACGATAAGGAACATAAGGAAAGCTATTGACAAAAATAATCGCTTAGAAACTCCATCCAATTCACAGGATTTAGAGGTGGAAAATACTAGGAAGAACTTTATATCGATTCCATACATAAAAGTTCTTTTTGAAAAAATTAAATCAACTTGTCAAAATTTTGAGATGAAAGTGGTGGGTAGACTAGTAAAAAGTTTAGATAAGTTTTTGTTTACTAAGTTAAAAGACGAAATTCCTTTAGAACTACAATCAAATTTGGTGTATAAACTAAATTGCTCATGTGGAAAGGAATACGTTGGACAGACAAAACAGTACCTAAAGAAGCGTGTTTACCAACATGTTCATGACTCAATTTTCAACTTTCAAAATTCACATAGTGCAATAACAAACCATTTACGGGATAGTGGCCACGTATTATCTTTAGAGGATGCTACAATTTTGGAGAAAGAAAGTAATTTGGAAAAGCGTTTATTTTTGGAAAATATTTATATTAAGAAAATGCGGGGTCCAAATTTGTTAAATGTCCAGGAAATTTCCAAATTCTTGTTAAATTACTACGACAATGTTATTCTAAATTAATTTACACTTTTGACCAACGGGTTTTTTCAAATCAAGTAGTATGTACATTTGTAAGGACTTGTTATTTTGTTTGAAATTTGTATGTTTTTTTATTTGTAAAAAAATTGTCCTGAGGATGACGGAATAAAGCCGTTGAAACGTCGACAATAAATTAATAAAAAAAATAAGCTAAATACCAAATAAATTTGTTTTAATTATTAATTTTAAATTTATAAAATATTTATGGGGAAAATGAACATATTTAATGTTAAGATAAATTTCGTAAATAAAGTAATAATTATAACATATTTAAGAAATTTGATAAATTGTTTGTCAAACAAGTAAGATAATTTTAAAATCAATTCACAAAAGATTTATACATTCTTTATTTGTTGGATAGAATAATTGATTTGAAAACTAAATTTGGTAATTGATAAACAATTTAAGACCAGGAACCTTTATTTTATAGTTTAAGGGTTTTTATACATATCGATATTGCATTCTATAAATATTTTATGAAATAAATAAAATTAATTTATACAAAATTGATAAACTGGAATTTGTCATTTTAACAAAATTTATTTTTGTCAGTGTAAGAGGCAGCGTAGTTTTTCTGTCATAAATATAGTTATTCATCTCATTCTGAGGCAAACTCGTGACAGAACTTCTCAATTTTAAATTTTGTCATTCAAAAACATTCATAAAAAAAATATTAAATTCACCTAAGTACTTCTGCTAAGTTCGTTAACTTGTTTTTCTAACTATAAATTAATGGGATGGTGCCTTAGTTCTCATTCATCCATGGCTTTAGTTTTTGATTTTTACGATTTCTTGTTCAAAACTGTTACAAAACTCTCAAACGCCAAATTGCAGCCTGTTTGATTATTCACCGTGTCCCAGCTTTCAACCTTTAGAAGATCACATAATAAGACAGAATTTATTCTAGAAACAATATGCGAATAGGTAAATTTTGAACTGTTACTAATTAAAGTTTAATTTTGCTAAATAAGGTACATAATTTGATTCTAAGTTTGAGAGCAGTGTGGAGCCTCATTTTTATGATTTATAAATCAGAGTATCAGACTATGAAAATATTTAGCCAATTTATATATTTTTAAAATAAATTTTAAATCATCTAAAATTTCTTCAAATAGTTTTGAATATTTCTTTGGCTAGCTAATTTAAAAACTTTATATTGCAATTTTTGAAAATTTTTGGCTATGTGCATGGATATGGAATTTTATTAATTTTATGACAACAGGAAGTGTAGGCAAATTTTGTCCTCCGCGTCTGACCTGTTGCAATATTTTTAAAATCATTCAAAATGGGGTTGTATATCATCTAGGTAGAAATTTAAACCAAACTAAAATAAAATTCGCAAATAACTTTTCAAAGTACAGAAAACTACAAAAAATTTAAATTAACATATTATTTGTGCTGCGCACTCGTTGAATTTTCAGCGCGATTTTAACTCGTAAAAAATTATCGATAATAATTGAGCACCAGTTGTATTACGAGTGACAATATTTTTAACTTAAAAAAATAACATGTACTACATAAAAGTTAAACTTGATAAAATTTAAGAGCATTTTAAAGCAAAAATAAAAAAGCCTAGTATAATCTGAAATTTAGAAAACTTTAATTCTGGATTGATCAACAAGTTCAAGTTGTTTATCCGTTTAGCCGTGTGCTTGCAAAGCAAGAAAAACAAAACAATAAAACGAAAATCACATAGTTCAAACTGGACAAGTGGACATTTGATATTTGCATACATATATGTATGTATGTAAGCTAAATATTTGTTGAATTTCATTTGGTTAATAAACAAACATTTGTTTGCGCCGTAGGTGGATTACTTGCAAATATCATAGTTAAAAAAAAAATCTAAACAAAATTTATTTTAATAATAAAAAATAATTTTATATAGGTTAAAACAAAAATAATTATATATCATTTTTATTGTTATTGTATGTATATGTATTTTATGTACCTACAACATATGTGGAATTGTAATTTAATGTGGTTCGAGGTAACCATTAAACATAATTTATTTTTTGGTTTATATGGTTCAAAAAACAAATTAATTGAAATATTTTCCAACTGCGGTTTAATTGTAAAAGGTAAAGATTTTTATCGGTTCTAATACACCCAAACAGTTTTGTAAACTTAATTACGAATCTGTAATCGTATACCTACTAAATTAATTTCACAGGTCTACAAAAAGAACACACAATACGCGGCTTATTTTTAAATTTTAATTAAAATAAATGAATTTTTCTATAAAAATAAAACAAAAGAAAATCTCATTGTTAGGCGCACTATTTGGTTTAAAAGTAAATAAAATATTTAATTTTCTTGACCACACACACTCACAAACAAATCATATAATTATCACGTTTGATATAAAATGCTCGCGGTTACACATGAATGCAATGCCAAAATATTCAAGTTAATTAAATTTTAATTATAATTAATTAATTTTCTAAATATTATACAAATGTAGTATGTGTGCGACATGTTTCATAGGGATTTGTTGTGCGCAAAATAATACTATATGTGTACCCTTTCGCCACCATTTTTCTTATAGCATCCGTTCACTTTATTTTGTATGATTATTGTATTAACTTTTTTTTTATACAAAATTTACATAAAAAATCAATTCAAAACTACATATACGAATAATAAAATTTATAAATGATTTATCGATCCATTTTATGTTGTCTTAATTAAAATCGCTCCGAGAGGAAATGGGAAGCAACTTTTTGTGTGTTATGTTCGTTTCTTAAAGATTTGCATCAATTCAAATAATAATCATAATACATATCTATACCTATACATAATATACATAATATTGAAATAAAAATAAATCAATTAAAATTTATTTTTATAGTAAATATTTTTTATTTAAATATTTAATAAATAAAATATGAAATATAGTATAACAAACAGCTTGATAGATTTATGTATTGCTACACGATTTTAGTGAATTTCAAGCAGTTTACGATTTTCAATGCAATAATTTATTCACTTTAATCAATATACTCTAATGATGTGATACGACATCTAGTCAGCGGAGATAACGGCCAGATAATTAGTGTGGTTGTCATCTTGTATGTATATGCACGATGTGGAAAAAGCGCATTTAGCGAAGATACATTTTAAAAACTACTTGCGATATAGTTTTCACGTGCATTTCATGTTGAGAGGTTCTGCTTACTAAAAAATTATTCTATCAAATATTAGGGCCAAATCGACAAACGCAACTGCAACTTTTAGTTGTAGTCGGTGATTTTTCGAAATCCATGTTCGAATTCTGTATTTTTAAACCACACTTCAACTGCAAATTTATTTATGAATTTATTGTAATTTTTAAACGAAACTAAAAGTAACAATTTTTCGATAACCAGCTACCAACAAAAAAAAAAAAAAAATTCAAATTTGAAAAATGACATATAGCAAGAAATATAAATTAAAAGTCCGTTTTGCGTAGCTTGCGCGTCCATCAATTTTTCATAGTTTTAATTAATTAAAATAAATAAAATGAGCCGCCTAAACGATGAAGATAAAGAGATTTTATTAAGAAATATTACAAAACATAAATTAATAATAGAAAATAAAAAAACAGATGCCGTGTCCAATAGAGAGAAAAAAAGTTGTTGGGCTACAGTATGCTTATAATATAATGCCCAGTGTACTACTGGAACAAAAAATTGGCGCCAGCTTAAAATTACATATATGAATATGAAAGGAAAATTTCGAAAAGCACTTTCCAACAATAAAGGACACATATTAGGTACAGGTGGCGGGCCCCCTGTAACTCCTGAAGTTGAAACAAGCGGCCTTCTATATAGTTTATTGGAGCCCACCATAAAATCTCTTGTTAATTTATTTTAGCAAATTGACGTGAGTGTGGAAGGGGACGTTGAGTATTTGGACGACGATGATACCCTTTATACACCTTATAATTATTTCGAAGAACCATCCAAGGATTTAACATCAATAAATATTCCAACCACATCGCAGAATTTACCTAAAACACAAAACATTCCCTCCACATCACAAAATCCATCTACTTCACGTATCCACAATACTATTCCGGTATATAATCCATCCAGCAATAGCAACCGCCCAAATTTGCCGAGAGCAAGAAATCGAGGAATTAAATCCTTGAATAATTTGATAAAACAAAAACAACTAGAGGCATTGGACGAGAAGGTAAAGTTGACTAAATTACAGCAGAAGGCAGCGAGGGCTATGTACAGGCAAGGGTGGGCAGTAATTAATTACATGTAATTTAATTACGTAATTAAATTACATTTTTTTTTTTTTTGTAATTTGTAATTGTTATTTAAATTACTTTATTTCATTGTAATGGTATTTGTTATTTCAATTACTTTTTTTCCCGGAATTTTGTAAGGTATTTCAATTACATATAAGCAAAATTATTTTAATTAACAATTACATATTACATATGTAAAAATTTTCTAAATTTTATTCTTTCATAATTTTTCCTTGTAAAATCCATACGAACGTGCTTATTGATTTTTTTTTACCAATGTGTTTATTGGATTCTTTATGTCATTGCAAAATATTGGTTGCCGAGACATGTTATTGAAATTAATCATGCATTCCGTTACCAGCTTACAACCATTATTTAAATTGAGTTGGCTTCCAGAAAATTTACCAGATATAGACGACATAAAAAGTAAAATACAAAAATTATACCATCTAGAAATGCAGGCTCTAAATAATGAACAATTAAGCTCGGGAGCAAATGAATCTAGTGGTGCCGATGATGGAGAGAATTCGTACATTCTAAGTTCAAATATAGGCTCTTCTAAGAGTCAACCGAAATCGGAATCAGAATTTCAATTAATACAAATTTTGGCTGATAAAAACAAACAACTATCCATCTTAAATGGGTATGTTTTGGTTAAGAAGACTTCCATTAAATTCAACTCAAGTTCTTGCTCATCGGGCCCAGTTGAAAAGCTATTTTCATTGGCGAGGTTTAGTCTTTCTCCCACAAAAGGAACATTGTCTGATGACAATTTTGAAAAATTAATGTTTTTAAAGGGAAATGAGAGTTTTTTGCTTAATTAATGTATGTATGCTAGCTATTTCTATAGCTAGAAACAACTTTGAATTTTAATTTTGAGCACCTGTAAAGTGAAATTTTTGATTTGTAAACATTTTTTAATGGATACGGACCTTTTTGTGCCTATGCATGGTACTAGTGGACCGCCACCTAAACCTAAACATTTTTTATAAATACAATAAATAACCTTAAAAACACATCAAAATGTTTTTAAAAATTTTGAAAGAATAAAATGTATTTTAATTTGTAATTATTGTGGTAATTAAATTACAATTTTTTAGTTTTATAAAGTAATTTATATTTTGTATTTTAATTACTGAAATGCAATGTAATTGTACTTTGTAATTGAATTACTTGAAGCAGATGTAATTTGTAATTGGTAATTGAATTACTAATATCAATGTAATTTGCCCAGCCTTGTACAGGTATAATAAGAATAAGTGTTCAAGCAATGTTGAAACCAGCGAAAGCAGCGATAACTAATGAACTTATTATTTTTAGTAAAAAACTTGAAATACTTTTAATACAATTAAATATCGGTCTTATTTTATACAACACATATTTTAAAATGCTTCAGTGATTTGCCTTCGCACATCTCCATTCAATTGAAATTCAGCTGAATTAGGTGGTCCAGGTGGTACATTTTCATTGACTAGTACGTAGTCTTCGTCATCTTCCGAAACATCTCCTAAATCTATAGCAATATTGTGTAATACTGTTGTGGTGAGGATTACGGTTAATAAATTATCTAGCCAAATTTGTGATGCTGAAAATCAAAGTACGAATAAATCAATAAAACTTTTATATTTACTTCGTTTGGTTAATTTTACCTTTGGCTAAAACAGAAAACCGCCGCTTCCACATTCCAAACGTCCGTTCGAAGCAAGATCGCGTAGAGCACAATGCTTTGTTGTAAGACATCTGTTGATCATTTTCTGGATTTCGGTAAGGCGTAATTAAATAACTATTACATCCATACCCACCATCTCCGACCAATAAGGCATTCCCAAATTCTCCAGCTTCAAAACGTCTCCTTAATTTTGAAAAATTTAATATTGTCTGGTCATGTCTCGTGTGCTGATCCGTACCACCTAAACTTTGTAAATTATGTTAGCATAAAATGAAACAGTTGATATACGTACTTTTATTTCGATTTACCTAGCAACTAAGTTTAAAAATTTACAGGCTGTGTCACACACAGCTTGCACATTCACTGAGAAATACCCTTTCCGATTGCGGTAAATCTCTGAGTTTTCACCTCCAGGTGATTTGATTGGAATATGACATCCATCGATACACCCTATACATCGAGGAATCCTTTTTACATTATAAAATGCCTGTTGAAGTTTTGATATATCTTCTTGAGTGGCAGGCATTTTAAAAAATTGCCTTGACAAGCTTGCGAAAGCTCTCGAGACCTCGTGTATTGTAACACAAGCAGTTGATTGCGTTATACCAACTAGATCTCCAGAGACGGTCTGAAAGCATAGTACCGTTATGCAACCATAATTTTTTGTTTGACCGTCAAAGGAAATCCTCGATTGTCGACATGTGTTAAATCTTTTTCAACGAGCTTTTCAAGATAGTTCAAGTTTGTTTTAGAAAAACGAAATCGCTTCTTATACTCCTCATCTGAGTAATAGTTTTCATCAGTGCGTTCTTGAAAACTGCGCTCAGCTTTTGGTTTAATTTGTTCCAAAAAATAATCGGAATCACTAGACGAAAACGATGTATCAAATCAGAACCATCTTGAAGTGAATAGAGCCGGCATGTGAAAAATGAACTTAATATAAGGGATATAGAAACACTAAAAATTCATTTATTTTCATAGTGTTTATATGAAAAAACGTGATTTCGATTGACGATAAAATATGAATTAAAAGTTAAACCCAGTTAAATAATTTTTTAAGAAATCGCTAACAAACAACTCAATGTCTTACTCATTTAAAACACAGATTCTCAAATTTCCATATTTTCCAGCAATAATCAAAAGAAAATAAGGGAAATTAAATTAAAAAACATTCTACAACAACAACAATGTGTATTAAAAAGAGAAAATTCAGTTTAATGACGACATCATATCTCCACATCTAAAACTAATGGTAAGAAAAGAGACAACACGCCTCCGCTCAACTATTAAACTAAAATAAATCAGAAAGAGCAAACAGAAAAAAATAAATCAATAAAATGAGTGCGAAGAAAACAAAAAATCAAAACAATCTAGCATGCTTTGCAAATTCAAAATAACTATAGAAACATATTCGAATTCAAATTTGAATGGAGGCAATGAAAGAGATGATTATTGTATTTTTTTATAAACGATTTATGTTGATGACGTAGTATATTACAAAAACAACAATATTTAAAATTTCAAAAGTACCTTATTTTTCATGACGATTTTCACTTAGAAATAAACATTTTCAAGACTCAATTTTTCAATCAAATAATATTACATGTTTCATGAACATTTTCATATAAAAACAAAACAAAAGCTCACATTTATAATAAACTAAAACTGTAAATGAAAATAACTGTTTCCCCATATAGTTTCATAGTAAGGGAAAAATTGTTTGTACCTTATTTTAAGCTTAGTAAAAAATACAGTCGATACTGGAGGCTCTTATTTATACAGTAGGCTCTGATCAAATACATATGTTCATAATTAATTAAATTTAATATTATAATACGATGTATTCGAATCGGCACAAAGTCAATGAACTTTTAAGCTCTATTTGACTATATTTACTTTTTTATCGCAATAAAATAAAATAATTATCGCTTACATTCATGTACATAGAAATGTTGACGTTTATTAGTAAATAAAATCTTTTTTCTAAATTTGAAGTGGAAAATTCGAAATTATACATCAATTGAATTGCCGATTGTAGTTGCCGATATCCACGACTACAACTTTAATCTATACTTTAAACTGTCAATTTATTATGATTTAAAAATACCAAAACAGGCAATATAGTCGTATTTGCGAATTAATTGTCGTCTGTCGATTTGGTCCTTAATATTATGATGAAGTAAGAAGAAAATTCAGAATATAAAGGGCTAGAACCTCACGAGGTGATCATACCTTCAGGACGGAAAATTGCAAGCATCCGTTACTTCCACGCCAAAATCATGATGGACACCGTTTAATCCTTCTTACTCCGTGGTCTCACGTAGTCGCGCTTGTAAAGCTGCTTTAGTACCTACCATCAAGGCTGGGCAAATTACATTGAGATTAGTAATTCAATTACCAATTACAAATTACATACGCTTCAAGTAATTCAATTACAAAGTACAATTACATTGCATTTCAGTAATTAAAATACAAAATATAAATTACTTTATAAAACTAAAAAATTGTAATTTAATTACAATAACAATTACAAATTAAAATACATTTTATTCAAATTTCAAAATTTTTAAAAAATTGTTGTTGTGTTTTTAGGGTTATTTATTGTATTTATAAAAAAATGTTTAGGTTTAGGTGGCAGTCCACCAGGACCAAGCATAGACGAAAAAAGGTCCGTAGCCATTAAAAAATGTTTACAAATCAAAAATTTCATTTTACAGGTGCTCAAAATTCAAATTCAAAGTTGTTTATAGCTATAGAAATAGCTAGTATACATACTAAGGCTGGAGTCCAATTCCCGACTTATTTTGTGGAGACTGACTTATTTGAAAGTCTACAATAAGTCATCTCGCGAGGAGACTTATTGTAGACCTTCTTGACTTATTTGGGAGAGTTTCCCCAAAATTATATTTCATACATTTTTTAATCGTTGTGGCTGTGATGAAAACGTCGTATGGTATTTTTATTTCCTTTCAGAATAAAAATAATATTGGAAATTGTGTGAGATTAGACAAAATGCAGTTCAAGCTAGAAAACATTTCCAATACACACTCTTAAGGTGCACTGCCAAATACTTCAGTATTTCTATGTCGTATTCTATGAGTTTGGAATAAAGCCGAATATTCCTGTTTACTAAAAAAGCTAGTAACATCATTTGCAACGGCGATTCTCCATTTTAATGATTAGTTTTACGAAAATGTTAATTTATGATTCGGCATAAAACAAAAAAGGATCGCTAATAATTAGACTGTCAATTATTAATGTACGGTTATGTTCAAATAAGTCTCGATTTGAATTGGACCACCAAATGACTTATTTCAAGCCGCCATTTTGAATAAGTCAAATAAGTCGACTTATTTGAAATAAGTCAGGAATTGGACCTCAGCCATAGTATTACATTAATTAAGCAAAAAAATCTCATTTCCCTGTAAAAACATTAATTTTTCAAAATTGTCATCAGGCAATGTTTCTTTTGTGGGAGAAAGAGTAAACTCCGCCAATGAAAATATCCTTTCAACTGGGCCCGACGAGCAAGAACTTGAGTTGGATGTAATGAAAGTCTTCTTAACCAAAGAATACCCATTTAAGGCCGTGAGTGAATATGTTAAAAATATTTGGTTAAAAATTTGGTGAAAATCAAATTATCGTGGTGAAATATTTTTATCTACCAAATGTGATATTGCTGTGTGAATTAGTTAAAAATTAAAATTGTGACAACTGAACAACAACATGAAGCGCATTTATAACAATCATTTTTCAATTTTGTTATCTATTTTATTACTTTATAAAAAGCGTAATTTATCAAATGAAGCTGTTTTAAGAAGAAATAGAAAGAAACCCGTATACTACCAAATTAAAAAAACGAGGTTATGTTTTTTTAACTCGCTTGTCAAATTTTATATACGGTGCCTACCATGATGTATTTTTTATTTATTTTTTGTGGGAGTAAATTTTATAATTTAAACTTTTATGTCAAAATTTTAATTTTTAACTGGTTTTTAACTAATTCACTCACGGCCTAAGATGGATAGTTGTTTGTTTTTATCAGCCAAAAATTGTATTAATGAAGTTCTGATTCCGGTTTCGATTGACTCATAGAAGAGCCTAAATTTGAAATTAGAATGTACGAATCCTCTCCATCATCAAAATATTAATTACTTCATTTGCTCCCGAGCTTAATTGTTCACTATTTAAAGCTTGAATTTCTTGAAGGCATAATTTTTGTATTTTACTTTTTATATCGTATATTTCTAATAAATTTTCTGGAAGCCATCTCAGTTTAAATAATGGTTGTAAGCTGGTAACGGAATGCACGATTAATTTCAATATGTCCCGCCAACCAATATTTTGCAATCATAAAGAACCCAATAAACAAATTGGTAAAAAAACCAATAAGCACCTTCGTATGGATTTTAGAAGGAAAAATTATGAAAGAATAAAATTTAGAAAATTTTTAAATACAATACATAATATGTAATTGTTAATTAAAATAATTTTGCTTATATGTAATTGAAATACCTTCCAAAATACCGGGAAAAAAAGTAATTGAAATAACAAATACCATTACAATGAAATAAAGTAATTTAAATAACAATTACAAATTACAAAATAAAAAAAATGTAATTTAATTACGTAATTAAATTACATGTAATTAATTACTGCCCACCCTTGCCTACCATCAGTGAGCAAAGCCCGCTTCTCTAGTTCCTTCTTTAATTCTGGAACTGTTAATTCGGAGAGAATCATTTTCTTTGTTTTATTATTCACAATCCCACCGCTGTCACAATTATTACGTTTTTGCCTTGTCAATCAAGGTTCGTATCACTGGATTGTGAAGAAAACACAACACTTCACACAATTTATTAACAAAAATTGACAAAATCATTTAATATAATTTTTGCACAGTTCTACTGTTCACTTATAACTTTTATTTGGCACTAAAACACTTTTAAATCACTTTTACTTTCTTTTACGTAAGTAAAATAAAGTATAGTAATCATGAAAATTTTCGACCTTGAGATTATTGAAGATTTATCTGTTTTGAGGTCCCCTGAGTCCGAAAAAGTGGGTTTCGAAATGATGTCTGTCTGTCAGTCCGTCTGTCAGTCCGTCTGTGTCCTCTCTACAGCCCAGATGGCTTAACCAATCGAACTGAAACTTCAGATTTAAGCTTTTTGGATAAATTGGGAGGTCCCAGTGAATTTTACTTCAAATCGGTCCACCGGAAGTGGCCACTCCCTTGGGCCAGAAAATTTGTTTTGCAAATATCTTAAAAAGTATAAGGTTTACAAAAAATTACTAATACAAAATGTTTCCAAAAATCAAAAAAAAATAAAAATAAACAAATTAAAAATTAAAAAAATTAAAATTAAAAATTAAAAAAAAAAATTAAAAAAAAATTTAAAAATTTTATTAAAAAAAAATTAAATATTGTTTTGCCAACACATAAATATATGTGTATATATAGCCTAATTATGGTAATTATAATTAATTTGCACACTACAGTGACATACTTAAGGTTTTTAATGAAATACATATTACATAATTGAATGTGGATCATTTTTTCATGTTTCTTAACTTTTTTAACGACTTATTAGGGTTTGTAATACTTAAGTATATATACCGTTTTATAATTGCAAAAATATTTCGCAACTCCTGCCCCCCCCCCCCACACTTTTTTACAGGGAGTTACAGCAGTTCTTGCATTTGTCATTTTAATTATTGTGTGTATTAGCCCAATTATGCTAATTATAATTAATTTGCACACTTCAGTGACGTACTGTATGTTATAAAAATATTTAGCCTACATGTATGTTAAATTGCCAAATCGGTCAACCGGAAGTGGCCACTCTCGGCCCGAAAATGTGTTTTGCACATATTTTAAAAAGTATAAGATTTACAAAAAATCACTAATACAAATTCCAAAAAATTAAAAGAAAAAATTTAAATTCATAAATATCACCTTTTATTTCTTTTACGTGTGTACTAATGAGTTCAAAAAATTGAGTTTTGAAGTGGTGTCTGTTGGTATATATCATACATATGACTGTCAATTTGTAGTCCAAATGGTTTAAGCAATCAAACTGCAACTTCATGTTTAAACTTTTTACATAAATTTTGGGGTCCCAGTTCCCAGCTCCCAGATTCCGTAAAACAGAAAATTTATTTGGCAAATATTTCAAAAATTTACAATTTACAGAAAACATGAAATAATAAAAACAATCTTAATTAAGTTTGCGGGAAATTTGAATTATAAAAGTTTTTCAAAATTCGCTGTTCGTAAAAGAAAGTCGTGTGTTGGCCACACCTCCATTTTTAATTTCCTTTTTAATCTTCACTTTATCGCTTACCAAAAACTAATGTTTTAATTCGAATTCGTTCACTTCACCTTAAATACTCAAACTAAAACTTCTCGAAATATCATGAAGATTCCGGTGAGATTAGTTTAGAAACATTTAGAACAGATTTTATCATGGAAATTCCATAGTAGAACTTTCCGCTATACTCCTTAGATGTCACCGTTCCAATATTATAACTACTTAAGTTTATAAATTAACAGAATGAATTCATATTCTACCATCTGTGATATTTGTAATAGTCGATTGGAATAAAGGAAAATGGTTGGTGTTCTCATGTCAATATTCTTGATAGCCTTTAAAGCTTGGTTCTGGTATATTTGTAACTTTTTTACTTTAGTATTACCTGCGGATCCCCAAATTTGAATCAAATACAGTAAAATCTGTTTTTGTGCGGTCTTTTTTTATACGGTATATGAGTTATGCGATAAAATCGGATAGAAAATAATCGGGTAAAAAAAAATCGCATTAAAAAGACCGCACAAAAACAGGTTTGACTGTAAAGTAGACGAGAGGGAATAAATGAAAAGTAGCAGTTTAATGCAACTTGGTTTGTAATATATTTCCCAGTACGTCGAAAGACAGCTACATACTGCGCATACTTTTGTTTAATGGAGTTTATGTAAGTCAACCAGTTTAAGTTATAACAAAAATTCAGTCCCAGGTAACAAATATTATCTACTCTAGACATTTTATCCTAATCCTAAGAAATTTTCTTAAAATCGTCAAACAGTTTGGGCACGTTTAGAAATTTGTCCGGCACGCAAAAATAAAATTTGAGTTTTAAAAAATCGACCTTTTTGCAGTTATTCTTATAAAAGAATGGAAAAGACGTTTTTAGAGTTTTGATAAAGTCCAAATATTTGAAATGCTGGGAAATGGGATACCATGAAATCAATTGGGCCATACCATAACTACCTTTACGAACACCAAATATTTTTGAGAAATACGGAAAGCTCGAAAGAAAACTACTAGGTTAAAAAATCGTGGGAGTTTTGAGCTTCGGAGGTTGCATGTCTAATTGTTACAAGTTTTTTTTTGTTGTATTGGTTCACTTGTCCCTGACGTATCATGACATTTATATAGCTATATTGGATGCTTAGTTTATTTTGGTTGTTGAAATGGTTTTCAGCAATTTAGTTTTTGGAACACGAATAAGTTGGATGCCATGGCCGGAGAATACAGAGGCTGAGACATCATAACGATGTTGTTTTTGGTCAAAAATTTACGAACAAGCAGAGAAGTGTAACTTCAAGATAATACTCCTTATTATTACTGCCTGGTAGGAAGAACTCTTGGTATACTATGCCATTAAAATCGAAGCGAACTGTAGAGTAGAACCTTATAAAATTCTTTCGAACATGTCGAGCGTTTTGTGGTCTTGCCTCTTCAGGAAGTTTCTATTGGGGACCATTAGGCCTTAGTTTCGACATCATATTCGTACACTCCTGTTTTATCACCATTTAAGACCCGTTCGAGCAGTTCTAGATCGTCGTTCACTTCATTTAGCGACTTCTGAGCAATGTCAACTCGGTACTGCTTTTAGTCGAAATTCAACAATATCGAAGCCAACTGTGCTGCCACACGTTTAATACCCGAAGCATTTGAAAAAAGTGTGTGGCATGATCCAAATGATTTACCAACATCGTCAGTAACCTCCATGATAGTAATTCGGCAATTGTCAATAACCATTTTGCTGACTTTTCGACGATGCTGTCGGTTGTTGGTGTGCTAGGGCGTTCAACATGCTCATCATCTTTAATGTCTCTAAGACTTTCTTTATAGTGTTTGTACCACTCGTAAATATTTGTTTTATCCATAGAAGCCAGCACATTCAACATTACCAATACCGTTGTACATTTCATCCAGGTTCTTTATTCCATTGTTTGCACAAGTAAAAAATCACCGAGCACACCAAACCACATATAACTTATCGATAGCTAAAAATTCCACGTGTTTTGATCAAACATTCAAATCTCTCGCAAAAATCACTCTAAACCAATTCCAGAATATTTCGACTTAAAAAACCAAAGCAGATTTTAAGTCTCGAAATTTGTCATGTTTAGATAAAAAAAAAATGCTATATAAAATTGGTTTGGTGTTGACGACTGACGACGATCCACTGCGGTTAAAAAACAGATTTGTATTGAAACCTCTTCTAGAAAAGTTTCAAAAAAACGCCACCCTTGATTCCTCATTTGAATATGCCGCAACTAATTCATTTACCATCAAATATATCAGTTAAGTTAGATACCAAATTTCTATGGAATTGGTGCATAATCGGCGAAGGTACGTTTGAAGCATGATCAGAATTCAACAAATAATCCGGGACACTGTTAATTACAATATTTCGGCGCATATAAACATTTAAACCATAAATCAAGAAATTTGCCAAAGAGAAATTTGTTGTTTCAATACATAACCAATCCAGGCCTTTTCTACAGTTCCAGCACCACATAGAACACGCACGTTTGTCAATAGATTTTAGTAAAATTATATATCTACAGTCCCTGGTCAAATTATTAGACGCACAATCAATTCTGTTATAGCGCAAAACGCCAAATGAAAGAAATGTAGAGTCAATGATGCTGAATATGCATTTTGAGCTGGCTCAGCTAGAAATATTTTTTTTAAAGATATTTCTAATTTAGATAACAAGTGTATTTCTACTTTTAGTACAAATATTATTTAGTACAAAAAAAAACTTTGTATTTTGAATGCACCTTAACACATAATAGTTTCGTATGGCTAGGCTATAAAAATGTTTAGTGAAATACATAAGTCGCCATAAGCCAACATTTCCTAACAGAATTGATGTGCGTCTAATAATTTGGCCACTGACTGTAAGTTATTCAGCTGATTCTGTAAGTGGTTCCTAATTTAACATTGAATTATTGACGGCCTGAAGAATTTCCTTAAGTCATATCATTAGGGGTCTGATTTTTTAAATAAAATAAAAGCCAAATACATCATCTGGGGTCGGATTTCTTATTTAAATTTTTGCTGAAATTCATAAATATTGCGGAACGCCCAAATTTATTTTTACATACTGAGCCATGAATTGACTTTCTTCTCAGTCTCCAGCATCAAATAGGACAAGCATATTTGTTGACGGATTTTAGTGAAATTTGATATCTGAAATATGTTGTAGATATTATAAATAGTTCCTAATCAAAAGCCTATTATTTCATGGTCTGAAGAATTTTTTCGGCCTCAAGGTTGAGCTGGGATGAGATATTTTATATTGAAAACTGGCTCGACGGTATGATGTATTTTGGAATACTACTCGTACTAATGATATTATGGTATAGTCAAAAACTAGATTTGCCAATTTTGTTTTTCCATACACCAATCCAAACAATTTTTTCCTCCTCCAGGACCAAATGGAAAACATACATTTGTCGATGTACTTTTTTTTGTATGACTGGAATTTAATTTCTTAAATAAAATATTTAAATAGTATGGACAACTTTATTATTCTGGTCCCTCCTCTGAGTTTCTAAAGATCTAAGCAAAATAGCACAAAAATGTGATTATGCTACCAAAAAATGTATAATCTAGGAGTATACATTCCACACAAAATAAAGGCTTGACGGACCAGCAAATGTAGAAATAATGGGCGATTTATACATCCACAAATATTAAGGCAAAAAAACCCGCACTTCAAAATAATTTATTTATTTTAAACAATATTATAACTTAGTTAAAGGGATACTTAATTTGTTTAAAGTTGGGTTGGTCAGGTGCCTGGTTGGTAATTGGAATTGGAATATTTATTGGTTGGTGGTTGGACGTGAACACAATTAATTAACAGACTGGAGTTCACTGCAGGTAGTAACGGAACAAAATATGTACATGTGACGCAATTAAATTCTCGATTGGATTTCACTGTCCTTGGTAAGAACGGAACGGAATATGTATGTACATGTGAACACGATAAATATGGAATAAAAACCAGATTACCTGACTGAGTACCGGTTTGTTCATTATTTATATTACCGTTGATTAATGATTTCCTGGCTGCGACTGGATGGGAGTCACTTGCGCACTGGTTGGTAAACACCATTGGTAGATGATTCAAATCAATTCAAATAAATTGATGCGTTGGACCGCATCCGGCTCGGAGGACATAACGGAGTCCGCATCTGGCTCGAGGAGATTTGGAACGTCAAGTTCGTATGACCTAAAATTCAGAATCGCTATCTTCATCTACTGCAACTTACTTAGCTATTTATTTTACGATGTCAATTATCGTATAACAGAATTTAGAGTGCCTGCTGACAATACCTGAACTAATAGATTTTCCTTCGACATATACAGACGAATATTATAAAAATAATTAGAAACTGAACGGCCAAAGAAAATTGTAAAATGTGTAGTTGTAAAATGAGTTTTAGAAATAAGCATAATGTCGACATTGTGTACCTCTGGTTTACGTTGCACTATCTCATTGTTTATTTATTTATTTATTTAAACCTAGAGTAAAGTACAATCGGTAATAAGAAATTATAATGCAATACAAAAATATTAATAATACGTTAATGGTACAAAAAATATTAATTATCAATAGCTTAAAATTTAAATAAATCATTTCTAAACGAATTTCTTGACATATTAAAATCAAAAATTTCAAAAACAGAGTTAAAAATTTGCGACATTCTCAAGACTGGTTCAGATAGTGCGTAGTTTGTAGTAACAGAATCAATGTGTAAGAAACCGTCTCGTCGCCGCAAACAACGCGTAGGAGCGTAACAATTGAAACGCGTAAGTATTTCATCACAATAACTTCGTGAGGTCAAAACATCGCGCACAAAGATAGCTGATGCTATGTCTCTTCGGTGATTTAATCGTTGTAATTTTAATAAATTACAGCGATCTTTATAAGGCAGAAGAACACAGTTATTCACTCTATCAGAAGGTAGACCACGAAGAGCATACAGTACAAATTGCTTTTGAACACTTTCAATTCTATCTGAATGACACTTATAAAATGGTGACCAGATCTGAGAAGCAAATTCAAGAATAGACCGAACAAAGGATACATATAAAGATTTTAGTGTAAGCGGGTCACAAAACTCTTTACAATTACGCTTAATGAAGCCTAACATAATGTAAGCCTTAGCAATAATAGAATCAATATGTTTTGCAAAGGAAAGATCAGAAGAGAAAATTATACCCAAGTCAGACATGAACTCAACTCTATGTCAACCACCATATTATAAGGAAAATACTGCTGAAGAATAGGTGATCGCTTTCTAAAAAAAGAGATAACCTTACATTTGGCCACATTCAACAACAATTTGTTGTTAAACGACCAACTGCAAAATGTGTTCAAATCACTTTGTAACTTTAAACAATCAGAAATTGAAGAAATCGGAGCAAATATTTTCATATCATCTGCGTAAAGAAGGCAATGTGCAAATTCAAAACACTCCACAACATCATCAATAAATAATGAGAACAGAAGTGGACCAATGTGACTACCTTCCGGTACTCCAGAAGTTACACGAAATAAATGAGAAGCAGAATCATTAATCTTAACGTATTGTGACCGGCCAAACAGATAAGATTCCAATCATTTGATAGAGATGAACTCACAATTTAGTTTCTCTAGCTTATAAATAAGAATTGAATGATCAATTTTATCAAAAGCTTTTGAAAAGTCAGTGTAGACTACATCTACTTGTTGCCGGCCCTCGATTCTGCTGTATAAATGTCCACAGAATGCAGCCAAATTGGTAATTGTAGATCTTCCCGGATAAAACCCATGTTGTGCAGGCAAAATAAAAGATTTCACATGAAAAAACAAAAATTTCTGCACCATGGATTCGAAAAGTTTGGGAATAGCAGAAAGAATAGCAATTCCTCGATAGTTGCTAATTTCACATCTTTTGCCAGATTTAAAAAACGGACGAATGAAGGATATTTTCCAGTGATCAGGAAAAATCCCAGTCCGAAGGCTTTCATTAAAGATGTGAGTAAGCGGAAGAGCTAAACTTTCTGCACAATTTTTTATGAGGATGGGTGGAATGCCATCATGACAAGCCCCCTTACTTACATCAAGAAGAGACAAGCAATCATAAACCTCCGTTTCAGTGAATTTTAATAAATTGTAATCAGTACGATTACAAGCTAATGAAGACGTGTTATGTAATGGAAATGATATCGCGGATGGTTCGTACACGGACTCAAAATATTTGGCGAATAGATTGCAGATATCAGGGAGTTGACTCGCCAATGAATTCTGATAAATCATCGGTGAAGGAAACCCAACTGCTTTCCTTTTACCATTGAGGAAATTCCAGAATTTTCTTGGATTGGACGTTAAGTCCACTTCAATCTGCAAAATACAGTTATTAGGGTGTTTCTTTTAAACTGAGACGATCAAATATCTCGAAAAATAGCCTCTACGGAAAAAATGTCCATAATCAAAATTTAATCATACCGCGGGGGAAATACATTAGTGCAAAAAAATAGTCCCCCACCCCCCGCTTTGTAGGTGGGGCGGGGGTAACTTTTAAACTAAGATAGGAAGCCATTTTTTTTTTGCAGATACGGATTCTACGACTAAAAGTACGTATGATTTGAATGAAATATTTTGTTCGGTTCATGATAGATGGCGTTGTAATCGACGAAATTCAATTTTTTCAATTTATTCTTCTTAGAACACACGCATTCGATTCTGCAATACGCTTGAAATAAAAAACATCACGTTTTCATTGGAAATACTCGAAATTCGTCATCAAAACAATTTATTCAGTTTTGTAAATCACATTTAACGTTTGTGTTATTTCTTATCTTCATGTTTTTCGTAATTACAAAATAAACGATAAAATACTTTAGAATGGACCGTTTAACTGTGCCAGAGAAAATTGAAATGGTTCTGGTTTATGGAGAAGCTGACAGAAATCTTGAAAATGCCGTTGCTATTTACGCTCAACGTTTTCCGGATAGGATTCGTTCACGTGCTTCATTTGGCCGTAGCCCGTACTATCAAACAATTTATTGCTAATGGAAATGTTCATCCGAAAAAGAGGACCCGTAGAGCAACAGTCACTGGAGAAAATAATGAAATTGCTGTATTGGCTGCAGCGACTCATAATCCTCATGTTAGTACACGAGAAATAGTTCGCGATTCCGGATTGTCCCTCACCAGTGTTTGGAGAATTTTAAAACGGCACAAGTATCACCCATATCATGTGTCTTTACACCAAGATCTTCGTGGCGCTGATTTCCAAAATCGGGTAACTTTTTTGTCAATGGGCACGTGAACAAATACAACAAAACCCCAATTTTTTTCGTTGCGTAATGTTCTCTCACGAATCGTCTTTTACAAACCATGGAACGGTTAATCGACACAACATGCATTATTGGAGTGTTGAAAATCCACACTGGCTTCGCCAAGTTGAACATCAGCGCCCTTGGACTGTCAACGTGTGATGTGGAATAATTGGCAACCAACTCATCGGCCCCCACATTATTGAAAACTTGAATGGTCAATTGTACCGAAACTTTTTGGAAAATGAACTGCCAATATTACTTGAAAATTTGAACTTAGAATTGAGACGGAAAATGTGGTTTAAACATGATGGTTGTCCTGCACACTATTCGTTGGTAGCACGTGAGGTACTTGATCGTGATTTCAATGGTCGCTGGATCGGTAGAGCTGGTCCGATAAATTGGCCCGCCAGATCACCAAATCTTACTTCGCCAGATTTCTTTTTGTGGGGCTATCTCAAAGACAAAGTTTACAAACAAGAACCAACAACACGTGAGAACATGATTGAGCGAATAAGAAATGCGTGTGCTGAAATTCAACCAAACACACTTCTCAGTTGTGTACAATCATTGGAAATGCTTATTAATAAGTGCATTGAAGTCGCAGGCCATCATTTTGAACACTTATTTTAAGCTAAAATTATTTTATACACCTGCCATTTACATTAATAAATTGTTTTCATGACGAATTTCGAGTATTTCCAATGAAAACGTGATGTTTTTTATTTCAAACGTATTGCAGAATCGAATGCGTGTGTTCTAAGAAGAAGAAATTGAAAAAATTGAATTTCGTCGATTACAACGCCATCTATCATGAACCGAACAAAATATTTCATTCAAATCATACGTACTTTTAGTCGTAGAATCCGTATCTGCAATAAAAAATATGGCTTCCTATCTTAGTTTAAAAGTTACCCCCGCCCCACCTACAAAGCGGGGGGTGGGGGACTATTTTTTTGCACTAATGTATTTCCCCCGCGGTATGATTAAATTTTGATTATGGACATTATTATCCGTAGAGTGGCTATTTTTCGAGATATTTGATCGTCTCAGTTTAAAAGAAACACCCGGTATAGGAACCAATTTAAAATTTTAAATTCTTTTCGAGCTGCATCGAATCTAGTTTAGTTATCTAGCAGTAGTTTGTTATTGTACCATGGTTCATGAAACCGAGGTTCATTTTTAATTAAAGGGACATACCTTTCAACACCAGTCTTGAGTAGTTCATTGAACAAAGAAACGGCTTCGTTCAAGTTTTTCTCACGCCTAAGGAACTCCCAATCAGAGTTGACAAGAAATTCGTTTAAAGAAATGTAGTCAGCATGCCTAAAATCAAAATGAAAAGAATTATCAAGGGAAAAATTAGTATTGCATTTTCCATGAAAAATATTTATCATTATTGGAGTATGGTATACACTCCCACATCCAGTAAAATCCTCACATGAAGAAATATCCGAATACATAACATCAGATGAAAATACTAAATCCAATAGTTTTCCTCGACTGTTGCTTATCTGGTTCAATTGCTTGGTTGCTATACTCGCAAAATAATCGGTGATGGCCAATGCTTTTTGATCGTTAAGAAGTAGTGTAAAGTGGGGGATCCCAGCCCACCCCAAATGGGGTGAATTTTTATATGTAAATTACAACAATACAAACGATTACATATGTTTTTTTATATGAAGATTACAGTAGAACCACGATAATTAAATCTCTATATAAAATGTAAACGTAAGTATATAATTTTATTAAAAATCCGTTGTTCAACTGTACATTAACTGTACAATATTTTTTTAAGACATTTTGTTAGATGGCAGCACAGTCATAAACTTTAAGCTTTGAACTTTTTAATATTAATTAACTTTTCGATAGATGGTGCACATTTCTTACAGTTTTATTATCAACCACGATAACTAAAACTCTATATAAATGTATCTAAAATCAGGTATTCAACTGTAAATTATTGTTATTTTCCAACTTTATCTGTAGATGTCACTTTTAAAAGCTTATTTTATGTACATGGTTTGTAACTTGGTTCAATATACAGTTTTATTATCAAGCACGATAACTAAAACTCCATATAAAAATATTCAAAATCAGGTACTCAACTGTAAATTATTATTTTTCCAAGTTTATCTGTAGATGTCACCTTTTAAAGTTTATTTTATGTACATGGTTTGTAACTTGGTTCATCATATATTGCATAATTTAACTTTGATACAAATAGAATGGTAGTACCTACCTGCATTGTATACAGTTGTATCATCAACCATGACAACTAAAACTTTATAATATAAATTTATTCAAAAATCAGGTACTCAACTGTAATAAAATAAAAAATATTGATTATGATTAATTTCTGCCCATGTAAGAGAAAAATATTTGTATTGAAGTGTATTAACCTGATATATCACGTTTCATAAAAAATAAAATCATTTACATATACGTACATATAACAAAAATCATAGTGAATAAACTGCTAAGGTCATTAAAATCTAACACACTAATTATTATACACGACTTAATATTTTGTTGGTAGTATATCATATTCATATGTTATGAAGTATAATCAGCTATATAAAAAATTAAAGTGAATAAGGTCATAAAAATTTATAAAAAATTTGAAAAGTTCTATTATTAGTCTTATTGCGTAAATATAGAAACGTTGTGATAATTATTTTGTGAATTAATAAATTTAAATAAATAAAAATAATATCAGCATTGATATAGATTTGAGAAGCTGATTTATACGTGTTGTGATAAATTAAGAAAACTTTGATCAAATACTGTTTTTATTGTGTATCAGTTTAAATACATATATTAAATTTAAATAAATAAAAATAATTTCAGCATTAAAGAAAAAGTAAGTTTAAATATATAAAAAGTTTTTATTATATTATTAGAAATAATAATTATTATTTACTATACATATTACAGATAATTAATACTAAAATGAACAACTGCGAATTATGTTTGTCCACTTTTTCATCAAAAGAACATCTAAAACGTCACCAGGAAAACCAGCATCCAGCAGAAAAGACGTTATGCGATATATGTGGATGTACATATATCAATAAACGAAAGCTGGATTATCACCAAAAGAGATGTAATCGTCTCTATATTCATAATTCGCAACAGCCAGGACCATCAAAAAGAAGTAAGATACATCAGGATGTCAGCAGCCAGCCAGGACCATCAAAAAGAAGTAAGATACATCAGGATGTCAGCAGCCTAGTTAGTCTGGATGATCATACTTTATGTAGTGTGTGTAAAGTAAGTGTAAATAGAAAGTATTTAAATAATCATTTAAGGTCTAATAGTCATAAGGAAAATAATTTAAAGAAATATAATGAGGACGATGAAAATATTTATATTATAACATCTGCCTTTAAATCGAGAGTAATCAGCTACAGAGTTTTAGATATACCTAACGAGCATATTAGTTGTAATGATTTTCTGATTGCAGTAAAACAGAAAATTATTACACTAATAAAGCTTCAAATAGAAGTACTTAATGCTGTTAAGGTTAATTTCGAATTGTTTGGAATATATACTAAACCAGATCTAAAAGAAGATGAAATTATCACTTCTTTAAAATCTTTTAACACTAAAAATCGGATATTAACAAAAAGTTGCGATTTGGAGGAAGTATATTCTGAAACTCTTGATGTATTGAATACTCAGTGTGAAGAGTTTCAAGAAAAAGAATCTGGATGGGCACTACAGAAGATGTTATATATTGAAATAAATTTTAATAAATATAATCCTTTGAGAGGATCATCATATATGGCTCTTCCAGCATGTATTAGAAATAAAAATGCAATAATTAATGTTCAAAATTCTGATGAAGCATGCTTTGCATGGTCAATCATGGCTTCTAAATACCCCTTTGTAAATAATTCATATAGATGTAGTTCATATCCTCATTATAGTTCAGAACTAGTTTTAAATAATATTAATTTCCCAATGCCGTTAAAAGACATCCAACGATTTGAAGAGTTAAATAATATTAGTATAAATGTATATGGATTAGAAAGTAATCAAATTGTAGGTCCATTACATTATACAAGATGTAAAAAAGAACACCATGTTAATTTATTATTTTTAGAAGATGGTGTTAAAACACATTACTGTTGGATTAAAAATTTTAGTAAGTTAATTGGAAGTCAAAGGTCAAAAAAAAAATGTACAAAATGGGTTTGTGATGGCTGCTTAACATTTTATTCTAGTGAAACAAATTTAAATCATCATTTACAGTATGGGTGCAATAAAATCAAATGTATTCTCCCTACTAAAGAAAATGATATTTTAGAATTTAGAAACTATAAACATAAATTACAAGTCCCATATGTGATATATTGCGACTTCGAAGCAATATTAAAACCAATTGATTCGTGTACTCTAAATCCTATAACATCATTTACTGAAAATATTTTAAAACATGAACCCAGTAGTTTTGGATATTACATTAAATGTTCATATAATGATAGTAAATCTAAATTTGTTACATACAGAGGTAGTGATTGTGGAAAAATTTTCATTGATAAAATAAAAGAGGATTTAGAAATTATATACAATGACCTACACATAAATCGAAAAATGAAAAAACTTTCCTGCACGGAGCAATTAAATTACAATTTATCAAATCAATGTCATATTTGTAACGGTGATTTTAATGATGATGAAAACTATAAAGTTATGGACCATTGCCATTTAACAGGAAAATTTAGAGGTGCTGCGCATACTAAATGCAATTTAAATTATAAGATAGCAGATTTCGTACCAATATTTTTTCACAATTTAAGTGGCTATGATTCGCACTTTATCATAAAAGAATTAGGTTTTGATACGGAACAAATAGATTTAATTGCTCAGAATAAGGAGCGATATATTTCATTTACGAAAATGTTCAAAATTAATGAGATTAAAAAAATTAAATTGAGGTTTGTAGATTCATTTAAATTTATGGCAGCTAGTCTTGATAAACTAGCTAACAATCTTAACGATTCTCAATTCAATGAAGTTAGAAAGAGTTTTTCTAATCAAAATGAATTTAATCTTATAAAGAAAAAAGGTGTTTTCCCATACGATTATGTAGATAGTTTTAAAAAATATGATGAAACTGAATTACCATCCAGAAATCATTTTTTTAACAAATTACAAAATACTGATATATCTGATGAGCAACATAATCATGCTCTAAATGTATGGAAAACATTTAAATGTAAAAATTTAGGTGATTATTCCGACTTATATTTAAAATCAGATGTACTTATTTTAGCTGACATATTTGAAAATTTCCGGAAAGTTTGTATGCAAACATACGATCTAGACCCGGCCCATTATTTCACAGCCCCAGGTTTAAGTTGGGATGCCATGCTTAAATTCACCAAAATCAAATTAGAATTATTAAAAGACATTGATATGATAAATTTTATTAAAAAAGGTATTCGTGGCGGATTAACACAGTGCTCCAAACGATATGCTAAAGCAAATAACAAATACATGAAAAATTATAATAATGATATAGATTCTAATTTTCTTGTTTATTTAGATGCTAATAATCTATATGGCTGGGCTATGAGCCAATCACTCCCGTATGCTGATTTCAGATTTCTTGATTCAGCAGAACTTGATAAATTTAATTTCGATCATTTAACAGATAATGAATCAGAATCAGGTTATATTCTAGAAGTTGATTTAGAATATCCTGATCAATTACACCAAAAGCATAATGATTTACCATTTTGTATGGAAAATATACAGCCACCATACGAAAGTTCAAAACAAAATAAATTAATTGCTAACCTAGAACCTAAAAAAGCATACGTCATTCATCAAACAAATTTAAAGAAATGTATTAAAAATGGACTAATATTATCTAAAATACATAGAGTTTTAAAGTTTAGTCAAAAACCATGGCTCAAATCATATATAGATTTGAATACCGATCTTAGGACTAAAGCTCTAAATGCGTTTGATAAAGATTTGTATAAATTAAAAAATAATAGTGTTTTTGGTAAAACAATTGAAAATGTTGACAAGAGAACAGATGTAAGATTAGTATCACATTGGGAAAATATTGAAAACAGATTTGGAGCAAATACTTTGATCAGCAAACCTAATTTTCATTCTTCAGCAATATTTGATGAAAATTTGGTAGCTATTCAAATGAATAGATTATCGGTTACGTATAATAAACCCATTTATGTGGGTTTCTGTGTTTTAGAATTATCGAAAACTCTAATGTATGATTTTCATTATGATTATATTAAGACGAAGTATGATGATAATGCTTCACTTTTATATACTGATACGGATTCATTAATATATGATATTCAAACTATGGATTTTTATGAAGATATCAAGCCTGATTTAAATGAGAAGTTTGATACTTCTGATTATCCATCCAATAACATATATAATCTTCCATTAGTTAATAAAAAAGTTTTAGGAATGTTTAAAGATGAATGTTGTGGTAAAATTTTGACAGAATTTATTGGGATTAGAGCAAAATCATACTGTATAAGCTTAGAAGATGATAATGAAATAATTAAGAAAATAAAAGGTGTAAAAAAAAATGTAGTTTCAGATTCGATATCATTAAATGATTTTAAAAATTGTTTAAATAAAAATGATAATATAATTAGATCACAATTAAATTTTAGAAGTATTAGACACAACCTATATACTCAATTGTTAAACAAAGTAGCGTTATCAAATTTTGATGATAAAAGATTTGTAATTCCAAATTCATACAAAACTTTGGCATGGGGTAATAAAGAAATTGATAATTTTTATTTTAATTAGTTTAATAATACATTTTATATTTCTTAAATATAATATATATAATACATTTAATGTCTTTTAGTTTTAAATTAAAATATTAAACCAAAATTATATATTAAGTAGTTTTAATAATTAAGAAAATTTTAATCGGTAATAAAAAATAAAAAAAAAAAAAAAAAAAAGTTTAAATTAAATCTGTTTTATTTATCCACGAGTTATGTGATGATTCAAAACCTAGCCACTTAACATAAACTTGATTACCTTTCTTTTTCAAAACTTTCTCTACGAGGTAAGTGTCAGGATGATGTGTCTTTTGCAGCTCTTTTTCATAAAACCGGCCTGATATTAGCTGTCCCTTATAATCCTCAAGTAAATACGTTACAGGAAATTTGTTGTTAATACTAACAACTTTAAATATTTCAGTAGTCCAATTTGGAGTATAACCTTTTTCGAAAACGGTTTTAAATTTGCTAACTCGAACGAAATCCCCAACTTTAAATTTATTTTTTTGCATTAACTTAGGATATGTATACACTTGTTTTAAAATTTGTTTTTCATTTGCCATAGTAACTTCTACAGGTGCTAATTTAATTGTCCTATGTTTTTTATTGTTGTAATCTTTCACTAATTTTTTAAAAATATTCAGCCACTTGTAAGATCCTTGAAGACTAAATTTCCTCCACATATTTTCCTTAAGAGTTCGATTAAATCTTTCTACTATACATGCTTTTATTGGACTAAATGTTGAATAGTGGTTAATATTTTTCTGTTTCACAAGCTGTTTGAAATCTTTATTATAGAATTCAGTTCCCATATCCGTTTGTAGATTCTTTGGTACTCTTTTACTCTCATTGAAAATTTTTGTTAAAGCACCAACAATCATCTGTGATGTTTTTTTCTTTATAGGTTCAACCCAAGCAAATTTAGAAAAAGCATCGATTACAGTTAGAAGATATTTAAAACCAGCATTTTCTCTTGAATATGGAATCATTTCCACGAGATCTGCTTGCCATAAGTCATCAATACCCTTAATTTTAACATGTCTGCGTATAAAATTTTTACGTGCTGGCTTATGCAATTCATTCACTATTTGAATCCGACTCATTTTATGTAAGTGGATGAATTAATAATGAAAGCATATGAATTTTGGATTGGTATATATAAAATATTGTTTCCTCATAATGTTTAGGATTTATTTAAAACGAGAGATATCTTGGATTATGATCACTATAACATTCATCAAAATGAATGATCTTTAACATAATAAATGTTAGCTAATTTGCCCATAGTGTTGAAAACAGAGAAGTAGCGGAGTCGAAAACCATAATAAGATTGTTTTGAAATTAAATACTTTTTCTAAATAATTTTATATATAATATTGTTTTATTTATTTATTTATTTATATAAAATGAACATTATATCTATCAGTTTTTACCATAGTTAAGTGTTCTTTACACAAATGGTTTAAATTTTGTATTTCTCGATCATTAAAAACGTTGAATCGCTCCGGCATAAATATGATGGCCTCATCAGTCTCTATTAGGATTTTCACGCCATATCTCGTGTTGACTGATTTGACTTCTTGTACCACGTAGTTTCTACCCACATCCAGATCTTCAAATTTGGTTATTTTTTTCTCAGCAAACCTTGGCACATTGTTGAGTTTTTCTAAAAGTTGTTGACGAATATCCATGGTTGGTTGGTTGGTTGTTAACAATCTTATGCTTACTATCAAACTGATAATTTTCAAAGAAGCTCACTATAATTGATACTTATTATGGTTTAAGTTGACTTTTAAACACGCGCAGTTTTTTCCAATCTTACCACATCAGCATAAATATTACGAAGTATCGATTAAATACAAACCTTTGTCATCATATCAAGTTACGTTCAATGATTTCAACATCCATATTCGTAAAATAAGGTCAATAAACATGTTTAATCATGGTTAATCAAACAAAAAAAGTCAACATGTATATGTACATCACGTGGCCCCTCTGAAAACATCATTTTCAAATATACGAGAGTTTATCTAGATCTAGTATAGATTTGTACATTGTTCGAGTCACACGAGAAAAGTAAAAAACCTCATTTAAATGGATTCACCAGTACATCGGGAGGAACAAGGAGATACATGCGGTTTATACGGGTTAGAAGGTGGAATGAATAAGGTGCAGAGTCGGTTAAAATCATTCGAGAAGTTATGGAACAAATGGTTCATCGATCCATTAGAACTATCTCGAGCTGGATTTTACTACACAGGCGTGGACGACTGCATCAAGTGTTTCAGCTGCAAAGGAGTTCTCGAGGATTGGAATATCACCAATGAAATATGGACGGAACATGCATTTTGGTTTCCCGCATGCCGACACGTTAAAAACATTAGAGGTGAAGAGTTTATCGATAATATTCAAACCAAATGGATTCAAGACGGTGTAATTCATTGTAAAAATAATATTTAAGAAATAAAAAATTGATTTGAAAAAAGTATAAATTGTTTTTATTCATTAATTTCTTAGTGTACGAGTACAAAGTTCATTCATTAATTTTTCCTTACATAAAACTGGTATTTCATTAAACAATCTTGAATAATTAAAATAGTTGTATCCTGTTACTGGCGGTATAAAAAAATCCTGTATTTGTAGAGAATATGTTAGCTGATCGAAACATTTTTCTTTGTATAAATAGAAATAATTAGCAACATCAGCCCATACTGTTTCGCTCCAGATAATGATTGATTGCAAAAATGATGATAAAGATGAGCAGCGTTCCCATTCTTTGGAATTTAAAACGATTTTCTTCCCTCCACTCGTAAATATAATACGTCTCTCATTATTTCTGCTGGTTAGCTTTACATCACAATTTCCATTCGTTTTTGGTAATTCAGCAAAGGAAATGCTACCATTGAAGTGGTTGTTTATTGTTGGTAAATTATTGAAAATTGTAGTCGTCCACATTTCAGCACTTAGTGTATGAAATATTGTATTTTTGAACAAGATTATAGTAGTTTCAAAAGTGTTAATATCATAACCAACATTTAGATAACTTGTATGTTGATCATTTAAAAAATATGTATGAGACAACAATAAATTAGGTATGGTTGCCATCTTTTTTTTAATTAAATTATTAACGCTTTTTACTTTAAGCATATTGTTTGTGTTTCAAGGTAAATGTAAACTAGTTTTTCATAAAAATAACTTCCGTATTTATACTCTTCAAGAGTGGTACTATCTCTTTCATACATGTTAATAAAATCATATTTTATTCTTCTTATCGATGAACTTAAATAACCTTTCTACAAAATTCCTAAAACGTGATGAATCATGTTTGTTTTTGTTCTTGTAGTTAAAATCTTAGGAAATTCTTTTTTAAAAAGTTTCTTTATTTTTACATCATTTTCAATATGGTTTTTAACATTAAATAATTTTATAAATTTTTTCATTGAGTTACGTTTACATCTATTTAACAAATATACACAACAATATTGCCCACAAACTCCGGTGAATAAACTTTGTAATTGTTTATTATTGTATGTAATGCATTTACTGTTATATTTTAGAAATCTATTAATCTCAGGATATTTCGCTGGTGATCTTCCGTAAGAATCAAAAAATTCTCCACATCCATTTGATGGAAAATAAACAGCTAGCCAATGTTGCCCTGGTTGATTTGATTTGTCCGTATTAATAACATATAAAGCAGGTTTTGATTTAACCCTCTTTGGGATTGTGTTTATTGCAAAAACACCTTGAAAATACTTCTTAGTAAATTTATGTGTTTTCAATGCTTGTTGAATATCTAAAGTAGTTGTTGTATTGGCAATCATTGTGTACAGTACTAGTATAAACTAACTTTTTATTTAGGATATAAGAGGTATTTATATTATTAATAATTCGTTACAATATTACGATTTTTATCTATTTCTAGAGTTGTATCATATTCCAAGTACACTAAACATGTTTTAGTTGTCTTAAGAGCTTCCCCAAATCGTGCCTCGAGTCTTAAACTTCCTTGATTCATTAGAGAGTTGCATGATAAAGTACTTGACATGTCCGAAGTTAGATCAAAAGCTAACAGGAAATAGCCATTCTTGAACATTTCTTTGGTAATCAAATTTCCTTGAGGTGTGTGTAAAATTCCACTCGATGTAAATATTGTTGAATACGCTCTAGCGTAACTGGACCCATCTGCAAAATTCATTTCAATCGGTGCACTAGGAACTTGAACCCCATTTATATAAATTGCGAACGATGTTATTTTATTATTTTTAAAATTATATGGATTCTTAGATCTTTTCCCAGAATATGCATCATTATCTACCATTGTAAATATTAGATTTGTTGGGAGCTGTCCTAGAACAATATTATCTAGTGAAATTGAGTTTCCTCCGGCAGGAATTGTAAATGATTTAATTTCGTTACGCTTATAGTGATATTTTGCTGTTGTATTTTCAAGCATTTTATGGTGTGCAATTAAAATATTTGGATTTACATGAGCATGTCTCAAGTAAAGTGTAGCTTCTGTAATTTTGACAATCGAAGTATCTGTATCAGCACCGAGTAAATAAAATTCCGGTTTATTCAATGTTAACGAAATTCGTAAATCTACATTGTTTAATAATAGCAAAGGTTGATTGAGCATGTCAGCATGCAATTTTCCATATACTTCTACAATTCCACTGTTTTTAGTTAATGCTGTTCTTAATTTTAATCCATCGTTTTCAGCAAGATTATCAAGATTTTTTGTCTCTAAACTCCATCCTGATAATTGCAAATGTGTTTTGTATGCATCATCACCATAATTTAATAGTTGTTCTAAATATGCTCGATAACTGTAATTCCCATCTGTTGAATTTATATTCTTTCCGTTTAAAGAAATATTGACTTGATGAAACAGGGAATGCAGCATATTGTTAACTAAACTAGGCTGATCTTTGTCGGCCTCTACATATAATTTGCCATCATTTTTAGTTACTTGAAATTTCAGACATAAATTTATTGATGATAAATCTAAATATGAATCACCATGACTGTAACAAACAAATTCAATAACCGACTGATTTTCTAAACTGGTTATAGGTTTGTATGCTACTTCTTCATTTTTTAAAATACTTGTTTGAATTGAAGGTGGTTGAAATAAATCTAGCTCCGATTTCATACATTCTGTAAACGCCATTATGTAAAAATATCAATAATCCGTTTCTTGTTTGTTTTATTTTTTAATATATTTTTTCTCTTTTTCACGCTGTCACGAACAACTCTCAACTGTTTACAACGGCTTTTCAAGCAGCCTTTTATTGATTTTTTAGCTCCTGTACCAGACATTTGTTTAATTTTGTCTGCTGCTTTATCTCGTAATTTATCAACCACTTGTATTGATCTATCACGAAGTATTTCATTAATCGGCTTTTGTGTCTGAAGAATGTCTGAACCAACTTGAAGTGCTTCACTTGTTAAGCCATGAAGGGCTGATGTTAATATTGGTTTTAAGTAACGGAATATTCCACCGAAAAATCCTCCTAATCCTCTTCCCTTTTGATATACTCTTTGAGATCGTAATAGTGGACCAAAATCTTCATTGTTATAGCCACCACCGCCGGATTGATTAGCGTAGTACTTTGCGTAATAGTTATCCATTTGTAATTAATGAAATCCGTAAGATACCTCTTTATATACCTTTGCGAAAGTGAAGTACTAGGTAGGTCATAAAAAGTCCATCTTTAAAATTAATTTGTTCACCAGTTTCATCAGTTATTAAAATACTGATCTCTGATATATTATACTTTTCAATGGGGCAATATTGAACATTATCTATTTGATATGATCGAGATATGCCTCTATCAACGTCTGTTCCTAGGGGATGCATATACAAGCATGATACAGATGCATCCCCAATAGTTCTCGGTTTGATTATATTACAATAAAAACACATGTAAAATGGAAATGGATTGATCTTAGTCTTCACATCAATATAATTATCTTTAATATTTTTTATTTTAGCTTCATTCTCTTTGGTTGCTTTGAAATTTTTAATTTCCATTTGTAAAGATTCTATAAACTCTGGCCATCTCGTTATTTTAATCTGAGAAAATATTACATCAAAAAATTCCACAAGTGTGTACTCTTGATGACATTTTATTAAAGGGTTAACACCTTTCAACGCTGGTAGCTGAATATATGGTTCTTCTTTGTTATAATTGATTCTAACTAATTCAGTTGATGAGTTATACCGATCAAAGAAATTAGCTTCTTCGATTGGTTGATAAAATTTAGGGGTAGTTGCATATAAAAATATTATTAATTCAACGTTTAAAGGAAGTATGTATTTTGATGGCGTTTTAATTGTAATTTTTGTTTGTTCACTTATGGAAGTATGAGCAACGTTAGTTAGACCAACATACCATTTCTCATTAGGATCCAAATTTATAGTGTTAGGAAGTTTAACCGTGAACCTCGATAATGAATTGTTTGGGTAATATTTTAAAGAACTGTTACTTAAAAGAGTTACGTGTGTGAAATTATCCATCACTGTTCTCATTAATAACTAATAAATTAATAAATAAAAACACCGATTTTATCCTTTATATAACTTTTTATTTTTATAATTTTTATTTCATTCTTGTCCAAGGATGTTTTCGTAAGCGTTCTTGTTCACTACGTTTTATTGTTTGAACTGTTAACGTACGTTCACTTTTCCTCTTAGGGGGGTCCTGAGATGATTGCATTGATCCTGGTTTTGGAGGCTGAAGATCTTTGCGGTTTTTAAAAATATATTTTTTTGTTGGAACAGAGATTGTTGCACCGTCTTTCATTTCAAATGTTCTGTACATGTTAGAGTCTGAAGAAGCTCTTTCCCGCAAAATTTCTTTTGGATCAATATACTCCTCAGAAACAATCCTATCATCATCATCACCATCATCATCATCATCAACATCAAATACACCGTCATTATTTTCAAATATTTCTTCTGTGTCTAATTGTGTAAAATCTGGTTTAGTTTTTTCATCAACATTTGTGTACACCTCTTCAACTTTAGGTATATCAGTTTGTGTACCAATATCAAAGCCTTCTGATGATGAATCTGTATTTGCTTCTTGGTCTGTATAAAAAATTCTTTTAGTTTGAACTCCCACTCCTTGAACATGACGTATTGCTGGTTGATGCCAATTAAATTTATTCTTATAAGCATTTTTTCTTTTCATTGATGAATATGTTAATAAGTTCTGCCTATATAGATGCCACTTATTCAAATCAGTTAGTTTGTTGTTAACTGATTAATTATTTGGCCTATCAATCCTGATAAAATAGTACCGATTAAAACGGGTAAGAATCCACCTTTTTGTACAAGAATTTTACGCTTTGAAGAGAGACCCAGTTTTGGACAAGCCAAGCTGCGAAGTTCTCTTTTATACTTTTTTAATTTTGTTTTACACTGTTTAGAAATTCTATTGTTTCCATTTAATGTGTTCAGTGATATTTCACATAAAGTTTTTATAACTTCCGGGGGACAGACCTTAAGTAGCGCTTTTCTCGTTTGTGGGTTACACTTTTTTAGCACATGTAGAATATGTTTGTTTGCCTTCAATCGTTTCATTTTTTATACACACGTTTTTATTTTCAAATAAAATAGTTGGACAATAACATGTAAAATAATCTTTTTTTAAGATATCTGTACGGAAACGAAATAAATCATTGGCTGACTGTGTTAAATCAAATAGTAAATAACCGTGAGCTCTCGAAGTAGCCTCGTTATATACCCTCATAAGTTCTGCTGTGTTTTCAGGGTATATTTGTCTTGCTAGAGAACAAATCTGAGATCTATCTCTGGGATTTTTAAAAACTACCAGATATTTACAATTTAAAGAAATATCTCGACAATATTTTGCTTGGTGAAACACATTCTGAGTTACTAAAATAACTGACAAATTATTATGATGTGAACCTTTGGTAAAAAGTTCGCAAATATTTTTATTATAAGCTTCTGTCATTAGATCATCTAATATTATGATACTTCCGTCTTCACAATTTTCAAAAGTGTCTGGGATATTTTTTATAATTTCTATCTGATTTGTTTCATAGATATCTTGTGGTATCGCTTTTGAGTTTCCATTACACCATACAATTTTATTTACTTTTCTACCATCATTCAAATGTTTTAATAAATTTATAACGAAAGTAGTTTTTCCACACCCTGATGGTCCGGCAACCATCATTGTAAACGGTCTAACAATATACATTATTCTAATGTAATATACAATAAATGCGTACCCTTTTATAACTTCTTAATAGAAAATAATTTTATTTTCGTCAAATGTAGTTTAAAAAGATGATATACAGATAAAGCTGGTAAAATAAAAAAATTATGATCAAGATTCCAATGCCAAGGTTAAATTATAAAATATTAATACACATAACGTACTATCCAATTTCAATTATACAATTTTGTTTCTTATCTTCTTTTCTTACTTTATGCTGATTACATTTTACAGTTTTTATTTATTGTACGTTGAACTAGTTTTTTCAATGCCAAGGTTAAATTATAAAATATTATTATAACTTTATAGCATCCGATTTCAATTTAAAAATAAATAGTATTCGTCTAAGTTACAAACCATGTTTACATAATATACATAAACTTTGAAATGTGACATCTATAGGTAAAGTTTTAAAAAGTAACAATATACAGTTGAATACCTGATTTTGGATAAATTCATATAGAGTTTTAGTTATCGTGGTTGATAATAAAACTGTAAGAAATGTGCACCATCTATCGAAAAGTTAATTAATATTAAAAAGTTCAAAGCTTAAAGTAAAATAAATAGTATTCGTCTAAGTTACAAACCATGTTTACATAATATACATAAACTTTGAAATGTGACATCTATAGGTAAAGTTTTAAAAAGTAACAATATACAGTTGAATACCTGATTTTGGATAAATTCATATAGAGTTTTAGTTATCGTGGTTGATAATAAAACTGTAAGAAATGTGCACCATCTATCGAAAAGTTAATTAATATTAAAAAGTTCAAAGCTTAAAGTTTATGACTGTGCTGCCATCTAACAAAATGTCTTAAAAAAATATTGTACAGTTAATGTACAGTTGAACAACGGATTTTTAATAAAATTATATACTTACGTTTACATTTTATATAGAGATTTAATTATCGTGGTTCTACTGTAATCTTCATATAAAAAACATATGTAATCGTTTGTATTGTTGTAATTTACATATAAAAATTCACCCCATTTGGGGTGGGCTGGGATCCCCCACTTTACACTACTTTAAGAGGGCGTGAGAACACTATCAACATCAAACCAAACAATGTCTGGAAGATTGAAATCACCAATGATGACGCACGGCAGACATTACTGAATTGAAAAAATCAATAAATGCCAGATAAACTTCTAAAGTTGATCCACAGGGCACATACAACAGCGACCACGAAGATAAAAGAAATATCGGCTTTAATACGTACAGCCATAATATCGTATACCGGATGACACGCTATAACTTCACTCGAAAGTAAATTTTTCACGGCGATCAACACACCTCCTCCTTTAAGGCTGGTATCAAAATCATGCCTGTCTTTTCTATAGACCACGTAATTTGATGGAAAGTATTCTTCGGAATTGAAATTTTTCGTAAGCCATGTTTCACAAATAACTATAACATCATAATCGTTGTCGAGGATACCCAAAAGAAACAATTTAGATTTCCCTCGAATACTGGATGCATTATGGTAATAAATAGAGGATACTATAGTTAGTTTTGAACATATGGGCCGAATCATCCTCTTATTTAAAACAACATCCCTTAAACTCTGGGAGTCTCGACTTCTACAGTTGGGTTGCGAAATTTGACGTTTGAGGCAACTGCTTTCCGAAAATTTTGATTCTTAAATGGTCTAATATACACGCCAGTTGGCCAGGTTTCCGAACTTAAAGCTTTGTCCTTGAGATCTTCGTTTATTCCCAACTTAAAACATAAGTATTCCAGATCCTGAATTTTTTTCGTTTTGGGAATCAATTTACCAACATGGTAGAAAGTTGTGCCCAAACACTTATTAGCCATAGCTAAAACATCATCTTCGGTTGTTAGAGGATCCAGTCTGGATAGGTGAAGCCAAAATTTATGTGGCACCGTTTTGATAATAATATCTGGCAAGATATTAGAACCTCGTACTGCTTGTTGAGTGTTTAGCTTCGACTTGGTATTAACTTCGGATATTTTCCCATTATTCGCAAATGTTATCTAATTTGCTAGATGATGCCTCTGAAGAATCAATATTTGGGGGCTTTGTTGATTCAGCTTGAATCGTAGTGCCGCAAAGGTCGTTAATCACTTTCGCTTGGCCCCTTGTTAATCGTTCTTTTTCGCGATATGTCGGCTTCATTCTGCTATTAAAAACCACCTTGTCAGCAGTTTCAAGTTTTTTAAATATTAAGCTAATATTCTCCTTTTCGTGTTAATCTCCTTCTGCAAGCACTTCACCATATCCTGATGCGCAATATTAATTTGCGTATGAATTGAAATGTCCCAGTTAGAATTGGTTGAAAATATTTTTAAGAAAATTTTGTTTTTCATCAGGTCTCTACAGTCATTGCAGAACCGCAATATGTTGGCGCATTTCATTGTGGCATTAAATGACGTTCGATCCACTTCTGCACAACCATAATGGTACGCTCTGTTGCAAAAGCCAGAGCACCCGATTTTCTCCTTTAATGTGGATAAATCTGCCTCATACTTGCCACAATTCATTATTATGAATAAAAGAACAAAACAAGGAAAAACACAACCCCAACGAAAAGTAACGAAAACACAAAACAAAAACACAACAATAACAATAAATGTACGTATAATGTATATGTATAATATATGGAGACATATTCTGCACTCGTCAGTAAATAGAACGGACGTCCATTACCCGATGTTCCAATTGATGTGTTCGCGAGCAAATTCGAGTCGCTGTTTGCGGTGGCGTGTTGTCAATTTTGGGCCTCTAGCGGGCCGTCTTAGAGTGAGGTTGGCTTCCTTTAAGCGTCTTCTTACTGTCCATTGACTAACAGCTACATCTCGAACGTGTCTTAGCTCCTGCTGTACATCGGCGCCCGTGAGATGGCGATTTCGCAGTGAAGTTAGGACGATAAATCGATCGTCCCTCTCTGATGTACACCGAAACCGGCTGGTTTGTGGTCTTCGATTGAAGGTACCAGTTTCCTGAAACCTTCTGAATACTCTTGAGACAGCAGATTGGCTCATGTTAAGCTGACGAGCGACTTCTTGTTGATTGCGTCCTTCTTGCAATAAAGCAACAACTTGTGCGGATTTTTCTGGAGTGGTATCCATGATTTTAAGGAAACAATGACTTAAACTGGTAGAGATTTGTTCAGGTCAACGTCGGACTCATAAGTGACGACAAATATCGGTCAACGTGGCATTATACAGGAGATTGCATCACGCCAATTGTTTTCACCGAAACATCGCATTTTGCTAGGACTGCTTTAATTTGAAAAGTACTGTATGGATTTTAATGATAAAGATATCCTTGAAAAGATAAAATACTAGGCTGTCAAAAGAAGGTTGTTTTTCGAAAATCGATCCAGCCATGAATAAACATGGCGGCAAAGATCCTCCCACTTCCCGCTGATTGCTTTCCTAAATTAAACGTGTTGGCCACGCATGGAGGCGCGCGACAGTGTCGGATTTTTGGAGTGGGGGGTTTAATCAAAGATAGTTGAAGTGTGTTTCGTAAAGCTAAAATAAAGCGGTTTTTGGTTCGGGCTTTATAGTCATATAAATTAATAATATTATCGATAATATAGGGGTAATATAATTATCAACATTTGTATTTGTTTGGAAAAAATTAACTACATTAGATCGAAGAAGTTCCTTAGACAAATAAGAATTGGAGTAATGATCCTTCAGTCGTAATTGGTGAAGTAACCTTGCCTTACGAATTAATACAATAACAATATAAATATAAATTGCCTAAATAAACAGTCTATTAACTTGAAAATAAATAATCAAGACAACAGATAAATAATTAGGAACATTTGAAATCATTACAAAAGAGTTTTCAATTACCTGTTTAATGAGAATATAACAATACAAAGTTATAAGAATTGCATTTCTTGTTGTCGCGAAATTTTGATGGTTCTTTTTGGTGGTCGCTGTGCACCTGCACGAGAAACGTTTTAATTTCTCCATCTACTGTATGTTGTTTAATTTGCAACAAACCAATTTTATGTTACATATAGTGGACATACATATATACGTCATATCAGTGTATAGTCAGTACATACAAAATTCATGTAAGTGGATCGCATTGGTTAATAAATCAAGCAACCATCATTATAAAATTATTGTTATCGGATGATAGAATTTCTATACGGTCATAACACAGCCAATTTGAATAAAATCCATTGAGAATCACGGGTTCATCGGTTCATTCGTTATTACAATAAATAGGCATAAAAACATCTAGAACAGAAATTAAACATAGTTCAATCACCATGGGCGTGTTTTTTTTTTAATGTCGGAGAAATAAGAGAGAACAGATAGATATATCGGAGAAATCCGATAAATATTTTCTCTGATGTATCCGAGAAAAATAAATGATAGTTTTGTTAGCGTCGTACAAATTAAACGTCAGTTTAAGACAGGCGCGGATACAAGGGAGGGGTAGAGGGGGTAATTACCTCTCCCAAAATGAAACAAAAACCTCTAAAAATATACATTTCAATCATTAAAATCAACGCAAATAATTCAACTATGTACGAGTACATATTAACTGTCTAAGTGTATATATGCACTTGTTAAGTTCAGCGAGGTTAAAACTCGATATTTTACAGAAATAATGCTAAAAAAAATGGATTAATAAATATGGACTAATGAAAAAAATCTTGACTACATTTAGCAGTCAATTGAAAATAAAATGTAAACAAAAAATTTAGTATTTACGCATATCTCATATCCTAATAGCAGCAAACTGATAACACTAACCCTCAATCCATAAAGGTATTTTAAGCACCTTAATTCAATGAATCAGGGTCGTTTTTATCTTTCCGCTATAAAATCAACAATTATCAATAAAAAAATCTTAAATAATTCACGGATTATCTTTAGGCATCCTGATTCAAGAAACAATCGTTATTTTTTTGCCCGCAGAAAAAACTAAAATTTTTTTTTTAATCGCATATGGAGCAACTTTCGGAAAAATTACAAAAAGTAATTTTGGCCAGGACGAAAACGACCCTGGTTCATGGATTGAGGGCTAAAGAAGAAAGAATTAGAAACTCCGTGCGACCATGTCCTTATCTAAATACAATACATTTTATAAATAATTAACAACGGGTTTTGTAGAAAGATATTTCTGTTTATGTATATAATAGGTACACATTAGTTCCTGAATCGATGCAGAAGGTTTTTTAAATCGCATCAAGTTCTCTAAATATATAAAACCTTCATCCGACCATGTATAGAGTATTGCTGTCAAGTTTGGGGAGGTGCGTCTGGTACCACCCTCCACTTATTGAACAGCTATCGAACATCAAAAAAGTGGAATTCGCTAATACACTTCAAATTTCCGAAACAATACCAAATGAATAAATTTAAGGTAGCTATTAATGTTTACTTGCAGGATCGCGCATTGGGTGCAGAAGCTCTGACAGTTATAAGGAGCTAGGACCGTTAATAAGTCCGCTCTGCACCCAATTAAAAAATGTAAAAAAAAAAAAAAAATAACCCCCCCCCCCCTCCCCCCAAATTTAAAAGCTGGATCCGCCCATGGTTTAAGATTGCCAAATAAATATTATCGTGTTCTTTTTATTTAAAATAAATGTCTGTCAAACAACAATCTGAACTTTTTTTCAGAGAAGAAAGATTCAATTTTAAAATTATCCGAGCATAAAAAAAACGTCACAGAGAAATACATTTTTCCTCGGATATTAAAAGAAAACGCGTATTTATCTGTATTTTGACATTTAAATTATTTCTCAGATTACTTCGATATCAAAAAAAAAAACATGCCCCATATCTACTAAATTTATTTGTGTTCAGCCAGTGAAAAATTAGTCTCGATTTTCATTAATAAAAATTCATACCAGATTGAAATTACGAAGGAAAAGTATATGTACATACCTATACATATACATATGTAATATGTATATGTATAGGTTTAAGTAAAAAAAAAATCAAATTTGTGCATTGTAGCAAAGCTCCTAGATATACAAGCCATCAGCATCGACCCTTTAAATTAAGAAGCTTAATTTAATGGGTCTACATTTTACGTTTTCCCATAAGAACCCATGTAAAATTGATCATTTTTGATTACAATTTTATGAATGAAAAATACTCGTAACAGAAAATGTTTTTTGGTTTATATTTAAAGCAAACCTTTTAGTATAACATATTTTAAAACTAATAAATTAAATTTAGTAATTTGATAATTATAATTAAAAATAAAATTGTACAAATTTTACTTTTTCTTTGTATGTATATGTAAAAAAGTAATGTAAATACAGTATAAAATTATAAAAACGAAATCAATGACGTAAGATACTATGAAGTTAGCTACACAAGGTTTTTTCTTTTTCGAAAATTCGAATTTCGAATTTTGAAAATATTTTTAACAGTGCAATAATTCTGTTAAATAGTAAATTAAAAACAGTATAAATTAAAAAATTGCAAAATTTTAAAATTAAAAATATATTTTATCCTTTTCTAGTACAATACTGTTTTTTTTCTTTATTACCGACCAGCCAGCATATTATGTATATCAATTATTTTATCATATCGGCCGGATTGACCCCGTTTAATTTTGACGTGTCATAATATGTTTACAAGTATTTTGCAGGTAGGTGTTAAAGTATATTTGATCGTATTCATTTCGATGAGACCAACAGTTTTAAAATTACCGATCGAATTTAATAACATCTCAAAAATATACCTATTCGGTAAGAATTGGACGTCCATTTATAGGTATCGTCGATTTTACAAGATCAAATTTATCAATTCTACAGAAATTTGAATTCAATTCATAAGACTATCATTTTAACCAGATTTTTATTGAAAGTTGAATAATTTTTGTATTACATTTTTTTTATTGAATGTTTAATAATATTACAAGGTTCCTTTCTGTTAAATTCGTTATAGATGTATTTAATTAACGAGCACCACAAATGTTCGCACAAATTAAACTCATTTGTATCAGTATTGTTAATTAGATGAAGGACGAACATGCTCATTATTCTCATATTATTGTAGTCGATGGAGTTTATACTGAAACACTTATTAAGTCCTGTTCGCAGAATATTTAATCCTTTGATTCCGAAATATTCTTTGGATATATCGATTGTGCTTATGATTGGTTCAATTATTTTTTTGCCCGAAAACCGGCAAGATTGTTTATAAAAAATTAAATTTTCGTTGAAATATCTACTGAAATAATTCCTTCGACAGTGTTGATATTTTCTGCCGTCAAATCTCGCAACCAGTTAAACTGATCCACTTTCGTCGAGTATAAATTTAAAAGCTCAAATTTCGGTTGATCCGTAACTTTCTTGTTTCTTATCAAACTTCTCTTTTCTCGAACACGGCGATTTCTTCGGCATTATAGAATTTTTATATGTTTTTTTAAACACTCCGAATTTCGAAATAAATCGATTTTAATCAGCTGCAATACGTAATTCTCAAACCCTGATAAAAATTCATACATATTGTTGATGAACACATGATTTAAAGAATCAGTAACGATTTTCTCTTTAACCCCTTTGAGTAGGACCATACTGTTATATGATCCATTTTCATATTTTCGTCTGGCTGAACTACATATCACCCACAGAAGCAGTGTTAAGCTCAACTTTAGCCTGTCTTGCAAATCGATCGTCCCATTTGTAATATATAATTTCTAAATTTTATTTTTAGTAAAAGTTCCCATGTTACTATTTGCAGCTGGAACGGTTGGCAAATTGTGGGAATTATTTTCCTTTGAAATTAATCACATGTTATCCCAGTGTGAATCGTTTTGCAATCGATGCAATTAAACTGACCACATTCGGTACAATAAAGGAGTACAATTTTATCCCGGTTAGTTCGATTAATCGAAATACATCCATTACAAGATTTATTTGTGCAGTAGAAGAAATTGTCAGCCTCAGCCGCATGCAAACTTTGTAAATATACTTGAAATTCTGGTTCGGTCAACGCATGAATATTATTTTCCTTCAATTTATGCGAACATTTCGCTACTGGACAATTTCATTACTGGTGTCTGACTACTTTTTATATGGGACGTCATGCAATTATTGCAAAATACATGATGACACGTTGCCAACGAAATTCCTTGAGATACATCCACGGCTGAATTAAATTTTTTACATAATGTTTTGAAACGATTTTTATTAATCGTGATATTTGCACGAATCGTACATGCATAGTAAGGTTCACGATTTTTATCAAGGTCGATTACTCTGGTTTTAACTTGACCCGTAACAGCTAGATATTTGTTTTCTGGGAATGAAACATTAAAACCAGATTCTTTAAGTACAGCAATGAAAGCACTAAATTTCCGATTAGCACCATACAACTTTCACGTGTAAAATTTTAATTTTAATTTTTGACAATCACCATATTTTACTTGCTGAATTGAGCTGGTATAAAATTCTGTGTGGCCATCCCATTTATAATCGGTTTGACGACGTTATCGTGTTTTCAAAGAGCAAGATTTTAAGGAGCACTTATATTCTGTAAGCATTAAATAAACAATATGATAGTAGGTATATAAACAACAAAGCGTACATTTTTAAATACTTACTCCTTTGTGGTGCTACTAGTTTTTGATTAGGAATAACAACAGCTTGGTTGACGTTTAATCCATCATTTTCTTTGGACCCAATATTCATAGAATTCTTCAAATTATCGAATTCTTTTTTCAAAAGTTCATTGTTTTGTCTTAATTTATCACGATTTACATTTTGTGTTAATTTATTGATGATATCCGCAACTACTTTATTCGGAACCGGGGTAAATTATATACAATATATCACACAACACAATCCAAATCATTTTGTCTACCACGAAATGTTTTTGGAATCGAAACTCTTTGGTTTATATGGATATGTAGCACAAACGTCAATTGCTCGTCATTTACTGTAGCTTTACTGCCAACAACAATAGAAATAATGTATAGTCGATTTCTTTTAAATAATCTGTATTACAAATTAAGTCTCGTTTTCATAATTTAACCGAGTTCTACTCTCATTCAAGTTTTATTATTAGACTTCTGAAAAATTCTTGCATCGTTCTTTGGAAAAATGTTCCAGCGCTTAAAAAACCCATATTGTTCATACGTTCTGGTATTAATTGAATAGTACATGGTTGTAGACAAATACCGTATTTTCAATCACCCATCGTATGTCCGTTTTTATTTTTAATTTAACTTTTAACTGCTCACGACTTGATTTGGTTTATGTTGGATGACAGTTGTTGACGTAAATGTCAAAAATTACCCATACAACTTTTCCATTTTGTACACTGTCAAAATGTTAGTGTAGAATTAGTGACATCTGAAGTTTACCACAAAAATTATATATTTCGGTTACTATTTTCTGTTCGAATGAGTTTTAAAAATTAATAATCCGTTTGATTTATGATTTGGTTTCCCCGGATTTATACAAATAAATAATAAATACATACATTATTTTATTAAAATCACAAAAAAAATATTTGTAAATTAATTAATTTTTAATTGACGAATGGTATCTTTTACTTGAATAAATTTTCGTGTTTTTATTTGAGCTGATGAATTCTTTTTGTTAAACTCATTTCCACCGTTAGAGATAGGAATATCATTATTCAAATTTATTCGATTTAAATCACCAAATGCCTGTTTCGATCGATAGTGTTGCAATTTTTTCAATGTTGAACTCAGACCGACCTTCCGAATTTTTTGTTTTCAAATCAATAATGTCCGGATCGAATTTATGCTCTGAATTTTCATCGTTGCTTTCACGTTCGGTACTAGCTCGGAAGCATACGAATTTGCTACGCCACCATCTATTTTTAAATCCAGATGATTATATGTTTAACATTTTTTTAGCGTATTTCTTATGAAGTAGATTGGCATGGTCGTTAAACTTTTTATTAGGATCCGGATTCGATGAGCTTCAATTTTTGTCATCTACATCAAAATTGATAAGCATTTTGGTTTTTTTGGATAGTGCTGCAATCGATACATCACTACCTTCGGCAAAATCGAGCTCATTGTAATTGTAGTCAAACATACATAAGGCATACAAAACAGTATTTAAAAAACGAATGAGATATTCACATAAAATCGGCCAAAAATATTATAAACCGACAAACAGCAGTCCGTTTTAACCCACGATACAAAGAATTAATAGGTATGCTCGACAGCTGTAATTACGTCATCCGGTGATAAAATTTGTTTTTTAGATTTTGTCTTTTTGTACAAATTTCTCTAGTTTGTTTTGTTTTTTAGCACGTCATTCGGTGCTCCACCACGGTACCACCGAATGACGTGCTAAAAAACAAAGAAATTTGTATAAAAAACGAAAACTAAAAAACAAATTTTTGTCACCGGATGACGTAATTACAACGGCTGGCAATAAACCGGCACACAAAAAATTAATATTTGAGATACAAAAAAATAATAAAACGGCACAAATTAATGAGCAACAAACAAAAATTTCTTGGCATCATAATAATAATTTGGCAACATTTATAATTTTTTGGCACTATTGGAAGGGTACACAAAAATTATTTTTTGGCATCGAAATAAACATTTTGGGCGACAAAAATAATTAACTGGCAACAAAGTTATAAATAAATAAATTAAAAATTAAAAAAATTAAATTAGTTTTAAAATATTCTGGAAAATGGAGATCCCTAATTTAACTTAGAATTGTAGAGGCTAACGGCTTCGGTAACTCTCATGGGCACGCGGGAGGTCGCTTCGCTCCCCCCCGCTTAGCCCTCCGAGGGGCTTTAGATTTAAACTTCGAGGGACGTAGGAGCCAGGATAAGCAAACATGTCGCACTGCGTGCCGCACGTAGGAGCGGATTATATAGAATCTATTAATGACACTGCAATATTTTATATCGATCCCCCATCAAATATTAAATAATTTGTATCGATTAAATTTAATTGTTTGTCTCGATTTTTTTTTTTTTTACTACTAAAAAATATTTTTTTCTGTTCCAAAATATTATATTTGTTGCCAATTTATTAATTTTGATGTAAATGTTTGTCGCCACAGTATTTAATAATGTCCTTCAAAAATATTTGTTTGTTTTTTCATATGTGGTGCCAAAATATTATTTGTGATGCCAATTTATTATTTTTGATGCTAATGTTTGTCGCCAAAAATTTTTTCTTGTATGCCCGTTTAAATTGTCCCAATTACAACTGTGTATTTCTTATGAAATACATTCGCATGATTGTTAAACTTGCTAAAACATTATTTTGGATTGTTTTGCTGAAATTTCAATTTAAATATTTCAATTTTTATATTACCGCCATCTGATTTCAAACACGGAAACTACACGTCCATTTTGTTTTTTTTAAATATATTTAATTAGTCGAGTTTATAAGTAGGTGGCACTAATGGCTTATAAAAAAAAATTCGAACAAAGGGTATGACGTCATGACATAAAGATGTGTTTGTAAATAAAGGGTTTTTTATTTGAAAGTTCAAATTTTAACCTGACGGCTTGTATATCTAGGAACGCTTTGATTGTAGTTAAATAATTATAAATAAGTAACAGTATAATAAAATAATTAAGATTTTATTGTTAATATTGTGTGAATAGTGTGATCCTGAATAAATAAGGTGAAATTTATATTATTAAAAGCTTTATATAAATAAATTAATTAAATTTTAATATTAGTCAGTACCGAAATTAACGTTAATTTAATATTAATGTAAACAAAAAAAAAGTAATTAAGTGATAAAAGCCGCAAAAAGAATAAAAATGGACAACTACCATTTTTACAATATACATTATGTTAATTTAATCTGAAAGAAAACAAAAATAAACACTTTATGGTTATCATACGTTTGTACAGTTGGTGATACCTAATTGTTCACTCATATAGTAATTTCAGTTTTGTGTTTATAATAAAATGTTTACTTTTAAAATTAAAATTCAGACAGTGTACTAATTTTGTTAATATGGTTGAATTAACCTTTACTGTGGGAGGAGAGATGTGGTTAGCGAATGATTGAGTTCAGGATTAAAAGCATACTCTTATCAAGAAACCCCAGGCAGTGTTACTAAGTAATGTAATTTTAGTGAAAATTTATTATCAGCACTTTTGTAAGTCTCAATGAGGTTTGCGGGAAAATACTCACTACAATCCCACAAGACACTAGCCAGGCAAGTGTGCTGTCTCGAATACTCATTGAGATATTTTTGCAGACGAGGGTAGTGATTCCAGTAATTGGTGTGGCACCTAACCACTGCAACTACGCCTCTCGTTACACATTCAATTATTTATTCAAATATATTATTAAAATACATGTATGATAAGAAAAAATTTTAAGAATTAATATACCTAGAGGGGAGACCAAAACTAAAAATAAAAAAACTTTAAAAAAACTTTGAATGAGAAAAAATGAGAAAAGAAAAAGAAAAATTAGTATAAACAAACATGAGAACAAATACACGAGTTTCTATACAATACGCTTTATGGCGATAAGCAAAAGTAGATGTCACTACCGCTGTGAATGTGGATTAAGCTTTCAAATTATTAAAAATCATTCGCAGAAAAAGCTTGTGAATTAAACTTTTGATAAATAAAATTATAAGAAAACCATTAATTAATTTGGCCATAAAATGTTACACGCCTATTTCTTAGAAAAAAGTTTTGTTTTGACATTTAATCCACATTCACATTACTAGTGTCACCATTTTAGTTACATAAATTAATAAAGCGTATACTTTTAAAAATACCTTTCAATGTCATCAAGCATATCAAACAGCCATAACTTAAGATTCCGTAAGAAAATATTTATTCGGTTATCAGACTTCACAAACTGGGCTAAGTTATTATACAAGTATGGTGCGGAACAATCATAAAATCGACGAAAATATTCTTTCTTTGTAGGAACAATGCACCTATTTGTAGTTCTTAAATTATACTCAGTTTTTCCTTTATCATACTCACTTTTAGCACTATATAGCACTATATAAAGCTCAGTGCTTTTAGTATAAAATATTTTCAAAACTCTATATACTCGTTTACATATAAATGGTATAACGCTAATATTTTAAAAGACTTAAACAAAGTAAAAGACGGGAAGCGTCTGTTCTTGAAGAAAATATTTCGTAGAATATATTTTTGGGCAACTATTAAAGGTTTTAAATTATTTAAGTACGTCCCACCCCAACAAGCAATACCGTAATTGATTTTTGACTGAGTCAAAGAATAATATAAGGACTTCATCATAATATGTTTCGGGCAAAGTGACCTTAATATGTAAAATTTTCTAATACTCGCATACATGTGTTGTTTTAAGCTTTTAATGTGGTCTACAAATTTGAAACGATCATCTAGAGTAACACCTAGATATTTGAAGCTTACAATCCTGTCAATTTTAATGCACTTATCAGTACATAAATGATTATCACAATTTACAGAATGACACATAACAAGATCATTATTAGAATCTAACTTCAAGTGTCTCTCATATTAAACAGAACAAATTTCAATATTCAATTATGTACTTGTAAGGACTGTATCGAAAAGAAAGTATCCACTAAAAAATTTAGTTTTCTTCGCCTTGCTCTAATTCTATTGTAACGGAAAAATGCCGTTAGATAGAATAGCTTTTTGTAGGTAAATATTGCGTGTGATTTTTACAATTTGTTACCCAGTTGTAATATTGTCACGAATTAAAGAAGAAGTGCTTAAATTTATTTTGCACAAATTTTGCATTTAAAACGGTGTTTCGTTTAGAAATTTAGCTAAGCGCGAAAATATAAGTAAAAATGCAGTGAGAAAAATAATTAATAAGTCTGGGGAACATGGTACGGTAAAGGATTTACGAAAAAACGGTCGAAAACAAGGTCCCAGCATCCCAAATTAGAGCCAAAATTGTGAGTGAAATTAGCAAAAACAAATCAGAGATTTATGAGGGTGGTACTAGCATAGTAATGATCCAGCGGGTAAAATAAGGCGTAACTTGAAGACATATAAGAAACAAAAAGTTCCGAAACGAAGTGAAAAGAAAAAATTGCATGTTAAAACCGTGCAACTGCCCATTAATAAATTTGGACCTGTTAAAAAAACACTGCATCCTTTTGTGGAAAAACAATAAACTCCGCCAAATTCACCAGAACTTTGACCAATTGAAAGATATTGGGCAATTTCGAAGCGTTACTTGAAAAATAACGGTAAATTAGCAGAAAATTTAACAAAGTTCAAAAAGTTAGTCCAAAGCAACCAGACAAATGAATAAAACTACTGTGCAGAATCTAAGTAAAGGCATCAAATTAAAAATTCGTTATGTATTTAGAAAATAATTTCTCAAATGTTTTAAACATAAAATCTGCTAATTAGAAGTCTGCTTTATGATAAAACATCATTTTATAATACTTAAAATTGTTTTTTTGTGTTTAAAATTGCTTTTTTTTTGTGGGTACTTTTTTTCGATATAGTCCTTATTTCTATTTGTTATATATGTTACGGCGAATGTGAGAAGACCGGCGAATGTGCGAATAAAAATGAATAAAATTTAATTTAACGATTATAAATCATTGTAATAGCGTCATATATTCCCAAACTGTTTTCTGATCCCGGCTCCTACATCTTTTGAAAATGAGGATCTTCTATAAAGCCCCTGGAAGCTCCCGTTCAGCAGGGGCCCAACGTGGGGCCTACCCCAACAAATTCTAAACTTCACGTTGGGCTCCTGCTGAACGGGAGCTTCCAGGGGCTTTATAAAAGATCCTCATTTTCCAAAGGATGTAGGAGCCGGGATCAGAAAACAGTTTGGGAATATAAGACGCTATTACAATGATTTATAATCGTTAAATTAAATTTTATTCATTTTTATTCGCACATTCGCCGGTCTTCTCACATTCGCCGTAACATATCCATAGATGAAACTACTTTGGACGCAACACGATGGAAAATATTATAATTTTGAGGTTATATAGAAAATATAAAATAATGATAAAACTTATAAAAAAAAAGAATGTTTTGTGATGGTTGCATTTGAAGATTTTGGTGTATGTCAATTGATTCGGTGCGTGCTATGTTTATGCTACGGATGAACTGAAGGAGTTTGAGGTGAAGTAATTATGGCTTATAGTGGTATGAATGATGGTAGAGGTTCCATTTCATTATATTATTGTTGTTGATAGCTATTATTAATTTATTACGGGTCATAAATATATACGCTGAAGAGATAGGCCCAGTTGAACAATGCAGCGCTCAATAAGCGCTTAAACACCAATCAATTTGAGCGCTCAATTTAGAATTCAAATTAATGCACCTAATGCCACTTTAATCGGACTTACTATTCGGGTTTAAACGTTAAACAACCATCAATTTCTTTGCTATAGCTCATGTTTAAATGTCAAATTTTCAACAACCGCAAGAGCTACCATCTTTCGGAAAACTCTGAAAACACAAGCAACTTTCACATAATGCCACTAGGTGTCACTAAATATTTGCTGTCAAAAATTGTATGACATTTTTATGTGTGCATTTTGTAACCATAAACAAAAATATTTTCGTGTTATAAAAGTGATTATTATTAATACGTGATAATTAAATTGATTTTGACTATCCCCTTTCGAAAAACTACAGAAATATTTTTTGATTGTGTAGTGACATCTAGTGGCAAACACTCTGTACTTCTTTAACAATCGTGCTGCCTCTTTCGGAAAACGCTCTGCACTTTTTCAACAATCGTGCTGCCTCTTTTGGAAAACGCTCTGTACTTTTTCAACAATCGTGCTGCCTCTTTCGGAAAACATGATCTATTGACCGACAGGTGTTCATTTATTCATTTAGATTTAGTATTGTTTAGATGTTTGATTGTAGATGACACTAAAATTAAATAAAAATATTTGCATTTTACGTTGTAAAAATTTTTTTTATTTAACTAATTCATTATATTTATAATATACCAAAACCAACACTAATGTACAAGAAGCCTGATTCTGTAATGAGGTACACAGACCCCTTCTTACATTAAATCGCTTATACTTGGAAGTATTGGTGGGAAACTTCGTATGTTTTGTTTTGTCTACAATTTATATAGTGTATCCGATCACCAATACTTTCATGTATAAGCGAAAAATAAATTTATAATATTGGTGGTAGTCAGGCTTGTAATTATTGTTGGTTTTGAATATACATTAATTAATATTTAATTTTATTTCTTAATTTTTTTTATTTTAATTGAATTTGGAAAAATATTATCATTGTTATTTTTTTAAAATAGTTAGTCGATTGGTGTTTTCAAGCCATCTGAAATACAAATTTTATTATAACATTTTTAAGTATTATTAAATATTTTCATTTTTGAGAACCTGTTAAACAAATATTATAAATAAAAATTTACACTGTAATCAACAGCTATAAAATGTAAATAATTCAAAAATCACAGCTGTTAGTTATAAATATAAATTCATTTTAAAAACTTGCACATAATTTATGATAGTTTTGTCTTGTATGTATCACCATTTAATTATGAACGTGTTGAAATACAAACACTACCATTGCAAAAAATCAATTAACTCACCTTCAACAAATTCTATTTAATTATTAAAAATAAATAATCATACTAAAATATAAAATAGTATATTACCAAGGTATTTAACATTTAAATGGAATTTCACAACAAATTTAAAATTATGATATTACCAAGTTTTAAACTTTAATAAAAGAAATTTCAAAATAAACCATTTGTGATTAATGAAAAATTACAAAAGTACAGAGCGTTTGCCACTAGATGTCACTACACAAACAAGAAAATATTCTGACGTTTTTCAAAAGGGGACAGCCAAAATCAACTTAATTATCACGTATTAATAATAATCACTTTTATAACACGCAAATATTTTGGTTTATGTTTACAAAATGCACACATGAAAATGTCAGACAATTTTTGAAAGCAAATTTTTAGTGACACCTAATGGCATTATGTGAAAGTTGCTTATAATTTCGGAGTTTTATGGAAGATGGTAGCTCTAGCGGTTAAAGAAAATTTAACATTTGAACATGATCTATTCCCCAATAGGTGCGCTTATTGTAAAATGAAAACATATGTAAAAATGTTTTTTCTCACTTTTGCTCATTGTATCATTGTATTTTTGCTATTCCATTCTGCTCTCAGTCTTTGTACAACTGGGGTTAATCCAGCTTGCTTCGTGATGACAGAGTGGGGCAATGGTAATTTATTATATTCAAAGTTCCCGAAATATAGTGCAGTATTATTATATTTCATATTTATTAAAAATTATTGAGTGCATTTACAATTAATTTAAATTGTAAATAATTTTCAGATATATTGATATATTGTTTTGCTTAAGGATGGAAGAATTGATATTGAAAGATTTCCTAACTAAGTATTAAATTAACACTTTTATTATATATTTAGTAAATACTAGTCGTACAGCAAAAAGGATATTGAAATGCTATTGCGGTATGTAAACTGCTGCTTCAGGAGGAAGCTGGTAAGTTCACGAATGACATATGGTCAGATAGTATCTCATGCGTAATAACTCGGTACCCCTTTTCAACGACCTGATGTAACTCGGCAGGATGGACGTCAGGAATATCCAGCGCTTCATAGCAAGCACAAAATGGTTTCAATGAGTTGAGGAAAATTTTTAAATTGTGGTACGGCTACGGACCTTTTTGTGCCTATGCCTGATCGTAGTAGACCGCCACCCAAACCTAACCTAATCTAAATACTAGTCGTTATGACAATTATTACAAAGTTTGTTAGATTTTAGACAAAATTAAAATTTGAGCCGTTTATTTTGAAAGTGGGGCAAGTCCACATTTTGTTGAAACGAGAAAATGAAGGAATAGAGAAACAATAAATGCAAAAATATACGGGATTTTGAATTTTCTTATTTTTTGAACAAGTATTAGGGATTATACTTTTTTAATTTTGACTATAAATTGTTTACCGTTAGAAAGATTATACTTTTATTTGTCTATTGTTATCATTAACTTAAATTTTTTGAAAAATGGACTTGCACCACTTTCAAAATTAACGGCTCATTTTACGTAAATTAGATTGGGAGAGAATTGAGGATGTTTCTTAAGGAACTTGGAATAGCAATATAGCATGTTGAAGCGTAGTGAAAGTTACCTAATTTAAGTTGTTTTTATATAAGCTAAGAGGCGAATTTATAAACTGTCACAGAAAGTGATTTCAATTATTTGTAAATTGGTTTAAACTTGTGTTTAGTAAAATTTAATGTTAATTTTTGAAGAAGCAATTTTAGGTCTGACTCTAAGCTTGCTGTTCATTTTATTTTATTTTATTTATTTATTTATTTATCATTATTGACATTTTTTTAAAACCTATTTTTATCTAAATTAATTAATTAATTAAATACATTTGTATATTTTACTAAATAACTAAATATTAATTTTTTCATTAATGAATATATGTAATAGTTGAATAAACTGGCCATACTCTAGCTCTTGAAGGTCATTAAGATTGCAATAGTTGCTGAAAGAATTATATAACTTCACACCATTATACCCTAGCGATCGTTGGGAAAATGATTTACCGTACCTTGGTAATCTAAAATGAGTATTCCTGGTATTATAATTATGAACTTCTCTGTTGGTAGACAGCAAACTATTTAAATATTTAGGAAGATCTCCTTTTTCGAGTAAATAAAACAGTTTTAGCACGTTAAAGTGTATTCTCTGGGTGATTGATTTCCAGCTTAGTTTTTCTAGCATGTCTTTAATATGTGTTCTATTATCCGCGTTTAAAATGCTTCTCATAAATCGATTCTGTATTTTTTGCAGACGTGTTAATTGTGTTTGATTCATGATAAATAGAACCGATGAGCAATAATCTACATGGGGAGCTACAATTGATTTATAAAATAATATTTTGGTCTCCATTGGTAGCTTGTCTTTAATTCTGTTGAAAAGTCCTAATTTTTTATTCATCTTTTTGGCTAAGTAATCCAAATGCTGGTTAAAACTTAAGTTTTCATCAATGACGACACCGAGATATTTGTATTCTTTAACTCGTTCAATGATTTGGTTCGCAATTACAATATCTGAGATACCCTCGTACTTGGTTTTGATTGACAAGAACATATACTTCGTTTTCGAAATGTTCAATGACAATTTATGAAACATCAACCATCCCCGTAAATTCTCAAGATCTTCGTTTACTTTTTGTACTGCTTCTTGATGAGTTGGTGCCGAAATAGTAATTAATGTGTCATCCGCAAACATATTAATTTTACAGTTCTTTATAACATCTACTATGTCATTTATATATAAGATAAACAACAATGGCCCAAGTGTTGAACCTTGTGGTACTCCGAGATTGTTTTCTATAAACGATGATGTAAAATTATCGACTTTTGTATATTGTTGTCTCCCTTGAAGATAATTATTGAACCATTCAAGCTCTTTTCCTTCTATACCGTACTTGCATAATTTTTGGAGTAAGATTTTCCTATCTATAGTTTCAAAAGCTCGTTTGAAATCTAAAAAAACTGCTACCACTACTTTATTTTCGTCTATTTGAGTTTTCCATATGTCCAACATAAGATTTAACGCTGTTTCACAGGAATGCAATTCTCTAAAACCAGATTGTTGATCCACTAATATATTGTTATTAGCAATATGATCAACCAACTGTTTTTTAACTACTCGTTCCAGTACTGCTTCGTAAATTGGCAGCATATTTATGGGGCGCAGATCTTCAGATGTGGTTGGTTTTGTGGTTTTTGGAATTGGAACAACTGTTGATATTTTCCATGAAGCCGGTACTACTCCTTCCTTTAGACTTCGATTAACTAAATCTGTAAAATATTCCGAGAATAAGTAGTTCTTCATCGCATCCAGCATGACCGTTCTGTTTATGCCATCAACTCCACATTGAGACTTTATTTTACTTATTATTTTTGATATCTCCTGGCGAGTTATTTCTTGAAAGCTAAATTTTTCAAAATTATTGTCATCATGTGAAAAATTCCAGTCCTTTATCTCAGGGATGTTCTGGTGAATATCTATCACGCTGGACACAAATGCTTCATTTAGCGCTTCTGCTAACTCTTGTTTATCAGTGAGTGTTTTGTTGTTAAATTGAATACACCATTGTGTCGTATTTTTAGACTTGTAGATGGATTTAAGCGTTTTCCACAGTTCCTTTGGGTTGTATTGGTTTTCAATGAACTTTTTTCTGAAGTATTCAGATTGTTCCTTTCTCAACGATTGTTTATACAAATTTCTAACTTTCCTGTAACTTTCCCAAGTTTCATCTGAATTCATAATTTTCATAACACTATAACTACGAGTTTTTTCTTGCTTCAGTAATTTCAAATTTTCTGAGAACCAAGGTATTGTATTTCTATTTTGACTAATTTTTGTTTCTGTTAATTCATTAACCGCCTGTTTTAGATTCAATAACAAGCCATCAGCATACTTATTTAGGTCACTCTGCGTTTTAAATTGCCGCAACCGGTGATTTAAAATGAAGTTAAGCTTATCCTCAGAGTAATTTTTCCATGATTTAATTTCTTTCATTCTGCATTCATCTAATGACTCCGATTGTTTACTGCTTAAATTTGCACTTATCATATAATGATCGCTTATTTGTTGTTCTTTTATAACTTCACACTGAACGGTAGCTGAATTGGTTATTAATAGATCTAACAAACTTTTGCTGGTTTGCGTGACTCTGGTGTATTCCTGGACTATTTGTGTCAATCTATAATCTTTAATTAACTGATTTAATTTTAAACTGTAGAAATCGTTGTTTTTTAGATCAATATTAAAGTCTCCAAATATAATATTGAGTTTATTCTGATTGATAACATTTTCAAACCATTCCTCTAAATTATTTAAAAATATTGCGTTTGTCGTTTGGAATGATCTATAAACTACACCAAATATTCCAGTTGTATGATATCCTTTTATAATCTGAATCGCTAAAAACCAAGCGCGGTCCCTTTCGCAGTTAGATATTATTTTGAAACTTATATTGTTATTTATGTACATAATAACTCCTCCTGTATGGCGACTATCCGAATCGCACCGCACGCATTGGTAATTCTCAATATAAAATTCTGAGTCATACATATCTTCTGTTGTTCGTGTTTCGCTGAGAAACACTATCGCTGGTTCATATTCTTTAAACATTTGCTGCAGTTCCAAGAAATTCGAGGGTAAGCTCCGAATGTTAGTGTACAGCATGTCTTTTTTTATGAATTGCTATTGGTAGTTGATTTGGTTTTTCAATGTTTTCATCTTCCGTTGGTACACCGTACAAGAACTATCCCAAGCCGAGTGATTAGTAGCAATGTTCATGTTCAGTTTGGTATTTACTGCAATGCAATTGCAACACTTTGTCTCCTGGCTTTTACACTCCTTTAATAGATGATCACCACTACACTTTGGACAACAAAGTTTAGCGGTACATTTATTGCTATGATGTCCATAACCATTACAATTATAACATCTTGATATCCCTATTGTCTCCACTACGTGACATCTGTCAAAATGTATATTTAACTTCTCAGCTTGAATAATTTTTTTGAAGTTTTCAGAATCAACTTCAATAATTGTATCTATCTTATGAGAATTTCTTCTACAATAAGTAGTCACTACCTTAATTTCACTGTTTATCAGGAAAGGGTTTTGCTGTTTTAGCGCGGACACAATTTCATTAGTTTCTAATTTCTCTGACATTCCAAGTATTTTCACTCTTGGGTTTCGTTCCGTTGGTAGTTTCACTTCATATTCAGCTCCCATCTTCTCAGTAACAAGTGTCTTCAGTTTCTCCTTGGCATAATTAGAATCACATTGTAAGATGATTCCACCGTTGGAAATATTTCGACATCCCATTAGTGGTATACTTTTAGGGTCAATGTTCATTGTTAGATCTTCTCTAGTTTTCTTATTTTCCTGTGGTTGTTTCGGTTGTAACAAAACTAACTTAGTCGGATTGTTTTTGACTACTGCTGCAAAAGATGTTAGCTGCTCAGTTGGTTTTTGGATCTCCACCACTTGATTTTTTATTTCTCCTAACTGTTGATTTAATTTCAAATGATTTACCGTCAAATGTTGTTTTAACTCCGTGATGAAATCATTAATTTTGCTGAACTCTTCAAAAAAAGTATCTTCTTCCAAATTTTGGCACTCTAAACAGACAAATCTTACATAGGGACATTCCTTAAACAACTTGCCGTACTTATCAAAGTTCCAATCTACACAGGTGTAATGATACAATTTTTTGCATTTTCCGAAACATCTCAATGAGGTTCTTTCCCTCGAGTCTACTGTTCCTTTGCACTTTTCGCACTTAGACATTTTATTAACTCTTCATTAACTTTACACACAGAAAAAGCTTTTACTTCTCTGACTTTATGTCTTAATTATGAAAAAATGTGCTAAATGCACACAATAATGAACAATTAAAATAAAAACAACAATAACAAAAATAAAAAAATGTTGTATGGAAATTTTGCACTTTTGCACTTTTGATTAATGTTTTAGATTTTTCTATTGACTCGTACTATGGTTTGGTTCATATTTTCACTAATTTAAAATAAAAAAATCACTCCTTATCAGTTTAAACATATTCACTGCAATTTTCACCGAATAAAAAGGTCATTTACTTTATTAATTAATTTATTTATTTACACGTACACGTTTAATTACTTCATTTAGAAACCAGGGCTTCAAAACTTTCGCGTTATGGTGATGGAAATTGTTCATGGTAACTAATACCATCATTCATATGTACATGAATTAATGGCTTAAGTAACATAAACTCAATGGCTCCTTCCATTTACATTTAGGCAAGTTTCTAAAGCCGACATAACCGATTACAATTTTTTTCATATTTATTATGTTCTTTATACAAAGAAATCGGACACGTACTTTTAAAGCTGTTGGATTTTTGATTGTTCCATTATACGGCTTTGGAGGTGCAGCTATTTAGATATGTGAACATAGTTGTTATGTCAAAATGCACACATTAAATCTTGATACAAAACAAAAAAGCCTTTGTCCTTATCACTCGAATGGAATTTTGTTTTTCAGCTTCTTCCGTTTTTTCGTGCAGCCAGTAATTTTTCATAATGGAACAGGCGATATCTTATTGTATTAAAATTTGAACGCCCTGGAAAGGAACGAAATTGTTGAATTCCTACTAAGTAGGTACATCACATCAAAAATCCTATACATACATTTGCTTTAAGGCATGGAGTATGTGACGTTGCGTGTCGCGTTATGGCATGTCTATTTGGGTTGAGGGTCAGGTGATGGAAATTGTCAGGTAACCTATCCCATTTTAAATTTCCCACCCTACATATCTCAATTCCAACTTTACCTTCCTAATTCACCAAACTCGCATTTGGGTATATAGGCATTTATAAAACCTGGTCATCAAGGTTGTAATTATCCGGGGTAAAAGCAACTAGTTGATAGATGGCAGATATATCGTAAAGAAGGGAATAACGAACGTATCAAATTATGTAAAACGGCTATTTTAAACGGCCATATTGAATAGCGTGGGAAAAGTCTCTTGGAATTTGGCTGCTTAAATTTTTCAAATTTAATTAATTTTGCCACGCCATTTTGGGCTATAATGCTGATGGTGAGTTGTGTTGTGGATTAAATACGAGTTGGTACTGCTTTTGGATCAACATACGGATCGAGGAGATAACTAAGGCCATTGAGAAGTGGGAACGAGCAATTTGTCGCGCGGAAAGCAGCTAAGCACTCGGCTGGGGATATATAAATATTAATCGCGTGTCTGTGTCATAGGCGCCCAGAATGTGCGGATGAGCGAAACATTCTGGAATACAGATATTATATACTAACTGTAGTATAGAGTTGTGTTTGTGATAATTATTTATTTTGTGTAAGTGAGTACAGTAAGGCTATACCTACCTGAACTGTCGTGTAAGTGTGCGTAGTGATATACACGAACAAATAGTGATAATACGTCTAGCTTATGTACGTATAGGTATATCAACCACGAATATTTTTTTTTGTTATTGAGTGGAATCGGTTAATTGGCGACGTGCGTGAAACGGCCGAACGTGTATATTTAACTAGTGTTGGTGTGATAGCGATTGTGGGAATACCAGACGTTAGTGTAATTAAGCAATTGTTTTTGTAACGTAGAGATCTACACTGCAATCTTCAATTGCAATTGTTCGTTTCTGGGCTTTCCAGTAATCAAGAAAAAAAAATATAAAAAGAAAATTATTATAACGTGATCGGAAAATTCGAGTTTCAATGGTTTGCTCAGTTTCAGAGAGAGGCTTATTGTATGGTAAAAGTCCAATCGTGGGTAGGTGTAAGTAGCTATAGTTACAAGTATGTATAGCTTCGGCTTATTATGATCGGTCAACGATGAACTAAACTTATTTTGTAAACACTGGACATTGGCCAAATTTGGCGATATAATCTACCAATTAATGAAACTAACGGTTTTATGAAATAGTTAAAAGGACGATTTCTGCAAATGCGTATAGAGGTATAAATGATTTATTATTGCTACATTCCTTCACGGTTATACAGTTCTTTTGAAATCCGATCTAGCTAAAAAATTCCAATAAAGTAATTTAAGACCACCGCACCGGTAGCCGAATTTTAATACATACTTCAACTACACATACATAAGTCAATAAATATACATATTCATAAATTAATCCAGATCAATTTGTCAAATTAAAATTTTACACTTTCCGAGTAAGTGTACCGTTTGTATTTATATGATTAGAGTGATAAAAAGCAAAAACTGTTAAGAATTTGAAAACCACACTATACGCTAGTTTTGCATGCGTATGTTGTGTTCAATTATTCACCAGTTAAATTCCATTCTACCATTTTTTTTCGGTTGGCTTAGTTGTAAAAAAATAATTTTTTTTGATTGATTTTTATTGACTATAAAAACCCGCATAAATCAACTCTTATAATTTTAATATACCAGTACTAAAGAACTATTGATTAATTGATTTTTAGTTTTATGTATTTCGTTGATCAAAATTAATTGATTGACTTACGAGTAATAACATTGAATTTGACTATGGACATTATGTTAAATGTGTGTGGCGCACTTTGGTTTTATTACTTATCAGTGGGTCATAAAAATGAACGGTATGAAATTTGCATAATAATGTTACGACTTTCTCAAGCTTCTGGCTAAACTAATATTCACGGTGACTGTGACAATAAAAAAAAATAAAAACCATGTGTTCGTTTATTTTGTTGTTGTTAAATATTCCGACCGTATTGTTGAAACGTCCATAAACAATAAATCAATTATCCAGATGATGCGAAAATGTCACAAAATTAAAATCCATCGTTGAATCGTTATGACGTAAATACTCGTGTGCAGTATTAATATGCAACATGCTTAATGTGTATATACTTATAAGATTTTATACAATAGACAGTTAGTATTAACATTGATTTTAATAAATTAAACAACCACAAAAAAAACGTCGTCTGGTAATTTTCTTTTTCTTCCTAATAACATTTCACATGTTGTCTGTATACAAATGAACGATAGAGCGCAAACACTTTTTTGCACAAATTCTAAAATTATAAATTGCATTTGCGAAAAAAAATCATTTATGTACGTTTTCTTCTTATATACGTCTTGTTGGTTCGTCTCAAGTTTGCGTGGGTGATATATTATTACATTATAATTTTTACTTTTTACAAATTCTCCAATTTTTTTTTATTTTGTTTTTGCAACTAATGAAAATATTTTTATTAGATTTTAAATAGAATTGCATGTCTGCATTTTTTGCTTACACTGACTCAGTGTTGTTAGTTTTTTTTTTTGTGTTCATGTCGCTTGAATTATAGTCGCGATTAATATTTTAAAATCTTGCATAATATAAAGAAGCAAATCTGTTGCTTGTTTGCATTTAAGAATTTTAAAAGGCATTCAGCTTCTGTACATTCAGAGAGTGTACATTCAATAAAAAATTAATATCTGACCAACAAGATCCTACCCTATGCTAAATAACACAAATCTCAGAAAACGACTCCCATATACACCAAATGTAGAATGTAAAAGGATACTTAAGACTTTCCAAAGGTGTAGGTGGTATTCCATAATTTAGGATTGATCATAAATTTCAGAGATTGGCTGGCATAGTACGCATAAAGAAGACATATTACGGTTTCTAAATCTGTTTAAAAAGCGTAATATGTGCGTGTGTGTGTGCTGCACGCGTTAATTTGAGTGACAATGATAGTGTCTTGCTTGGTAAACCATCTTCAACTCTATTTACATGAGTTCCAAAAATTAAATCGCTGTTCATCACTCGTTTGACTCCTCAAACAACAGTGGAAGATGTTGTAAATTTTGTCAAAAAGGAAACGGATTCTAATTGCAACATCTGATGTTTGGATGTCATGCCGGTGAAAAGGCTAAGTAACTGTGTTAATATAATAGTATTTAATTATTACTTCTCAAGGACAAAAATCGCGTATTTCACAACATAGGCAACTGGCTGTACCATGGATATCCGACCATGATCTCGTTTTTATGCAATGACTGTACTTGCATATGTTAATGATTTATCAAGGGTTGATGAGAATAAATTTCAGAATTTATTTACCCAATTAAATTGGTACGTTATTTTATGTACTGCTAATATTGACGAACAAATTAGTATTTTTAATCATAAATATCATTATTAGTTTTCCACTTGTGTACCTTTAAAAAAGGTTGTTATTAAATGTGATTGTGCACCTTGGTTAACAAGTCAAATATTACAACTGATGAATCAAAGACAAATAATGTACAAGAAATGGAAACGAACACTGAGATCTTTGTTCTTATCGCGCTACAATAACCTTAAAAAATTGATTGTAATTAAAATCCGCAAAGCTAAACGAAAATATTATTTTGGAAATTTAAAATCATTTTCAAACAAAAAGACTTGGAATTCATTAAAGCACCTTAGTATTCAAGGGAGCAATAACTCGAATAATGTTTCCAGTTTGTCTATCGATTCAATAAATACACATTTCTTAACCAAGTCAGGTAAACAAGTCAATCTTCCGTTGCCTGATTCATTTTACATTATAAATCAACTCAACAATTTACATTTCACTATATTGCCCCAAATGATATTGCTTTAGCCATAAATTATATCAGATCTAACTCAGTTGTACATGATGGAATCTACAATAAATTTATGAAAATATTTTTGGAATACTTTCTAAAATATCTCACACACATAGTTAATATTTCAATGTGTATTCCCTGCGGAAATATGTTATGATCATATATCGCATTATTTTGCTAATGTATTTGGTACCTCATTGTACAAGTTTTTTTTCTGTCGAGCGGTTATTTTTATTTAGGTTAGGCTAGGTTTAGGCAGCTGTCCACTACCACTAGGGCCAGGCATAGACACAAAAAAGTCCGAAGCCGTACCACAACTTAAAAATTTTTCCTCCAACTCATTGAAACCAATATGAGCTTGCTACCAAGCACTGGATACTCCTGATGTTCATCCTGCTGAGTTCCGTCAGGTCGTTGAAGGGGGGTGCCCCTAGAAACTTTAGTCTGTTTCGTACCAGATGAGAACAGGTGCAAAGAAGATGAAGTACCTCTTCGTCCTCGCAACTACGACTGCAGTCATGTGGGAAGAAACCAAGTCTACTCGTATGTCTGCCTATGAGCCAGTGCCCCGTAATCATCCCGACAACCACGCTGATCTGACCCCGCTGAAGTGAGACCAGCTGTTTGGTTCTCGCCAAGTTCAACTTTGGCCAGACCTGCCGAGTTATTATGCATGAGTTACTATCTGACCATCTGTCATTCGTCAAGTTACTAGCTTCCTCCTGAAGCAGCAGTTTGCATACCGCAATAGGCATTTCAATAACTTTTTTGCTATTTGAGATGTGGTCCGTTGTACCACGTCGAGCCAGTTCATCGGCTTTTATATTCCCTGTACTAATGAAATGTCCTGGCACCCATATACTATGAATGTTGAACTGATTTGTCATCTCGTTAAGAGATGAGAGACAGTTCTGGACTAATTTCGACGTGAGGAGGTGTGATTGAAGCGCTTTCGATTGAAGATGTCTGGAGTAGTCAGAAATAGCAGAGTCTCCAGTACCTGAGTGGATGTGCTCCTCAGTGCACTACTGATCCACAGAGAGATTGTTCTCTGAACTTTTTTCAACAATTTTGGTTGGCAGTTTTGTCCAGAGCAAGCCACCAGACTGATTCCCCATACAGAAGAATGGGTCTGACTACTGCAGTGTATAGCCAAAGGGCCATGTGGGGCTTCAGCCCCATCCTTTCCCAATAACATTTTTGCAAGAGTATAGCACTACCGTAGCTTTCTTTACTCTTACCATAATATTAGGTTTCCGGTTTAATTTACTGGCCAAAACGAAACCCAGAAACTTTGCTTCAACTATAAAAGCCGAGTTGAACCCATTTAAAGTGGGAGGATCGATATGAGGAAGTTTATATTTTCTGGAGGAGAGAACCAATTCGGTTTTGTGTGGGTTCACATTCAACCCACAACCATTAGCCCATAATGAAAGAATGTCCAGAGCATTTTGAATAAGCTCACTAAGAGTGCCGGAATATTTGCCACGGACACCAATAGCGACGTCATCCGCATAGCCAACCACCTTGAAGCCACTATCCTCCAGTCTCAGCAACAGATCATTTATGACCCAGTTCCAAAGCAGAAAGGAAAGTGCGGCACCCTGCGGCGTGCAAATCTTCTGGCGGAGGATTTCTCCAGACTGGCATTTATGATCCTGCCTCTTAACATTTGATCTATCCAGTCCTTGAGAGATTCATCCACTCCTAGATTCGAAAGTGCCCGACTTATAGGCCCTGTAAGCACGTTGTTAAAGACTCCCTCAATGTTCAAAAAGGTTACCATCGCGTAGTCTCCATATTCGAAAGATTTTTCAATAAAATATGTAAGAGAATGAAGAGCAGTCTCTACAGATCTCCCCTTGCAATAGGCATGTTAAGATTTAGACAGCTTTGCCGGCACAATCATGCCTCTAATATGAGCTTCAATTTGTCTTTCCAGTATTTTAAAAAGGAAAGAAGACAAGTTAATCGGTCTACGGTCTTTGGGACTGCAGTGTGAGCGTTTTCCCTCCTTAGGTATGAAAACAACCTTCACTTGCGTCCGTTTACTAGGAATGTGACATAGTTCTAGGCTGCCTCTAAAAATTACCTCTAACCAGGAAATGGTTAGATCCGTAGTTTTTTGTATATCCGCAGGGATAATACCATCAGGTCCTGGTAACTTATGTATATGGTTTAAAGCTGCTTATCGCCCACAGAATCTTTCTTCTGCTAATAATTTGGCCTACGAGGCTACTTGCTCTATTACCTGCTGATATAGTAGGTGCAGATTCGGAACAACCAGGAAAAGGAGTCTCCAATGGTAGTTCCAGCGATTCCATACTATTTGTGGTCCATGCTCCATCCGGCCTTTGAAGAAAGCTTGGGATGGAAGGGCTAGTAGATAGTACTTTACGCAGCCTGGACATCTCTGAAGACTCCTGAATTTTGCCACAGTATAGTCTCCAAGATCTGTTCTTTGCACTTCTTAGTTGATATTTGAAAATTTTGAGGACTTCCTTATATGAGTCCCAGTCTACAGCGGCTTTTGTTTTCAAGTATTTTGCATCGTTGACGTATTTGTTGAATCTCCTTTGACCACCAAGGTGGCTGAGATTTACCCCTAGGCCTACTAAGAGGACAAGAGCCCAGTACCGCTTCGTTAAAAGCGCTGGACAGTTCGTCCACTAAGACATCGAGTTCTACCGTAGTTTTTGGAGGGTTTAGGCACCGGCACTGGTAGTGAATTACCCAGAATAATTGTAAAGATATCCCAGTCGGTTTTCCTCCTGTTCCTGTAGAAAGCGCTGTTTGGATAAACCAAGTCCATTTCAAATTGAAGATAACAGTGATTAGAAAATGAGTGGTCTTCCGACACTTTTCAGTTTAATAGACTAATCGTCAAAAAGTTTGAGACAAGTGTAATAATACCTACTGTCTATTTCTAATTATAAATGTCGGCTTATTGCCTATGTTACATATATGAAGGTTAGTACTCAGAACGTAATCAAGGAGTAATTCACCTCGTTCATTTGTGTCCGAACTTCCCCAGATTGTGTGATGAGAATTTGCATCACTCCCCAGGATGACTGCAACCTTGCGCTTTTGAACATCCAAAATTGCCTCACAATGACTGGTGGAAAGTTCACTTCATCGTAAGCTAGGTAGGCTGATATTAGCCAGAGGTTTCGTTTATTGACCTCAATGCTGACCGCTGCCACATCTTCATTGCTAAAGTTTGATAGCAGAAAACAACTTATATTATTTTTAACGAGAATGCACGACCGAACTCTACCTTCTTTTTCGTGTGCATTAATTTATAAAAGGGTGTCTTGAGTCCAAGTACTCGATCGTCAGTGACCCAAGGTTTTTGGATCGAGACAGTATCTGTCCCTTCCCTTTCAATTTTTAAAAGAAGAGCCACAGGGGTCTCTTCTCTAGCTTTAACAGCAAGGCTATCTTCGGGCCATACCTCGCCAAGTCCTTCCACTGCCTTCGTGTAAAGCAGAAGAGATCTCTGATCCGCACATGCCGTCAGTTTCACCTAGTTCCTGTGCCAGCCCGCATCTTTCTCCAATTGGCGGGCGTAATACTGCCATCCTCTTGGGACTGGTGAACAACTGCCACAACCAGCTGATCCTTGAGCACCTCGTTAAAAGGCCTCATTTCGGTAGCATGCAGCTTCGTTCTTTTTGCGACCTTAGGACTTTCCTTCTGAGATCTGTTTCTTTTGATCTTTAAGCCAGCTGAAGGACCTTCCGACTTCTGTTCAGTGACTTTTTTCGCCCACGCAAGCGTGGCTATGTCTTTCTCCGACCTGTCTTCTGGCGAGATGTTATTTATCTTATCTAGGGCCCTCCATGCCTTCCTCCTAGTGTTATAGGTTAATTTTGAGGAACCAGCTTCATTGGTGCTTTGGTTCCACATTGCATTTCTTTGGTCAGGTTTGGTGACCCGAGTAGAGGGACCACCCTCATTTACGCTTACGTCCCGTTGTTTGTTTGTAGGTTTAGAGGTAGGCCTAAAGACTCGAGTCTCCTTCTCTACATTTTCCGGTTTTGTGAGAGAACCGAACTCTTTTGTTTTTTGTGTTTTTTGGTCGCCCATATTTGGTTCCACGAGTAGCGGAGAAAAGAGTGTCCATTTGTGCAGAGATCCGCAATACACAGACAAGCCTACTTAATCCGGAGGGCGCCAGTTTTTAAACTGGACCTCCAGTCTGGCTGGTTATCGGTACGGTACGAATAACATCTTAACCCAGCCCAGCGATTTGTTTAAGGTTGACTCCTTTAGCGCCGTGTTTTAGCCTAGAAGCCGAAAAAATCAGCAATCTAGTTACCAGCAGTCACCACGAAGAGGTAACACGAGCACTTGCGGAAGCTGCAAGTTACGGAGCTGACAGCAAGTGTTAACTTGAATCCACCGAGCAACTTCACGCCTGACTGCCTTCTGAAACGATAAGGGACAAGGTAGAAAATTGGACCAAATGGACCGATTGTTAAGTTGTTAAGTTAGCAATAAATTATTCTACTTTTTTTTTAATAATTGATATTAAATTCATTGTTTTAGCAATAAATAATCAAAATATTGAGTCGATGAACGCAATAACACAGTCAAATGATGCTTGTATGTCGAAATCCAAAGAGAATTGATTTTCATATGTCAAAATTGAGTAACACATACTAAACACACTAAAACACATACTAAAACAATTTTGTTGACCACGCGACTATATTGTGTAAATATAGATCATTTCGGATTATAAAAATAAAATTTTTTAATAAGTCGATCACAGCGCCACCTATCGGGTTCAAATTTTGTGATATTTTTTTCGGCACTAAACCAACGTATCCCTGCCGGCGCAAAAAAGTATACATAAAAAGTGAACCACTTACGAACAGCTTACGAACGGTTTTTTATATGCGGCACTACTACTAATGTACAAATTTACATAACCGTATATGTACATAGTTTTCTTCATTCTATTTCTAAACAGATATGTACAGAATGTGATATTTGATAAAGTAGAGTGGTCCGCCATTTTTAATATTTAGTAAATTTTTAATTTGTTTAATTTTTGTTGCTTATAAATCAAATTTAGTGAAAGATGGTGATAGCGACAATATATATTTACAATATAATTTTTAGTTATTTTATTTTAATAAACTAGTTGAACTAGAAATAAAATTCAAATGTGACATATAATGTTTTATTAAGAAGCACTAATCTTGTCAAATAGAATTTGGTATAGGTATAATTAATAATTAATTAATATAACTTCAAATAAATAAAATAATATATTTGCTAAAAATAAAACAAAATACGTTGTTTTCATTTATAAATTATTCAAAATCAATTGCAGAATAATACCTAAATCGCACGTAATGTTCATTCTGGAAGGCTCATAAATGATACGCCCATGTGAGTTCATAAATGTTACGTAAAAGGTGTACACATTACGAATATTTTTTATATACCAATACATACATAAGTCTTCGCAAATTTGTTTCACTTCTCATGTGACAAAAGTATCATTTTTGTAACATTTTTATTCATTTTTGGCGTAACGTTTACGAACACTTTAGTAGAAGAGACTCTTCGTAAAATGAACGTTTGCGTTACGCGTGGCCAGCAGGGATATTGTGAATATGAGTCATTTCGGTTCATAAGAATAGAATTTGTTTATAAATTGTCTACAGCGCCATCTATCGGATAATAGCATAGCTAGGCACCAACCCCTCGACAAAACAAGTATCGTCCCTCTAGTAATGAAACAGCGTATAAGAAAAATAGTAGTTTTAAAATAATTCGAATTTAAATGTTTTTTGGAAAAACTGTTAAAAATAAAATCTTTTATTTCATAGAAAATTGAGTTTTCTATAAAATAAAAGGTTTTATTTCAAAAAAATGTTTCAATAAACATTTAAATGCGAATTATTTAAAAACTACTATTTTTCTTATACATACGCTGTTTCATTACTAAAGGGACGATGGTGTGAATATGACATCAATAGGTTAAATCATTCAGAAGTTACACGACCACTAAAAGACGAACCAACGATTATATAGCTTTCAGTCACCATATGGAGCTGCCATCTTGTTTTTTTCAAAAACAGGACTCGGCATTCGAAAGTAGACGTTTCAACGAAAATATTAGTGCCCTTAAACATTTTTTGGATGCTTTAAATTTTGGGCATAGAGGTGGCCCGGTTGACGTGAAACGTCCCATATATGTACAAACATCTTAAAAATTCTTACAAGCACACCAGTGGTGAGGTATTAAGACGTAAATGCGAACGTAAAGTAATCCGTAGACGGAATCTCGAAAGCGTTAGGAGCATGTCTAATGCAAAAGGATCATCCTGTTGCTTATGCAACACGTGCGCATACAAGTACTGAGCAGAATTACCCACAAATTGAGAAAGAAGCAACAACTACATGGTTTGCGTGCAAAAAATTCCACGATTATTTTTAAAAAAAACCATTAACACAGGCTCCAGCACGTTTACAATGAATTTTATGGGATGTTCTGCAATACTCACCAATTATTGTCTATAAAAAAGGCACACAAACACAACTTGCAGACGCTTTGAGTCGCAACTGTGATTCATCAACTGATACAAATGATCCATCAAAAGAAGAAGAGTCGGAATACAAAGTGTTTGTAGTGTTTACAATGTCTGAGCTCACGAAGCAACATTTTGTCGAATTAACCAACAACGATGTGGAATTAAAATTATTAAAATCAGTTATTATGAAGGGATGGCCAGAGGATGAAAAGAAATTGCCAAAAGTAGTTCGTAAATACCACAACTTCAAGGAAGAAATCACATGGAACGAAGGTTTACTATTCAAAGGCACAAAGGTAATCGTTCCTCAAGCTGAAATACATGAAAACTGTGTTTATAAAGGTCATCATGGTATTATTCAATCACTAGCTACAACCAGACAAACCCTCTTTTGGGTGGGCTAAACAAAGGATATTCAGGAATTCGTGAAAAATTGTCCAACATATTAGCGGACACAAAAATCAAAAACAAAATAGCCATTGCTACAGAAAGTAATACCTGATTACCCATTCCAAAATGTACCGACAGATTTGTTTAATTTCAAAGGGTAAGAATTCTTGCTAATTGCTGATCATTATTCCGTTTTCATTGGTTTTCATCAATTGAAATCTTCAACAGCAGCGGAAGTAGTATTGCAAATGAAAAAATGGTTTTCAACCCATGAAATACCTGAAATTTTGGAATCCGATGAGCAATGAGAAGCAATGAACTTGGTTCTCATTGTCCACGTCTATTCAGTCACAATACCAGACATTTCATTCCGATCGAAAAAGAACAATTTTAAAACCAAAAATCATAAATAATGTCACGCAAGAGCCAACACGTCTACGTTTACGGAAAAAGGTGTATGCTGACAAAATATCAAGTCCATTCAAACCCTTGGAAAATAGTGAACAAGCGCATATGCAATCTGGTCAAAGAGAATGGAAATCCGCAAATGTAGTGGAATAACAATATATCCACGTAGTCGAGAATAAGTCAGGTAAGAGATATAGGCGCAATACTATTCATTTAGAAAGATCGAAGGCGCTTATTCCGGATCCATCTCAATATGAAACCACTATTGAAACATCAGACAATAACAACAACAATACAAATACAATTATACCACCAACTGAAGCATCAACACCAAGTCAAATTGATAAGTCACTAAATGCTTCACCAATCAACATTCAACAATTGGTTGAGAAGAACAAAAAAGAAGAAGATAAATCAAAAATTCAACGAACGTGTCTAAAGACGATCAACCACTCATTACCTGTAAGGGTCGATTAGTCAAGAAACCAAAAAGATATCAATAATAATGCATATTGTTATTAATATGTTTAAAATTACATTTATTTAGTTAACTATTAATAATGAATTCATACTTTGAATGTTTAAAATGGAATGAGTAAATTTTTAGTTTTAAATTCAAATGAATTTTAAAATAATAAAAATATAAAACAGGGAAAGGCACCCCCCTTGTAATGAACTCCCCCTCACCATATAAAGCAATCTTAAATATTGTAACACTGTACATATTGTTACACTAACTTCAACTGTCGTTAAGGCAGTCATTAAATAGCACCTCCCTCTTTTATTAGATGGCTATTATGTCATCACAGTATTACGATCATATCTCTAAATAAATGTTTAGTAAAATTTCGGAGTAACTTTATGAACGTTTGGTACAAAATTGTTACTGGCCGGATGGGCGAACTTTTAAACATCATAAATCATAATCATAATAATAAAAATAACGTTAGTTTATATTTTGAAATTTACAATTTATGTATATGTACTAATATAAAAAATGTTTAATTTAAATTAAAAATAAATAAAAATCGTAATTTTATAGTAATCGCTATAACAACTATTAAAAATGATCGGTGCAACTCTACAGACTACTTTTATGATTTTCTTAAACACATATTTTATTTAAATTATTGCTAAATGATATTAATTAAATTATCATGGATTTTATTGTAATTTAATTAAAACTAACAGAAACATGTTTTACTTGATATGTCGATAATAATTAATTTACGGCAAATTAATTATAAAACATTTTACGGAACGAGTTGCAAATAAATTATTTTTCTTCCCAGACATACAAGTACTTATACTCGTATAATGCCTGTAGCTGCTTAGTGTGATCTGTCATAAATATTTTAAATTAAATATGATTTACTTATAACACCAAAATCGTCACGATCAATTTCCATTTTGTTGTGATTAATTATAAAATTTGTCTGTATCCCCAGCATCATATCCAAGATGATTTAATTAAATGAAAAAGTTCACATAATATTAATTATTATTTATAATTATTTAGAACTCCAGACGATTTTTTATGAATTAAATATGTATACTGTTATGTCTATTTTGGTATTATTGTGGGATAAATGTGAACACGACGACGACGATGATTATTAAGATCAATAACTGTAAGTAACGTATTATATGTGAATGTGAACACCATAACTCATTTCGTTCATACATAAGTACATAACATTTGTGGAATCACCAGAATGCTACATTAAAAATGGCAATTTAAAAAAAAATTTAAACGGCAGGTGTTTGAAAAGATTAAATTTATGATTCTATTTTGTACAAGCATACATATATTAAGTATAGTTATATAATGTGTTGTTGTTGTTCTTTATTTAGTTTCTTGAATTCGCATGATTTTGTTTGTATTCTATTAGCAAAATACGTTGCTATATGTTTAGCAAATACTCATATTGAGCTAATTGTTTATGCAAACGAAATTTGCTAACCTATCCTAAAAACGTCATCAAAAACTATTTAGAATAAAATAATGTGTGTAGCCTCTATGCGCGACAGAAATGAAACTTAATCATCATCAATCAATCATCATCAATTTTCACAATTTAAAAGTGTTACAATTGATTTATGACAGCTAAAGGAAGATATAAAAACTTTACTCTACAGTCCTTCCAAATAGCGTGAGAAAACTGCATCAATAGTTGAACCAGATTTTGCCATTGACTCTCTGGATGTATTGTTTTCATCGTTAAATTAAGTTCTTCTTGAAGAAGTTGTATTAATGGTTTTGCTTCGTCCGAAGGCTTAAACAATTGCGAAATTGACATTTCAAGCTGAAATCGTTTGAAATTAATTTGCATTCATCTACTATTGTCGGAAACTGAAATATGAGTTGAGACAAATGATGATAAGTCATATTAATTTTTTCATTAATAATACTAATTAATTTTTGTTAGTCGCTTTAAAAAATGAATTACCTTTAAAAATTTCTGTTTCAAATTTTTATCAATCGCATCACACACATCCAAAATGGCTCCAGAGAGAAACTGCTTTGATAATGGTGAATTGTACTCCAGATCGGTTTTGCTTTCACCTGTTGCAAGAAATATCAATGAAACGGACAGTTTTTCTTGGACTCTATATTGTGACTCTCGTATTAGTGTCATCACTTCTAATTTTGCTAAGTATAAAATTGAAGGAATCTTTATCCGTCTTTAAAATTTTTTTGTAATCTAAGGAATTAGGTTTCAACTCCTTCAATAGACTTTAAGTGTTGCCTACCGCCTCTCGAGTCGTCCGATAATCTTTAACCCAGCAACTTCTTTTGCGTTGTGGTTTTTCTCCCTTTTCCATGGCAGCCACAAATAGTAAAATATAAAGGACTGAAACCTCACGAGGTGATCAGAACTTCGGGCTTTGGTGTCTTCAATGGGGAAAGCATCCACCTGTGTAATAAAGTTGGTGTGACAGTTTACTGACCTCACTAACACGGGATATTTGCTATATATTAATTATATTTACTAGGTAAAATATACAAGATTATCATAAAAATTCGAAAATTGTCCGTTTAATAAATCAATCCTATTAATTAAACAGAAAATCGCTTAGCCAATTATGATTAATATAACTTTGCGTATGGAATTAATATATTTGATAATAAACCAGTTTTATACAACAAGAAACTATTAATTTATCACGAAAAATCGTATTCTAGAACTAAACACAGAAAGTAGTATAAAAAATTATCCTGATATTTCTAACCGTGTAATTGACCATATTCCAAAATTTCATTTGACAATAATTTTAGAATCCCACATCAAATGTTATCAAATTTCACCATAATCGGTTGAGAAATAGCCAAGTTGCAGCCTACGCCATATTCCAGAATTTCATCCAAAATTCATTTTAGAATATTAGATATATTAATATTAATATTAAGTTTATCTAATTATGATATGTGTAATGTTTTTTTACTATCGTTGATAAGAGCGGACAAGTGGACTGTATTATATTGATTTGGAAAAGGCGTTTGACACAGTATCCCATTGAATTTTAATTAGAAAATGTGCTGATATGGGTCTCTCTGGGCAAATTCTGAACTAGTTACAATCATATCTTTTGAGACGTACACACCAGGTCAAATTCAATGAATTTTGTCACGGTTCATTGTTGCTAAGTCAACGATTTGCCAACCGTTCTGTCTACACGATACTTACTTTACGCTGATGATCTAAAAATGTTCACCAATGTTGCCGCTGACTGTTCTAAATTTAACTATAATACGGTAATTTTCCATACAACATTAATGATACTGTTTTAGTCAGGGTTTCCGAAATCACTGATCTGGGTGTAATATTTGATTCTAAACTCAAATTTGATCTCCATATAGCAGCCGTCTGTGCTAGAGCACATAGATTACTTGGGTTTATTTTTAGACGTGGTAAAGTTTCGTGATCCCAATGTTTTTATTACGTTATTTAAAAGCTTAGTGCGTAGTTGTTTGGAGTATTGTAATCAAATTTGGAGCCCTTACTACGAATCGTATAAGGCTCAAATTGAGAGGGTACAGCGGAAATTTACCATTTTTTTAATGTATAAGTGTGTGACTTTCAGTAGTCGTCCTAGCTATGAAGTTAGGCTTAAAATATTTGAACTTCAACCGCTTGAGACGAGAAGGCTTCTGCTTGATGAAACATTCCTTTATAAATTAATTAACAACTTGTGCGAAGCGTCCTCTGTATCATGTCTGAATTTCTATGCACTCTTTCATAGAGTTAGAAGCGCAATGTTATTTATTCCGACCTTTTCAAGAACCAATCTTGGCTTTGCGAACCCTTTATCAAGATTACAGTCAAATCATAATGAGTTCTTCTTTGATTGTGATTTATTTTTGCTTTCACTAAGTTAGTTTAAATCTGCGATCCTCAGCACTGTTTCAACGTTTGGTTCTAACTCGCGGGTTTTTTGGACGTTCAATATATGTGCGTATGTGTGCTTCTACATGAGTTGGATCTACAGTTTCTTATTGAGGGTTGACTGGCTTTATGTGGAGGCATATACATGCACTTTTGTTAATTTCTGTTTTATTAGATTATTATTAATATTGTAATTGTATTTGATTAAGTTTTTGTTTTCTAAAATTGATTTATTCTAAAAATTTTTTGTGCTATGTAGTGGAAACGCATAATTGAACTTTTGTCTGTCCGCTGCCCAATTTTTGGAATAATAAAAACTAGAAATAACATAAAAATATTTACCTATATTTGCCTATACATAAACCACAGATAAATGCTGTGTTCATAAACTGGTTATGTAGGTTAAGATATCTATTCGAGCGCTATCCTTCACCGCCTCGGGCAAATCTTTATACCGCATAACTATTGTTTTGAAGAATTGTTCATCCACATCCACATTCGAATCTTTTCTTTTATCACATGCTTTCCTAGGTTGTCTGCGTCATATCATTAAAAGTTGCGCACGATTCTGCAGAAAAATCATGTTTTCCCCTGTTCACAACCTGTGGCCCTATTCTGGTAATTCCCGGGGAATAGGGAATATTTTGTTTTTACAGCAGTTATTCCCCAGATAAATTGTTCCAACTTTTTATTCCCCATTTCCAAAAGTGCATTCTGGCAATTGGGGAATAAATATACAGGGGAAATAAATTTAGTTGTTCGTGTTCTCCATGGAATCACATTAAAATAAGTAAAGATCAGCGAAGATTTTTATTAATATGATTAATTATTAATATCAACTAGAGATAGACACACATTATCGTTAAAAAATTTATTCCCTATCAATTCTTTCATAAAATAGGTATGGAAAAATAAACGTCAAAACTGCTGTAATTGGGAATAATTTTTTCCCAATAATTTTTTTTCCCAAACACCGGAATACACATTGGGGAAAAGGGAATAAAACTGCTACAAAATTTAAAATTTCTATTCCCCGGGAATTACCAGAATAGGGCCACAGGAAGAAAATAAGAAAAGAATCAGATTTATTTAAATCATGTTGTAAATAATACTTATCTGACGGCCTACGATGACAGCAATACTCCAGGTGAAACTCTTTGCCGATATCCTAAAAAAATCAAAATTGTAATTTAGTTTATGTATCTATAAAAAAATTTGTTTACATACTAATTAAATTAAATGTCAAATTGTAAACTTGATTTAACAAGGCACTCGTTATATATATTAGGTTGTATCAATAATACCATAACCATAATTTTTTGTTATATACTTTATAGTTAGATTTTGATTAAATTTATAACACTCTCAGTCATACTGATCAACGTCAGTCTAATATAAGATTTTGTAATGTGCAGAAGTAAATAAAATTAAATAACGAGTCGACAAGCGTGATTTTCCTTAAAAAATAAACCCAATTAAATCGAGAGTTAAGAAGATATTTTCCGGGCCCAACATTTATGGTAGCAGAGCGTAGTTTGTAATTTATTTGCTGAGATTCACAACACAACAGGACAGTTAAGCACGTGGCAGGCAAGTAAGTCTTACGTAATAGTGAAGTGATTTCAATCACCAAAATTGAGGCAGTAAAAATTTACTGAAGCCAACTAATAAGGCCGCCATTTGCTATATACAATTGTTACTAAATCGTCAAGTGTATACAATTACCAAACCATTGAGGCAGTGATATACTGAAGCCAATTATTAAGACCGCCATTTTCTCGATAAATATTTCGCGACTAAGTGGTTTGCGAATAAAATAAGGAAATCATAGAATTGTCTAGAACATTCAAGCCAAAAGTAAACTGTAATTTCATTGAATTAGTGTTAACGCTAAGGTTTACAGTACCAAATTTAAGTGGTTTTTTATAAACATTAAGTTAACACGCTATTAAATTACGATAATTGCAATAGTTATGTGTAATAATTGTCCAGAACATTCGAGCCGAAAGTAAACGTAAATTCAGTGAATTAGTGTTAACGGGAAAGATTACGATACCAAGTTAAGTGTTATCATTCAAAGGAAAAATTCGGTGACTTTCGGCAAACATCGAATTTAGACATTATTTAAATTACGTTAAGTGTATTAAATTTGTTCGCAATAATGACCGAATTATTTATTTATTTATTTATTTATTAACCAACAGCATGTTCATGCAAAAATGGCTTACATTATTAAAAAATATTATAAAAAGTTAAACAATTTTATACAATAAAAGGTAAGGTTACAACGTTATCAATAGATCTAACAATACAACAAAACATTATGAAACTATTATTATTATAATATTAAACGTATTAAAACAAAAGTCTAGCGATTCGTTTTTTAAACTCATCTCTGGAAATATTGAAATCGAAACAATCCGCTACGGCGTTGAGATCTCGTTGAATACGCGCTATAGGGCCATGGAAGCTGTAGTTGCTACTTGCAGTCGGAATATGAAGAAGTTCCCGGGGGCGTAAGCTGCGTTGAGGAGCATAAATATTAAAACATGAAAGAATCTCGGAGCAGTCTATTTCACCACAAATGATGTCCCGTGCAAATGTGGCATTTGCGCATGTACGTCTATCACTTAAAGATTGGAGATTCAGAAAACGGCATCGGTCTACATATGGTGATAGTCTGAAATTATTGCCCCGTTCGCGAGACGGTAATTTTCTGAGAACAAATAACAAAAACTGTTTCTGAACACTTTCAATTCTGTTTGAATGAGACTGGTAGAACGGGGACCATATGACAGTCGCGTATTCAAGCTGTGAACGAACAAATGAAGTGTACAGTGACTTGAAAGTTATTGTGTCATGAAAATCCTTCGAGTTTCTTTTAATAAACCCCAACATCGAAAAGGATTTGTTAACAACCGCATCGATGTGTGCGTTAAACGTTAAATCCGAGCTAAAGATAACGCCCAAATCAGTAATCATATTAACTCTCTTCAAACTAACATCATTTAGAAAGTAATCAAAAACTACTGGAGACTTAGACCTAGAATAGGTGATCACGTGACACTTATCGACATTCAGAAACATACGGTTAGTAACACACCAACCGCAAAATGTGTTCAGGTCCCGCTGAAATTGATCGCGATCTAATTCACATGATATGTTTGCATATATTTTCATGTCGTCAGCAAATAGAATACAGTCTGCGAATTTGAAGCAATCCACAACATTGTTAATAAACAATAAGAATAATAGTGGGCCCAAGTGACTACCCTGAGGCACTCCAGATGTCGCAATAAAACAATCTGAGAACGTATCGTTAATCTTGACAAACATTTTGCGATCCGATAAATAAGACATAAGCCAATTTAAGGGAATAATGTCGCAATTAAGTTCACTGAGCTTATTTACTAATATCCTGTGATTAAGTTTATCGAAAGCTTTAGCGAAGTCGGTATAAACTACATCGACTTGAACTTTCGAAGCAACAGAATTAATTAAATTATTTTGAAAGACTGCTAAATTAGTGACCGTTGAGCGGCCAGGAAAAAATCCATGCTGACGAGTGCTAATATGTTGCTTGGAGTGGAAGTAGATCACTTTGTTAACCATTGACTCGAATACTTTAGGAATGCAAGACAGTATTGCAATTCCACGATAATTTGTTACATCACTGCGGGGCCGCTTTTGTGGATCGGTATGATACTTGATATTTTCCAGAGATCAGGAAATTTGCCTTGGCTGAGGCTCAGATTAAATAGATGACATAAAGGAGCGGCAAAACCGACTGCACACAGCTTTAATAGAGACACTGGTAAACCATCTGGTCCAGGCCCTTTAGATACATCCAAGTTCATCAAAGCATTCATTACGTCAAGTTCTGAAAAAACAATTTTTGAATTATTGCCGTTAGCTAATATAGGAGAGAGCGAGCTATCCTTAACAAAAACACTGCTAAAATAATCAGCGAAGAAACCGCAGATTGCCTCTGGGTTATCTGATTTTTGACCATGGAACTCTAAAAATGCCGGCAAGCCGTTAATATGTTTCTTAATTTTGACAAATCTCCAGAAATTCTTCGGATTACATCGCAAATCGTCTTCAATATCAATTATATAATTGTTGTACAGGAATCGGTTGAGATAGCAAAACTGTTTGCGCAGTGACTTAAACTGGATATAGTCATGGGCCAACCCTGTATGCCTATACTTCCTGTGACTTTTATTACGCAGGACTTCTAGCTGCTTGAGTTCTTTAGTAAACCACGGGACGTTCCGGGTATGAGACTTATTCATTAATTTTTTAGGAACAAATTTTTCAAAAGCAACCTTCAATAATTCATTGAAGGTATCTAATGAACTGTTGATATCCATGTTTGATAGAGTATCAGCCCAATCCACTTCAGCTAAAAAATCATTTAGTGAGCTGTGGTCGGCGTGCGAATAATCAAAGACGGTACAATTTTTAGTGAAGTTCAAATTATTAGAAGTTTTGTAGAACAACTGAAATGAAACCGGGGTATGATAAACACTCGAAGATCCGGCAAAGTCGTCGCATGATTCTAGTTTAAAAGACCTATTATTAGTGTAGAAAACCAAATCCAGAAAAGTGCCGCGGCTGTTTGGTACACTGTTTATTTGTGAAGTACCCATGTTTGCCATAAAATCACAAATTAAGGCTGAAGAATCATTCGTATTAGCAGGAATGAATATATTGTCAACCATCATCCAAATTAGATCTGGAAAGTTGAAATCGCCGAAAATAACAAAGTCAGTGTTATCAGAAATAAAAGGTAATAAATTACATGAGATCTTGTCAATAAAATCTTGACAGAAAGGCGCGGATGGCTCTAGAGGAAAGTAGACTGTGGTAATTATTATGTAAAATGTACCGAGTTTGAGTTTAACACCCATGAACTCAATAATTGGATCGGAAAATAAAAATTCACAAGAATATATTTTCCGAACTGCAATAAGCACAATTAAAAGGAAATTAGGGACACTAAAGGGCTGCATGACGCGGTTAGTTACATTTACTTCATCAATCAATGAAAACACCGATGTTGATGCGCTACAAACGCGTTTAAACCGAGCGAAAGAAATTCTAGATGACTATTCCCAGCTAGAAGATCAATTATTCCGGCAGAAAGACGACGAAGAATCAGAGTTCGCCGAATATGAAGAGCAGTACTATCGCGTAACAACAACCTTGTGCAAATGGATTCGAAATAACAATTTAAAACTAGGAATTGCAGTTCAAGAAGCGAACAATGAGAGCTTTAATAACACACAAATCAACCCAACTATTGTAAAACTACCAAAATTAAACATTGCTAAATTCGATGGTCAATACAGTGAATGGCAAACGTTCTACGATGCATTTAGTGCTTCTGTACATGAGAACCAAAATATCGCAGCTGTGCAAAAATTTATTTATCTGAAGGGTTTGTTAACGGGTCAAGCATTTAACACTATAAAACATTTCAAACCTACCGACTCAAACTATATTGAAGCGTTTCAGAAGTTGTGTTCAAAATATGATCGAAAACGTTACGCAATACATGAATACATCGAACGGTTCTTTAATCAACCGATTATTAAGGAAGCAAATTCGGCCAATGTACGTTCGTTGTATGACACTACGGATGAAGTACTTCGAGGTTTAAAGGCGATTGGGAAATTAGGAAAGCTAGACAGTGACACGAAGGAAAGATGGGCAGGCTATTAGGAAAACTAGACAGTGACACGAAGGAAAGATGGGCACATGAATCGTCAAGCAATGAATTTCCGACAATTGAAAATTTTCTCGAGTTTCTAAATAAGCGGATAGATGCGTTGGAAGTGATGCGTGGAGCTGGTAAAAAAAAGCCTGAGTTAAAATCATCAGTAAAGGTCTTCGTGGAAACCAATAATGATACATCTAAGTGTACAGTTTGCCATGCCAGTCCACACTTACTACATGAATGTAGCAAATTTAAGGAACTGATAATGGCGAAGCGTGTAGAGATCATGAAGAAGGAGGGAAGATGTTTTAACTGTTTAAATACCAACCATACCGTTTACCAGTGTAAATCATCACGTCGATGTCTAAAGTGCAAGCGTAAGCATCATACGCTGCTACATTTTGAGTCTAATGCAAATCAAGCAAAAGCAGATTCATTCAGTCACCAAATTTCAAGTAACGAAGAAACTACAGTCGATAAACATCAAGTACTTGCAATAATCAATCGATCAACGACTATCAACCATTTGCAACCTACCGTATATCAAACATTATTACCCACTGCTGTAGTTCAGGTAGAAGATTTATCTGGAAATTATCAAGAATGTAGAGCGTTGTTAGATAGCGGGTCTCAAGTATCCTTAATAAGTGAAGATTGTGCAAGAAGGTTGCAATTGCCAATCCATCAGACAAAACTACGATTATGTGGGCTTGGCGAGACTAAGGTGGCGACTGCAAGGGGTTATATGAACATAATTATACATCCATCAGATCGAAGATATCTCCCCCTAAAAGTCATTACTTATATGACCTCGAAAATCACCTCTATAGTACCAAACAAGGAAGTAAACTCAGAGATTTACCAACATCTACAGTGTCTTCAGCTGGCTGACCCCAGTTATAATACTCCAGGGGAGATCGATGTATTAATTGGGGCAGCCCACGTATTTGATATTCTAACTGATGGAAAGATTTACGGGGATGACAATCAACCTGTTGCACAAAATACCATTTTTGGGTGGGTTGTAGCAGGGCCAGACAAGCATTTAGCAGAGCCGTGTGACAAGGTTACCACAATGTGTGCCAAAATTGATGTTGACCATACATTAAGGCAATTTTGGGAAGTCGAAGAGATCGTTAAACCACCACATTTATCAGACGAGGAAACCTTATGTGAGAGACATTTCACTGAAACCACTATTATCAACGAGAACAATAGATTTGTAGTTCGACTGCCCTTTCGATCACCAAGAATCGAACTAGGCCGATCATACCACATAGCACAGAGTAGATTAATGGCCATGGAAAGGAAATTCGCTAAAAATGAAGCCTTTTACCAACAATATCGAAACTTCATGAGGGAGTATGAGTCCATGGGTCATATGAGGAGAGTCGAGAAATCGAATCTAAAACCTAACTGCTATATTTTACCACATCATGGAATAATCAAGGAAGCCAGTTCAACAACTAAGCTGAGGGTCGTGTTCGACGCTTCAGCAAAGAGCAGCTCAGGGTATTCACTAAACGATGCGCTTATGGTTGGGCCGACCATACAGCCATCGCTATACAACATCTTATTAAGATTTCGCCAACATCGTGTCGCATTTACCGGAGACGTCGAAAAAATGTACCGGCAAATAATAATAGATGAAAGAGATGTAGAATATCAAACAATATTATGGCGGGAAAACCCAAGTAACGATATTCAACAGTATCAATTATTAACAGTGACTTATGGTACATCACCAGCACCATTTTTAGCCACAAGGGTACTGATGGAAATAGCTGATCGGAGTGCGGCAATGTATCCAGAAGCGTCGTTCATATTGAAGAACAACATGTATGTTGACGATGTGATGAGTGGGAGCGAAGATATCGACTCTGCTCTACAAATTAAGCGGCAACTATCTTCTATGTTAGAGGGACATGGTTTGCATTTGAGGAAATGGGCATCCAATCATAGAGAGTTTCTGTCAAGTATACCGGAAGTCGACAGAGAAATGTCACCAGTGCACTTTGACGAACATGGTAGCACAATCAAAGTATTGGGTATACAATGGCATCCTTCACGTGACATCTTCAAATTTTTCGTAAGGTTGGATGAGACGTTCTTACCGACAAAGAGGAAGCTTCTGTCAGAAGCATCCCGAATCTATGACCCTATGGGATGGTTGTCACCAGTCACCATTGCAATCAAAATATTATTCCAAAAGCAATGGTTACTCAAACTGGATTGGGATACCCAACTTCCAGACGATCTAAGAGAACAATGGTACACTCTACGAAGTTCACTTAACCAATTAGAACAATTGGAAATTCCACGATGGCTTCAAACCACGAAACACGCCGTACAAATTCATGGGTTTGCTGATTCGTCAGAAGTAGCATACGCCGCAGTCGTATATTGTAGAACAGAGAGCGAGGAAGGAGACATTAAAGTCACATTAATCACTGCGAAAACCAAGGTCGCACCTTTGAAACAAATTTCCATTCCAAAATTAGAATTATGTGCGGCTCATTTATTGGTACGTTTATTAGAAAGCGTTAAGGCCGGCTTAACATTTAATATCGAACAAGTGTATGCATGGACCGATTCGACCATTGTTTTGGACTGGCTGTCTCTTCATCCAAGAACGTTACAAACTTACGTGGCCAATCGGGTATCTGATATTTTATCAATTTTGGGGAGAGATTGCTGGCACCATGTTCCATCGGTTTCAAATCCTGCAGACTGTGCGTCAAGAGGGTTGTCACCAAACCAATTAATTAATCACCATTTATGGTGGACAGGGCCTAATTGGCTAAAAAATAACAAATCCGATTGGCCACTTCAAAAACAAAGTTACGAGACTGACGTATCATGCTACTTAAAGAAACAACACATTCAAGCATTTTCGTATATAACTACAACCAACAACGACATCAATGAGTTACCATCAAAGTATTCCAGTTTCCATAAAATCTGTAAAATTCTTGCAATCATAAAGCGAGTGACAACCAATATGAGAACGTCAAAATGCTCAAGGATATCTGGAGATATTAGCAGAGAAGAATTGCTTAAGGCATCGCAGTATTGGGTGATCTACCATCAACGAGATCAGTTTTCCAAGGAGATTGAAAGCTTATCAAAAAATCAAGCGCTGCACAGGAAAAGCAAGTTACGACCACTTTTACCCTTCATTGATCGTGACGGAATACTCAGAGTGGGTGGCAGAATACGACATTCATTTGTTTCATATGAAGTCAAGCATCCTGCTATAATGTGTAACTCAAGAATTACCTATCTTATCGCAGAGGAGTTACACGAAAAATATTTTCACGCCGGGCTCACATTAATGATATCTACACTAATGAAAAAATATTGGTTAATTGGGGCGAAACATTTTATTAGAAAAATCATCTACAATTGCGTTGTATGTGCAAGGCACCGGTCAACAACACAGAATCAATTAATGGGCGATCTACCTCCTGATCGCGTGCAGCTTAATCGTCCGTTTTTGAAGGTAGCTGTAGATTATGCGGGTCCAGTGAATATCTACCTTAAGAGAGGACGTGGTCAAAAATCGTCGAAGGCATATATATGTATTTTTGTGTGCCTATCCACTAAGGCAATACATATAGAAACCGTATCTGATCTCACTTCAGAAGCATTTATCAGTGCCTTTCGTCGTATGATGTCCAGAAGAGGAGCCGTTACTGATGTCTACAGTGACAACGGAACCAATTTCGTTGGCGCTAACAATTCACTAAATGAATTATTCCTACATCTTAAAACTAATAAAAATAATATAATCTCTTGTCTTTCCAAGGAATATCTTTTGAATTGGCATTTTAGCGCACCTGGTGGAAGTCACTTGAACGGTCTTGTAGAAGCAGCCGTAAAATCTATGAAGTTTCACCTAAGGAGAGTAATAGGCCAAACCATCTTAACCAGCGAGGAGTTATACACGGCTGTGGTCCAGATAGAAGCAATCCTGAACTCTAGGCCAATTTGTCTGTTACAACCCAATCAAATTGACGCATTAACACCTGGCCACTTTCTCATTGGCCATCCGATTGTACAAATTCCAGATATGCAGTATGATTCAAATGTTAAACTATCAACCTCATCGAGATGGAAACTAGTTCAACAAATCATCCAACACATTTGGCGCAGATGGCATAACGAATATCTTGCGTCATTACAAAAACGCAATAAATGGCAACATACGAAAGCCAACATCAAGGTAGGCGACATCGTGTTGATCCGAGACGAAAATTTGTCACCAACACATTGGGCAATGGGTAAAGTTGAGCAGTTGCATCCGGGTAAAGATAAATTGGTGCGGGTAGTTACACTACGTATCAAATCAAAGAATTTACTCAAACGACCTATTCATAAATTAATAAAACTACCAGTTGAATCAATTGATTCAAGGGAGTCGGAATGTTCACAACCTGGAAGAAAATAAGAAAAGAATCAGATTTATTTAAATCATGTTGTAAATAATACTTATCTGACGGCCTACGATGACAGCAATACTCCAGGTGAAACTCTTTGCCGATATCCTAAAAAAATCAAAATTGTAATTTAGTTTATGTATCTATAAAAAAATTTGTTTACATACCAATTAAATTAAATGTCAAATTATAAACTTGATTTAACAAGGCACTCGTTATATATATTAGGTTGTATCAATAATACCATAACCATAATTTTTTGTTATATACTTTATAGTTAGATTTTGATTAAATTTATAACACTCTCAGTCATACTGATCAACGTCAGTCTAATATAAGATTTTGTAATGTGCAGAAGTAAATAAAATTAAATAACGAGTCGACAAGCGTGATTTTCCTTAAAAAATAAACCCAATTAAATCGAGAGTTAAGAAGATATTTTCCGGGCCCAACATCCCCGTTTGGTCGGTGTCATTTCTAAAATGCTATCATGTGTTTTTTCCAACTCAGGAATTTCTACGCTGTATCGACTTCGTCCTAAATTAAAAATTAACATTATTTATTAAATACAGTAAAAACCCTCTAAAACGGAAATCATTATTACGGAAAATTTACTTACTCAACTTAAACAACTGCAATAAAGTTACTAACATTTTATTTTAATTCATATTTTGTGATAAATGTGTGTCCATCTCAGGATTTTTATTTATTATAAGATTTTTTCTCGTATAGTAAAAATGAATAAAATATAAAAAAATTGCTCTGATCAGGATTATGGTAGGCCTGGAAATTTGATATATCAGTTTAGTTAAGGGTCCTATTGACTACCTCTTAGGCAATTCTGAATGCGGTTCACTTGTTAGAATTTTTGCTATATCAATAAATGTATTTTCTTCCATTAGTTAAATAAAAATGAATAAAAAAAAATAGAACTTTACTTTTGTGTAGTACGGGTTTAATTTTATTGAGGATATTTTGTACGCCAGATTTAGCCAAGAGGTAGCCAATAGGACCCTTAACTAAACCTACATATCAAATTTCCAGGCCCAAAATATTCCTGATCAGAAGAATTTTTTTTATGTTTTATTCATTTTTACTATACGAGAAAAAATCTTATAATAAATAAAATTCCTGGGATGGATTTTAAAGTTCGTACACTTTAATAGTGTAGAAAAAAAAGTCTGTGATGCTTACGCTTGTGTTGCCGGAGATGATTTAAAATTTTCCTGAGATGAAAGTCTGGATTAACTTCAAGGTGGTCAATGGTTTTGTGTTGCGCGATCAAAAAATGTGCCACTCTCCGGACCGATACTTCAAGCAGAAGCAATTAAAATAGCTTCAAAAATGAATATTTTAAATTTTAAGGCATCGAATGGGTGGCTGAGAAGTTTTAGGAAACGATTTCACATTAGCCATAATACGGTTTGTGGTGAAACTAAGGACGTCGATGAAACCGTTATGGCTGAATGGTTTAGACAATTAATTCATATTTGCGATGGATATGAGCCAAAGAACATAGGAAATTGCGATGAAACTGCGCTTTTCTACCGGATGCTCCCTTCGAAAAGTTTAAATGTAAGGGGAGAAAATTGTTCGGGGGGGGGGGGGGGGGGGGGCAAATTTTCCAAAGAACGAATAACGGTGTTATTAACCATATTTGGGGATGACCTCATTGAAAAGCCTCTCGTAATTGGCAAGGCAGCGCGACCGCGATGTTTTAAGAAATCAAATATTGAAAATCTAGGTGTCGATTACTATTCTAATAAAAAGGCAAGGATGGCGGGCATAATTTTTAAACAGTATTTAAGCAAATTAAATACCAAAATGAAAGTTGCAAATCGGAAAATCCTGCTTTTCTTAGATAATGCCGCTTCTCATTCGAATTTGAAATTCCCAAATATTCAACTAGAGTATTGATCACCTAATGCAACTTCTAAACTTCAACCGCTCGATTCTGGTGTAATTGCCAACATGAAGGTACACTATAGAAAGCTTTTGTTACAGAATATGCTTGTAGAAATGGAAAGTTGCGGCAGTGCTTCTGCTCTGGCAAACAAAATCACAGATCTTGATGCAATTCAAATTCTAAAAATCGCGTGCCAACAAATATCATCCATCACCATAATAAAATATTTTCGAAACTGTGGTTTTATCTTTGAAAAGCAAGATCCAATATCAGAGAATGAAGATTTGTCATCAACCGGAATCATAGAGGTTCAGAATTTAGTTCAATCTGCGCTTGGGTCAGCAATTTGCAGTGCTACAGAATATGTTACTGTGGATGATGAGGTCACAACCGAAATAAATTCTGTTGATTTAGATGAAATTATCTCTGCGACTGTTGATTTAGGAAGGTTGGAAATAACGAGGTTATGTTGGCTTTTAAAACTTTTCAAAATTATGGGCGAGAGGCCGGCAAAGGAGAGATTTATGACACAATTTCAAAATTGAAGGCGTCATACAATATCGTCCCTCTTGTAATGAAACAGCGTATAAGAAAAATAGCAGTTTTAAAATAATTCGCATTTACATGTTTATTGAAAAAAAAATTTGAAATAAAATCTTTTATTTTATACAAAATTTAATTTTCTATGATATAAACGATTTTATTTTAAAAAGTTTTTTCGAAAAACATTTAAATGCGAATTATTTCAAAACTGCCATTTTTCTTATACGCTGTTTCATTACAAGAGGGACGATATGTACAAAACAAACATATTGAACGGAAGGAAAAGCAAACTTCTATATTACAATATCAGAATTATTGCAACTTGCATACATAAGAACCTGACGTAAATTTAACTTAAGTTTATTAATGTATCTTTTAATTAGGAATTTGAAGTTTTTATTTTTTATTTTTACCAAAAAGTACGTGTATATTTTTATTTATGCTTGAATTTTACTTAAATAAAACTTGTGATACCTGCTGTTAAAATATATTTATTTTGTCTCTATCTCTGCAATCATTTCTGAGGCTCAAGGCACTCCCAACTCGTTCGCAGTTCCCTTTTAACGTCCTACCTTACGCCGTTGCCAGCCAACGCGAGGATGTACGGCTCTAGACCCGCTTTTGTTTAAACCACCTGTACATTGCATTGCTTCATGCCAGAATATAGTACTGACATGAAAGGTGGATCGGCCCATGGACTCCGCACTCTTAACAGGGGGTCATCGATGAGTTCAACGCCATCGCCGATCGTAATCAGATGATGAAAAATTTTTGCCTTACCACCACGAAGAGACACGTCACCGGCTAGCTCTGTTCGGTGAGGTCATTTTTGGTCGTGGGCTATGTTCTCTCTCGGTAAGACACCATATATTTTCAGAGAGTCATACCCATTCCCCCTTACTTCACAACAACCTACAGTAAGGGGTACTAACCACTCATTATTTATACGAACCTATGAGTTTATAAATAGTGAAATATAGGCATATAGATATAAACTAGTGCTTGTAAAAACCCGGTTTTTAGGATTTTTCAATCTTGAAAACCCGAGTTTTTACAAGCTTTAATTTTGAAAAGAATTTATTTTGAAATAAAAATCCGGGTTTTAAGTAAAAAACTCGGGTTTTCGGATTCCTCACAATTGTAGAAACCTGGGTTTTTGAGACCGTTAAAAACCCGGTTACAAGCCCTAAAAACCTACTGTTTACAACGGTTTTTAATACTCAACAATGTTTAGTAATTGTAACACTATGGTTCTCATCTCTGCATTTGGATATGTGAGTTTCCCTAACGAAGAGAAGAATTATATGTTCCCTGGGTTGGTATAAAAGAAAACAAAAAATGAAACAATCAGTATCGCTACGGATTACACTCTCGAATGACGTATCTGTCATTAAACTCTAGTATATTGTTGTTGAGGACACAGAGCGAACACTTACCAAGAAGTTGCGAGTTAATGCACTCAACTCACCAACGAACAAACAAATAAAACACTTACGAGTTATTTATGTAATTTTTATTATTAACAACACAATTCAATACATTATTGCCATTCATGTTGAATAATTTTGTTGTAATCAGCTGTTCAGTTTCTGTAATGATTGTGTTGGAATTTAACTCTATAAAATAAGAAAATATGTATTATTATTATTATTAATATTCTAAACAATATTGTACTTAACTTTATGATAACACACTGGTGCACCTGAAATGATAATTTATAATTAATTCGCGTATAAACTTATATTATAAAATATTATTACTTACAAAACGTAAACAAATGCCTCAGCTGATTGATATTTTGGCATTTGCTGATCACCGATTAACACTGCCTTCTCGCGTAATTCAGGTGAACTAGTTGTGTTATAAAAATTTGTAAAACTGTTATAATTTAGTCGAGACGAACTTACCTTAGAATTTATTTGTCAATAAAATTTTGTTGTGTTCTGAAAATTGCGAGAGACAGTCATACGTGTTTAGTCGTAAAATAACATGTTGTTTGTTAAATAAAATCTCAGTGAAAATTATAATTTATAGTTTGATGTTTTTTATTCGGAAAATTTGTGTAGCAAAAATCTAAAATATTTTTGTGTACATCCGTAATCCGAACATGGTAGCAGAGCGTAGTTGATGAACCGTTATTGAAGTTGAAGTTTAGTGATTTCGAGGTTTAATTCGCGTTTAATCTAGTAGTATACCAAACTTTTGTGTTTTTGTGAATGCGTAAACTTTGCGTAGTGATTTTACGGTATATTAATCTTTATATGTGGGTATAAGCGAAACCTCGCGTGTTTATCTAACGGTTTGTCAAAAAATATTAGCCGATTGAAACTGTACATACTCTAACGGTGTACCAAACGTTGTGTATGTGTACAAGTGAAACCCCGTGTTTTTGTCTAACGGTTTGCCAGAACATTAGCAAACGTTATTTATGTGTATAAGCGAAACCTCGCGTTTTTTGTAACGGTTTGTCAGAACATTAACAAGCGTTGTGTATTTGCGCAAGTTAACAAGTGAAGTTGTATGTACGTAGAATCTAACAGTAATTAAGAACGTTCGTCATTGGTGAAAAATAAATCGTATTGTTGAATCTAGTCAACCGAGTGTAGTTTTCAGCTGTAATAGAATTACAGTACAACATAATGACGGACCAGCATATAAAGGGAATCACAGCACAACGAGCGGCCCATATTGCAAAGATGAAGCGAATTCACGAGTTTAGCCTTAAAGTGAAGGAAAATGAAATAATGGATGCCGTTACCATTCGACTATCGGAGGCTCGAGAAACTGCAGCTCAAATCAAGAGCTTAGACATGGAATTACTGTCTTTAAAACCGGAGGAAACTATTAATGCAGCCGACAACGAGACGATCTATTTCGAGATTGAAGCTAAATTGGGGTCGTGGCTAGGAGCACATTCCGAGCAACGAAGTTTCATTAATCTAAATGAAACTATAAATAACACACAGAACGTACAATGCCAAGAGTTACGTCTACCAAAAACGAGTGTCCCTACCTTCGATGGGAATTACATGGAGTGGCAAAGTTTTTATGACTTGTTTTGTGCAAACATCCATGAACGTGCCAATTTGTCTCCTAGTCAAAAATTCCAGTTTCTTCGAGGGTACCTTAAAGGAGAGGCAAGCAATTTGATCAAACACCTGCCTCTTACAGATGCTAATTATTTTGAGGCGATCGGAAAACTTCGAGATCGTTACAGCCGAAAGAAGCAGATCATCAATTCATACATAAATACGTTTCTGGATCAGCCGTCGGTTCACTCATCTAACACCACGTCACTTAAACAACTATTGGATACCTCGGATGAAGTACTGCGGGGCTTGAAGGCGTTGGGATCAAAGGCGGAATCGAGAGATCATTGGATTATACGACTGTTGCTAAGTAAAGTAGACAACAATACCAGAGAAAAATGGGCCAATGATTCCCGTGACGATGAATATCCTACCATTCAAAAGTTTTTCGAGTTTCTTCAGGGAAGGATCGATGCGCTTGAAGACCTCAAAACATTCCAAGTTGAAAAAGGAAGTACGATTAAGAAGCAACCAGTGCGTGGACATACCTCGTCAGCAGATGTTATGTGTCCATATTGTCATAAAGAAAGTCACAAGTTATATCTCTGCAATAAATTTAAGGCGTTATCCATTGATGATCGACGTGAGGTTATTCAGTCCGAACGAAGATGTTATAATTGCTTGAACCTGAATCACTCGGCGTTCAACTGTCTTTCAAAGAAACGTTGTACGAGCTGTAAGAAGAAACATCATACGTTGCTTCACCCGGAACAAAATGCAGTAGACAAACAAGTTAAGGTAGCGCATACAGAAGTGTCAACATCGAGTTCAACCAATAGTCAAAACACTCAATCCGAATCAAGTGCATTAAATGTCCAAGAAGCAAGTTGTGGCAATAATACCTTATTACCAACCGCTGTTGTGAAATTTTCATATGATAATAACAAAATTGTTGGAAGGTGTCGAATACTCCTTGATTCGGGTTCACAGGTATCGTTTGCCTCCGAATCATTCGTGAACAAATTCAAATTGCCAAGTATTCAAAGGAGACTTCCAGTATCTGGTATAGGTAAGGTAACTGTGGGCAAAACCAAGGGATATGTGCCGTTACAACTTTTGAACGAGCAAAATCAAGTGGTAGTGTCAGTGGATGCACATGTATTACCCAAAGTGACGGCCAAACTCCCTCCATTTGGGTTCACTCAAGAAGATCAGAAGTATTTAAAGAATATTCAGCTAGCTGACCCATCATACAATATACCGGGGGAGATAGATCTGCTTATTGGGGCGGACCAATTTTTCAATATATTATACCAAGGGCAAATAAAAAATTATCAACAGCAAGTTATAGCGCAGAATACGAAGTTTGGCTGGGTGGTAGCAGGCAGAATACCCCTTGAGGCAAATTCAAATATGATGATAAGTTTAACGGCGCTAGAATCAATTGATCGATCGTTACGAGCAATGTGGGAAACCGAGTCGATACCAAACCAATCCATGCTAACTGAAGAAGAAAATACATGTGAACTATTTTATAAAAACACTACCACAAGAAACGCAGATGGGAGATATATTGTTCGTTTACCTTTTAGAGACACACCGATCAACTTAACCAATTCGTTGGGACTAGCAATGGGTAGACTACGATTATTAGAGAGGCGGTTGGCATCCAACCCGGTATTCGCAGAACTGTACCGAAACTTCATGAGTGAATATTATGAACTAGGCCACATGCGTTTATTAACAACTGAAGACATAAAGCAACCGGGGTATTACATACCACACCATGGGATTCTAAAGACAAGCAATGGAGAAAGCAAAATACGAGTCGTCTTCGATGCAACGGCCAAGACTACAAACAATAAATCGTTGAATAACATTCTGATGGTGGGTCCAACAGTGCAGCCTTCGTTGTATTCAATTCTACTCAGATTCCGTACACATCAATTTGTTTTTACAACAGACATTCAGAAAATGTTTAGACAAGTGATGGTATCTTCAGAAGATTGTAGGTGGCAGAGAATAGTTTGGCGAGAACAGGAGCATTTACCGATAAACCACTTTGAACTGATGACGGTGACGTATGGCACTGGATCGGCACCTTTCTTAGCAACGAGAACGATCATCCAGATTGCCATTGAGAACAAAAATCAATATCCAATCGCTGCACTAGAGATCGAAAACAACGTGTACGTCGATGATGTAATGACAGGAGCTGGTAACATCCGTGACCTCCTTCAGCTAAAGCAAGATATTGTGGCGATTTTCAAAAATTGTGGGATGACTTTGGGCAAATGGGCGTCGAATTGTTCAGAGATACTAAGTGGGCTAGAATCATCACAGGTTGTAACAAATAAGCGGTCAATTGCTGAAAAAGAAGATGTCATAAAAGTGCTTGGCTTGTTGTGGAGTCAACAACAAGATAACTTTATGTTTGAGGTACAAATGGCGCACGATATTCCATTCACGAAACGTCAGCTTTTAAGTGAAGCGAGTAGGATATTTGATCCTCTCGGTCTGGTTGCTCCGTGCATTGTTCCTATTAAAATTTTTTTCCAACAATTATGGAAAACAAAGTTGGATTGGGACGAAGAACTTCCTCAGGAATTTAAAGCTAACTGGATAAGGCAGAGACAAGAAATATCCCAGCTGAATAAGATCATCATCCCAAGATGGTTTTCAATTGCGACCAACAATGAAGTCGAGATACATGGATTTTGCGATGCGAGTTCTACAGCATATGGAGCGGTGGTATATATTCGATCCGTTAACGAAAATCAGAAGTGCAACGTTATTTTAGTAAGCAGCAAATCAAAGGTGGCGCCAGTAAAAACATTAACAATACCGAAGCTAGAGCTGTCCGCGGCAGTGTTGTTGACAAAGTTGTGGAAAATTGTCAAAGAAAGTCTGAAATTCATAAAAATAAGATCAGTAAGTGCATGGACAGACTCAAAAATCGTGTTGGACTGGTTGTCCGCAAATTCAAAAACGAAAGATGTTTTTGTAAGAAATCGTGTTGCTCTAATTCTGGAGGGCTTCAATAGGAATCAGTGGAACCATGTGGCGTCTGCTGAGAATCCGGCTGATCTAGTTTCAAGAGGGGTAAATGCCGATAATTTAATTAACTCTACACTATGGTGGAATGGATCCAGTTTTTTGAGAGATCCGAATAACGCTTGGAGCGTCATACAAGAAACAGATGAAGAACTATGCGTCACAACAGTTATACGGTTACGAAAATACGAATGTCTAGATGGTACGTGTGAACGAGTTTCTAGCTTCTTCAAACTAACGATGATTGTTGCTAGAATTCAGAACTGGTTTAAAAATGCAGCTAAACCGCGCGAATTGAGAAGTAAACACATAACAAGAGAGGATTTGCAGTTTGCAGAGTTACTTGTAATTCGGAAAATCCAGCACGAATACTTTGAAGAAGAACTGGCTGAACTTAAGAAAGGAAATTTAGTCAAAAGGAGTTCTCCACTACGTAGTTTAAACCCTTTTGTTGACAGCCACGAATTATTGAGAGTAGGAGGTCGAATCAAAAATGCAATGGTGAATTACAACACGAAACACCCAATATTATTACCACGAGAATCTACATTAGTCAAACGAATGGTGAGAGAATATCACGTGCTATATCATCATGCTGGCCCAACTTTGTTAGATAGCATACTGCGTCAACGATATTACCTGTTGGGTGGACGAAATATTGCTCGATACGTATATCAGCAGTGTGTGCAGTGCCGCAAGGCTACACCGACATTACAAGAACAAATTATGGCCGATCTACCAGCTTGTAGAGTGCGATTTGAGAGGCCATTTTTGCAAGTTGGGGTAGATTATGCTGGACCATTTCAAGTATACCACACCAGGCGTAGAGGAGAACGAACCGTTTATATGTGCATTTTTGTATGTCTTGCTACGAAAGCGGTGCACTTGGAACTAGCTAGCGATATGACTGCAGAGGCGTTTCTAGGGGCCTGGAAACGAATGACGGCCCGACGTGGATGTTGCACGGATATATACTCCGATTGCGGTTCTAACTTCATTGCTGCAAGCAGACAATTAAAAGATTGGTTCAAAATGTTAAAATTAAATTCTAATTTTATATCTCAGTCTCTTTTAAGGCAAAAGGTTTCATGGCATTTCAATCCGCCTAGCGCACCGCACTTTGGTGGTATCTGGGAAGCAGCGGTGAAGAGCGCTAAATCAAATTTAAAACGAGTAATTGGGCAGAATGTGCTAACTATTGAGGAATTCCACACTCTGGTAGTAGAAATCGAAGGGATTTTGAATTCTCGGCCACTATGTCGTGGTGAAAATGATTGCGAGGGAGTGAGCAGTCGAAGCTCAGCTATAAAGAACGATGGCGTATGGTGAAAGAGATGACACAACATTTCTGGTCTCGATGGCACCGGGAATATTTAGTAACTCTTCAACATAGATACAAGTGGCAGAAAAAGTCTCCAAATATCGAAATTGATGACATCGTAATTCTAAAACATGAGAATCTTGGTACAACGAGATGGCCAATGGGTAGAGTGATAGAAATTCATCCAGGTTCAGATGGTGCGGTTAGAACCGTAACAGTCAAAACTCAAGGAGGTAACGTGATAAGTTGTGTAAGTTACCAATGAGTGAATCAACCGTTTCACTGGTGGCAGGATGTTGAGGACACAGAGCGAACACTTACCAAGAAGTTGCGAGTTAATGCACTCAACTCACCAACGAACAAACAAATAAAACACTTACGAGTTATTTATGTAATTTTTATTATTAACAACACAATTCAATACATTATTGCCATTCATGTTGAATAATTTTGTTGTAATCAGCTGTTCAGTTTCTGTAATGATTGTGTTGGAATTTAACTCTATAAAATAAGAAAATATGTATTATTATTATTATTAATATTCTAAACAATATTGTACTTAACTTTATGATAACACACTGGTGCACCTGAAATGATAATTTATAATTAATTCGCGTATAAACTTATATTATAAAATATTATTACTTACAAAACGTAAACAAATGCCTCAGCTGATTGATATTTTGGCATTTGCTGATCACCGATTAACACTGCCTTCTCGCGTAATTCAGGTGAACTAGTTGTGTTATAAAAATTTGTAAAACTGTTATAATTTAGTCGAGACGAACTTACCTTAGAATTTATTTGTCAATAAAATTTTGTTGTGTTCTGAAAATTGCGAGAGACAGTCATACGTGTTTAGTCGTAAAATAACATGTTGTTTGTTAAATAAAATCTCAGTGAAAATTATAATTTATAGTTTGATGTTTTTTATTCGGAAAATTTGTGTAGCAAAAATCTAAAATATTTTTGTGTACATCCGTAATCCGAACAATTGTAATCTCAAAAAATTATAAGTTGAATTAAATAAAAGAAAAGAAAACAATCGTGTTATAGTATTTCATTAAATAAAAAGGAGAAAATAACAGTGAAAGAAGTTTTAGAAATTTTGAGCAACCATCAACAAAAACTACGAGACGAAAATCTCTGTGTTACAACTGGCGTCCCAACGTCTTGCGCGAAATATTAAAAACATTTTTTTTACGAAAGTATCTGTAATCATCGGCAATATTATAGAACATTTTCGATTGCTGTTCATCGAAATCAACTGTATGATCATTTTTGTTTCGGAAAACAGGAAAATTTGTGTTATCTTTCGGCTTATTTATCGAAAATTTTGCATTTTTGTCGCTGTGGATTACTTCTTCAAATTTTTTGTTTCCTTCATCGAAACGGGATCATCGTTAATGAACCAACAATAATCGTTCATATTCATCGATATATTTATCAACATCTTAGCAACTACATATATTGCGGATCATCGTTACTGAACCAATAACAATATCCTGCATTGATATTCAGCGATAATATTCGCGGTGCATGCCCGTAATTACACGAAAACAACACAAGATGGCGGTTACCATGTCAAAGGAACAATTTGAGAAACTATTGGCGAGTATAACTAATCGTACCACTCCAGCAAGGGTCGAATCAGGAAATTTTGTGAAGTGTTCTGCACGTTTTAATGGTCATGTAAGTAGCGATATTGATAGTTTTATGGATAGTGTGAACGTTTATAAAGAATCTGGTATCAGACGAGAATGCCTTTAAGGGCCTTCCTATGTTGTTAACCGATCATGCTGCTTCGTGGTGGACTGGTGTGAGGCATGCAGTGCGAACTTTTCCCGATGCTATAGAACTTTTGAAATCTACTTTTGGTAAAATTGAACCCCCACATCGTGTTTATCGAAATATCTTTGCCATGTGTCAAGGTGAGTCTCAAAGAACGGATTTAATTGTTTCGCAAGTTCGAAAATTATTCGCAGCATTGCCGAAAGGTGATCTGACCGAGAAGGTTCAGTTAGACATGTGCTACGGACTATTGTCTCCGAAAATTCGCGAAAAGGTGAAGCGAGCTGAATTCGATTCGTTTGAGGTATTACTTAAGAGGGCTCGCGAGGAGGAGGTTTTTCTGATCGAGGTCACAGGTCAGTCTTCATCGTCGTTCAAACCGTCCATTAATTTAATACAAGGTAGAAGTGAGGAGGTTAAAACTAGAAACCCCGTAGAGTTTAAAGCTCCTATTCAAAATAATCCTATTTATTGTTATTCGTGTGGAACAAAAGGGTTCATTAGAACAAATTATTGCCCAAATTGCACAAAAACAAGTGCAGCCATAAAACGGGAAGTTACAACAGTTTCGAATTCTTCAAATAATGCAAACAAAAATATAAACTTTGATTCTTTTTGTATTGAAAACATTTTTATGAGTGCTCTTGGAGCCGATGGCGAAAAGTTGCTCCCTCAAACAAGACCCATATTGAATATAGGAATTTTTGATGCTAATGGTATCGCAATAATTGACACGGCAACAAAACTGTCAATTGCTTCGCCGTCTTTGTATAACATTTTAAAACAAAATAGTTGCGTTTTTGAATCGCACAACATCAATGTAAAATTGGCGGATGGTTCGGAAAGTCCGTACGAGATTTTGCAAACAAATGTCAATATAGAACTAGAGGGAAGATCGATTTCTACGTCATTGGTTGTCTTTCCACAAAATACAAATCATAAAACGTTGCTGGGTATTGATTTCATAAAATATGCCAGCCTGATCCTAGACTTTGGAGAAAATAGTTGGAAATTTCAAGACGACAATAAAACGTATCCCCTGATATACGAAGATAGTGTATTGCCATTGGTCAAGCCATACGGCAAGGAAAATACGGAAATTGAAAATGTTAATCAGGCTTGTTTTGAAGTCGTGGAGGAAGATGATTTGGTTGACGAATATGTGCCAAACCAGATTCTGGAGGCTGAAGGTCCTATTTCTACAATAGATTCAAATATGCTCCGACAGGACGAAGCAGCAAGTTTTTCGAAAAATGACCGACAGATATTTAATCAGGTTTTGCATTGCAATGAAGATATCTTTAGAATAGGGGGAGAACCTACCCCATATATCGAACACAGAATTAATACTGGTGACCATTTACCTGTTGCAGTTCCACCGTATCCTTTGAATAAAGCTAAGAGGGAAGTTCTTTTCGCTGAAATCAATAAATTATTAGAGTCGGATACAATCGAGGAATGTGAAAGTCCATGGGCGGGCCCGGTGGTTATGGTTTCTAAACCGGATGGTTCAGTTCGTGTCTGCGTTGATTATGGGAAATTAAATGCGATTACGGTGGCGGATAAGTATCCGATGCCGAGAATCGATAATTTGATTCACATGTCAAAAAAATCTCTTTATATGTCGACAATCGATTTGAGGTCCAGATATTATCAGATTGCGGTACACGTGGACGATCGAGACAAAACGGCGTTTGCTTCTCTATTGGGTCTGTATAGATTCAAGCGAATGCCGTTTGGTCTGCGAAATGCCCCTGCGACGTTCCAGCGCCTGATCGATCGCTTACAAGCTACGTTACCAAACATAATTTTCCGTGCTTACCTGGATGATCTAATCATTATATCTGAATCTTTCAACGATCATATTCATGATTTAAAACAAGTTTTTTCGAAACTTCGTCAATTTAATTTAAAAGCAAATCGAAACAAATGTTCCTTCCTACGATCTGAAATTAAATTTCTAGGCCGTTTGCTGACAAAAGACGGTATTCTACCCAACCTGGAAAAGACTGACGCAATTACAAAAATGGCTGAGCCAAAGAATTTGCGTCATTTGAAGACGTTTATTCAAACTTGTTCCTGGTATAGGAAATTTATACCAAACTTTGCTGATATTGCTCGTCCTTTAATGGACCTTACCAAAAAGAAATCTACCTGGAAGAGGGATACTAGTCAGCGAGAATCTTTTGGAAAATTAAAACAGCTCTTTAGTTCAGCACCAATTTTGAATCAAGCAGACGAAAGTAAACCATATATTGTACGGACCGATGCAAGTAACTACGCTCTGGGTAGCGTGTTGCTACAATCATTTGATGGCGACGAAAAGCCAATCGAATACGCAAGTCGGCTTTTAACACCGGCGGAACGGAATTACAGCACAACAGAGCGTGAGGCGTTGGCTGTCGTTTGGGCTTTCAAAAAGTTTCAAGGGTATTTGGATGGCTCGGAGGTAACCGTGGGTACCGATTACCAGGCACTTAAGTGGCTAATGACTATTCCATGTCCTACTGGTCGACTGGCGCGTTGGGCTTTATCAATACAATCGTTTAACCCCCAAATCATTTACACTCCGGGAAAATCTAATGTCATTGATATGATTGACATGATTGATAGTTGTGGTATATGTTCCATCCAATTGGATCTTCCAACAAATAGTATTTCAGCCACGCGGGAGGCTCAAATGGACGATGAACACATTTCCAAGATAATAGATGCTTTCGAAAAAGACTTACCGAATGTTAATACATATATTGCAAGGGGGTATATCATGGAGAAAGGTATACTGTATCGCTTTCATCCAGATCATGAATCTGATGAGCCCCAACTGGTGGTGCCTCAGAACAACACCTTATCCATAATCAGGGAATATCACTATGCTCCCACCGCCGGACATTATGGCGTGGAAAGAACTCTTTCGAAGGTCTGTCACTAATTCTATTGGATAGGTATGTGTAGGCAGATCACCGATTATGTTAAGGCGTGTCAAGAATGTCAAAAATATAAGGTATCTAACCTTAAACCTTCCGGCTTATTGCAAACGCCAGGATTGGCTCAAAGATTTGAAATATTGTCACTGGATTTGTTTGGTCCATTAGTGGAGTCCCACTGCAATTATAGATGGGTATTGATAATCGAAGATACCGCTACCAAATGGGTGGAATTGTTTCCTCTTATTACTACAACCGCCGAGAACTGTGCAAAGATTCTTATTGACGAATTTTTCTGTAGGTATGGTTTGCCAAGACGGATAATAAGCGATAATGGTAGTCAGTTTGTGTCTACAATTATGCAGCAAGTTATGTATTGCCTGGGTATAGATCAAAAGCTTACTCCAGTTTATCATCCCGAAGCAAACGCAGTAAAAAGGAAAAATCGAGACTTAAAAACGCAATTGTCTATTCTCGTGCAAACAAATCACTATAGATGGCCTGAGTTTTTGCCTGCAATTCGTTTTGCTATGAATTCCAGTAAATGCTCATCAAAAGGGCACACGTCGGCCTATTTAACCTTTGGTAGAGAACTCCGTACGCTAACAGATCTTCAACACGATTTCCGTGCTATACTTCGAAATGAAAATTTAATTCCCCAGATCACTCCGCATTTGTCGAAACTTCATGATATTATGAAGACCGTTAGAGACACTTTCGAACACCAACAGGACATCCGAAATTCCATGGTGACAACAAACGCATTGATGTGACATACGACAGTGGTGATTTAGTACTTGTGAAGAACAATTTTCAAAGTAAGTCTAAATTTATGCCTCGTAGAGACGGTCCTTATCGAGTCCGTTGTAGAAAGTCTGCTACTTCTTATGTTATCGAAAATATTGAAGGAACTAAAATAGGTGTATTTCATACTTCTCATTTGACTCCGTTCCATGGTGATCAAACCACAGCTCCCATTAAGCCACGAAGACCATTTCGAGTTAAAGATAAATTGTCTAAAACAAACCTCTCGAGTACACAGGAAACGACTTCGGACGAGCATCTGGTACAATCTACCTCGAACGAATTAGGAAGGGTGCATACTTGGTCGGGTCGCGAGGTTCGTAAACCATCGCGTTTTGTCCAATAAATTTTAGTGTTCTACCACTTACCGTTTTAATATTAGTAATAAGTTTAATTTTGTTCCTGTCGCATCTCTTCACGGAAGTTCGCTCCAGAGGGGGAGGATGTAACACTATGGTTCTCACCTCTGCATTTGGATATGTGAGTTGCCCTAACGAAGAGAAGAATTATATGTTCCCTGGGTTGGTATAAAAGAAAACAAAAAATGAAACTATCAGTATCGCTACGGATTACACTCTCGAATGACGTATATGTCATTAAACTCTAGTATATTGTATCATATTATAAGTTTTAGAAATTTTGCGCAACCATAGAAATAATAAAATAATAGAAATTATATAATACAATCAATCAAATATAATATTTACAGTCGTCAATCTCCTGGGATTTTCTCCGGAACACCAGTGACTCACACGCTCCACCAGTCGTCCAAAATTTGTGTGTATGTCCCTCGCCAGGAATGAACCGCTACACACCCGAAATACCACCTTCCTTTCACTGTTGATGCGCTGTCACCACACGTCCACTCCGGCCTCCGAATTACAAAACAATGGGCCTCGTTTTATTTTGGTTAACAGTTTTATTTACAATTTATATAAAGGTTTAGTTTTGTTTCCAATATTTACAGATGCTGTGATTTTTATTTACTTTTTTTTTATGGTGGTTTTGGATACCCCCTTTTTTTGTTGGATAGTTGGTTTATTTTATATACAACCTATATACACTATTCACATTCGCAATCTTCTAAATTGCTTTCATGCTTTAATATAATGTATCTATTATATATGGATATATACTGGGGCACAAACGAATATTATTTTATTTTCTCGTTATATTTTTATTCCTTCTACACTTCACAAATTTTTTCCCCAATCTTTTCCTTTTTTTCCAAACAATCATTTTTTCCAAAAGTGCAACCTTACTCCGATTTAAAATTTTCCAACCCGAACTACTTAATTTTGCATCATAATTTTTCCCTTTGAACCGTTCCAGTGAATTAGCTACTATCGATTTGTTTTGCGGTCCATACATATTATAATAATGAAGGTAGCGGCTTACTTTCGGGGTTTAATACATTCTTTGAGCAACAATAAATTTTGAAGATATGGCCACTCATCACACACTGGCGCCTGGCTTCCAGATGATATATCCAGTTTTTTCAACTCTTTACTAAACCTTTCCCGTAGTAGGTTCCACCTTCTTTTACATTCGTCTTCTATAACAAAAATATAAATTTAAAACAAATGTGAATGTATTAAGGGATACTATTTCAACTTACTCTCGATTCCTATAACATCGGATACCACGTCCCATTCGCTTTCTTTTACTAATATATTTTTGTAATGCTTGTCCCTTTTGTCATATAGGCATCTGTGATTCTCTACGGCACATATTAAATTGCACAAATCCATTTCGGGTTTTTCTAAAATAAAATAAAAATTAATTATAACATGTGCAAAACATTTTTTTTTAAGGTTAATGCAATGAAAACTAATTTGCGCTTTACGAATTTTTAAACTTATTTTTATCACAGTTACACAAATAATTTACGTTAATGTATTAATTGTTTTAAATTAAATTAATAATAAAAAATAAAATCAATGCAAAAGCTTCTACTCGTATACATATATAAATGTACTTACTTATTTGAAGGGCGACCGGTCGACGGACGATGAGGTGAAATAAAATATTAATTGTTGACGTTTCCTTCAGTTTGTACGAGAATTTTCGGTCTGTTAGGTGACACATAATTTTAACGAAAACTGAACGAAATTTCTTACATTTTCGCTGCCCAGTAACATTCAAAACCTATATATCGTGTTGTTACTTAAATTTGTTATGGTATCACTGGTTGGCTCTTAACTTTCCGTGTAGCATTTTGTAATTGTTTGCCAAACTTTGTCACATCAGGCCGTTTATTTTTTGATTTATTATTTTTCAATTTACAAAGTTTAATGTTTGTGCCCCTATTATTACTTTTTGTTTTCGCCATTTAAAGGATAAAAATTTAGGTGTAACGAAAAAAAAAAATTAAAATAGTTTTTGATTTCTCAAAGATTGCTTTGATTTTATATTTTCTCTAAACATACCTAATGCCGCATACGCCAAAATTAGTTTCAGTAACTTTTATGGTAATTTTGCAACAGAAGAACTTGACGGACATACAATTTTCTCATATTTCCAACGTACATTGGCCCAGTTTCGGCTCAATTCTAGTACAACATTTAATGACGACTCTATTCGCCAGCTATGGATGAAACGAACTATTTAAAGGGGAAGAAGTAGATCACTTTGGCCCTGCTTTAGTGAACATAATCATGCTGCGGATAACCCTGACCAGATGCACTAGTGGGCATGATTGTGAGTGTAAGAAAAGAACAGAGCCGAGTGACGGGCTGTTATGGATTATGAATGCTACACTGTAGCCAATATTGAATTTCATGTTTAAATACATATTATATACTACTTATTATATTATACTAAATTTGTATTCGAAAAACAATTAAATGATATTATGTTATATTTACTTTTCTATGTGTAATGTACAAATCACAAAACAATTATATACTAAAAATTATATACTAAGGATTGTAATGGTATTAATTGAGATTGTCTATAAATACGGATGATCAGTTGACGAGAGGCAGTTAGTCTTGAAGTCATGTTTATAAAACAATAAATAAATGTATTTACAAAGATTAGTGAAATAATAAAATAATAAAAATTAATATTTTAAAATAAAACGTTAAAACACCAAAAGATATATTTTATTTAAAAATTTGCCCATGAATTTCTACACCGTACAACAAAAATTGGTGACAGCGGTGGGATTGCTCTAAGCAGCAATTCATTTGGTGTAGAAATTCCGTTTATCGCTATTTTAAAAACATAAAACTGTAAAGTGTAGTGGTATCTAAAAAGTATATATGTACATACGTTGAACAATGAATTTTGTGCTGAAATAAAGTTAACATTTAACATAATAACCATTTGTAGATATACAAGTGTAATCAAATAAATCTAAACTACAATCTGTGTAATTGGTTAAAAGAAAAATGTACATGTGAAAACCGGGTGTGTCGTTTAATAAAGAAACGTTAATTAGTTACGTAAAATACATAGTGTTTAAATACCGTAAAGTACCACGAAATTAATGCTCATGCAAATTATATCTATCATCCAGCAAAAGTGTTATTGAATAGTGATTTATCAACCCAAACCAAACAAATAATATGCAGCATATTTGTATTGGGTAAATCACGTATTGCTTAGAAAATTGCTACTCAAAAGGTGCATCGATTATCACAACAATCTCGTGATATACAAGATAACCAGCTCTAAAATAATAATTACACAAAGCCAGAGGCCATAAAAATCGTACGAGAGTAATGTCGCATAGCAGATTCCAGAAAATTCATTCAAACGGGGATTATCAATCAACAAGAATCTATACAAATAGTCATCAATCATCATTCATCATAAACCTCAATCCGGAACACAGTCAAGTGTTTATTAACAAACCGAACATCATCAAAATTATCAAGATAATTTTCAAGGTTAGTTCAAGTTTTTTATATATCTCAACTTAATTTATAAAATTTTACCGATGTTTGGCCTATTGATGAATAATAATTTACGGAAATAATTTTTGTAAATGTTGTGAACGGTTTTGAGGCAATTTTTTTTCTTCGCGAATGATTTTGAATTTCGATTTTCATTGTTTTCCCTAATTCTTATTCAAATGAGTTATTGTTTTCTATTGTTCTTTCAAATGGTTGCAATTTTTTCTTCTTTTCCTAATTCTGGTATTCATGTCAACTGAGAAACTGGACGATCAATCGGATTTTTCATTTCTACGAAAGGAAACTAAAAAAAAAAATTAAAAGGCGGTCAAGGTCTCTAGTTTCAGTTAAACCCACAAGTGTAGCAGACGACATAAAATCTGTTAATTTATCCAAAGTAGACCAATATTTAAAACGTACTTTGGCTACAACAATGTCTATTTTAAATATGGATACTGCCCTCAAAATCATCCCAGATTTCGATGGTAGTTCCGATCGTCTCCATAAAATATAAAGGGCTGAAACCTCACGAGGTGATCAGAACTTCGGTCTTTGGTATCTTCAATAAAGTTGGTGTGACAGTTTTGACATTATTGATTTCTATTTTAACCAAATTATATTTACTTATACAACAACAGCCAAACAGGTCAAAAGCTTTAATATCATGGGTACAAGCATCCAATTTAAAACGAAAAATCGTATGCTAGAACTATATACCGAAAATAGTATAACAAATTATACTGATACTTCTAACCGTTTAACTGACCATATTCCAGAAACTTATCCAAAAACTCATTTTAGAATCCCATTTACAACTCGCATGTCAAATTTCATAACAAACGGGTAAGGAATAACTAAGTTCCATCCTACAAAGCCATATTCCAAAGCTTTATCCAAAAATCATTTTATAATCCAACACACATATCAAATTTCATCATAATCGGTTAAGAAATAGCAAAGTTCCATCATACTTGGCCATATTCCTGAACTTCGTCCAAACCTCATTTCAGATTCCCAATTTGAATACACATGTCGAATTTTATCATAATCGGTTGAGAAATGGGCAAGTTCCATCATATTTAGCCATATTCCAGAACCTGATACAAAACTAATTTTAGAATCCCATTTCCATTACACATGTCGAATTTCATCATAATCGGTTGAGAAATAGCCAAGTTCCAACATACTTGGCCATATTCCAGAACTTCATCCAAAACTCATTTTAGAATCCCATTTCTAACATACAAATTAAATTTCATAATAATCGGTTGAGAAATAGACAAGTTCCATCATACTTGGCCATATTCCAGAACTTCATCCAGAAATCATTTTAAAATTCCAGAACTTCATCCAAAAAACATTTTAGAATCCCATTTCAAATACAAATGTCGAATTTCATCGTAATCGGTTGAGAAATGGGCAAGTTCCATCCTACTTGGCCATATTCCAGAACTTCATCCAAAACTCATTTTGGAATCCCATTTGTAACATACACATTGAATTTCATAATAATCGGTTGATAAATAGGCAAGTTCCATCATATAAATAGTTTGTTAACTATTCACTACATCCAAATCCAACCCCAACTCAACCCCAACTCAACTCCAACTCAACGCGCAAATTGACCCCTAATTTAACCTTCAAATCAATTCCCAATTCAATGCCCAATTCAATAATCAAATAAGCATGTATAAAAAAATCGTAAATATTTATAAAAGCAGGTATTTTGGGTCAATTCGTATGGCAGGTACCCCACCCCTTTGACGTACAGTCTCCAAAACTTTTCAAATCTCCGCCTTGACCATAGAAACAGATTGGCGTAAAAAAAATCCAAATCGGACAAGCCGTTCTCGAGATACCATGGGTCCAGACACACAGACACACAGACACACAGACAGACGGACGGACATTTTTTTTTTTTTTGCATTTTCAGACTCAGGGACTTTCAAAACGTCGAGAAAAGTGGTTTTGGACCAACCAAATTTTTCGTCATTTTTGACAGGATTTCAATACTTTGGTCTTTGTAGACCGAAGTAATTCCTGTTATGTTGTGATATGATATATGACGAATTATTACATACCGAACATGAAAAATTCCTTAAACTAGTTAAAACAAAATTGTCAAATAAAGCTTACGATATTGTGAAATATACAGATCATAAGTCATGGAAAGATTTAAAATTAGAACTCAAAAATAAATTTCAATATTCTAAATCTATAGAACAACTTCAAATTGAATTGATTAACGTGAGACAACTAAGAAACGAGGGTGTAACATCGTACGCTAGTAGAGTTGAGAAATTACTATCGGAATTAAACGAAGTTTGCATAGAGAGTGAAGGAACAAATGCATCACAAACAATTATACATTTAAATTCAAAAACTGCTTTGAAAGCATTCCAGGAAGGTCTCATTGACTCTATTAAATTAATAATAAAAGCTTGCCGATTTTTAACACTTCAGGATGATATAAACAAGGCTTGCGAGGAGGAACTCATTATAAACACTAGTCGTATATTAACAATTGATTCTAATACAAAACCAAAGTGCCAAATTTGTAAACGAATTGGACATTCAGCTGAAAAGTGTTATAGCCGACATTCGAGCCAATCAAATCCAAGTTATTTTAGACGAACAACACCAAATCAGCTTACATTTAATAATTTTAGTGACACAAGATGCGCGAATCCTGAAATCAAAGCAGCTCAAAACACAATAGTGTGTGCTTATTGTAAAGTACCTGGTCATCATATAAGCGTCTGCCGAAAGCGCCAATATGCGAATTCTTATAAAAATACGCAAATTATGGAAGTATCCAATAAAGATCAGCCATCCACGTCGGGAAATGGATTGGGATCCGTTCCAGAACATCCATCAAACACTCCAGTTCGGATCCAGGAAATAAAAGAGAGTGTTCAACAGAAAAAAAAATAAATTTAGACTATCACGGAAATAAAAATATGAGTTCAAGTGTTCCATTTGATTCTAATTTGGATCGTTTTACTAATTCTTATTCCAAATCTTTAAATCATTATTCCTCTTTAGAATCAATCCACAACTCATATCATGTTAATAATTTAAAACATCACTCAATTTATCTTTCAAGTCATAATCATAATAGAAAATATATTCAATTACAACTAGATATCCTAAAGCCTAAATCCTTTTTCTTTTTGGTCGATACCGGAGCCGATATAAGCATAATTAAGCGAAACTTCTTAAGTAACGATACACTTTGTTATCCGGAAGAAAAATGTAGGATAAAAGGGATAACTTCCGAATTAATCGAAACAATCGCAAGTTGTGAAGCTCACATTAGTTTGACGGATTCATTGACAGTAAAGCACTCATTTCAGATAGTTCCCGCTTCGTTTCTTATCTCATGTGCAGGTATTATAGGTAAAGATTTTTTATCTAAATATAAATGTAAAATTGATTTCTCTAAATATAATTTTGAAATTTTACTAAACAATTCCCCAATTCAACTTAAACTAACATCCAATTCGTATGTGTTAATTCCACCACGTTCGGAAAAGACTTTCACTATTTATTTAGACATTCCAAACGATATCGATTATTTATGTCAATCTTTTGAAATCGTACCTGGTGTATATACCGCAAATTCTATTATAAAATCACAAAATAATTTGGTCACAATAAGTCTGGTGAATACTAATAATTTCGAGGTAGAAATTGAAAATTTAGAATTGCCTTTAGATAAGTTGGACGAATATGAAGTGATTTATCTTAAGTCATGGTCAAATAAAATTGCAAACCGGTTAGAAACTATCGAATCATCATTGCGAATTGATCATCTTAATCAGGAAGAGAGAAATTCTATCTTAAATTTATGTAGAAAATTTAATGAAATTTTTTATCTCCCTGGTGATCAACTTACCGCAACGAATATAACTTACCATAAAATCAGAACCGATAGTGATTTAGAATCAATGTACATCAAACAATATAGATTGCCTGAATGCAAGAGTCCTTGGAATTTTCCGTTAATAGTAGTCCCTAAAAAATCGAATACCGAACAGAAAAAGTGGAGAATCGTGGTCGATTTCCGCAAATTGAATGATGCCACAATCAATGATGTCTTTCCACTTCCTAATATTTCGGAGATTCTAGATCATCTTGGCAAATCAAAATATTTTACCACAATTGATCTTGCTAATGGTTATCATCAAATACTTTTAGATCCAAAAGATAAAGAAAAGACAGCATTTAGCACGCATTTAGGACATTTCCAATTTAAACGAATGCCTTTTGGATTAAAAAGCGCACCATCAACTTTCCAAAGATTGATGAATAATGTCCTAAGTGGATTAAATGGAATAAAGTGTCTAGTCTATCTCGATGATGTAATAGTCACGGGCTACAACCTTAAGGACCACGAAAGTAAATTAGAGTCAGTTTTTAATTGTTTCAAAAACAATAATCTAAAAGTCAATTTGGAAAAGTGCCAGTTTTTATCAAAAGAGATCATATATTTGGGGCATACGGTAACCGAAGAAGGAATCAAACCAGATTTGAACAAAGTTACAGCTGTCAGAGATTATCCTCAACCAACTAACCAAAAGGAGGTAAAATCTTTTTTAGGTCTCGCAGGATACTATCGTCGCTTTATAAATAGATTTTCCGAAATTACCAAATCCCTAACAGGTCTATTAAAAAAGGGACAACCGTTCATTTGGAATGCATTCTGCGATGAATCATTTAGAAAACTAAAAAATTGTTTAATAAATCCTCCAGTCTTGCAGCACCCTGATTTTGCGTTAACTTTTGCAATAACAACCGATGCGAGTGATTTAGCGATAGGTGCCATCCTCTCCCAAAAGAAAAATGAGGCTGATTTACCAATAGCGTATGCCAGTCGAGTCCTCAACAAGGCAGAATTGAATTATCCAACAGTAGAAAAGGAGTTGTTGGCGATGGTATGGGCATGTGAACACTTTCGCCCATATGTTTATGGTCGTCATTTCAAGATAATTACAGATCATAAGCCATTAATATGGCTAAGTAATTTGAAAAACCCCTCGTCTAGATTAATGAGATGGCGAATACGGTTAGAAGACTTCGATTATCAGGTTCTTCATAAGCCTGGAATTCTCAACCAAAACGCCGATGCTTTGAGCAGGGCACCGATCAAATCAAACCAATCTTCTCAAATTTTATCAGAAACACCCGAACAAATTGCAGAAATAAATGTTGTAACTAGATCGCAGAGTAAACAAAAACCTGAAACCGATATTCCAGATTCTGATACGATTCCCAATTCATCAACATCCAAAGTTGTTCAACTCACTGATGATTCCGAAATCGACAAAGCATAAGAATTTCATTCAAAACCTTTAGGCGGTCATCAAGGAGTATTTCGGACAGCCCAACGCATGAAAAACTACTACTTTTTCAAAAATTTCTATTCACGTATAAGAAAAGTTATTACATCGTGTGATCTATGCCAAAAGAATAAATGCAGTAAACTTAATAAAATGCCAATGCAAATTACTTCTACTTCGTCTCAAGGTTTCGAAAAACTTTTCTTGGATATAGTTGGTCCTCTGCCAATGTCATACCGTGAAAACAAATATATCCTTACGATACAAGACGATTTGACAAAATTTTCTCTGGTATTTCCATTAGAAAATCAAGAGGCCGAAACAGTAGCTAGGGTATTCATTGAACGAGTAATTTGTGTGTTCGGAACCCCTCAACAAATACTTTCCGATCAAGGAGCCAATTTTATGAGCGAGCTGTTTACGAACGTATGCAAAATTTTAAAGATTAAGAAATTAAACACTACCGCGTATCATCCACAAACTAACGGGGCTTTGGAGCGGTCGCATAGAACGTGGACCGAATATTTAAGAAACTACACACAGTCCGATGAACTCAATTGGGATACTTGGCTTCTTTTTGCAATATTCACTTTCAATTCTACTCCGCATAGCGCAACAAAATTCATGCCATTTGAATTATTATTCGGTTATAAACCTTTGATACCCAGTTTATTTAGCGTGAACCAGAAGTGGTATATAGTTACGATGACTATATGCTGGAATTGAAGAGTAGAATGCAATCATCTTTTGATATAGCGAGAAAAAACCTTATTAACAAAAAACTTAAGTCAAAAGAGTACTATGATAACAATACACGAATTCCAAATTTCCAAATTGGTGATCTTGTTCTATTAAAAAATGAGAATAGAAATACGAAATTTTCACCTCTTTGGCTCGGACCATTTGAAATTAAAGAAATTAAGTCGCCTACAAATACAACATTATTAATAAAAAATAAATTAAAAACTGTGCACAACAATAGAATAAAATTATTTCAGAATTAGGTAGACAAAACGTTAAAAGTTGAGATTAATTAAGAAATTTGAATTAATCAAAGTTTATTATATTTTTATTTTATTACATATATTTTTAAACATTATATTAATACTAACATTTAAAACTGTATATGTATATATATAATCATTTGAATTCTAAAAAAAAAAAATAAATTAATTTGTAAAATTAACTAAAAAAAAAAAAAATTTAATTATATATAAAATAATCTTTAATATTATTTTAAACTTAGGGGGATGGTGTTATGGATTATGAATGCTACACTGTAGCCAATATTGAATTTCATGTTTAAATACATATTATATACTACTTATTATATTATACTAAATTTGTATTCGAAAAACAATTAAATGATATTATGTTATATTTACTTTTCTATGTGTAATGTACAAATCACAAAACAATTATATACTAAAAATTATATACTAAGGATTGTAATGGTATTAATTGAGATTGTCTATAAATACGGATGATCAGTTGACGAGAGGCAGTTAGTCTTGAAGTCATGTTTATAAAACAATAAATAAATGTATTTACAAAGATTAGTGAAATAATAAAATAATAAAAATTAATATTTTAAAATAAAACGTTAAAACACCAAAAGATATATTTTATTTAAAAATTTGCCCATGAATTTCTACACCGTACAACAGGGCTATAGCAATGCTTCGTTATACTATCTATCTGGATCCCAGTTTTGGGATAATCATGAGGGTGTAGCGATGGCGATAGAACGAAGTCGGCAGTCGAGGCACATTTACCTCTTTCCTCTATTCCCATATTCCTTTTAATATCAATATTAGCTACAGGTGAATACCGCGATGGGAAATGCTTATGGACAATTTCTTCGATGAAATGAGCTAACACTCATTGCATTACAAGACGCGAATCATGTTACAAATATCTGCATTGTTCATTAGCAACCACAGAAGTTGGAATGCATCCAGATCCTCATATAATAACAGTCGCCGGGGATCTAAATCTCATCAATCTTTTTCAGAGCACCAAGAATATTACTATCATAGACGATATGAGGAGAAAGCATTAAAATGTGTCTCAGAAAGGCATTGTTTTCCAGTCAAAAAATTATTTCCCCTCTCCGTAAACGGAACGCGCGTCAAACATCTCTATGCCGATTATTGGCGCGGATATTTTAAAAAGCACGAATATAGTGGTCGACATACAAAAACAGCGCATAATCGACCCTTTAACTACCTTGTGTACCGTCGGATCGTTATCAGTAAACCGAGACCCTCTGTCCCACATAAATACATAGGTCACTTCTACACCCGAGTGTAATCTAATTAATTGCCAGTTTTGATGAAATTACCAGGGAAGATTTGGGTTTACCGTTCATCAGGCACAACGTAACTCATTGTTTGGAGATACACGGACTTGCAAAACTCGCAGATTGGCACCAGACAACTTACTTATGATGAGAAATGCTGTCCCCTGGTATACTATGTCAACCGACCAAAAGTATCTAGTTAAGTCAGCTATATTTGGTCTCAAAGAAGAATGGAGGGTGGAGGCCGTGTGGGATACTATCGAGTTCAGAATAATGTCTCAGTTCCAGACCGAAAAGCTACACCCCGTCTTCAAGATTTTTCTTTTCAGATGGAGGGATGGAATTTTTTTTTCTACTGATGATCTGGTGTGCGCATACCTTCAAGTTGCTATTAAACTTTGGGATGTTCCAAAGACTGCAATCTCTACATTTTTCGGGTTGTTTGAGATAACGCGGATAACTTTCGGCCTCAGGAATGCCGCATGGTCGTTATCTTGATAGCCTTCAAAACATTTGAAGAACATTTGAGCCATTTAAAAGCAGTGTTTCAAAGGTTGTCAGATCAGGGACTTATAACTAATCTCAGCAAATGTGTGTTTGCAAAAACCAAAATAAATTTCTTGAGTCATGCCGTTAATTCTAAAGGAATTCTACCTTCTTCTAAACGAGTGCAAGTCATTGAGCAGATGGAGAGGTCTAAAAACGTTCAACAATTGAAGAGTTTTCTCGGAATGATAAATTTCTACAGGCGATTTATACCAAGGCCTGCTCCAATACCAAATACTATTAATCGAATTCCTGAAGGGATATAAGAAGAATAGCAAAGTCCTTAATAGGTCGTTTTTGCAAAACTTTGAAATGATTTGAAATTTCCTTCTAAGTCTCATAAAATACTATCGCATGGTTGAACTGAATGGCGCATTGGGTGGGGGGGAGGGGGACAATCCCAGCAAGAAATTGCCCACAAGTCAACTTCCATCTTTGGTTTTGGAATCTATACGGCAAAATGGGTTCTAGAAGTATTTTGTATTATAGAGGTTACGTTTCAAACAAAAATGAAAAATACTAATTATATTTCACATTCCTTTAATAGAGACCACACAATTGTGTCATTTCTTAGCGGTAGTTGGCCATCTACGTTGAAAGAGATGTTAATGTTGTGGCCCAAAATCTATAGGAAATTTTAAATTCATAGCCAGTTTGAATTTTATAGTGAATATTTAGATGCAACAACCTAACAACCACTTCCTTACTGGCGGCCTCGAACCAATAGAGAATTCTTAATTACCTTAACTGTTGTAAAGAACTAACCCCAATTAGGATATAACTTAACCCCATCAAAATTACTCTTGGAGAGAGTCGTACAATTGTATACAAAATTAGACAGAAAACTTAGAGTGGTTACCTTAAAACCAGTTATGGGATTGTGATCAATCATTCGAACCGGATCAAGGTGGTATCCCGGGTTAAGGAGGAAATCATTTAAAATTAAAAAGTACAAATCTGATTGTCCAAGAAAAATTTAAAATCTCATATTAATATAACAATTTTCCATTATTTTAAATTATAGACACAAACCAACGATACGGGTAATTGATTCACAAACACGCGGTTCTAAACTCTAGCTACAATGATAATTATTTAACAACCCTTTTGCGCCGAGTTCACTCAAAAACACATACCTAGTGTACGTTTCACAACCAATTAAAAAAATATAATAATAATTGACTCATAAAATCATAATTATTTAATTTTAGTAAAAAAAAAAAAAAAAAATTAGCAAAAATATTTATGTTATAGGTACGCGATTTTTACGAGTGTGTACACAACATACATCACATATAAATCGCTGTTCTGTGCATGTATAAAATTTTGTGTTAACTTAATGTGAATAAAAATTAATAAATATATAATTAAATATGAAAAATATTTACAAATTAACTGTCATAAAATATTAAGTGGGAAATTTTTTTTTATGTTACAAACGCGCGGTTTTTGTTGTAGTTGTCGTCATGCTCAGTGTGGTTGTTATTATTATGATTATTACTTGTTACAACTTATATTTAAGAAAATTATTGTTTGTTTTGCTTGTAACTTTAATTATACAATAATTATTGCGTCAATTAATTTTGTTAATTTAGATTGTTTATATGCGTTTCTCTTGTTAATACGTTAGTACGTCGATAGGTACAACCATATCATTTGCTTTATGTATACTAAAGGGAAAAAAACTTCTGATATTTCCAATGTTATCGTTGTATTAGTGTATTTTACAAGGCAATGATTTTAAAATGCGTTGCGAATATAATACGGATAGGATAGGCAATACACCGATGGAAAATTGCTGGATGGACTAGGGGCGTGGAAGTAGTTACAACTGGAGCTCGGGAAACTGATTAGCTACAGTTAGAAGAATTTCATTCAGTATAAAGTTAAATAGTCGAGAAGAAAGCGGACACCCTTGCTTAACTCCCTTATTTTTTTTACTATTTCGGTGGTTAGCTGATACCATTTAAGACAAGTTCGTTCCCATAAACAAGTACGAATAATTCGATTACCCAAATAGGTAGGCACTTGTTGCTGCAAACACTCGGTCATTACATCTAAACGCACGGAGTCAAACGCTTTGGCTAAATCAAGTGAGATAATACTTAAGTGATGTCCTGCACGCCATTCTTCATCAAGAACTCGTCGTATAGTATACAGATGATCATCGGTAGATCGATTTGCCAAAAAAGCAGCTTGATAGGTGGCTAGTAATCCGAAATGATCATCAACCTTATCCAAAAGAAGCTTAGCATACATTTTATATCTTTGCTTTTATATTTTATTTTTTTCTCATTTATATTTTTTGGGTTCCTTGTTTTCGGAATTGGAACTTGAACAGTCTCAAGCCATTCCATGGGGGGCTCATTCCTTGTCCAGGAATTCGTAATTATCTCATGGAATGCTTTGATAAGGCCATCTGGTAGATGTTTAAGCAATTCAATGGAAATACCATCGGTACAGGGAGCAGTTCCAGAACGAATTTGCTGAATGGTGGCTCGAACATCAGCTTCGATTGGTGGTAATCCTATATGACAAACGTCATCTTCTTCTATCAAAGTGAGCCACACTCCTTCGGTCCTTCGTAATTCCTGAGCCCACGCTGATAGTGGAATATACTGTCCACTAGTAGTTTGGTTAGCCTTTTGATACTGCTTTAAAAAGGTGTAAGTGTTGCGTAGTCTTTCTGAGGGTTTAAAGCTTGACAATCCCCGGAAAAATTGTTGACATTCTTGCTCTCTATCTGCAGCAATTGCTTGATTATATTGAGCGCGAGCGTTTCTAAGTTGAACTTGGGCAACAGCATCCTGAGGATGTAGATTTTTCTGATATAGCGCGCTTTTAAAACGAGCTAAAGCACGCCTTGTGGGTGGTGTTAAGCTAGTTCGGCTGAACAGCAATTTTGATGCTCGTTACAAATTTTTCCCATAGAGTACCAGTGTCTACGTGAGAATTGAAGTCACCGAGTAGGATTAGGTCACGTTTTTTAGGACATCGATCCACAATTGACTGCAATTTGGTGACAATTTGAGAAGAAAGTATCCGATTGCGGGTAGAATTTTGTGAGGGCACATACACGGAAACAAAAAGGGCGCTTCCATGAAATGGTATATTGGCTATCAAAGTGATGATATCTCCAAAATAACTCCGAATATGTATCACTTGGAAAAATGAATTCCTTCTAATTAATATGGCCACACCTGTTCTCTTGGTTTTCGGATCATTAGCAAAATACCAAGAATAGTGACTTGTAACACAGAAACTGGTTCTTATGTTAGTCTCCTGAATACTACACACTACAATGGAACTCTGGTTCAAAATTCCGTCTATGATATTGCGTTTCTGTAGATCATTGACGCCTCGAGTATTCCAAGTCCCAATATAAATTGCAGTTGGATTTGATGGGATGAGGGGGGATGAGTCGGTTTGCGATTCCTCAACGAGCGTATAGGGATTACGTGTTAGCTGTATGTTTCGTGGCAAATGGGGTGTATACTCAGATCGGACCCTGGACTGGAATGATTGGTTGATGTGAGGTCTGGTTGCATCAATACGCTGTCATAATAATCTCCTGAGTAAAGTAAATGAAACTTATAAAAATGCCTTGCACTGAAAATATTGCAGATAGACATTCGGCACCTCCACAGAAGCCATCCAGTTTTAAATCTTCCATATATCTGTAAGATAAACAATCAATATTGTTTATGCAGATAAAAATAGTAAACAAAGATAAAAAGATATGATTGATGTATATACCTTGCGATGAGCTGTGTCTCGGCTCGGATCCTTATTATTTTTATAATATTCATACGTAAAAATAGAGACTCACTACGATTTGTGGAAGAAAACTCTGTTAGATCAGCTATTGTCAGCTGGTGCGCTAAATTCTGGAATACAATAATTAGCATCGTAAAATAAATGGCTAAGTAGATTGCAATAGATGAAGTAAAATGATTCTGAATTTTAGGCCTTCATTCAAACTTCTATGTAGTTCCAAATCTCTTCGCGTGAATAACCCTATCTGCGCTATTCGCATTCCTCTGCTATTTTGATTAGATCTTTAAAAACTCAGAAGGGAGACCAGAAAAATAAAAATTTCCATTCAATTTAAAATTTAAGAAATTAAACTCCACAGTCACGCAAATAAAAATACATCAATAAATGTATGTGTTCCATTTGGTATTGGAGGAGGAAAAAATTGGTTGGATTGGTGTATGGAAAACCAAAATTGGCAAATCTAGTTTTTGATTTATGTTATCGACCTAATACCATTAGTATGAGTAGTGTACCAAAATACAATCATACCTTTGGGCCATATTTTAATATACAAAATATGACCCCAGCTCAACCTTAAGGCCGAAAAAATTCTTCAGGCCATGAAATAATAGGTTTTATATTAGGAACTATTTATAATATATACAACATATTTCAGATATAAAATTTCACTAAAATCCGTCAATATGCTTGTTACATTTGATAATGGAGACTGAGAAGAAAGTGTGAATTGGCGTTAGTGTGAATTTTTCATTTGTGTTCCGCAATATTTCTTAAATTTCAGCCATGATATAAATGAGAAATCCCACCCCAGAGGATATGGCCGGAGGAATACTTCAGAGCCGGAATTCATTATTTTTCTATTAGGAACTACTTAAAGAATTGATTTTACATTTCAAATCTCAAAAAGTAAATTTTTCTTAAAATACATCCACAATAGTGCTATCTAGATCCGTTTTGAGCTAGAGCCGTGGTAGACTGCTTGGTTTGGTTGTTCATGTAAAACAAAAATTAGTGAACCAATTTTTTGATAATATCATTAGCAGTGTTCCGCCATATTTCTTGAATTTGGCTCTTATTTTATTTAAAAAATCCGATTCCAAATGATATGACATAAGGAATTCTTCAGAACGTCAATAATTCAATTTTTTGTTAGGATCTACAAACTGAATCGACTTTATAACCTTGATATGAAATTTCACTAAACTCTATTAACAAACGTGCGTGTTCCATTTGGTACTGGAACTGTAGAAAAGGCCTGGGTTGGTCATGTGCTTAAAAAACAAATTTCTGTTTGGTAAATCTATTTTTTTGTATTTAAATAAATTTATGTACCAAAATATAATTAGCAGTGTCCTCAACAGTTAGCTTCGATTTCAATCGCATATTATGCCAAGAGTTCTTCCTACAAAGCAGTAACAATAAGGCTTGCTACCTAGAAGTACATTTTTGGGCCAAAACAATTATTCAGCCCCGGTATTCACCGGCCAAGGCATGCGACTTCTTCCTGTACCAGAAGCAAAATAACCGAGAACCTTTTCGACAGTCAACAATAAACTAAGCATCCAATATAGTTACAAATGGCATGATACGTCAAGGACAAGTCAATCAATATAACAAAAAAAAACTTGTAACAACTGGACATGCAGCCCGTGTAGTTCAAAAATTTCTCGATTTTTTGATCAAACCATATATTTTATCACCTAGCAGTTTTCTTTCAAGCTTTCCGTATTTCTCGAAAATATTTGGTATTCGTAAAGGTTATAATTTATGTCCAAGTTGATTTAATGGTTTTCCATTGCCCAGCACTTCGATATTTGACCACCTTGAGGTTATCCCAGTTTTTCATCCCAGGAAAATTTGAAATTACCTCCGACAACACAATCGTAAAAACCCATCCCAGACTTTTTACCGTTTTACTAGAGCGAAAAAATCCATCCCAGTATTTTTATTTATTGAAAAAAAATTTTTCGTATAGTTAAAAATGAATAAGAAAAAATCTTCTGTTCAGGATTATGCTAGGCCTGGAAAATTGTTATGTCAGTTTAGTTAAAGGTCCTATTGGCTACCTCTTGGCCAATTCTGAACGCGGTTCGCTTGTTAGAATTTTTGCTACATTAATAAATGTGTTGCCTATCCAACCGTCAGACGAACTAACTAAATCGAATGGCGTGTAGTGTTGTCCGACGATATTCTTTAGTCTGTTAAATTTCAAAGCGAGAAGGTAAGAAACGAGGAAGATGCATCATGCGCTGTATACAAAATCTAAACAGGTCGAATATATGTATCACACACAAAACCTTCTACAATTCTCTCTTGAGAAAGCCCAACTAAATGTCTACTAAGACATTGTATATACCGGGTGTTTCTTTTAAACTGAAACGATCAAATATCTCGAAAAATAGCCACTCTACGGAAAAAATGTCCATAATCAAAATTTAATCATACCGCGGGGGAAATACATTAGTGCAAAAAAAATAGTCCCCCACCCCCCGCTTTGTAGGTGGGGCGGGGGTAACTTTTAAACTAAGATAGGGAGTCATATTTTTTATTGCAGATACGGATTCTACGACTAAAAGTACGTATGATTTGAATGAAATATTTTGTTCGGTTCATGATAGATGGCGTTGTAATCGACGAAATTAAATTTTTTCAATTTCTTCTTCTTAGAACACACGCATTCGATTCTGCAATACGTTTGAAATAAAAAACATCACGTTTTCATTGGAAATACTCGAAATTCGTCATCAAAACAATTTATTAATGTAAATGGCAGGTGAATAAAATAATTTTAGCTTAAAATAAGTGTTCAAAATGATGGCCTGCGACTTCAATGTACTTATTAATACGCATTTCCAATGATTGTACACAACTGAGAAGTGTGTTTGGTTGAGTTTCAGCACACGCATTTCTGATTCGCTCAATCATGTTCTCACGTGTTGTTGGTTCTTGTTTGTAAACTTTGTCTTTGAGATAGCCCCACAAAAAGAAATCTGGCGAAGTAAGATCTGGTGATCTGGCGGGCCAATTTATCGGACCAGCTCTACCGATCCAGCGACCATTGAAATCACAGCCCCGGACACGTGACCCTCAGGGGTCACCTTTGTCACCGACCCTGTTTTTGCTATACATCAACGATTTGCTGGATAGCACTGTAAACCCTTTCCATTGCTTTGCGGATGATGCCACATTGCATTCTTCTATTTCATTCGAGGTGGAGCCTAGCATTACAGATTTAAATAATAAACGGTCAGAAGTCGTAACTTCTCTTAATTCCGATTTAAGTACAATATTTGAGTGGGGTAACAACAACTTAGTACAATTTAACGAGAAAAAGACACAAATATGCACATTCTCACGTAAAAAAAGTCGCAACGACTACCCATTTGTGGTAAAAAACCATATCCTTATGGGTTGCGACTCAATTCGACTGCTTGGTGTTCAAATAAGTAACAAACTCAAATGGAATGAACACATTGTTGCATTGGCTAAATCAGCTTCAAAAAAACTCGGGTTCCTGAATCGATGCAGAAGGTTTTTCAAATCGCATCAAGTTCTCCAGATATATAAAACCTTCATCCGACCATGTATAGAGTATTGCTGTCAAGTTTGGGGAGGTGCGTCTGGTACCACCCTCCACTTATTGGACAGGGTTCAACGCCGCGCTATCAGAATAATACGGAATCCCAGACTTACTCAAGAACTAGACAGCTTACAGCATCGCAGAGATGTTGCAGAACTCTGCGTCTTCTACAGATGCTTACATGGTAAATGTTCTACAGAACTATCGGAGAAAATACCACCATTCGTTACAACAACAAGAGTAACAAGAGGAACAACCAATGCACATAGGTTTACGGTGAAGCTCCCGAAACCTCGAACTGAAGAAATCAAGCGCGAATTTATATACCGAACATCAAAAAAGTGGAATTCGCTAACACACTTCAAATTTCCGAAGGAATATAAAATGAATAAATTTAAGGTAGCTATTAATCTTTACTTGCAGGATCGCGCATTGGGTGCAGAAGCTCTGACAGTTACAAGGAGCTAGGACCGTTAATAAGTCCGCTCTGCACCCAATTAAAAAAATTGATAAAAAAAAAAAAAAAAAAAAAAAAAAAAAGTACCTCACGTGCTACCAACGAATAGTGTGCAGGACAACCATCATGTTGAAACCACATGTTCCGTCTCAATTCTAAGTTCAAATTTTCAAGTAATATTGGCAGTTCATTTTCCAAAAAGTTTCGGTTCATTTAACCATTCAAGTTGCCTTCAATAATGTGGGGGCCGATGAGTTGGTTGCCAATTATTCCACACCACACGTTGACAGCCCAAGGGCGCTGATGTTCAACTTGGCGAAGCCAGTGTGGATTTTCAACACTCCAATAATGCATGTTGTGTCGATTAACCGTTCCATGATTGGGAAAAATTGGGGTTTTGTTGTATTTGTTCACGTGCCCATTGGAAAAAAGTTACCCGATTTTGGAAATCAGCGCCATGAAGATCTTGGTGTAAAGACACATGATATATGGATGATACTTGTGCCGTTTTAAAATTCTCCAAACACTGGTGAGGGACAATCCGGAATCGCGAACTATTTCTCGTGTACTAACATGAGGATTATGAGTCGCTGCAGCCAATACAGCAATTTCATTATTTTCTCCAGTGACTGTTGCTCTATGGGTCCCCTTTTTCGGTTGAACATTTCCATCAGCAATAAATTGTTTGATAGTACGGCCAAATGAAGCACGTGAACGAATCCTATCCGGAAAACGTTGAGCATAAATAGCAACAGCATTTTCAAGATTTCTGCCAGCTTCTCCATAAACCAGAACCATTTCAATTTTCTCTGGCACAGTTAAACGGTCCATTCTAAAGTATTTTATCGTTTATTTTGCAATTACGAAAAACATGAAGATAAGAAATAACACAAACGTTAAATGTGATTTACAAAACTGAATAAATTGTTTTTATGACGAATTTCGAGTATTTCCAATGAAAACGTGATGTTTTTTATTTCAAACGTATTGCAGAATCGAATGCGTGTGTTCTAAGAAGAAGAAATTGAAAAAATTTAATTTCGTCGATTACAACGCCATCTATCATGAACCGAACAAAATATTTCATTCAAATCATACGTACTTTTAGTCGTAGAATCCGTATTTGCAATAAAAAATATGACTCCCTATATTAGTTTAAAAGTTACCCCCGCCCCACCTACAAAGCGGGGGGTGGGGGACTATTTTTTTGCACTAATGTATTTCCCCCGCGGTATGATTAAATTTTGATTATGGACATTTTTTCCGTAGAGTGGCTATTTTTCGAGATATTTGATCGTCTCAGTTTAAAAGAAACACCCGGTATATGGTTATGATCTCAACTGGAAATATGTAGTAGTGGTAATAAACGAAAAAAATTGAATATATTTTATATGGTTTTTCGTAGCGACCAATACACTAACAAGTATATATTTTTAAATATGTGTAAGAGAGCTATACAACGCAGTCAGGCTTTCTCAAGAGAGAATTTTAGCAGGTTTTGATCACACACACACACACACACACCCACACATACACACGCACACACCCACACATACACACTATAAAGAACAAAGAACAACAAAAAACCATATTTTTGACATTTTGTATATCTGTATTGTGAATTTGTGAACCAAGAATAGAGAGTAAAAATAATCAAATATCAATAGGCGTTAATAGTGTGTGAGTGTGTGTGTGTATGTGTGGGTGTGTGTTTGTGTTTGTGTATGTGTTGGTGTGGGTGTGTATATGTGTGGGTGTGATATATATATTGGACCTGTCTAAATTATGTATACAGCCAAAACCAACAAAAATGTTTATACAAGCCGTGCCATTCGCTCTTTACACCGATCCTCTCACAGAAATTGTGCTCTATGAGTTGGTATTGGTATGTCACAAAACCAACAAAAATGTAAACAATATTTTAGGCATTTGTGTTAGTTTTGTGTATATATATTTTCTGATTTATTTTATACATTACTAATACTAAGCCATAGGGTACAATTTTTATAGATTAAGTGTTTGCTTGGCACGGCTTGTATACACATTTTTGTTGGTTTTGATACAGCGCATGATGTATCTTTCTCGTTTCTTACATTCTCGCTTTGAAATTTAACAGACTAGAGAATATCGTTGGACAATACTACACACCTTCCGATTTGGTTACTTCGTCGGACGGTTGGATAGAATTTTCATCCGATTTTACATCCTACCCAACCAACTAAGGGAAGGAAACACATTTATTGATATAGCAAAAATTCTAACAAGCGAACCGCGTTCAGCCAGAGGTAGCCAATATGACCTTTAACTAAACAGACATAACAATTTTCCAAGCCTAGCATAATCCTGAACAGAAGATTTTTTTTATGTTTTATTTATTTTATTCACTTTTAACTATACGAGAAAAAATCTTATAATAAATAAAAATCCTGAGATGGATTTTTTCGCTCTAGTAAAATGTCTGGGATGAATTTTAATGTTCGTACACTTTAATAGTGTAGAAAAATAGTCTGGGATGGGTTTTTACGCTTGTGTTGTCGGAGGTAATTTCAAATTTTCCTGGGATGAAAGTCTGGGATAACTTCAAGGTGGTGATATTAGGTCTTTATCAAAACTTTAAAAACGTCTTGTCCATTTTTTTGTAAGAATAATTACAAAGATGGCCGATTTCTAAAACTCAAATTTTTTTGGTGTGTCTGACAAATTCCTAAACGTGCCAAGTTTGGCACGCATGCCACATATTTGCGATCACTAGTGTATAGCGATAATCATTGGGCCCGATTCAATGAAATCTTCTATCCTTCTTGAAAAATATTCTTCAAATAACTAGAAGAAATCAAAAATAGAAGATTCTTCTATTTTGGTATTCAATGTAGTAGTGGGATTCTAAACTTCTATTTTTAATACCGAAAATTTCGACATCGAATTTTTCTTCTATTTTGGGTAAACGTCAAAACGAATCAAAAGGAGAAACATAGACAACTAAAACTAAAGTGATTTGGTGTATAAATATTAAATTGCATCACAAATAAATATTTTAATAATTTTAAAACAAAAAAAAATGACCCAGCATAATACAAGTAAGTTTTAATACATATAATAAAGTATTAAATTGAATTGTTTTAAATAACAGCTTACCTCTTTTGTGTTTATGTTGGATGGCATTTTTAATTTATGTATGTTTTGCTCAATGATTTTTTTTAGAAGCAAATAATAAACGAGACGAGAAAACGAGCTTGGAGCAAAAGGAATTATACGTATCATTTATGGAGGCCAATGAAGTTTTTCGGAATAAAAAGCCTAGTGATAAGTCGATCGAATACCTGTGGGATGAGATTACAAATTTGTTAAATAATTCCAAAGGTCTCATTAAATCCAAGTCAGACTGGAAAAAGGTAGATTATACATTATGATACAATAAATCGTGTTTAATAAATCTTTATTTCGTTTCAGGTGTTCGACAACTGGCGCTACGTCACCAATTTTAAAGCTCGTGCTTTTAAAGCTTCTATAAATAAAACAGGGGCGGCTCAAATGACGCAAAGCCATTGACTGACTTGGAAAATCGGGCGATGGAATGCTGGGGTAAAGTAGTCATAGAAGGGCACAAAGAAGTACAAGCCGTAGGGTTTCAAGAAGCACCGTTTGAAATTGTGGGCATCCTGCAAGATACCGAAGATCCTTCCGTCGAGATGGATATTTCTGATGCCATGCCATCAACATCTAAGCGAAGTAATGAAAAATATGTGGGTGGTCGACTTACCGCAGGAGGTAATTTAATTAAAAATTGCTAATTGGCCTTATCTAATACTATATTTATGAAAACTTTTAGATAAAGAATTTAAAGAATTTGCGGAACAGACAGAAGAAAAGCGATCGAGGGCAAGAAGTGAATTGAACGAAATTTTAAAGGAAATCAGTGTGTCGATGAAGGAAATCTGCCAGTACTTGAAAATTATTGCGGAACGGCATTGAAGTTTTTACAATCTTGTGATTACTGTAGAGTTTATTTATAGCAACTTCGGTTTAACGAATTTCTGTTGCAACTTGTTTTAGACGAAACCTATTGTATTATTAATTTTTAATTACATAAAGTAGATTTCGCCTATAATAACCTTCAAGAGACCGTTGAAATCTGTCGTTACAACCGCAATGTAGTCGCTATAAACGTAATCTACTGTATTAAAATTTGTGATATAAACCATCTTTAGTGTTAAATAAATTGGAATTTTATTATTAAGTAAGAGTTATTGAATACATTTTTTTAGTGTTTTGAAATTATTAATTTACGTAAGTAAATTTTTACGTAAGTTTCGTTTATACATTAGCCGCATATATATCTCGAATTTGAGAACCTAAGTTATGCCATTGCTGCCTTGTTGAATAATTATCTATTGATGGAGTATAATCTATCAGTATCAACTGTTCATTCAAGTCAGGATTATCTTCAAAATCGATTAGTTCTTCATTAATGGCTCTGTCTTCAATAAACATATTGTGCAAAGCAAACACAGCATAAATAATGTGTGCTGCTTTTTTGGGGCAATAATGCAAGACTCTATGCCGAAACACACAACGAAACCGAGTTTTAATAATCCCAAAACAGCGCTCCACACAATTTCGCGTTTTGATAAATTTTACATTGTAGTTCACCTCGGCATCGGAAGATGGATTGGCGTAAGGGGTTAAAAGCCAAGGCTCTAAGGGAAATCCCGAATCACCTGTAAATTTATTAAGATTTACAATTCTCTAAAAGATTGATTATTTTTAAATTACAATTATTTTACCAATCATAAATTCAGCCTGTGAATGCACCGTTGAGAATCTATTTAGCGAATGACTTCTCAATTGGGAAGTCTTCCATATGGCCGAATCGTGCACAAATCCAGGAAACGATGCATCTGCGAAGATAATTTTCAGATCTGCATTACAACACTATAAATAAAAAAGGTAAATTAAATAATGATACTACATACATTTTATTATTTTTTTGTAAATTTCGAACTAGGACAGACTAAATTTACCAATAAAACGTTTAAACTGTGGTATCCTTTTCGTGAAATATACAATTTTCCAGGAGTATCGATGGAGTTCTCTGGTGGGGCGATTATTGCTATATGAACTCCATCAATGGCGCCTATTATATTTCGAATTCCGTATTTGTTAAAGAATCTGTCAGTAAATGAAGGAACACGTTTATTTTGATTTAGTTTATCGGTTAATTTTGTGTTTCTACCTGGATTTGTTTTTTGATTTCTCTAAAACGTTCATTGGAAACCTTATGTTTCTAGGTACTAAATATTTCATAATAAGGTTTGTTACGTTTTCGACACAACGAGATACACTAGGCTGCGACAAACCTAGCACATGGTTGCTGCCAATAGACGCTTGATAACTGCCTTGCCCATAAAAATGTAACGTAGCTAGAACCTAAAACTGATATATAGTATAATTGATACTGAGGTTTGTAAAAATATACATACTTGTATTTTAAATGGAATCGAATTAAAATTTGACTTCACACTAAGCTCGGACACTAATGTCATAACATTTTTTTTTTCTAGACGAAAGAGTTTATTAAAAACACAATCTGGCAACTGGTACGGTGCACTGTTCATTCGAACATGTCTTAATTTCATTCTTAATCTTGAACTAAAATATAAAAAAATTTCAAATTTGAGGCAAACTTTTTTAAATAAGGTTTTATTTTATTTACATTGCAATTCGTTTTCGACGATTTCGCTCTCTTCGCATTAAACAAAAATCCATATTTTGTTAGTTACGAGTGCACCCACTTTAATTTTAAACAAATATAATTTTTTAAAACTCAAGTAATTAAATTACGATTAAAGTAATTCTTCTTGACATAAAAGCATGAATTTTACTTCTTCTATATTTTGCAAAAATATTCTATGTCAAAAGTTATTTAAAATAATTTTTTTGGATGTCGAATAGCAATTCTTCTATTTTTTTCTTCTATAATGACTTAAAAAAAATTTCAAACAAAATTGTAGAAGAATAGAAGATTATATGAATAGAAGACTTGCATTGAATCGGGCCCATTATGACGTATTTTTTAGAAGCTTTTTTGGTGGTATAACTTTTCACTGATTTCCATAGGAATCCATAGTAAAAATGATGTTTTTTACCTTCAAGTTTTCCAATGAAAAAAGCAAAAATTTTACAAAATGTTTATTCAAAAGTGTTCTACATATCTTTAGCAGCAATATACAAGAAGGGTATATTGGTATTAAGTAAATATTAATTGCAGAAATATTAAAATAAAATTATTTCTAAAAGATATTTTTCGAAATTTCATTTTGAAAAGTACATCAAAGTTGGCTCTGACGAATTAAAATAATACCTGCCAAATTTATCTTTAGTTTTACTAGTGTACGTCAGATGTCTAAGATTTACACAGAAAAAATTATTTAATCACAAAATTATCATACGTTTTTAATATTTTGTGAATTTGTTTGGCTTTTCCTACAATTTTTGAACTCAAATTTCCCTAGGTGGCAATTTTTGGTAGGTACGATTTTTCAAAATGTTTACTGCCATCACTGCAATCTATGCATATTGGTTTAATGCACAAGATTTGTAGTAATTTTTATTTTTAATTTGACCAAGAATGCTGTTGTTATGAATTTTTGATGTGAAAACATCTTTAGCGGGGGTAAGTCAAAAATTTCATGTAAAAAAAGGAACGGAAAATCCGGTACGACTGAAATTGCAAATTAAATACGAGAAAAACGAACATAAAATGCACCGAACTTGCATACGATATAATTCGAATTACAATTTCCGTCAGATTAAAATAAAAAGGCACAAAAAGTATGCATGTGTAGTGCAAGTGATTCAAAAAAACTGAAATGGAAGTACGTTAAACAAAGACAAATGCACACATACTTTAAATATTAAATATCATACATCTTAGCGAGCTGTAAAAATGACACTTATACATACGTTGATACATAATAAATTAATAATTTTAAAATTGTTTAATCGGTATACTATGTTTAGTATTGCTCAATGCTCATGCTGTTGCTGAGTTTGGTTATGCGGGGCGTATAGGAAACCAAAAATATAAGAGTGGTAAACAGATTCGAACGCCATTTTCCAACGATACGCGCAAGGAAGAATGTGCAGGGAGACATGCTACCGTCTTTCCAGCTGCTATGATTTTACAGTCAAAATTGCGCTTTTATTCAAAATAGTGCTTTGTAGCGCAATCCGCCATATTTCATTTAGTTCAAATGATGATTCAAGCGATGATACTTTGCTTTGTTCACCAGCGCCTCTATCATGTTCTATCCGACCCGCTTCAACTTTCTTATTATGAATTCCGCTATCGAAAAGGCTGCAAACCCATTCATTAATGACGTTTGTCAGTGTACGCGGCACTATTTTGAGACTAGTTTGGATTTTAGTTTAGATTAGATGCAAACACTTGTCACAATCCTCAACAATAAATCAATCGGAAAATGGTCCGCCTTATTTTTGTTGGCGGAATTTTTCTCGCTATTGAATAGATGACCAAAAATTATCGTGTTTTGTGATCCCAAATTCACGATATCGTAAAAAAAAAAATTCGCGGCGGAAATCATGACGGGGCCCCTGATTTGCCGTGACCATTCACAAAATTCTAAATATGGAATCTTCAACAATTGCCGTGTAAGAGTAATGGGGAATTTTAAAGCGTTCAGGGCAGGTTTAGATGATCAACTTAACAGAACTGTACTTTGCTTAAGCTCACCAAGACATGGCCATACTGAAATATAGTCGGTTATAAATTTCAATTTTCAATTAAACAATTAGTATCGGTAAGGTTCGTCCTCCAAATCCAAAATAGAATAACTTATTGACTTTTTAACCCAAAATTGTATCGTAATTTAAATACTGAGCGAACAGTTCTCAGGCGAGTTGAGCGTGAACTCGCCCGTTGTTTTTTTTTATATTTTACGAGATTTATATATGTTGAAATTCAAACATTTATGAAAATATTTCAGAAATATTATAATATATAATTAAGAAATTGCAACGTTTTCATTTACAAATTTGTCTAGGAAAAAAAGTGATTTCCCATATGTTTATGTCTTCTACTATGGAAATTTTGGTTTTTTCCTCGTTTCTAATTCCCTTATAAAAGCTTCGTTTTTTAGATTATGGCTTGTATAATCAAGGTTGCTTTGAGTTTATACGGATTTCAGTAAAGCTTTTGATTCTATATGTCATCATAAACCACTCCAAAATCTATTTGTATTTGTATTTGCATTAGAATACATACATTAATTTGGTTCAAGTCATACTTAACAAACCGCCTACAATATGTAATAATTGGAAATAAAAAATGCAACGTTATCAAAGTGACATCGGGTGTTTCTCAAGGATCACATATTGGACCATGGATTTTTATTGTTTTCATTGACCGGATAACCACGATCATAAAAAACTCAATTCTTCTCTTATTTGCTGATGACGTAAAAATGTATCGTACGACTGAACATATTTGTGATGCTAACAAACTGCAAGATGACCTCAATAGACTTAGTGAGTGGTACGATCAAACTCATTACACTTAAACATCAAGAAGTGCAAAATAATGTATTTTCATCGTAAAAGGAATCCGATAATAACTACATATTTACAACATCAATGCCAATGTAGTTCAAAGGGTACATGAGATTACTGATCTAGGAGTCACCTTAGTCGAAAACGTTAGGTAGTTTTAACAGGCACATCGATAACTGTATTTCTAAAGCAAACTCTATGTTTGGATTTGTCAAACGATGGACTGGGTAATTCAAGAAAACACAAACTTTATTTACACGATATTTCGCTTATATAAGATCTCAAGTTGTAATCGTCTGGAATCCTTATTATGATCAAAAGGATTGAAAGCATAAAAAAAAATTTTGATATTCCTGTTGAAAAAAAATGGCTGGGAATATGACTATAACGTACCTTTCTATCAAAATGTGGCTTGCTTAACACCAAATTCGACTAGATGCAAAGAATATGAAATGTGCACCCTTGAAAACAGGCGTCTTGTTCTGGATGCTGCTTTTATCGGAAACGTCCTACTTGCCCACATCGATTCAGCTTTTGTATTGAACCATATTCATAAATATTCCAAGCAGGACATTGCGTAAAGACCGATCAATAGAACAACATTGACATTGACAAGATTGAACACAACAACGTTTAATGGAAACATCAAATAGATCGGATAATTTCGTCAATATTGAACAGTGATTTTCTTCGGAAAAGCCCTATAAGACTCTCAAGTAATATCGAACTATAAAATACAATCGGCAATTTCAAACATGCTCGAATAATCTCAAAAATCTCGAATAACCCGACAGTTTATTTATTTATTCATTCATTATTTAACCAACATACAGAGATTACCTCCAATTACATGTTGGCTTAAACATAAGGTGTACAGATTACTTATCTTAAGCTTTACAAAAAAAACTAAATAATAATCAAAGATCATTAATGACTTGGCGAATACAAGATTTAAATGAGGTGATTGATGTGAACGAAAACAAATCAACGGAATTAAAATGAGAATTGTGATTAAATTGAAGTCGGATTAATGGTGAGTTATTTCTAAGATTAGTGCGACAAGCCGGAAGGTTAAATGTTAAGGTATCCCGCAACAAATATCCTTTGTCAGGAGCAAAATTAACACGATTTAAAAGAGAAGTTTCAATAATTTGGTTAACTACCTAAATAGAACCAACTCGTCAAAGAAAATTCTTTTTACCACCAAAGTAGTCATTCGAAAACTTACAAGACGAACACTATTAGGGCTTATACATAAATTTAAATTTGAAATATAAATATCGGGTAAATTTCTTTTGGACTCTCTCAACATTAAGTTGATGAATATTATACGGAGAATTCCATATAGTCGTGAGATATTCTAGGTTAGGGCGAACTAAACCATTGTAAAGACTAATAAAAGTTTGAAGCGAGGTAAAATTGGAGCCGATTCACATGACGAAACCCAAAATTTTATAAGCCTTATTAATGATGTTGAAAATGTGAGTTCTAAAAGAAATTTGATAATCAATTGTAATACCCAAATCTTTAATTTCGGAAACAAATGATAAACTATGATCAAAAATCTTATAAAAATTCAATCCAATTTGCACTCTTGGTTTAATTCTTAAAGCGAAACATTTATTAATATTGAGATCCATCAGATTGGCAGTACACCAAATTGAGATTTTGTTCAAATCCGATTGCAAAATATTACAGTCAGAAATAGAATAAATGGATCGGTATAACTTAAGATCATCAGCAAAAAGCAAGTTGAGATGTCCACCGACAAGTTTAGAAACACCGATTCAATAATTAAGTCTCGCACCAATCACGCATCCCATTTCCATGCTATACTCCAATAATTTCGAAAAATTTTAAAAAGTGATAAAAAGATAAAATCCGGGTGAGACAAGAGGATATGAAACAGGAGAATTTGCAATTTCCTTATTTAAAATAGTTTTCCAAAATAAACCGGTTTTACCGGGTTTCACGGTAAATTAAGTTTTTATTTACTGTATACTGGTAGTAAAAATGATTTCGGTAAACGAGAAACTACACACATCAAAAGTGTACAGGGAACAAATGGTTTTTAGGTTGTCATCCCCTAGAATTTGGTTCGATTTTGGTTTTGCTTTTTGTTTCTAGAAGATACATCGATTGCACATACAATATCAAAAATTTTCAGGGATAACGGTAAAATCGGTTATTGTTTTATCGAGAAAATTGTTTTTAGTCTACATATATGAGTTGAATTGTTATCTCAGACTTTATTCAGTTTTAGCTCCTAAAAGAGAGATTTTAAAATTTTGAAATTTAAAATTTTGTGTAGAAAAATATGGAGTACAGCAATACACGATTTAATCTAACTCATAGTGAAATGGACGAAACAGTAAGAATGCTTCGAAGTGAAAGAAGCCAAGCAGATGTTGCATGTCATTTTAATGTGGTCCCGGAGCGTTATATGCAGGTTATGGCAACGGCATTGTATGATTGGGAGTCCGTACGTGGAGCGTCAAGGTCGAGAAAGAGTTACAACTTCAGCGCAGGATCGTTATATTCAACTGCAAGTCCGTCGGGAGCCAATTTTTACTGCCCGATAATTACCGTCACGCTTGTGGACTAATGAAAACATTTATGTTAGTGGCCAAACCATCAGGAATAGACATACAAAAACAAGCTCGCCGCCCGTTGAGATGTCCATCGATTCAACATGGAAATCGAGAGCTTAGAACTGATTGGTGTCAAAATCATAGAAATTGGATAGAGGGGAATGGTCCAAAGTTTTGTTCACTGATGAGTCAAGATTCGGATTTCACCCAGATACTAGGAGAACAGGAATATGGAGACAGCCTGGTAACGCCGAGAGCCAGTTACATCAATAAAGATACTGGAACCTGTCGTGCTTCCATTATCATCACAATTCGGATCAGAATTCGTCTTGATGTACGATAATACCAGGCCATATACAGCAAGAATCACAACAGACTAGTTGGAAGCGTAGGAAATCCATATGCAACACGCATGGGACCAACTTCAACGAGGCATACTGCCACATTTAGCATCAATAATAACGCGGGTGCAACTAGGCAATCTACTTCAAGATCACTATGGAGACAAATTCTACAAGACAATCTCAATACGTTGATTAGGGGTATTTCAATCACATTCAATCTTTTGCAAATCAAATTCAACCTATTCTAATCAAAACTTGATTTGTAAAAGTTTAAATTTGATGTGTAAAATAGGTACATTTTAGTGCAAAACGTATATATTACAAATAAACCAACCCAGCTAACACTAAAATCGTTATAGTTTGATGTGAAATGCTTAGATTTCAAACTAGTTTGGCAAATTTTCTTCTAAGTCTAAATATCTGTTAGAACCTAAAACCATTTTTATTTCTATGGAGTCAGATTACGTGTAATTACTCTGTTATTCACCTTTTGTAACTGAAAAGAAATAGTTGGGCCTGTCTTAAGAAAATATTTAATAGCAACATTAACCGTTATAGCAATAATAACCGTGGGCCCCGTGGCTGCTAAAGGGTGCCTAGTTACGCTACTGCTCCGTTTTCTACATTGTGGAAGAAGTTGGCATATAAACTTTAATGATGAGGCGTAGATATGTGGAGATGAATTATTGAAATTTGTTTCACTGCTTCCAAAGGTGGCTTTTACAAGTTAACAATCAAGCATTCCATCATAAATACCATCGTACCATCATACCATCAAACCAAAAGACCGTCTTAACGACTTACTATCATACCATTACACCAACATAACTTCACATCACCATACCATCATACAATAATAACATCATACCCCGGCATACAAACAAACCAATACATCATTATACCATGCGATAATCTTTTAGTTGATATGTATCCATTATCCTGTATGTCACTGTGTTCAACCTCATAATTTTTCAAATGTTGCATAGCAAACATCATTATAAAACTTTTATTTTGTGGCAAGCAGCTGCTCGACCAGATAATTATCCGTTCCATATCTGGCCTAGTTGCGGAGACTTAAAATATAAAGGTCTGAAACCTCTCGAGAGGATCAGAACTTCGGTCCTGAAAATTAACTCAACTACCAAATCAATAATTCACGGAACCTCTTAACTCAATCATCAGTTCAACAACAACCTCAACTTACAACCCAAACTCCCAAACCCTCAACTCAACTAACAATTTAAGCCAAATCAACTTTCAAGTCAACCCTTAACCAAACCCCTCTAAATATTTCCCCAAGTGAACTTCTTACTCAAGCGCAAGGGAAGATAACTCAATCCCAACGCTCTACCCAACCCCAAATTCAATGCAAATTCAACTGAAGTCAACTCAACCTCCTACTAAAGCCTGAACCTAACCCCCAAACTAATTTCCAACAGAGCCCTTCACTTAAATTGAACTCAATTTCATCAAATTCAACGCTCAACTCAAAGAAAAATAAACCCCACCCGGCAATAACTCAACTCTCAATGCAACCCTCAAATAAACGCCCAACTCAATCCTCAAATCAACACATGAACTCAACACAGAACGAGTCAGGCGAACAAACTCAAATCTCAACCCAACTCCCAAATAACTCACCAACTAAACGGCTTAATAAACCCCAACTCAACCTTAATGAACCCCAACTCGACCCCAAATTCACCCCAAACACAATGCCCTACCTAATCCCCAAATCAACATTGTCCGAAAAATTCGTGCGTATATGATGAACTCAACTCAACCTAACTTCCAATTCAACTCAAGCCAATTTCCAACTCAACCCACAACTCTCCCCAAATAACTCCAACACTAAACTCCTCACTAAACTTCAACTGAATCTCAACTCAACTCCTAACTCAATGCCAAACTCAATCTCTAAACCAACCCGAAAACTTCCTCAACTCAATCCTAACTAAACCTCTAACTCGAACGCCAACTCAACCCTAACTCAGCCCTAGTCCATCCCCAAATAAACCTTAACTCTACCTGCAACCCAGCCCTTAAATCAACCTCCCAACTCACGCCCAAGCTCAACTCAAGCTAACTCTAATTCAACCGTCAATGCCACATACAAATAAATTCCTCGCTGAACGGCTCACTAAAGCCTAACCCCACCTCAACTCAACTAGGACTCAACCCGCAAATGAAACCCTACTGAACCCTCAACTTAATCGCCCAACTCAACCCTCGACTAGTACTCGACCGGTATTATATAAAAAATTGAAAAGTTGGTAATTATTAGGTTGGGAAAAGTATTGAAAGATTTTTATCAGTTTTTGATTAAATTTTTCTTTTATTCAAAGAATTTTATTTAGTACATATTGGCCAATATTATTTAAAACAATTTTTCATTTCTCGGGAAGTTTCATAATTCTATCGGTGTAGAATGAACCATGTGATTTTCACAGTCAAGAAACCTTTAGACCATCAAGGGAGTTTTGCATGATGTATAATCTGACGTTATCATGATGGAAGACAACAGCCTTTCTATAGTCAATTCTGGCCAATTTTTTGAATCGCTTGCTTCATTCTTTTTAATTGCTGACAGTAGAGATTAGAATCAATCGTTTGACATACACACACAGCGTAATCTTATAGGTTGTCAATCCTGGTTTGGAAGTCGTTTGGTGAATTGTCGAAATTGTCGTACCTAACAAAATTAACCTGAACTGTTAGAGTTACAGAATTATCACCCGATCTGACAAGTGCACCAGTAAACAGGAAAATTCACAATACAGGACCTAATACATAATTAGAAAGTAGAGCAAGCAAGCTCTAAACTTGGTTGACTGCATTTGAAATATTCATAAATTTTGAACTAAAAACAAAACATTTTACATTATTTAATTCACTTTTTTAAGCTTTTTTTGTTATAATAAAATAATTTTATTTGGTTTTTAGCTTAATGTTTTATTTATTTTTATTAATTATTTAATAAAAACCCGACGTTTCGACGGTACATTCGTACATTAGTTACATTAGGTAGTAAAAATTGTGCCCCTGAGAATGACGGAATGTACCGTCGAAATGTCGGGTTTAAAATTTGCTTTAAAACATTAAGCTAAAAACCAAATCAAATTATTTTATTTCACATTATTGTCGTTGAACTAATTCTGTGTTCTGTAAAATTAACAATATTGCAGATATATCTCGGCTAGATAATTTAAAATTCGATGATTTTGTATTAACATATTTTGATTTAGAACCAGGTAATTTTAATTAATTAGTAATGATCAAATTTAAAACATAACATGATTATTTACCAATTGTAACTTTATTATGTTCAGGCTTAAAAAAAACAAAGCCATTGTTGAACTGACTGGTGTATAGGGATTTTGTTCGTCTATGATGACAATTTTAAAATTTAAGTTCACCTGCAACTTTTTCAGGTATGTGTACCGTGTATGTAAACGAATAACAACAACAATAAAAAACTGCAAAATAGTTTTTCTTTTTCAACATGCAGCTAAAAGAAACAAACATACATACAAAAAAAAAAAGTTTAAAACCCAAGTAAATAAATTAAGAAAGATAATCTTCATTGGGATGCTGATTCATTTTTTTCAAGCTTATTTCTCAGCTTCAAATAAATTAAATTAATTTCATTTTTCGTTTGTGGCAATTTGTTTTCTTTCTGTACCATCTTACATACAAGATGAGATAATTTTTTTTTTGTTTTTAAAAAATTAAACAAAAAAAATGTCTTAATGGCATTGAAAAATGATTTTAACAATTTTTCTGGTGGTTGTTGGTTTGGTACATACACATATATATTGTGGTAAAATAAGAAGTCGACTTAAATTTTTTATTTGTTATTACTCGATATCACTTTTCGAATAGAAGGATACAGAATACTATATGATGATATTCTTAAAATGTTTAAATTTTATTTATTGATGAAATGAAAACTGGAAAATTTATAGAGGAAACAAGTTTTTCCATCTTCTTGCATTTTTTAGATACACAGTTTATACTTATGTATCATGAGGACTTTGAAAAATTATTTGATGATTAGAATAATTTGTGTTTCGATTTTACATTTTTTTTAATAAGATTAGCATTTTATTAAATACATACATAAATCTTGGATATAATCTGTTATCGTGTATAAGTTTTGTATTAATAAAATATGATGGAGATTATTAAATTGACTTCCGTAAATATAAATAATATATTACAAAATTAATAAATAAGTAAATGATGGGAGCACTTTTTATGATTTAAATAAATTGTTCAATTATAACAATAACAATCAGTTGTTCAATACTATTGCTGGCCCGCAGTGTTAAAGGTGGAACAAGACGTAAATTGTCAAGTTCTTCCCTTTGCCGAAGCGTCATCGTCCCTTTAAAAAACCTGTTAAAACAACTAAATTGTAGCTCACCTCTCGGAGCACAAGACGCCGAGGATTGAATCTTACATATTTTATACTTTGTTTTAATGAAGACAAACATAAGATTAATGGTAAAATATGCATATATGTATATGGTTAAGTCAAATTTCGCCATATTTTAACGAATATAACTTTAGTTTTAAGACATCAGAGATTAATTTTAAAGTATTTGATGAGTATTTGATTTTTGAATAATTTAGGGAACTTTAATTAAAATGTAATGGAAATTTTCATAATTTTTCACATAAAAACTTTAATTTAGGAAATACCTCCTCGTATTGTTGATTAACATTTCTTGATTTACTGGAAATGACCGCAATACTTCAGAGGTGATGAACTCTGAAAACCCATTTGGAAGAAGTTCCATAATGCCAAGATCACCAACATCCTCAACTAGAAGTGTTGAGATAGAAAATGAAGAAATATGCATGCAACTGTATAACATTGAAAAAATTACATCGGATTTGGATCCTAAAAAAGAACAGGATGAAAAGATCTGCAAAAAAAGAAAAGCAGAATCTTCTCTAGAATTTGTAGCTTCAAACCGAACTTCAAAAACTGATGTAGATATTAAATTTAAATCAGCAAAATATACCGGATCAGGAAAACCAGCCTACCAAAATTAAGGAAAAGGCAACACCACCAATCAACATCATTGGCGTATCTGAATCCAATCATTAATGAAATCGGTGACTACAAAAGAATCAAAGTTGTAGCACTGAACAATAATATACGGAAAATGAATACAACAAATGCTGAAAGTTATAGAGTCTTGGCTGCAAAGCTGACAGACGAAGGCAAGGAATGGTACACATATGAGGACAAAACTGATCGCCCGATCAAAGTGATGGCCAGAAATCTACACCCAACCTGTATAAAGCAAGATATAATGGAAGACCTTATACACCAGGGCTTCAAAATAGAGGGTGCGGTAAATATCCCAAAGAGAGAAAAACTGTAACTGATCAAGTGGTTAAAATGAACAAAAGGGGGCTCCCATTGTTTATGCTTACTTTTAATAGCACGGAAAAAGTGGAAAATTGTTTCAATATTAGGGCAGTCCTTAACATGAGAGTTCGAATACAAGCGATAAAAAAATGCACAGGCTTGATACCTCAGTGTAAGAAATTCCAAGGATATAATCACACACAGAAATATAGCAAATGGGAGCCTAGATGTGTGAAATATTCGGGGAAACATCTCGCCCAAGCTTGTAAGTTGACAAAAATTACGCCTCCGAAATGCGTAAACTGTAACGGAGAGCATCCCGCTAACTATAGAGGATGTGAAGTAGCCAGGGAACTTCAAAATCTGAGAAAGAAAAACCGATAAGTACCGCTAAGCTGTGGGATGCCCAGTAATAGAACAATGTCCAAAAACCCAGTGGTAGAACTACCAAGTGCAAATAGCAAGCCGAAAAATGTACTTCCAGTAAGTAACAAGGAAGACGGTCAAACCCTAATTCTTGAAAAAAAATTTATAGAATATAGAAGCCTTAAACTTAAGACCACTAAAACAAGAAAGAAGCCTGTACCAATCTATGAAGATGAATAACTATAACACATTCAGAATCGCCAATTCGAATTCAAATGGGCGGTTACAATAAATTCCGAGTTAGAAATTTTCTAAAATATAGAACAGATAGATATATGCCTAATTTCAGAATCTCATTTGACAAAAGATTCATTCGTTAGAATTCGAGGATACCAGTGCTACCACGCCATCCATCCATCAGGAAAAGCGAGAGGAGGTTCAACCATATTTGTTTCGACATCAAACATAACGAAGTAGTAAAAATTGAAAAAGATTTTATGCAAGTAGCCACCATTAATATTCGATTAAATAATCATAAGGCAATCAACATAAATTCAACATATTGCCCTTCACGTTATAATCTGAATAAAGAATACTATGTTACGTTACTCAAATCGCTCGGTTTTAACTTTTTAATCGGAGTCGATTTTAACGCTAAAAATACATATTGAGGATCAAGGCTAACAACCCATAAGGGTAACGAGCTATTTGCAGCTGGTCGGGCTTTAAACTGCGAATTCCTGTCTGGAGGTAAACCAACATATTGGCCAGCGGATACAAATAAGATAACAGATTTGATAGATTTCATTGTAACAAAAAGGACATCTGTAAACTACGTATTACTCGAAAACAGTGAAGGAATTTCGTCTGGCCCCACGCCTGTCATTATGACACTCAGCGATACCATTATCATAAATAGTAAAACAAACTGGGATTTCTTCCGAAAAATAGTCGAAGATAATACTGAACTACAAGTGCCAATTAAAACTCCCGCAGAACTTGATGTTCAATTGGAGCTGTTGAACAACAATATTCTGCAAGCAGCAACGCAGAGTACTCCTCCTACTCGTAATCAAATGGAAAATCACATCAACATACTAGTTAAGCAGTGTCGATCTATTTTTCGTTGATGTTGAATATGAAAATGTTAATATAGCTAAGATTGGAAAATCCTTACGAGATAACTCTAATCCATTTTCTCTTCCTGATAACAAGTAAGTTTTTTTTTTTAAATAAATGCGTGTAATTATATATCTACATAATATTTTAGGTTTATAAGTATTTTTCGGCTAAATAAAGAAGCGCTTAAATATTTGCTAAACGAACTTACCCCTAAATTTAAACCAGCCATTAGGACATCATCAATTCTACCACTTCTAAAAATATGTGCAGCACTCCGATTCTTCGCATCCGAGATTTACCAACAAAATATAGGAGACGATTTTAATATCGGAATGACACAGCCAACAATATCTCTAGCGATCCAAGAGTTTGTCTGTTTATTGAAGCAGCATCTTTGTTGTAAATGGATCAAATTTGGGATAAGCAACACAGAAAAATTACAATGCAAATTACATTTTATGAAAAAGCATAAAATACCTGGTGTCGTGGGTTGTGTGGATGGTACCCACATCAAAATTGTATAACCAAGTAAAGACGATCAGCACCGTTAGAGCCCAAAACCTACCCGCTATCCAGGGGAATAAATGATGCTGGAAACTTTTTATACCAATTGAAATTTTAACTGAAACTGATAAATGCGCCTTGGCACTCTTTGCCAGAGATTTGAATTCGCTTTCCGATAGCACACGTAGTAGCTGATAAACTACTCCGCATATCGAGCCAAAAATCTAATCAAAAATGATCCTGGAAACTTTAAATACCAATTGAAATTTTAACTGAAACTGATAAATGCGCCTTGGCACTCTTTGCTATAGATTTGAATTCACTTACGGGCGGTACGCGTATCACTAGCCTACTACTCCGTCTATCGAGCCCTACCCCCCTCTACTTTAGGTACCAATGGAAATTTTTACAATCAAGATAGTATACATCAAGACAGCTGCCTAAAATTATAGTCCATATATTATTTTGACTAAATTCCCTTGACTGGTCCTATTTTCCTAGGGAATAACATTTATTCTTAAGATTTTGTAAAGAAATTACATTTTTAGTACTAAATATTTCATTATGAATCGTAATTTTGTCAATTGGAATTTATTTTAGCAGTGGAAAACTAATACATATGTATATAGAATCTGTGGATTTGTGGAAATCTTCACATCCATACTACTTAAGTATCTGGAACCGAGTTGAGTCTTTATTGCTAACGTACTTTTCCTGTCCTTCGGTTTTGTTATATGTAAAGGATGTAAGGAGGGCTCGATTTCATCCAGCAGTTTAGTTTAGGCTTGGTCGTACATTCTAGTCTATCAAAATCAATCAACAATCAATTGCTCGACTGGTCCATAATGCTGCCCGGTCCAGATGATTCTCACGTTAGTCACCTAATATTGTGGTCTGTACAAACGGTACAAATCTTCAGAAAATGAATTTTGAACCCTGTAGATACTCTCTAAACAGAGTGATTTAAATTGTTAAGAATTTTCAACAGTAACAGAAAATTATTTTAAAATGTAAATGGTTGATTTGATTACGTATAACGGACGCTTTGTGAGGAAAGCGTCATTCGAGGGGTCGGATAGACGTGATTTATTTATTTTATTTTTTCTGAACCGATCCCCTTATTTAACATTAGCATTTTTGTCGTATAAATCCACCGTGGAACTCGGGGGTTGTACCCTTGTACTGTGATAACTAAAAAATTATACCACATTTTAAAAATTGTTAACAACCAGAATCGAGATTCATTGCTATAGTAATAAAACAAATCAGGAAGCTCAATATTAAAGCTCATATTTGCAGGCTGTATAGTAGCATCAACAAGTTTTACAATATTTTTAAAATAATTCACGCCTTCGAAAAATTTTTAATTGTATGCTGTACACCATCGTACATATGTACATATGCTTACTCAACCTTACCATATTTATACACATAATATGTTTTATAGTCTACATAAGTCTTTGCATTTTATGATTATATTCATATACGTATAATACAAAACCTCATATCATGTTCTAATTTAATAGTTTCGTAGATAAATTTGTTGTTACTGTCAATATACTTTCAACAGATATCGTAAAATCGAAAACCATAAAAAAATGCTAAATAATCATAACAATTAAAATATTTAACAAAACAAAAAAAAAATATTTTTCATAAAAGCTTTTATTACAACAATAAATTTTATATACATATGTACAGGTGTCAATTTATGTTTTGTTTAAGTTACCTTTCTTAATGTTTTCATTGTGAATTTATATTGTTTATTAATTTTAGTTAATCCGAAATTATTTAAGGTTTATGTATTTTTAATGCTTACTAAAAGCTGATCGATCTTATTGTCATGGTGAAATTCTGCCCACGTTTTTTCTATCGTTTGTTTTTTAAATCGTCTACCTGATACTTTCATCATCTGCTCATTTTGAGCAATCCTCCTTGATATTTTGTATTAGACAGAATCGGTCGAATAACTTTCGGTTTCTGACCAAATAGTACGATATACTTGTGCTGTTGTTGTCAGGCAAAATGATCGATATCATTGAATATGGTATTCAATAAGTTGTTTAGCCAAGAATTTCAATAGTTTAATTTTCTGTAAAAGCCGCAATAATGTATAACTCGATGGTGTTTTAATTTTCTGTGTCTTAAATAAGAATCATTAACTTACGGCACGTTTCTAAGTATTTTTTTTTTTCGCTGGCGCTACATCCCATGGAGGGATTTGGCCGCTTCATTATGAAGTTTTCGTAATCAGTTTTTAAACGGATAATGAATGATTAATTCATTGATCCTACCGTTAACCAGCCGTGATTTTTTCATCACCCGCCGGGAATTGAACCCGGGACCTCCAGAGCTTAAAGCAAGCATGCTAACCACTGTGCCACCGGGGCGGCGGTTTTTAAGTATTGCCGGGCATTCAATTGACTTTGTCAATAGTAACTGCTTGAAACTAAATAATAAATCGGAATGGGATTGAGAACGTGTTACGCCCCTTGGTCGCTTCGCCACAATGATTTAATTATTTGGCTGCTTATTGGGTGACGCGCCTTGTAATTGGTCCGAGCCTGTGTTGCCAGATCGTGGGATTTTTCCCATTTGCGAGGTATTTCCTATCAAACGGGAAAGCGGGAAAAACTTAGAGAGTGCGGGGTTTTTACACATTTAATAGTACAAGCATTTATTCTAAAATAAATTGTGACATACAAAAATGATTGCAAGTAAAATCTTAGTTTTGTTGGTTTCATTTATTATCTAAATGAAAAGGTTTGGTATCACGGTTGCCACTCGCGAGAAGAACCAAACAAAAAACAAAACATTTTCTAAAATAACTTATAAAACAAAATGTTTGGTTTCAAATAAATATTTAGGGGAGAGTCAAACAGATGATGCAAAGTCGATATAATCATCAGATAATGATGAGTTTTTTTTAAGCGTTTGGCCGACGGGTTGCTTTCTGTTTTTACTCTTCTTTGTGGAGGGAGGGGAGACGGACGTTTTAAATGAAAAAAGAGGGTGCCTACAACCGGTTACATTTAAGCATTTAAGTGGCCACAACCGGAAATCACGACTATTCTCGGAGTAACCAAAAAAATGTGATGTGTCATGATTTTGATATAAATCGATGTGGCATCCCAAATATCGAATACACTCACGTGTTTGAGATTGTTCACTTTGTTTTATCGCACTTTTACAACATTGGAAAATTACAATTGCGTTGATTTTTACGTATTTTATTTTTAATGTGACCGCAGCAAATGAACAAGCTCGTCCATTCACTTCGATATTAGCTAGAAAACTGCGTACTGTCAAAATACAAGTACGACAACAGTCAGATAAGCCATATTTGCATTCTGTCGAAAGTTATGCATGAGTGCCCACAACCGGAGATTCTCCCCTACAAATTTTTTGAAATATTATTTTAATTCGTTGTATACCTTAGAGCTTGTCCAAGAGATATAAATTGTTTTTAATGCTGCATTTTTTTTGCATTGGAATCTTTAAGATTATTATATACACAAAGGGGAGAAACGTGTGTCTCTTCTTCTAGTTTCTTCCATACTTCGCTGCTGTTTTTGATTCCTGCACTTGCCGCCAAATAGGCTGCACAAAATATAATAGGCAACCTTTAAAAGTTGTAGAATTAAAAAATACTCGTGGAACTAAAGAAATAATCTTTACGAAATCGGTTATGATTCTTTCCGGTTTCAAATTAATGTTATTTCCATCGTGTAGTTCATAAAAGAAAACCGAATAGCAAGCCTTGTTTTTTGTTGTCATTAAATTGATGTTCGAGTTTTCATCGCGAATAGAAGTGACGTGCAAATTGTTTTCAAAAATAATTTTTTCCACAATAATAAAATAATTTTGAATTGTATTATTGATTTTATAGTGTGATATATGTATAGTGAGAGACCGGAGAGCGTCCAGGAGAGCGATTTTCGCAGTGTTGTTTTGCTGAAACAGTCTCATACGGCGGCGGTTCGTGTATGGTGTGGGCTGGCATATCGTTTGAGGGAGAAACAGATCTTGTTTTCATACCTGGTGGAGGCCGTGAAGGAGGTCTGACCGCTGAACGATATATCGAAGGCATTCTCTTGGATCATGTAGTGCCCTATGCAGGATATATAGGGGAAGATTTCATATTGATGCATGACAATGGCCGGTATCACACAGCTCGAACCGCTCGACAGTTCTTGGATGAGGTCGGACTCGAGAAGATGAGGTGGCCAGCACACCTGAAGATTGCGTTAGAGGAGGAGTGGGGTGCGATCCTCCAAGTATTTGTCAAAACCTTAATAAGGTCAATGGGGAACCACATGCGAACCGTTGTAGACGCAAGGCGGGCCATACTTATTATTAACCGATAAAATTATTTTTGTTTTGCTTGAGTTTTTTGTTGTAATTTAATTTTAAACACCCCCAATATTTTTTGCTTAATCATCAATTTTGGTGGCGTTTTCATTCAAAATTCATTACAAAAACAAGTACATACTAAACAATTTTCATAAAAATAGTGTCATTTTAAAGCAAAAATATCAGGCTTTCAAAAAAATAATGTCTTATGAAAATCTGTTTGACCGTTCTAACAAAAATCGCCCTTATGTGAGCGCTTAAGGTTTTAGTCGATTCAGTTGCTCGGGAGTGTATATCTATATATATAAAAATGAATTCCTGTTTGTTTGTTTGTTCCGAATGGGCGTCTCAGCCGCTCAACCGATCGCCATGAAATTTTTACCATGTACAAGTTGCATATCCAGAACCAACCTTACGATATTTTGGAAGGGGCTGGACCCCGGGGTCTAGGGGCTGCGGTACAAATTTTTTCGAAAATTTTAATTTTCTTTAAATTTTTCCACGAAAATGAGTTTATGGGGCTGGTTATATGAAATTACTGACATGTTCGAATCCGAGGGGCCCAGCCCTGGATCAAAAATTAATTTTTACATGTACATATATATAGATACAAATATTTGATTATTTCAAAATTACTTCTCAGTCGCTCAACCGATCGCCATGAAATGTTTACCATGCAAATGTTGCATGTTCAGGACCAATCTTACGATATTGTGAAAGAGGCTTGACCCCGGGGTCTAGGGGCCATGGTACAAATTATTTCAAAAATTTAAATTTTTTTACGAGAATGAGTTTTGGAAAGGGGTTATATGAAATAAGAGACATGTTCGAATTCGGGGGGTCCGCCCCTGGATCAAAAATTCATTTAAAGATACAATTATTTGCTTGTTCTAAATCTAAAATAACGTCTTAGCCGCTTTACCAATCGCCATGAAATTTTTACCATGTATATGTTGCATGTTCAGGACCAAGCCCACGATACTTTTGAAGGGGCTGGACCCCGGGGTCTAGGGGCTGTGGTACAAATGTTTTCTCAAATTTCAATTTTTTTAAGATTTTTTGACGGGAATGACTTTAGGAAAGGGGTTATATGAAATTAGTGACATGCTCCAATCCGGAAGTCTGCCCTGGATCAAGAATTCATTTTTACATGTATAGATACAATTATTTAAATGTTCCGAAATAGCGCCTTGGCCGCAAATTTATACACCAAAAAGGATATCTAGCGTGCGATTGTTATACACAAATCATACCTCTACTATAATTGATTTAATTATTCAAATTAATTTTATTAATTTAAATTTAAGACAATCTTTCATCACTTTAACTGAAGACAAATCTCTGAACACTTATATTATCCATACAAGTAATCCATTTTTACTGGTTTGACATGTACTGTTTAGTGATATCCTATTTATCATATCCTGTTTTGAAATAGTCAGCGAGTTCTAATTTCCACATAACTTCAGAAATAATTAACATTCTATTTTAATCCACTATTGCAACCGGCGGCTTTTAATGAAAATAGTAGTTTCATACTAAACGCCAATAGTTTATTACTTAAATAATCAATGATTGTTTCATAAAATCAATTCTAGGAAAGGTACTAAAAAATATTGTACGTATAAACTGATTTACTTTGAAAAGAACTAGCGTTTTATATTTGAAAATAGCATCTTCTACAATAAACATCCTTGGATTCAAATTATTGTACGCGTAAAATTGCCTTAGTTTGAAAAAACTTCTTTTGTTTTTCGAAATGTCATTTTCAACCACAGTTCGCGGTAAAACGTATCGAAGTGGACGTAGTTTTAATCGTTTTGAATAAATTAATATTAATTTGTGTTTCGGATGCCGTTGTTCTCGATTAGTTAGCTATATTGCAATAAAATAATTGTTGGTGATTATTTTCCAGGTATTAAATATTATTTCAAGTGAATATACATTCTTATTAGATTTAAGTTTTCAGTTTATAAACGTGTTAATCTATGATTACCTTTTGATTGTAGATAACATTTGATTTTGCTTAAAAAAAATTCCGTAAAGACATTTTCAAACACAGTTCGCGGTGAAACGTATCGAACGGAACATTAAAATCGTTTTGATAAATTAATACTAATTTGTAATTTCTGTTTTGAATGCCCGTCATTCCTGATTAATTAGCTACACGTTTCAATTTTTGCTTAAAAATGCCACCGAAAAAAAGATCAATTGGGCAGGTAACTGCAAAGTCGAAGAAGATTAGAGCCGCAAGGGTGGCTGAATCAAGCGAACAGTGTGAAACACGACTTGAAAATGTTCGAAGCAGGATGTCTTCTTCTAGAGCTACTGAAACCATTGAACATCGTGAGGCCCGGCTGGAAGTCGTTCGGTTACGATATGAACGATTAATAGAAACTTTTAGAGGTGATTTAAAGTTAGCAGCATTCAATTACGAGAAAGACTATGATTGCAATGTTTCAATTGGGCAAATGGAAGACATGTATTGTCATGCTTTAAAAGTTTCACAATGAATCGCCTGGAATGTGTTGTTCAAATGGAAATGTGAATTTGCCTCCCCTGGTGATCCACCTGAACCTCTTCTAGCTTACGTCTCCGGAACTACTGAGTTATCCAGACATTTTCTACAAAATATTCGAAAATACAACTCATGCTTTCAAATGGCATCTTTTGGAGCAACCCAAATTGTTAAGGATGGAGTTTTTATGCCCACGTTCAAAGTACAAGGACAAATTTATCATAAAATTGGATCACTTCTTCCTCTCTCTAACAACGACTCCAAGTTTTTACAAATTTACTTCATGGGCAACGAGAAGGCGGAGACTTATCAACGTTGTGCTATTAGTCCCGGAACAAAACGTGAAATAATATCAAGTTTACAGATTTTATTCCATGAACGCAATCATCTGGTAAATTTATTCAAAACTGCATTGGAGCAATTGCCATCAGATGACCACAGAGTAGTTATTCGAGCAGACAAAACACCGTCTGGTCAACATGAAAGACGATTCAATGCTCCAACAATCAACGAAGTTGCTATTGTTATGGTCGGAACGGATTTCAACCGACGTGATATTATTATCCATAGACAAAATGAAAGCCTACAGCGTGTTACTGAAACACACAGTTCGTATGATGATCTTCAGTATCCAATACTGTTTTGGCAAGGAGAAGATGGGTATCATTTCAACATGATGCAAACTAACCCAACAACAAGTGCTGCGATGACGAAAAGGGTTTCCTGCATGAATTTTTATGCGTATCGTATTATGATTAGAGCACAACAATCAAACCACATCCTGAAGTGCCGTCAACTATTTCACCAATTCATTGTTGATATGTATGCTAAAATCGAAAGTGAACGACTTCTTTTCATTCGCTTAAATCAGAAAAAACTTCGTTCCGAGGAATATATTCACTTGCGCGATGCAATTGCAAATGACGGAAACGTTGCTGACATTGGGAAATTGGTCATATTACCAGCTACGTCCGGGAAGTCCAACGCACATGCACGAATACGCTCAGGATGCCATGACGTATGTCCAAAGATTTGGCGTCCTGTGCAAGGATTTTGTTCAAAAAATGAGACTTGAGAGTTGCGATTTTCGTGTACGTACTAGATATACAACAGTAAATATTATTGTTGTTTGGTTTAATTTTAATATTATCGTACATCTAGTAAACCGATAAAAATTGCAACTCTCAAGTCTCATTTTTTGAACAAAATCCTGGCACTGATCTATTTATAACGTATACGTGCAATCCAACATGGACTGAGCTTATAGATTTACTTCTAATTGGGGAATCATCGACCCATCGGCATGATCTGACAGCAAGAGTTTTCAAACAGAAACTCATAAATCTCATGAACCTCATAACTAAAAATCATATTTATGGAGAAACTCGCTGCTGGATGTATTCTATAGAATGGCAGAAAAGAGGCCTACCACATGCTCACATTTTGATTTGGTTAAAGGACAAGATTACTCCGACTCAAATTGATAGTGTTATATCAGCTGAATTACCCAATCCCCAAGAAGATCCGATACTTTTTGAAATCGTTAGCAAAAACATGATACATGGGCCATGTGGAGCCGTGAATCCCAATTCACCTTGCATGAAAGACGGAAAGTGTTCGAAAAAATATCCCCGATAGATGTATCAGGAAACACAAACTGGTGACGACGGATATCCACAATACCGGAGACGAAAACCCGATGACGGAGGACACACAGCCACTATCAAAGTAAACAATGTGCATCATGAGGTAGATAATAGCTGGATTGTTCCTTACACTCCGTTACTGTCGAAAATATTTAAAGCCCATATTAACGTTGGGTACTGCAACTCGGTTAAGTCAATTAAATATATATGTAAATACGTCAACAAAGGCAGTGATATGGCAATTTTTGGACTTTCGAATACAAATTCACCATTCGATGAAGTCACGCAATTTCAAATAGGACGTTACATCAGCAGCAATGAAGCTGTCTGGCGAATTCTGAGTTTTAATATTCACGAGCATTATCCAACAGTTGTACATCTTAGTGTACACTTAGAAAATGGACAATGAGTTTACTTTACGGAAGAAAATCTGTTACAGAGAGCTGCGCAACCAACGAATACGACATCAACAGCCTTTTTTCAATTGTGCGGAACAGATTCAATCGCAAAAACGTTGCTGTATCATGAAGTTCCAAAATATTATACATGGAACACGTCGAAGAATCAGTTTTTTAGAAGAAAGCAAGGCACAATATTCGGGAGTACCCTGGAATACGTGGTTCTGATGCCTTGGGTCGAGTTTATAATGTTCATCCTAACAATACGGAGTGTTATTTTCTGAGAATGCTGCTTCATGAAGTAAGAGGACCAACGTCTTTTCAAACACTGAGAACTGTAAATGGCGAAGTATGTCAAACCTACAGAGAGGCATGTCTTAAACTGGGCTTACTTGAAAATGATGAACACTGGGATAGAACACTAACCGAAGCATGTCTTATGTGTCGTCCAGCACAAATACGCAAGCTCTTTGCAATCATATTAACAACATGTACACCTTCCGATCCTAAAGGTCTTTGGGAAAAGCACAAAGAAAGCCTTAGTGAAGATATACTTTGGCAAGCACGTAGAACAAATCCCGATATGGAAATACAGTTTTCAGCAGACATATTTAATGAAGGACTTATATTACTCGAGGATGCATGCTTATACATTAATAACAAAGTCATTTCCCAACTTGGGTTGCCAGCACCGACACGCCATGGAAACATTGTTCGTGATAGAGATCTATTATGAGAACAAAATTACGACGTTGGTCAGTTACGAGTTTTCGCTGAGACTCAAAAAAGTCTCTTAGTGGATGATCAAAGACAGGCATACACTAAAGTGATGCAATACATAGAAAACGGTAACGGAGGAATTATTTTTCTTGATGCACCCGGAGGCACTGGAAAAACATTCCTTCTTAATTTGATATTCGCTGAAGTAAGACAGCAGAATACAATCGGCCTCGCTGTTGCATCATCTGGAATTGCATCGACTTTACTCGATGGAGGATGCACAGTACATTCAACGTTTAAACTACCATTGAATTTGAATCAAGCAGTTAATTTTTCTTGCAATATAACACGAAATTCGGGAATTGCCACGTTATTAAAAACATGTAAAATCATTATTTGGGATGAATGTACCATGGCACATAAAAAAGCATTTGAAGCGGTTGATCGTACTTTGCGCGATTTGCGACAAAATAACCGACCAATGGGAGGAGCTCTAACACTACTAGCAGGTGATTTTCGTCAAACTTTGCCAGTCATTCCACGATCAACACCCGCTGATGAACTTAATGCCTGCCTGAAGGCGTCTCATCTTTGGAAACACGTTACAAAAATCACACTACCTACAAACATGCGTGTGAATTTACATCACGATGGTACAGCTAAAACATTTGCCAGGCAGCTTTTGGACATGGGTAACGGGAAATTGCCAAATGACCCTGTAACATGTGAGATATCGTTCCCGCCTAATTTTTGTCAAATGCTGCCATCAATACAGGACGTGGCAATGAAAGTATTCCCAAATCTGCCAAATAACTTCAAAAATCATGATTGGCTGTGCGAACGTGAACTCCTAGCTCCCAAAAATGACGGCGTTAATAAATTAAATAATGAAATTCAATCGCAACTACCCGGGCCACTAATGAAATACAAATCTATCGACACGGTTACTGATGTGGATCAATCCGTCAATTATCCAATGGAGTTTCTTAATTCTTTGGAGCCACCTGGTATTCCACCACACATACTATTTTTAAAAGAGGGTTCACCAATAATACTGCTCCGAAATTTAGATCCACCGAAATTGTGCAACGGAACACGGCTTTGTGTGAAGAAATTGATGCCGAATGTGATTGAAGCAACGATAATTACCGGTAAAAGTAAAGGAGAAGATGTGCTAATTCCGCGCATTCCTATGATTCCCACTGATTTGCCGTTTGAATTCAAGCGACTACAATTCCCATTACGCCTATTGCTTTTGCAATGACAATCAACAAAGCCCAGGGGCAATCATTGAAAATAGCTGGTGTTATTTTGGAAAATTCATGCTTTTCACATGGCCAACTGTATGTTGCTTGCTCCAGAGTGGGAACGCCAAAAAATTTATTTATTTACACACTAAATGGAAAAACCAAAAATATTGTTTATCAAAAGGCTTTATAATAAAAATTATTAACTAAAATATCTTTATATTTATTATTCACTTTGATCTGGTTGAAGGTTTGTAAAAATCGAGAATAATTATTTGGCAATTGGTAACAAATACCAAACCAAAATTAATTAACTATCCTCACAAACAGGATGTCCAATAATATCACTACAAAATTTCGCCTGGATGCATTGACGGAGGCACCCGTTACTGAATACAGCTACTTATAATTTTCTTTTCATATGTGATTGCAACTACAGCGATGTAAAGAGAGAATTCTTGCATAACAATCAAGGTATTTGAATTATATACCTCCCGTGCAACGCCGGGTAACTCAGCTAGTAGAAAATAAAAAATGCCAATTCCTACATTTTTCAAATTTCTCTGTAATACCTAAACAGAGTTGGCGGTTTTGTGTTTTGTTACATTTTTTGGGTCGGTTTATTGGTCGTTCGCTTTTTCTTTAGAAACCCCAGTATAAAGGCATTGCCCTATGCACAAACCGCAAACCGGCATTTCAAACCGTCAAATCCAATTATTGACAAAATTGTTTGTTTTCAACATGAAAATTATTAAAAAATAGTTTGATTCTATAAGTTCTACCTTATTCGTAAAAAATTTTATTAAAATTGATTTAATTTCATTCAAAAAACTCCAATTTTATATTTTGACGGACGGATTTTTGCTTGACGGACGGCAAAACATAAAATTGGGTCTTTTTGAATGAAATTAAATCAATTTTAATAAAATTTTCTTAGAATAAGATGGAACTTATAGAATAGAACTATGTATTTGTTAATAGTTTTCATATTGCAAAGTTAAGCAACTTAGCCAAAAATTGGGTTTGACGGTTTCAAATTCCGGTTTTCCGTTTTACATGGGGCAATGCCTTAAACGTTTTCAACGTTAAAATCAAACAATGAAAACAGAATGACGCACATCAACGAACCAGCCTACGTAAAAACGTATAATCGTCGATTTTTCTAAAGGTATAAACAGAACAAAAGCGACAACGACGAGCGTCGACGAATATAAAAAAAATTATGGCCGCGATATCGCTTTTGTTAACATAACAAGATCGTCAGCGCATGGCGATAAAAAACAACAACAAACGACATAACCTAAATCTTGTGTTTTTGGCATAAATGTTATTATAATTTAATATTGTCAAGTAGACGTTGCTGGGTATAGATTTTCCGTTTTTTTTGTGGGTGACGCTGCATTTTCGTTGAAGAAAAACCAAATGCGCCTAAAAAACCTAAATATTTTTATTTTATACAATGTCATCAAAATGTTGTGAAAGGAATAAATCTGTGGTTTTTTTTGAGAAACTAGTTAACTGCAAAAAGACCATTTTTGGGAAATTGCATTTGAAATAAAAATGACTATATGTAATTCAAATAATTTTGAAAAATTTATTTATTTTGTTTGTATTATCAAATTAACACCATGGCAGAAATCAATTTACATAAAACCAGTTTTGTTATGCTGTAAAATGTAAATATATCAGATATCCTGTTATGAGTTATCTGAATTTAAATTCATATAAAGTCGATATCTGCAGATAACTAGTTTTATTAACAAACAAGAGGCTCTTTATAAATATTTAAGTAAAGATAACTAGTTTTAAAAAAACGAAAATTTTTCCATAAATTAAAAAGTTTGGATGAAAATGAAAATCAAAAATTATTGTGTAAATTTTAGGATTTGTTGATGAACATAATGGAATGATCAACATAACAATCATCTTCGTCTGATGATCTAAATAATTCATCAATAGTATCCATAATAATATTATTACCGACGTTGCTACATTTGCAAAAATTACGAACGTGTTTTATTAACAAAATAAAACAAAATTTAAAAATGGGGTTATGAAGAACACAATATTTTTTTTAAATCACAAGAATTTTAATATATTATATACAACATACGGTTTACTAAAGAATAAGATTATGTTTATTATAATTAAGATTATACGAACAATAAATACACAGAAAAGTAGAAAAATATAAAGACATCCGATGCGAAATGGCCAATTAACTACATTTAGAAATGCTATAATAATTTAGGCTTTTTTTTTATTTCATAACAAGTCGGTAATTGAAGTTATTTATATTTAATAAAATGGAATAGTTTCAAAAAAACATTTTTTTGTTTTATAGAAACTATATAACTTATTATAGCGCTCCGGTGGCACAGTTGTTAGCATGCTTGCTTTAAGCCCCGGAGGTCCCGGGTTCGATTCCCGGCGGGTGATGAAAAAATCACGGCTGGTTAATGTTGGATCAATGAATTAATCACTCATTATCCATTAAAATACTGATTACGAAACTTCAATATGAAGCGGCCAAATCCCTCCATGGGATGTAGCGCCAGCGAAAAAAAAAAAAAAAATATAACTTATTATAACAAGTTCATTGAAAAAAAATTATTTAAATTTAACTAATATAGTAATAACTTCACTTATCTTTTTATTTAATAAAAATATTTATTTTTTTGAAGCAGTTATTCACTTTCAATAATTTTTTTTTGGGGAAATTAAGGGAAATTCGGAAAATTTGGCAAAGTTATCTGAAAATTGTCACAATTTTAGGATGCTTTTCATTCATAACTCAAAATCGACAAAAATGCAGTTAACTAGTTTCTAAAAAAAACACAAAAATATTGATTGAAAAAAATGGTTAATATGACAGCTATCGTGTAGCCTTAGTGTTGCCATTTGTAAAGTTTTATCTTCATTTAGAAGATTTTCTTACCCCAAAAAAGATTTGAAGTTTTTCCTCAACAAATGAAGATTTTGTGGATATTTTACCTATTTCATTTTTTTACTCTAAACGACATTTGGGTACTATAAGAAACAAATCGAAAAACAAAATTAAATTTATTTTTTGGTTTAGTGGTACACAAAAAAAGAGGTTCTGCTGACAAATTAGCTGAACAATCTTAGCCGCGTATTTATTGCGAAATGTATGTGATTTGAATTTGCTTTTTAAATTGTTGCTTTCGATTTTTCGAGTTATATGGGTAGTATTTTAGCTACTGATATCCTTTATTTAACAATTACAAAGAGCCTAGAGGCGCTATTCTGAGTTTCCCGGAGAATTTCAAATTGGAAGTTGATTTGTTGTGGGTTTTGGTGTGTTTTAATTTTCTTTTTTCCAAAGCATATTTGAGCGATTGTTCATGTTTTGTGAAAAAATAAACAACAAAATTGCTATGAAATGGAACAAATTTTCCACAAAATTTAGTTAGCTTTGGAAGGAAGAAAACCATAATACACTGAAAACTCACAGTGGATCGGTTCCCAGTTCCAATTCCCCGGGAAAACTAGAATAGTGCCACAGGAGGTTCGTTAGATAATGTTGTTTTGTTTATTTTCCCTCTTTGTAATACAAATGAAGTTTTTTTTTCTGAAATGAAGTTTTTATTTTGTCTTATATGAAGTTTTTATTTTTAAAACATATGGCAACACTCTACATAAAAATATAAAAAAACAACGGGCGAGTTCACGGTCAACTCGCAAAAAAATTATGTGAAAACCTTTAACTATTGAATCATTTCAAGTTTCTTCGATGGGCCTGAGAAACAAATGCAGATGGACGGCTCCTGTTCGCTCAGTATTTAAATTACGGTACGATTTTGGTTTAAAAAGTCAATAAGTTATTCTATTTTGGAATTGGAGAACGAACCTTACCGACATTAATTGTTTAATTGAAAATTGAAATTTATAACCGATTAAATTTCAGTATAGCCATGTCTTGGTGAGCTTGAACAAAGTACAGTTCTCTTGAGTTAATCATCTAAACCTGCCCTAACTCTTTAAAATTTATCATTACTCATACACGGCAATTGTTGAAGATTCCATATTTAGACTTTTGTGAATGGTCACGGCAAACCAGGTGAATAAAGCAAAGTGGCATCGCTGATTTGATTGATTTGAACTAATGAAATAAGGCGGTTCTATTAAACAAAAGCGCTATTTTGACTGTAAAATCATAGCAGCTGGAAAGACGGTAGCATGTCTCTCTACGGCTTCTTCCTTGCGAGTATGCTTAAAAAATGGCATTCGAATCTGTTTACCACTATTATAGTTTTTGTTTCCTATATGCCCCGCATAACCAAACTCAGCAACATCATGACCAATACTAAACATATCATACCGATTAAACAATTTCAAAATTATTATTTCATTATGTATCAATGTCAAAACCAACACAAATGTCTTTATACAAGCCATATTATTTCCCTGACGCACGCATATTATTAAATCTAAAACCTATGATACTATTTTCAGTAAGTGTTCATACTATAGTATGACGCTAATACTTACAGAAATATTAGGTTTTATTTTGTGTTTGTATGGCAATAATATGGCTTGTATAAGACATTTGTGTTGATTTTGATCAATGTAGTATACATAAGTGCCATTTTCACAGCTGCTAAGATGTATAATTTGAGTATAATATTTAATATTTAAAGTATGGGTGCATTTGTCTTTGTTTAACGTACTTCCATTTCAGTTTTTTTGAACCACTTACACTATACATGCATTCTTTTTGAGCCTTATCATTTTAATCTGACGGAAATTGTAATGCGAATTATATAGTATGCAAGTTCGGTGCATTTTGTATTCGTTTTTCTCGTATATAATTTGCAATTTCGGTCGTACCGAATTTTCCGTTCCTTTTTTTACATGAAATTTTTGACTTACCTCCGCTAAAGATGTTTTCACATCAAAAACAGTTAGCAAGATTGTATCGCGGCGATAAAATTAGAAATACATAGATTCTAAAAAAAGTTCGGCGATATTGTCGTCGTCGCCAGCGACATTGGTTTTGTTATCATCGTATGGTTTCTGTGTATTTTAATTTGACAGGCGTCCTCGCTCGTCGTCGACGCTTTTCTTCTGTTTATACCTTTAGTCGAAATAGCGTGACGCCAGTCTACTGCTAAGTATAAAAAAAATGTATAATCGTCGATTTTTCTTATTCTTAGTCTTCTTAGTGTTCTATTACTTCGGTCTAAAAAGACCAAAGTATTGAAATCCTGTCAAAAATGACGAAAAATTTGGTTGGTCCAAAACCACTTTTCTCGACGTTTTGAAAGTCCCTGAGTCTGAAAATGCAAAAAAAAAAAAATGTCCGTCCGTCTGTCTGGATGTCTGTGTGTCTGGACCCATGGTATCTCGAGAACGGCTTGTCCGAATTTGAATTTTTTTTCGCCAATCTGTTTCTATGGTCAAGGCGGAGATTTGAAAAGCTTGTAACAAATTAGGTGTTGTCTTAGGGCTGAAAAATGTCAATCACGGTCTTATGCGTGCGATGTTTTCCAATACCAACACCAAACTGCTAACAGAAAATTTATTTTTGTATCCATTGAGAGGCTTTCAGGCGGTCTTCTTTGGCCGGCTCGAGCTCAGGGTTAGAGGTGGGATTTTTGAAAGCATCAATGGATCTAGTTAAACCTCCAAAGGAAACTCAGAAAGTGAGGAAAAGGATGACAAGCTGAGGTTGACTTACCTCACGAGAATCACTTACCCTGACATCATCCCCTAATTATAACTGATTTTACCTCATTCTGAAAAAAAAAACGATATAACGGAAACGAACTGGAGAAAAATTAAATTTGAAACACAAAAAAAAAAATGAAAATTTGGAAAGAAAGAAAAAAAAATTGTATTGCCAGAGATTAACAAGAATAGGTATTTATTTAACTTTAAGTAAGAAGCAAAAAAAATGTATTAGGTAATAAAAAGAAGAAATAAACTGTAACATCTAAACATCCACTTTAAGTAACTTATTTTCTACTGACGTCAGATATCAGCAATAATTCATTATTTCTAATAAAGAAAATCCCTTTACCAAAAAAAAACAGTAACTAATAGAAATAAGAAATTATTACCAACAAAAAAAAACTAATTATAAACTAAGGTTAATATGAAAAAAAACTATGATTAAGCATATGAATATATGTATGTATATATAAATAATAATGAAATAATAATAATATAAAAATTGGAAAAAAAAACTTAACTAAATAATGGTACGACTTCCTTGAAACGGAACACTAATGCCACTTCCATATCATCTCGATTTGAATGACGTCACTTCGATAAATTTATGATAATCCAGTTATCTTAAACGAAGCATTATACGTGCTTTGGGATATAATTTAGATGTTTTTATGTTATTCACTAATTTACTACCCATATGGGTATGGATTACTCTCGATCCAAAACCACAATAGCCGGGGAAAAAAACCCGTTCACGTAATCGCCTTATCAAGTAAGACCGGTTTTCAGTTTATTTTCAACGCGGCTTAAATTGTATTTATCACGGTTTGAGTCACGCCACAATTTATTTTCCGTACTGCCTACGACCTTGAATAATTTGTAGACATACGGAATTATTTGTTTAATCCACAAACTGCCAACTTACACAATATCACTAATTTACTTAAACTAAGAACTAAACTTTACACTTAAAACTATCAAACTGTTCAAAAAAAAATGTGGATTCTCAGATATTACTCCACTCAATCCGTGATTCAATTTTATTTTTATTTTTTTTTATTTTTAACTCCAAATAAAATTGATTTTAATCGTCACGAATTTATTTTTTTTATTTTTTTTTTTTAAAGTTGAGGTCTATCTTCCTCAAAAGTTCATTTGCCACTCCCAATCAAAATCAAAAATGTTTCTTTCTTTTTCCTAAATCATATCCAAATCCCGTTAAAAAAATCAGAAATCATCATAATTTATAATAAGCAACCAGTTCGTCTATGGACGTGTGTGAATATGTTAAAAACTAGTTACAAAATTAAAATTTTGACGTAAAAGTTTAAAAAAAAAAAATTTATTCACCACAAAAAAATAATAAAAAATTTAACATAGTAGGGACCGTATATAAATATTGACAAATGGGTTAAAAAAAAACAAAACGTTATTAAAAAATAAAACGTTAGATTGTGAACGTATAAACAATACATTATAACAGAAAGAAATATTTGTGCTGAAAATGAATTCCCAGAAAAATAAAAAAGCCAAAAGGACCGTAAATAAACCATACGCAACATGTTATAGTTTTAAGTAACATTTGTAATTAAGTTTTGTTTATTCTTTAAGGGTCAAATGAACAAAGAATAAAATTGTTGCAAACCAGGATTCGATTGAATTATTTATTCACCGGTAAAAAATCAAATTCCAGTACCGGTTGGAAGTAAAAATATTTTATTTTATATTATATTGAACTATTTAATAAATTTTTTGGTTTAATTTTTTAGACAAGTTGTTGCGGAATGCCAACTCGGCCCAGAAAAAACGCATTTAGGCTGCAAACAACAGTGGTGTGGCCTTATGAAGAAATACAAGGTGTGCATCAGATAATACCGCATAACCTGCCTCACTAATTTAGGTTTTATATTTTTGTAGAGTTTTTTTAAAATAAATACAGGAGACGGTGCCGGAGAAGAAGCTCCTGAAGAAAACAAAAATAGGGAAGATTGGCCTTATTTTGAAATAATCCATCAATACGCTAATCTAAAAAATAATTATCATCCTTCTTATTTACTGTCAAATAGTCGGGGGGTGTATAGACGGCCAATTGACGACGGAACGAAGAGTACAACTCCGAGGTCTTCTACTTCTCGCGGCAGTGATTCTGAAAGAAATATAGAAACCTTTAGTCCGACGCCTTCTACTTCTCGAGGCAGTGATTCTGAGAGAAATATAGAAGCCTTTAGTCCGACGACTTCTATTTCTCGCGGCAGCGACTCTGAGAGAAATATAGAAGCCTTTAGTCCGACGCCTTTTACTTCTCGCGGCAGTGACTCTGAGTGAAATATAGAAACATTTAATCCGACACCTTCTACTTCTCGCGGCAGTGATGGGAGTAGACATATGGAATCATTTAGTCCCACGCCTTCTACTTCTCGTGGCAGTGATGGGGATAGACATATTGAATCATTTAGTTCGACTCCTTCTACATCTAGTGGCAGTGGTAACAAAAATCAAAATTTAAGCAGCCAGGAAAAATATTTTAAAAAGCGAGATTGTCGTCTCGAAAAAAAAATTAATGCGCTGTTGGGGGTGTTTGGGCATCTGGTTAAAATACAGCATCCAAACATTAATGTGGAGGCTTTATTAATTTCATCAGAATCCGAGGATTCAGATGAATAAAAACAGTATTTGGTGTTTGGATTTTTTTTGATATTAAACATTTTTTTTATTTATTTTAATTAACCAAATAATATTTAAAAATATGTATGCAATAAAATATGAATTAAAAATTATGACTTTAAAGTTTAAACTAGCTGTTCCAAAAGTGAATTGCGAAAAGTAATTGCTTCTGATGAATCTTTTTCTTCCGTAAAATTTCGTTGATCGACCTCTATATTGTTTGGCTCCAAAAGTTCATTTACTTCAGTTGTTGGTCCTATATCACCACCGGCGTAAATACCGTCTTGATGCTATTTTCAATTTTTAATTCAAGCGACCGGTTAAAAATGTTTCGCCATCTCATTTTCAATATTCCAAAGGCGCATTCGACAATGTTGCGAGCCCTGCTATGCGCAGTGTTAAATTTTTTTTGTTGACCGACAGCGTTTTTATATGGAGTAATCACAGCTACGAGTCGTAATTGGCAGGGACAGCCACTATCTCCAAGCAAATATGCATTATTATTTGTATAGCTGGCGCTTTGGTATAAAGGACTGTTTTTAAATACCCTTGTGTCATGTACCGATCCAGGAAAACCAACGAAAACATCATTAAAAATGTAGTTGCTATCAACTACGGCTTGCAACTGAATTGAGTAGAATGAATTATAGTTGATGTATTCGTCGTGTCTGTCCTCTGGGCATTTGATCCGTATGTGGCATCCGCCAATGGCACCTAAAGCATTACCAAAAATATAAGACTTTGCGCGCCTACAAAACTTCTCTCCAATTTCGTGTCGGTCTTCGTAAGATGGGGGTTTTATTATATGCCGCATGTTCTCTGCAAAATACTCCAGCATTTTATGAATTATGGATTTTACTGTGAAGCTACGAACAATAATTGTTTAGTATTATTTACGTTATATATTATTCATTTATTCATATTTTTACTTACCGACTGATTCCAATAAAGCCCCCAGCTACTCGGTAACTACATCCAGCAGCAATCCAATATAAAAAGATCCCAAGCTCATACTCAGATTTCCAGCCATGAATTTTCTGGGGCATTAATTTTAAAATATGTTTAAAACTTTCATATGTAATGCGCAGGTGTTCTTGAACTTTAATATTGTTTCCATTTAAAATATAATTTACATCGTCAGAATGGACGCGTAATCGACAACACTCTAATGGCTAAAATAAAAAAATACGTCAACAATATTATTATATTTTAATGAAGTATTGACTTGATAGTCAATATCATAGTATTCACTTGATAGTCTATATTGTTGAAATGTTCGCAAAACTATCATTACAAGAGTGAAATAAACGTCTACGTTGGAATCCATCTTTTATGTTTGGTTCAAAATTTTAAACTAATTCACACAGCAAAATTATTCACCACGTTAAAAATAATTCACCATGATATATTTTTGTTCACCAAATTTTTAACAAAATATTTTTAACATATTGGGCGCTTTCAGATCCGCCAACTGTTGGTAACATGTTGAGTAAAATCAACATGTTGAGTTCTGAATGTTACCAATATGTCAAAAACGATATGCCAACACTGTTGAGCTAAATGTCATATTTTCCATCATAGTTTATGTGTCGATACATTTTGGTAGCAGTACTATATTTGCATTTGGTGTTTTTTAATATTTACAAAAAATAATAAAAAAAAAAAAAATTAAATATATAATTGAATATATATATATACATTATACATACTAGACTATTATTAAAATAAATAACAAAAAATAAATAAATAATGGAGAATCAGAGTAAGTATATGATAGTTGTGTATGGTGAACATTACCTAACTTTGTAAAAGCGCTTTATTTATTTGAATAATTTTATCTTTTAAGCCCTGTTTAAATGGACCAAAGACTCTACTTATTTGATTATTGAGGAGTACAGTATAAGGCGTGAGCAATTTAGAGACCCTAAAATAAAAAAAAAAGATTTATGGCACGCAATAAGCATTGCCTTTCTTGAAAAGGGGTACGATATAACAGTCGATCTATTAGACCGAAAATTCCGTAATTTAAAAAAGACATATACGGAAATTAAAGATAAGCATAATGGGACAGGAAATGGGCGAATTTCATGGGAACACTTTAATACTTTTGACGAGATTTTTAGTGAAGATCGAGCAATTAATAGCAACACAACGATGTCATCCATAGAAAATCTTACAGAAGTGGAGGATTTTGTCGAGATGGCGGCTTCTTCAACAGGACCTGGACCTTCTACGCGTAAAAGAGCTCTTAAAGACTATCGCCAAGAGCAGTTAGAGATAGAACGATCAAAGTTAACGAAAATGGATCGATTAATCGATAATATCGAAAAAAATACGCAGATTCACGAAGAACGAAACGAATTATTAAAAGAGATAATCAATCTTCAGAGATTGTAAATTTAGTTAAACTTTTATCAAAGTAATGAAGTGATAATATTGAATTGTGATTACATCAATACTCCGCTTATTCTAACCAATTGGTTCTCAAAGAATTGTGGATATGTTGGAGTTCCGTGAATCGAATGATGAATTCCGCACAAATTTATAAATATGGTTAAAACATATTTTTTGTTCGGAATTCTTTATTTGATTTGGCGAGTTTTGACATACGGACAATTCTTTGAGAACCAATTGGTTCCAATAAGCGAAGTATTGGAGTATTTTATTTGTATACCTGCAACTGAAATTTTTATACAGTAGGAAGTAATTATTTATTTTTTTTTTTAATTTAAATTAAAGCTTTATTTCAATAAATTTTTTGTTAAATACAAAACACTAATTGGTTTTAATTGCATAAACTTAATAAATAATTCCTTTTTTGATTTGTGGTCGCAATACAATCATTTCCGAATTCAGCTTGTTCTTCAGAATCGGAGCCTTCATATTCTATAAATTCATCCCCGGGGTAGATATCATGATCGAGAATAAAATTATGGAGCACGCAAGCGGCAGTTATCGTTTCATTAATCCTTTCATGGCTTGACATATCCACGTATTTCAGTTTTCTGAATTTACCCTTCAATAGCGCGAAAGCCCTTTCGATGCAAGATCTCATAGCACTTATCTTAAAATTATAGGTGTCTTGTTGTAAAGTGAGGTGCCCATTTTGTTTGAATGGTGTAACTAAATAAGCTGTGTTAGGGTAGGCAGTGTCGCCGATTATATGGCGAGATTCACTTAGAATTGGTTCATGAAGGTCTGTCAATTTCGAGTACAGAGGACTTTTCTTAAATACGCGTGCGTCATGCATTCTGCCTGGGCTGCCAACATAAATATCTATGAATTTACGATTGTTATCGCAAACTGCTAAAATTAAAGAAAATATTTTGGTTTTAATTAGTGTTATGTATGGAATTAATTAAAACATGTTTAGGTACCTTGCAAAATTATTGAATTGAACGATTTTCTATTATAAAAATCGACAGCATTTCCCGTGGGCTGTTTTATTTGGATATGCGACCCATCAATCGCACCTACTATACCAGGAATGCCAGACTGCGCCTTAAACTCCTATAATGAAGAAATATTTGTATTACACACAAGTTAAACATAATTATGTGATCGTTTTTGTTCACATTTGATATTTCTAATTGCTTTGAAGCATTGGGGAACTGGATAAAAATTGTTTTTAAATTTGCAATTTCCTTTATAACTTGCACAAAAACGAAATGCGCTGTACTTAATGCGATGCCGAATCTGTCGCTCGTAGACATGAAACACTCTTCTTTGGCTAAGAACCATATTGTAAATAATATTTTTTTTTCTAATGGTACTTTCCCAAAATCCCCCATTCTTTCTCGAAGTGTGGTATGTAGTTTCTGAAATAATTCAAAATTGATGAACAATTCTTTTTTAATAAATTATCATAATATTTTACCTCAAACGTGGATCTCGTCATACGAAAGTGCTTATGAAAATAATCAAAAACGTATTGAGGTATAATAACCTCAAAATAATTTTGTACACGAATTGGCGCTTTGCCTCGAATAGCCTCCATATTTGGGGTTTCTAAGGTAGTTTCAACTACATTCATTATCGAATCGACACAAACATTTTCGCTCTCGCTGAATTGTAGAAAATTCAGTAATAAATTATTTCTTATATTCATTTTATTATTTGCCAAAAATATAATTCTCAATTATGTAAATAAATAATTACACTCACAAAAATTATTTATTAGTAGAAAGATTAAAAATTACAACCAAATAATTTATAATACAAATTTTATACATAATATCTATTTAAAGTTTAATTGCGGACGTCGTGAGTCGTGATTGAAAATTTGACAGAACTAAATAAACAATTTGACAATTTTAGAATGATCAATCTGATTCATTCAGGTCACATTTATGATGGCAACAGTTATCATAAGATGTGATACTGATCAGTAGCGACAACATGTTGGCAGGCCTGAAAGCGCCCATTCACACACGGCCTATATCAATAATTGTTAACCCCTTCTGAACGATGCAATTTTTCTTTAATGTTTTGCATCGTTACAAGCTTTTAGAGACTGTACGTCAAGAGGGTGGGGTACCTGCCATACGAATTGAACCTTACGATTTTTTTATGTATGCTGGTTTGATTATTATTGAATTGGGCATTGAATTGGGAATCGATTTGAAGGTTGAGTTAGGGGTAAATTTGAGGGTTGAGTTGGAGTTGAGTTGGGGTTGCATTAGGATGTAGTGAGTAGTTAACAAATTTTTTATATGATGGAACTTGCGCTTGCCTATTTATCAACCGATTATTATGAAATTTGACATGTGTGTCGGAAATGGGAATCTAAAATGATTTTTGGATAAAGTTCTGGAATATGGCCAAGTATGATGGAACTTGACTGTTTCTCATCACATGTGCGTTGAAAATGGGATTCTAAAATTGTTTTGGATGAAGTTCTGGAATATGGCCAAATATGATGGAACTTGGCTATTTCTCAACCGATTACGATGAAATTCGACATGTGCATTGGAAATGGGATTCTAAAATGAATTTTGGATGAAGTTCTGGAATATGACCAAGTATAATGGAACTTGCCCATTTCTCAACCGATTATAATGAAATTCGACATGTGCGTTGAAAATGGGATTCTAAAATGAATTTTGGATGAAGTTCTGGAATATGGCCAAGTAGGCGGCACTTGCCCATTTCTCAACCGATTTTGATAAAATTCGACATGTGTGTTGGAAATGGGATTCTGACACGAGTTTTGGATAAAGTGCCCATTTCTCAACCGATTATGATGAATTTTGACATGTGTGTTAGAAATGGGATTCTGAAACGAATTTTGGATTAAGTTCTAGAATATGGCCAAGTATGATGGAACTTGCCCATTTTTCAACCGATTATGATGAAATTCGACATGTGCGTTGAAAATGGGATTCTAAAATGAGTTTTGGATGAAATTCTGGAATATAGCCAAGTAGGATGGTACAAACTTGGTTATTCCTTACCCGATTATGATGAAATTTGACATGTGCGTTGTAAATGGGATTCTAAAATGATTTTTGGTTAAAGTTCTAGAATATTGTCAGTTACACGATTAGAAATATCAGTATAATTTTGTATACTACTTTCGGTATAAAGTTGTAAAATATGATTTTTCGTGTTATATTGGATGCCTGTACCCTTGCTACTAAAGCTTTTGACCTGTTTGGCTGTTGTTGAATGTATAAGTAAATATATGTTAGTTAAAATAGAAATCAGTAGGTACTGTAAAAACTGTCACATCAACTTTATGACACAGATGACAGGTGAATGCAATCCTCATTGAAAAAACCAAAGACCGAAGTTCTGATCACCTTGTGAGGTTTCAGCCCTTTATATTTTTTATACTTAAATTTTGCACTAAATTTTTCAAGTTTTCTTTGAACTTTAGATTTAAGTATCATTTATTAAAACTTTTACTAATTTAGATTAATTTTTAGGGTAGGGAAATTTAGATTAGGTTTAAATTTAATTAACAATTGCTCATTTTCTTGTTTTATTTTTCACATTGTTAATGGTTACAAATTTTCTTTTATTATTTTCCTTTCTTTCGGAATAAATCGAAAAGTTAAAATTGAACTTTAATTTTTTTTATTTTTATTGATTTTACGATGAGTAAGTGATAGTGTTCTGAAGCTGAGGATGAGATAAAGTGTAGGTAGGTATTTAGGTAGGTAGATTGCTAGTGATGCTGTGGTATGTCTGAATATTTTTTTTTCTTCTTCTCTTCTTGCACCCTATTTCCCTGAAACCTAGCCAGGATAAATAGACCGCCCGTAAGCTCTGCAGACATATTTTCTCTTAACCTACTAGTTACCCAATTAGTAGTGTTACAAATTTTTGTTTTATTTTGTTGTGTTGCCTTTACAAGTTTTAAAAATGGAATGAATAGCAACCAATATTTTTTACAAAAGTACAAGGTACTATAAAAATTAGAACATAATATAAATTAACTATAATATTTTTAGTGTACACTACTTAAGCTAGATGGCAGTAATAATCGAGAATTCGATATTCAATGATATTTAGAGAAATTACAAATTTGATGTTTAATGTCAAATTTGCAAATGGATTACATTTGCTTTGATTTGGTAAGTATTGTAACCTAAATATTATTTTTACAGACAATTCTTGAGGCAAAGTACAATAAAATATTTTAAACATAATAAAATTAATTCATGATATTTTGATTTCTAGGTTAACCTGTATGATGTCAACCCCAACCACTAAATTTAGTTTAATTAATTTATTTAATAAACCTGATATAATGGAGATGCCAAGCCTTTCTTTAATTTTAGATTATGCCTTAACAACAATAATGTGTTGCAAAAGTCGGTCGTCATCAACAGCTGAACACAATGTGTGCAACGAGCGCAAAGAAGTTTAACTTCAAAAATTATTTAATCACACAATTATAGCACGCTCTTAATATTTTGTGAATTTGGTTTGTTTTTCCTACAATTTTTGTACTCAAATTTCCTCAAGTGGCAATTTTTTGTACGATTTTTCAAAATGTTTACTGCCCACTGCCATCTATGTATATTGACTTAATGCACACGATTTGTAGTAAGCTTTTCTTTTTAATTTGGCCAGAATGCTGTTGTTATGAACTTTTTTTTATATTTTGGTTTAAATAAATCAATTATTACAAGAAAATGAAAAAGGATTTCTTAAACAAGATTTATATATGTTGAAATTCAAACATTTATGAAAATATTTCAGCAATCATAATAGAGCATTTGCAACGTTTTCATTTATAAACTTGTCTTAGGAAAAAAAGTGATTTCCCATATGTTTTATGTGTTTTACCATAGACATTTATACTAGATTTCTCATTTCATTATAACTAAAGAAAAAAAAAAAAACTTCTGATAATTCCAATGTTATCGTTGTGTTGTGTATTTTATAAGGCAATGATTTTAGAATGCGTTGCAAATATAATACGTATATGCAATACACCGATAACATTTGAATGGAAAATTTTTATTTTTATTTTGTGTTTTTAGTCAAATGAGAAATCTATTATGATTGTCTATGGTTTTACTATGGAAATTTTGGTTTTTTCCTCGTTTTTAATTCCCTTATAAAAGCTTCGTTTTTAAATTATGGCTTGTATAATCAATGTTCTTTTGGTAGTACCAGAACCATCTTGAAGTGAATAGAGCCGGCATGTGAAAAATGAACTTAATATAAGGGATATAGAAACACTAAAAATTCATTTATTTTCATAGTGTTTATATGAAAAAACGTGATTTCGATTGACGATAAAATATGAATTAAAAGTTAAACCCAGTTAAATATTTTTTTAAGAAATCGCTAACAAACAACTCAATGTCTTACTCATTTAAAACACAGATTCTCAAATTTCCATATTTTCCAGCAATAATCAAAAGAAAATAAGGGAAATTAAATTAAAAAACATTCTACAACAACAACAATGTGTATTAAAAAGAGAAAATTCAGTTTAATGACGACATCATATCTCCACATCTAAAACTAATAGTAAGAAAAAAGACAACACGCCTCCGCTCAACAATTAAACTAAAATAAATCAGAAAGAGCAAACAGAAAAAAATAAATCAATAAAATGAGTGCGAAGAAAACAAAAAATCAAAACAATCTAGCATGCTTTGCAAATTCAAAATAACTATAGAAACATATTCGAATTCAAATTTGAATGGAGGCAATGAAAGAGATGATTATTGTATTTTTTTATAAACGAGTTATGTTGATGACGTAGTATATTACAAAAACAACAATATTTAAAATTTCAAAAGTACCTTATTTTTCATGACGATTTTCACTTAGAAATAAACATTTTCAAGACTCAATTTTTCAATCAAATAATATTAGATGTTTCATGAACATTTTCATATAAAAACAAAACAAAAGCTCACATTTCTAATAAACTAAAACTGTAAATGAAAATAACTGTTTCCCCATATAGTTTCATAGTAAGGGAAAAATTGTTTGTACCTTATTTTAAGCTTAGTAAAAAATACAGTCGATACTGGAGGCTCTTTTTATACAGTAGGCTCTGGTAGTACACATAAAAGCTTTTCATCGGATCCAGCTTTTGGCAGCTCAGTACATCTATCATTACTTCGGTTAATACGTCGATATATGTATACCGGTATATTCCATTTTTTTATTAGTATTAACTAATTACATTTCAAATCATTATTAAATTTATTATTATTAAAATTTTGATTATTAAATAATTTATACCCAAAACGGTGATGGAAAAAAGTGATGTGAATTTTTATTAAATTGTGAGAAAAGCCAAAAGATTGGTGTGAGTGACTAAATGCCTTGACCGTCCGTAAATTTTTGTTTGGCACTTCAACATTTTTTGTACTTCGGATGAGATGATTTTTTCGGGAAGATGTTACCCAGGCATATGAACACGTTGTTGCAACCAACGACAAAAGTTACATACTCAACACTCAAGGGCCAATATCGGCCATTGGCAACAATGATGATAAAGGTTTGGCTAGCACATGGAATAGGCCTCTAGAATACCTATAGTTAAAATACCTAATCTATACGAATCGTTCGTTAATTAAAAGTTCGACAAAATTCCATTTTTAAAATTTCGAGTAATGTCTAGATTTCGTTTCAATTTTTTTTTTAAATCCTATTGGAATATATTTTTAACAGTTCTAAAATGAGTTTATTTGTATAACCGAGGTTTAAATCCTGTTTTTTTGGTACTGTATTGTTTTTATCAAATGAGGCAATTGACAGCAAACATGGAAGTTGTTAAATGTAAAAATAAAAACCCTTAATCATTTGAAATTTTGGTTTTGATTTGGTTTGATTAAATTACAGTTAAATATTAGAATAAATTGTAATGATATATTTTATTGTTATTTATTCCTTATTCATATAAATTATCGAATGTTATAAATACAGTAAAACCTCGATATACCGGACTAATTCAGACGAGGGTAATCCGTTATAGCCGATTGTCCGTTATATAAAAATATTTAATTTTTTTTTTGTGATTTAAATTGAAATAAATCAACCAAATATTAACAAAATGTATTTCAAATATATTTATCACAAGTTATAGTATTTTAAACTAAACAATCCTAAATTAAAAACTCTTAACTGACAGAAATGTTTTCCATTTATTCATCTTCGGATGAAGAAATATTTATCATACTCGTATGTTGCTGCGGTGACATGATGCTCGACTTTGATGTGCTAGGGTGAAGCGATACAGATTTAATGTCTGTTTCTCTAAAACTCTCTAAAATTACGAAAATCGGAGTCATAAAATAAACGCTACTAAATCGTCGAGATGAGATTTCAAAACTGATAATTTTGTGTTTGACCGAATTGTTGCTTCTTCATCGGTATCATTACTCTCATTCTGATCTTCCAATGCCATTACCCAGATCACCTTCATATACTTTCAACCACTGTAACACATCTTCCCCATCCATGTATTCACCATTATCCTGAATATTCCGCTGAAATCGATGGTTTTTTTAATCTACATCGGCTTCTTCATCGTTAAGCAATTTCTTCCAGCCATTTACTAAAGTTCGAATTTTCACTTCATTCGAGGTTGCCGAAAAATCAAAAATTGCTGATTTTAAGTTAGATTTTTTTAAATTTTGTAAGGTACGCTGCTCTCTAGTGTCTTCTTCAACAATTGATCTGGTAACTTCTTCTAGATTTTTTTTGCTGTATAATACGTTTGGTGGCCAGAATTATTCGTTGGTCCATTGGTTGTATTTTTTGGTAAAAAACGTCTGGTTTACATTAAATATTTTCCCATGGATGAGCGGGTGCATTGTCCAGAAGCAATAAGCATATTTTTCTGTTTGTACATAAGTACTATACATGTAATTCTAAAAAGCAAAAAAAAAAAAATTGTCCGGTTTATCCGAAGTCCGTTATATCGAGGTTTTACTGTACCATAATGCGAGTCTTTTGTTATTATTCCACTGGGGAATAGTTTATTCAGTACATATAAAAATTGTCCGTAAAAATTATAAATTATATGAAAATGTATCATCAATAATATAATAAAAATTCGTATAATTCCAATTGTCGTCAATTACTGACCGCTTGCAGCATTATCAACAAATTCAGATGATCTAAATGCTATTACTCCTGTGGCCCTATTCTGATAATTCCCGGGGAATGGGGAATATTTTGTTTTTACAGCAGTTATTCCCCAGATAAACTTTTCCAACTTTTTATTCCCGTTTCCAAAAGTACATTCTGTCAATTGGGGAATAAATACAGGGGAAATAAATTTAGTTGTACATGTTCTCCATGGAATCACATCGAAAAAAGTAAAGATTTGCAAAGGACCGTGAAATGGAACATTTTCGTTATAAAATGTATTCCCCATCAATTCTTTCATAAAATAGGTATGGAAAAACAAACGTCAAAACTGCTGTAATTGGGAATAATTTTTCTTCCCAAACGTCAGAATACACTTTGGGGAAAAGGGAATAATACTGCAACAAAATTTAAAATTTCTATTTCCCGGGAATTAGCAGAATAGGGCCACTGGTAAGTCAGAAACCAGTAACCTTAACGAAAATATTCCAACCACCAACAGATGATAAATTGCGCAATAGTTATTCCAACATTTCTAAGAACGTTATGGTCTGTTGAATACTTGACAGAGCTACAATAAATATAATTTTTTTTAGAAAGATAAGTTTAGTTGTCTGTATTAAATCAATAAGATTCTTTCGGCTTTTTATAGACACAAAATATTAATAATAATGGCATTCACAATATTTTCGACTTGTCAATCAGAAAAATGAAGAGGCCAGTCATTTATAATATATCTACCAAAAAAAGTAGAAATATCAAAATCCCCCCCGTACTTTAACCCCAGAGTTAATACAAAATGTATTTTGACTCTAAAAAAGAAAACCTTTCCTTGCGTTTTCGTGGGTAGTTTGGTTTCGTACTGATAATCTCAAAACAAAAAGTTCGATCTACTCATCAGGTAGCTACGACCAAACTACAAAAATACAATTCCAATTCCAACTCCATACTTTAAGTATGAAGCAAGAGTGTAGTTGACTTAGCGAATTATAAATAAATTCACCAAATCAAAAAACACAAGGAAAACTTTTCATTTCTGTGTGTTTTTATGCCAACACGAATAATAGAAAGAGAAGTTTAGTTGTCTGTATTAAATCAATAAGATTCTTTCGGCTTTTTATAGACACCACACAATATATTATTTTGTGTTTTTTGATTTGGTGAATTTATTTATAATTCGCTAAGTCAACTACACTCTTGCTTCATACTTAAAGTATGGAGTTGGAATTGTATTTTTGTAGTTTGGTCGTAGCTACCTGATGAGTAGATCGAACTTTTTGTTTTGAGATTATCAGTACGAAACCAAACTACCCACGAAAACGCAAGGAAAGGTTTTCTTTTTTAGAGTCAAAATACATTTTGTATTAACTCTGGGGTTAAAGTACGGGGGGGATTTTGATATTTCTACTTTTTTTGGTAGATATATTATAAATGACTGGCCTCTTCATTTTTCTGATTGACAAGTCGAAAATATTGTGAATGCCATTATTATTAATATTTTGTGTCTATAAAAAGTCGAAAGAATCTTATTGATAATTTTTTTTGTGCTAAAATTTGAACTGCTACAAAATGACAATAAATTATCAGTGTTAAAAATCGATTCTGAGCAACTGACTTTTTTTAAAATTTCACAAAAAATAATGTGACAAATTGAAGAAAATAGTCATTGAGTTTAGAAATAATTTCGTGTAATCCTCAACTGCTTTAACTGCTTAACTGCTACTAGAAATGTCATAATAAACACACTAATGAAAAATGTCACGAAAAATTTCCATGTCATCAGATTCTTTCCCCCGGAGCTTCGTGGAGATGACTTTTTGATCTCTTTTTCAAATAGTGCAATCATAAAAAATGTGTAGCCTTGGAGTTTTTCTAAAAGAAAACTATTTTTTTTTTAAGTTTTTAGCCACCCGTGGTTTAGAACTACAAGACAGATGTACCTCAATGTTGAACTAGGTTTAGTTGCTAATCTATGATAGAGTAAAAATACCACCTGCAATTTGAATTTAATTATTGAAACATTCCACATTCCAATTTATCTAATATTCACAAATTCCACTGTGCACAAGCAACAATCATATAACTCAATGGTTTTATACAATATGTACTGCGGCTCTTATGTAGTTCGTTTGAAGGTACAATTTGTTAAAATTAAGAAAACAAAATATTTATGAATTAAATATCTACACGAACAAAATGAGAATAACACAACTATTGACTTGCTTGTTAAGACACGTGTTTTAGCTCTCCACCACTTATTTAAAATATTGTAAAAGTTTGCTTATTTATAAGAAATATTTCTTAATAAAATGTTTTTTTAATTCGTGATATTTCTCTAACATATATACACATACACTATAGGTACAGTGTAATTTGACTAATTGAAACAAATGACATTATTAAAATGTAATTTAACTTGTTGTAATTTTTTGTTTATTATTATTTTTCGTTACGTTACTTTACGTTTGTAGTGAGTTCGAACGGTGTACCCCATACTGTTTGGTTTTACTTTAAGCAAACTATAATATGATGTACAAAAAACAATATCGAGGCAACCAAAAAGCCAGGTTAATAAATAATGTTATTTATTTTACAAGACACACGGTGGTCAAAACCCAATCGCACACAAGTGTTGGATATGTTAAGTAGGTATACTCTTGAAACTTATGAGTGACACATATAAATCGTTTAACCTATATTATATTCCCACAGCATTCAACAAACTTATGAAAATAATCATAAAACGAAGTGTAAAACATAAAAACCATAAAAAAAACATAATTATGTATATGTATGTTTTTATGTTTTTTTTTTTTTTTTTTTTAATATTTTGAACACAAGATCAACTCATAATCATAAATAAGTTAGAATTAGACAGGTTTAATTCTTCTGCCTGTGTTCCCTTATTTGAACCGATCGCAAATTAACGTAAATTGACATGTTGTAGCAATTTAGTTAATATGCTGCGTTATGACTCGGCTCTAGGTGTTTGTATATAATAGGTAAGTGGGAATTTTAATCATATTTGATTTATGGATGAATTGTAAGGTAAAAAAAAAACTGTTAATTGAGTTCTCTGTATAGGTTGCAAAATTTAATTGGAAACGAATTCGATTGACATGTCTCATTTATTATTGTATATTGATCCTATGCTAATAAAGCGAACCAAATTGAATCACCCATATAGTGACGTTGAAAACTTTCATTTTGTTATTTATTAACATAAACTAATTATTTGAAATATATTAAAGTGTGTGTCGAACTGAGTGCTTTGATTTAGATCACTCATGATTGATTATAAATAATGATAATAGAATTTTAATTTCGAATTTCAAACTTAACCAATCCCAAACAATCAGGAGGGTTCTTCTTACTGAATATTGCATTTTAAAAGTTGCCCTAATAGATCTGCCACTTTATCTATATGCTTACAGTAAGACCTGTAAGAGATTAACATAAAGTTCTTCAAAACATGGCTCAGAGTGGATAACTTGAAACAAAAATGTGAAAGGAAAATGTAATAAAGGGCGATTTTTTTTTATTTTTTGACAATAAATGACCATTGTATCTGTTATATTCTAGGAATTAAATCAGTCACTACTAATTGCTTCCACATTAAATTTGTAGAATTTTTTGCATCAACCAAATATAGAGATATTTTCATCCAGTAGAATCTTCGAACACGGTCAACTCGGCAAAAGTAACTCGGCGACGGTCAACTCGGCGGCGACCAACTCGGCGACGGTCAACTCGGCGACGGTCAACTTTGGCGATGGTCAACTCGGCGACGGTAAACTCGGCGACGACCAACTCGGCGACGGTCAACTCGGCGACGGTAAACTCGGCGACGACTAACTCGGCGACGGACAACTCGGCGACGGACAACTCAGCGACGGTAAACTAGGCGTCAACAAATTGGAAGACGATCAACCAGTCGACGACCACCTCGGTGACGGACAACTCGGCGACGACCAACTCGGCGACGGTCAGCTGAGCAGTAAGCAATAAAAATGATATTTTTTAAAATCTCGCTTTTCTAAATCCCGCTTTTCAAAATCTTGGTTTTAAAAGACGTATTTTTTTTTAATTTGAGCCGACCTTTCTGGTGAAGGAAAATTTTAATTTAAATTAAAATAAAAATAAAAACCGAGATTTTCTGAAAATCCGCATTTTTATTCACCGAGTTGGTCGTCGCCGAGTTTACCGTCGCCGAGTTTACCGTCGCCGAGTTGACCGTCGCCGAGTTGGTTTCGCCGAGTTGTCGCGTACCGTAGAATCTTAATCTTGATGTTATTGAACTTGCCAGCCTGTATGAACTAATAACAAGATAAACATTAATAATCCTGCTTCCCGCGATTGAACATAATGCCAGTTATACAATTTGATAATCTAGAGTAACGAAAACGCTTTATGGTAACAGTCAATCAGTCAACAACAACATCTTCAATCATTATTCGACTAATCATCATGTTGAAATAGACTCAATAAGCTGACAGGACCCGTCCAATTATCAATTAATGGTATTTTGAGCGATTATTAGGTCATAGGTAAGCAATTATTTTAATATAAATTTTCACCATCTTTCGATTATTTACAATTCTTTCAACTTTTTACATCTTGTTATCCGATTGGGACACCCAGTCCTCCTTCATTTTTTGTTGATTTCGTTATTGGTGCTCTATTATTATTTTTGTTATCAGTCGCCGCGATTTCCAAGCATTGTTTAAATAAACGACTAGTGTGTTTATTTCAAGTTAACCAAACAAGAGGGAAGATTGTCATCGATAGATCAGAATACGATAACTGCGAAGTTTACGGGTATTGGCAATAAACGACAATAATCAAGGTTCATCTGGTGAATCGGAAATAATTCGACACATCATTCAGCAGATTTGGAATCAAGAAAACGAGTAGCGATCAGGTAAGCACTCGCTCTGTGCCTCAAAGTTAGTGGAACTGGCGGAACGAGTGTTTGAAACGAAGGCGCTCAAATAATGCCCGAAAAATTAACTTCACCCATGCAAACGGGTACGTGTTATGGTTACTTTAATGATTGCACAGGCTAAAAAAAATCGTCACCCAGAGGGGAGACCCCACCCTTCCTACGTTTTCGAGGTCGCTGAAACCGAATATGACCATTTTCCCGGGGTCGAAATTTCAATTTCCATGCAAAATTGAGATGGATGTATATTTCTATGTTTTTTGGGTCGCTAGAACCGAAAATGACAGCAAACAATAAATTTAACCCATCCATCACTCTCTAGTACCCCTTACTACCTCCCGGAGCGGGTTGGAATCTCTATTTGCTTCCAAAATCGTGATGGATGTGTATTTTTATTCCGTTTTCGTTACTCGGCTTTTCGGTTCAATAAAAATGTTTTTTTGGACCGAAAACCCGAATAAAAAAAACTCGTGCCATTTCTCGCAACTCTTATAAACGCTATCACGAAAAACACCTACGGCCGTGTAGAAGACACAGCCTACCCCGAATTTTTTTTTAATAATTATTTTTAATATATAAGAAATATAATTTATATTTTTTGCAATTTATCTTACTCAAAAATCAAATGTGTAGTGGGCGACAGCTAATCTCCTCAAAGTGATTGAAAAATAAAACAGACTTTCGTGTCAAGCTTTGTTGCTCTTGCGCCTAAATTCACTTGAAATACAACATCATCGTCGATATGCAGATTTAATAAATAAGTATAGGCGATAGGTGCATATAATTGCAATGATTGCGTCAAATGTTATTGAACGCATACGTGATACGTGACAGGAAACATTGACTTGAAGTTTCAAACAATGATTTGTTTAAATTAAATATAGTTTATTTATTTTAGGCGTCAACATAAACTGCCCGCCAAAATATATTTAATTTATGAAAATAATCGAGTGATTCGCGATTGCATATAACTTTAAATTCATGAGTAAACTAAATTTACGGTAACATTTACATTTAGTACTTGTTACACTTACTGCCGTAGGCACTTGGCGAAACACACTTAATACACACATTTTTAAAATTTTTTAAAAACACTTGTTAAATATTTCGCAAAATTACAAAAGGTTTAAAAAATCACTCGATCGATTTCGGCTTATTAGGCCATCATCAGGAGTATCTACTAAACTGTAAAAATAAAAATGTAGTTAGATATATATATATATAGTTGGAAAAGCAAAAAGTGAAACCAAAATATACAAATAAAAAAATGTGGAAGTGGTAAACAATAAAATTGGTGACAGTAATAAACATTAAAAATTAAAAATTAAAAAAGGGGGTGAGTTAAACACAGGTAAAATTGGTGAGAGCAATAAACATTAAAAATTAAAAGGGGGTGAGTTAAACACAGGTATATGATTATTGATTAGTCAACGGTCGAATAACAAAATTCCAGATGTTGATTTTTTTTTTTTTTTTTTCCTTCTTTATTTTATTATAACCCGACGTAATAGTAATTTTATGGTATGGAATGAGTATGTGAATAAAACAATGCGGGGTCGGTAATTGGTGAGAAACGGATTTCTCTCTGTTCGTTGAGGATATTTTGGTTAAGAAATATAGCTTTTCGCATTTCGTAAGATTCTAAGTTGTCTAAACGTCTGCTTTTTGGTTGTACATGTAATATTTCTAAATTGTTTAAACTGGATGTGTGATTTTCTAACGTTAAATGATTATAAAGGGATGATTCATGGCTACCAGATAAATGTTCTTTAACTCTAACTTCAAAATTGCGCCCAGTCTGTCCGATATAAGAGGAACTACAATCATTGCAATTGATCTTATAAACGCCAGACTTGGAAAGGCGATCAATTCTTTTTTTTTTTTTTTTCGCTGGCGCTACATCCCATAGAGGGATTTGGCCGCTTCATTTTGAAGTTTCGTAATCATTTTTGTTAACGGATAATGAGTGATTAATTCATTGATCCTACCCTTAACCAGCCGTGATTTTTTCATCACCCGCCGGGAATCGAACCCGGGACCTCCGAAGCGTAAAGCAAGTATGCTAACCACTGTGCCACCGGGGCACACTAATCCGTTGACTAGTTTTTCCTATATACTCTAAGCGGCGCCAATTTTTCGGCATTGGGCTATCAGGTGGATAAATGTTAGCTAAAGCTTTATGTTTCAGTTTTCTGTTTAATAGCTTTAATATAGTCTTAGCTGCATAACCGTTATTCGCTGCTATTTCTAAAATTATATTAAGCTCTTTGTTATAATTGGATATGGTCAAAGGAATGTTTATTAATCTATCTAAGAATGAGTGGAAAGCTGACATTTTAATATTATGGGGATGGTTTGACGAGTTAGGTATAATGGCGTCTGTATACGTGGGTTTTCTATAAATTTTGAACTCTAATGAAGAATTAATTCTGGTTATTGTTATATCTAGAAAGTTGATAGATTTGTTTTCTTCTTTTTCTACCGTAAAATTAATGGTGGGATATTGAGAATTTAACCAAGTGAGAAAGGAGGTTAATAGCCTATCAGTTCCATTCCATAGACATAGTATGTCATCAACATATCTGTACCAAAAGATCATATGACGGAAATAAGGATTATTGCTTGATACAATCGTTTGTTCGAAGAAATTCATGAAAATTTCTGCTAACAAAGGTGACAGAGGGGAGCCCATCGGTAGACCATCACTGAATCTGAAATACTTATTATCAAAGCAAAAATAATTTTGTTTAATACAAGTTTCAAATATCAGCTTCCATATCCAATTATAACAAAGAGCTTAATATAATTTTAGAAATAGCAGCGAATAACGGTTATGCAGCTAAGACTATATTAAAGCTATTAAACAGAAAACTGAAACATAAAGCTTTAGCTAACATTTATCCACCTGATAGCCCAATGCCGAAAAATTGGCGCCGCTTAGAGTATATAGGAAAAACTAGTCAACGGATTAGTGTGCCCGGTGGCACAGTGGTTAGCATACTTGCTTTACGCTCCGGAGGTCCCGGGTTCGATTCCCGGCGGGTGATGAAAAAATCACGGCTGGTTAAGGGTAGGATCAATGAATTAATCACTCATTATCCGTTAACAAAAATGATTACGAAACTTCAAAATGAAGCGGCCAAATCCCTTTATGGGATGTAGCGCCAGCGAAAAAAAAAAAAAAAAAAAAAAGAATTGATCGCCTTTCCAAGTCTGGCGTTTATAAGATCAATTGCAATGATTGTAGTTCCTCTTATATCGGACAGACTGGGCGCAATTTTGAAGTTAGAGTTAAAGAACATTTATCTGGTAGCCATGAATCATCCCTTTATAATCATTTAACGTTAGAAAATCACACATCCAGTTTAAACAATTTAGAAATATTGCATGTACAACCAAAAAGCAGACGTTTAGACAACTTAGAATCTTACGAAATCCGAAAAGCTATATTTCTTAACCAAAATATCCTCAACGAACAGAGAGAAATCCGTTTCTCACCAATTACCGACCCCGCATTGTTTTATTCACATACTCATTCCATACCATAAAATTACTATTACGTCGGGTTATAATAAAATAAAGAAGGGGAAAAAAAAAAAAAAAAAAAATCAACATCTGGAATTTTGTTATTCGACCGTTGACTAATCAATAATCATATACCTGTGTTTAACTCACCCCCTTTTAATGTTTAATTTTTAATGTTTATTGCTCTCACCAATTTTACCTGTGTTTAACCAAAGATGATATTATAATGAGATGACTCCTTCAAAGCAGAATTTTACTGTATGTAGATATTTTTATAGAAAATGTAAAACTAAAAAGAAGAAACGCATTTTTCTTGTTTACTGTACAATATAATCCATATACACACCTACTTTAATTCTGCTTGTGTATTTTCAATTCGAAACTTTTTCTATTTTTTCATGTTTACTTTTAAAACCTATACAGACTAATTTACTTTTATTTTGTGTATTTGCATTGACATTTTCTGCTGTGTTTTTTTATTCGCTCCCGATAGCTGCTATCGGGAGCCGATTTTTTTATATGCCTAAATTCTAATTTGGTGCGCTATTTATTTGTAAACTAATTTTATTTAACATCAAACTATCATTTTTAATTCAATTGTTTAGCGAAAACCTGATATAAAAAAATATTTGGCTCTACCTATTTATACGGAGCGCTATCGGGAGCCACATTTTATATGACGGCTCCGAATAGCAGCTATCGGGAGCGAATAAAAAAACACAGCAGAATGCATTGCATTTCCATTTTAGTTTTAAATCTTTTTTGTGTTGTGAAGTACGCTTAGTCTCTGCGCAAATATTTAAACAAAAACGAATCAATCAGTATCGGGCTTGAATTGTATAGTGAGTAATTGCCATAACTCGAGACGAAATTATAAATTAAAATCATTTCGTTTCCTGATTCGTATACCTGATAATTTACATAAAAATCGAATATGTAGTGCCCATTTGATCCCAAGTTTATCGGAAAAAAGAGACTAATAAACACAGCTATTCCATCTCTTCATCTACCTTTGGATAATCCGCAATCAGAGATTGTCAATTTAGAGTCAATGGTTCTTAATAAAGCGTCGACAGCTGAAAGTAAGCGAACAATTAAAACCGTTGATCAATATAAAAAACAAAATCGCGAATTATTACAAGAAATAGAAAATCTTAAATCAAGATTAACTAAAAAATCAATTAAAATTAAGTATCTTACTTCCAAAGTGTTCACTCTAAAACGAAAAATTCAAATTCTATTAGTGAAAAATAACAAAAAATGGAATGATATACTTCTAGAGAGAACTGACCTGGAACCTACGGCTAAATCATTTGTGGAAATTATGGTTGCACCAACTAACAGGAAAAATGTATTTACCGATTTACAAAAGCAACTAGCACAGACCCTTTATTTTAAATCTCCAGCAACTTATTTTTTTATGAGAAATTGTTTAAAATTTAATTTACCGTCTAAATCATCGATAAATAGATGGAGACCAATAAAAAATTTGAGGCCTGGATCAAATGAAATACTGTTAAAAGGACTCATATCAGCAGTTGGATCTCTTGATGATAGAGGAAAACAGGTGACATTAATTTTTGATGAAATTAAAATTAGGCAAAATTTAACATACAACGAAGTTCATGATGAAATTCAAGGTGTTCAAGATTTTGATGCTTTTAGAACGCGTTCAATTGCGCAATCCATTTGTGTTTTTATGGTCAGAAGCATATGCTCACAATGGAAATTTATCTTAAATTATTATTCCACAAAAACCAATATTTCTGGTTCAAACCTTCAAAAAATTGTATATGAAAATTTAAGAATTTGTGAAACTGTGGGCTTAAATGTTGCTGCAATAATTTGCGATCAGGGTAGCAACAATAGAAAATGTTTCAAAAACTTGAACGTTACCTCGGAGCACCCTTATTTTGTATATAATGATAATAAAATTTATTGCCTAGCTATATGATATTTGGCATTTAATAAAAAGTTTACGAAATAATTTATTAAAAGGTACAAAATATGATAGTCCGGATGGTTTAGTTTGTTGGAGTGTGATTCAAAAATTGTATAATTGGGAAAAAAATGCGACCACAAAACTTTGTCCTAAACTAACATCAAAGCACATATATCCAAATACATTTGAAAAAATGCGTGTTCGATGCGCCACCCAAATTTTTAGTAAGAGTGTTGTGGCTGGAATTAAAACCGCAGTGGATTTAAAAATATATCCCGATCCTGAATTAGCTATATCAACAGCAAAATTTACTGAAGTTTCTAATAATTTATTCGATTGTTTAAATAGCAAAACACTCTTTAATTCCAACCCTTTTCGATGTGCTTTGGCTGAAAATAACAAAATTTTTCAAACATTAAACAGCTATTTAATTTATTTTAAAAATACAACATTTAAAGGAGCTAAATCTATCTATTGCATTGATGGTATAGTGCAAACCATTAATGCGGCAATACTATTGGGAACTGAATTTTTTAGAAATCCAAATCTAAACGTTAACTACATTTTAACGAATCGATTAAATCAAGACCCAATCGAAAATTTGTTTGCTCAGGTTCGATATAAAGGCGGTAACAATAAAAACCCATCCGTTTTTCAATTTATTAATATCCTGTCACAAATAATATCGTCCAAATTACAATTTAAATCCAATTTTTCTAACTGTGAAGCAGACGGAGATGATTTTTTAAGTACCGAGTTTCAAGAAGAGGATCAGCGGAAAGACACTATTTTACCAGAAATATCAGAAGAACAAAGCGAAGAATTATGCGAATTTGGGGAATCGTTTTATGTAACTACAGCAATTGGAGAAAATTCCATGAAATAGTTTGTTGGTTATGTTATTTTTGGAGTAATTGGTAAAATCGATTGCTTAAATGTTTGGAAAATATGTCGTCTAAAAATAACATCCAGCTGGACAATGAATATTTTTTATTCAACAAAAATTATTATAATGATAATAGTTTTGGATCACTAAATTGCCCAAAAGAAGACTTCATTTTGCTATGTAAAATGCAAATTGAGAATTTTCGCCGCATATTTCAAAAACTATACCACGAGAGGCATATTAAACAAACTATAATGGATAGTTGTATCGAATTAGCCAATAACGCTCCACAATACGCTGAATATTATTCTTCAAATAATAGCTGCTTAGAACATCGCTTAAAAATTTTGAATTTTATGATTAAACTTCTTTTAAAAAAGCATTGCCAATGGATGCTAAACAGTCTTAAACAACAAACAAAGTTCTCTCGTAATTCACGGTTAACAATTCTACAACAATAGAAAATATCATTGTTGTTTGTGTTTTCTATCAAAACAGATCAGCATTTGTTGTTATATCATTCAAAAGAGAATAAAATCATTTAGGAATATTATAAATTTGTGTTTTTATTTTATTTATAAGGATTGGAAAAGCCCAAAACCAGTTTTAATAATAAAAATGAGCTGTTTTTACAAGCCATTGCTTCATAACACGGAACACTCAAAAAAAATTGTGGAACACCATTAGGGCCAGATTTATTTTAATATTAATGCTACCTTAACCGTTTAGCACTTTAAACCATAAACTTCATCCCAGCTTTTTCACAAATGATCAACACCTTGTGCAAGCGCAATAAAATACTCCAACCGCAACAAAATCAACTCACTGTAAACGTTTCTTAAGTATTTGCATGGATGCGATTTTGTTATCCAATAAAGTTCTATTGCATGAGCAATATTCTTAAAATATACCCACAAAATAATTTGCTTGTTAGACTAGCCTTTTATATTTTATAGTTAAAGCAAGCCAAGAAAAATACAACACCATTCAAAACAATATGCTATTTTATTATTTATGTTGCACATTGATTGTGTGTGAGTATAGAAATGTAGAAAAGGAAATAGCAAAAACGAAATTATTTTGTTGTAAACGTGTATACAGTAAGCAAAAAAATGTTTTTATAAATTTTATTTAAACTGGAGGCTCCCTTCAGTATGATGGAGGTACCCTAGATTTATTTTTATATTTTGCACTGATTGAACTATCTCTATTATAATATTATCTTTGGTTTAACTCACCCCCTTTTTTAATTTTTAATTTTTAATGCACACACAAAAATATTGCGGTGTGAATGGTATTTTATCCGAAAAAAACTTTATTTTTTATCCAATAGTACCATATTAACTCCGCAAGATCGGGTACAAGTTTTAAAATATCCAAAAGGATCGAACAGTATACTTTTGCACCGTTCAGAGTAAACGCAAAAGTTGTCAACAGCGGATTTTTTAAAAGGTACTTCCCAGAGATTATTTTCGTTCTATTGGAGTAAATATTTACACCGTTTGGAGTTTTCGTGAAAAAGTAAAATTGTAAGAGATTTTGGCTGTATTAGTTAAATTCGCTAAAGCAACCTGCATATTCCTTCTGTATAATAGAATTTAAATTGTGATACAATCAGTCTAGTCGCAGCGGCCTGATGAGAAGATTCAATTCTCTTACAATATTCGGAACATATTAAAATCATATACATTAAAATAAAATACCGATGGGATAAAAACCATACACTCAAAAAATGTGCGATTAATTGGTTTTTTATCCGAAAAAGTATTTTATTTTTCTCCAACTGAATATATTTTATAAAATTACGCATCAACGGATAAATATTTTTATCTATCCGAAAAGATAAATTTTTATAAAAACTCCTTTTGGATTTAATAAAATGCACCTCTAGGTGTTTTCCTAAAGATGAATGTTCCTGTTTGGGTTTTATGCGGTGTAAAAGTTTTTATCCAAATGTATTTTATGCCATTTTTATTATAATATCCGATTGGATTCAAATTATAAATATCCGATCGGTGGGACACTATGAAACACCGATTCGGTGTTGTGGTGACCTTTTATTTTTTTGTGTGTGTTTATTACTGTCACCAATTTTATTGTTTACCACTTCCACATTTTTTTATTTGTATATTTTGGTTTCACTTTTTGCTTTTCCAACTATATATATATATATATCTAACTACATTTTTATTTTTACAGTTTAGTAGATACTCCTGATGATGGCCTAATAAGCCGAAATCGATCGAGTGATTTTTTAAACCTTTTGTAATTTTGCGAAATATTTAACAAGTGTTTTTAAAAAATTTTAAAAATGTGTGTATTTACATAGTAGTGGTTAATTTAATTTTGTTTTATACAATTCAAATATCAGAATAAAAACGAAGTAAAATATTTCAAAATGAGCAATTAATTTGATTAGATTGATTTTAATAAGGTATACAAATTATTTGATTAATTGAAAAATAGTTTTAAGTTAATTCAAATATAAATGAAAAATAATAAGATATAATTTTTAGTTAATTATAACAATACAAATGTGATTTTTAATCTAATGGTAGTTGAATTAGTTTAATCATTGGTCGCTTAAGCTCGCCATTCGCAGTGCGGATTGTGGCAACACGACTAAGTCCGTCTTTTCCACTGTGTAATTGCTGGATTCTTCCCGTTAAACAATAAGATTGTGGTACATTTATCATCTTGTATCAGCACCAACTGATCTACTTCTAGATTTTTTCGTTTGCTTTTCCATTTGGTTCTTTGATTGAGTGTGGTGATATAGTCCCTATACCACTTCTTCCAAAATCTTTGAACTCTGTTCTGAATGTTTGACTTTGAAAATCGTGATGTGTTTATGTGACCTAAGTCCGATTCAGGAATTGACTTCAATGGCTCCCCAATTAAAAAATGAGCCGGTTTAAGGATATCATACGATGAGACGTCTTCTGATAGGCTGCCTGGAGTTGAGTACGGCTTCTATTTGAGTTAACAGAGTACTCATCTCCTCAAATGTTAAAGGTGTGCTTCCGGTGACTCGTTTTAGGTGATACTTAACTGACTTTATGTTGGCTTCCCACAAACCACCAAAGTGCGGAGCCTTTGCAGAGTTGAACACAAAGGTGATTTTCTGTGGTGTAAGAAAATTTGAGATTAATTTAAAATGGTTTTCGTTTTTAAAGAGCTCGAATAAATCATTTAATTCCCTACGGCTGCCCAGAAAATTGCTACCGTTATCGCAATGAATTTGAATAGGTACACCCCTTCGTGATATAAACCTTTTGAGGGCCGCTAGGAAAGTTTCAGTAGTCATGTCGCTCACTAATTCGATATGTATGGCTTTGATCGACATGCAAACGAATAAGGCGATGTAGCCTTTTGTAACCTTGCATCGGCCACGCCCGAGTCGTTCCCGCAAATATAAGGGACCAGCATAGTCTACACCAGTGTTTAAAAATGGACGCCCCGAGTTGACCCAGGACTGTGTTCATAAACTGTACATTGTAACAATATTGTTAACAATGACAGTTCTAAAGTGTTAATAAACCTTGGTTGTAACCACAGCAACGTGCTTTGTATTGTTCATAAACCTAAACCAAAATTTCCCCTTATTGTTACAAACATCATTTACAACTCTACTCAATACTGCCTTTCCAGCTGTCGTTAAAAGAAACAATTATGGATTCTGATCGTATTGATCAATTTACGGATGAAAATAATTTATTCGATACAAATGAATACGTGAAATGAATATTGGTTCTTGTTAATTAAATAATTATTTTTTTTATTTTATGTATTTATCATAACGAAGAAACAAAATTTTGCTAAACAAAGTTTGTTTTGGTAGTAAATTTGACGTTTGTAACAATATCGTTGTTAATAGCTATGTCATTTGTACAATGACAGTTGTAACAATTTGTTACAATGTAGAGTTCGTGGACGCACTCCTGTGCTGAGATGTTCTAACATCACTTTCGATTCGTTTTCGATAGTATTTTGTCTCTTGTAACAAGAACAAAATTGTACGCTATTTTCTTCTTTCATTATAATTTTTCTAATGCGATCTCAGCCTTCTGTATACTTTTCCTTTTCTTCACATCGATAAAATATCGCAAACAAAATTTTTTGTGATAAAGAGTGATGAATGAAAGTAGAAATAGAATGATGTTTTATGCGAGCATGCTGAGATCGCAATAGAAAAAGCTTAATTCAAAAGTCGAAATAGTATACAATTTTATTCTTGAAAAGAGAGATATGAATACTATCGAACATCGAAAAAAGTGATGTTAGAACATCTCAGCACTGGTCATATTTCTGCAACCAATAATCCAAAATGTTTGGCGAAGTAGGCTGGTTAATAGTATTGGTCCTGGATGTAGATTTTGTTTATGGTATTCATCGATAATAAGTTTGCTTAGCAGATGACCCTTAGGTAAAATAATGGGATGTTTGGTGTCGAATGAACATGTCGAATTTTCTATTCTGCCTCCAACTCTTAGCACCCCGACTTGATCTATAAATAGACTTGATCTATCATTAGTGATAAAATTTGGCTGCGTTTTTGTACTTCTTGTTTAGAAGAAATCTGCCTGATTTCATTTGAGAATCTGAGGGAAACATTTTCCGAGTAATTCATTTCTTGGACCGTTGGTGGAGGTACAGCTCTGTGAATTGTATTGATTTTTTCATGCAAGTTATTATTATATATTGTTTTAGAATCTGTTATAAATCGACAAACATAAGCGAGAATTCTATGTATTTTCTTAAGTGATGAAAATTTATTGAACAATTCTGAGATTACATCAGTATTGCACATTCCAATGTGAAGATTTATACTAAAATTACATTTTTCCTCCAAAACGGTACGATCATATTCATTGGCGGAACATTTAGAGGATTTAACTGGATTGCTTACTACAGAATTTGACAACCATTCGGGTCCATTCCACCATAAATTACTTTTAACTAATTCATTGGAATTTAAACCGCGGGATGCCAAGTCGGCTGGATTATGTTTAGACCGAACATGTGATCAGTGCTTATTAGGTATATGTTCCAGAATTTCTGAGGTGCAATTTGCTAAGAAATTTTTCCACCTTCTTGGATGGTCGGACAACCATGCTAGCACTATCGATGAATCTGTATACGCGTGAATAGAGGTGATGTCAATATCCAGATGTTGCATAATGCACCTTACAAGGCGGCTTAATAGTAAGGCTGCGCATAGTTCTAGCCTTGGTAAGGAAACCTGTTTGACAGGAGCAACCTTTGTTTTAGGTGCGATTAGTCGTATATGCACTGCTCCAGTTTCATCTTGTATTTTTGAGTAAACCACCGCTCCGTAAGCCATTTCTGAGGCATCAAAAAATGCATGTAATTGCAACTTCGGGATTGTGGATTTCTTTAAATGCCGCGGAATTTCGAGCTTTTCAATTTCCTTCAATTTCCTTTTAATGTTATTCAATTTTTCAGAAATATTTGGAGGTAGTTCATCATCCCATGATAACCCTTGTAGCCACAGACTTTGAAACAATACTTTAATAGAGATGGTAAGTGGAGAAAGCTATCCCAATGGATCAAAAATTCGGGCTGCTTGTGACAGTAGAATCCTCTTTGCTGTTCTTTCGGTAATGGGTAAATTTACTTGAAATGTAAATGTATCGTGATTTGGGTTCCAACGCAAGCCGAGTGTTTTGATGGTAGAGTTTGTGTCTAGATCTATAATATCGATGATTCACGATCTTGTAATGGAATATTTCTTAGAAATGCTGGATCATTGGACATCCATTTCCTTATCCTAAAGCCACATTTAGCCAATAGAGCACACATGCTTTTGTAAATTTTTATTGCTTCTTGAGTATTTTCACAGCCTGTAAGAATATCGTCCACGTAGAAATCTTGCTTGAGAATTAAAGCTGCTTGCGGGTAGTCTGATTTGTAATCTTTGGCTAGCTGGTATAAGGTTCTGATTGCTAAAAAGGCTGCGCTCGAAGTTCCGTAAGTTACTGTATTTAGCCGAAAGTGTTTTATCTCCTCTGTTGAATTGTTTCTCCAGACAATGCATTGAAAATCGCGGTCAGCGGGATGGAGTATCACCTGTCGATACATTTTCTCTATGTCGGCGGACACTGCTACTGCGTGAATTCTGTATCGAAGAAGTATTGCTAAAAGATCCTTTTGAATGGTTGGCCCTACAAGCAAGGTGTCATTTAATGAAGTTCCGGATGTGGTTTTTCATGACCCGTCAAAAACGACCCTAAGCTTAGTAGTTGAACTGGACAATTTCAAAACGGCGTGATGTGGAAGGTAAAAATTGTGTCCTTGTATGATAGGCTCTGATTCCTTAATTAAACTCATATGGTTCAATGAATCATACTCTGCCATGAATTTTATGTAATCGTCTTGCAATTTTATATTTTTAGTAAATCGATTTTCTATTGCGTGCTGTCTTTTGATAGCGGTGTTGACTGATTTTCCCAATATGTTGCCTCCATTGCTGTCTTTAAAGGGAAACCGCACGACGTATCGCCCGTTTTGGTCTCGTGTTGTAGTTTTTAAATAGTGATTTTCGCATTGTTCCTCTTCGACTGAATGTTTAGTGTTTGGCTTTAACTCCTCCAACTCCCAGAACCGTTGAAGTAAGTTTAGTTCGACGTCATTGTTGATAATACTAGTATGGAATCCTGAAATCGATATATTTTCGGGATTTTGAGTTAATTGACCTCCTAGTATCCAGCCAAATATTGTCCGATGAGCAAATATGTGATCCTCAATCTTGATTTGTTGTGACATAATTATTTCAAAAAACACATCGTTTCCCAAAATGACATCTATTTCGCCTGGTGCGTTGAATACAGGGTCCGCCAACTCTAGGTCTTTTAGCTTAGACCAATGTGAGATGTCTATGCTTTGTGAGGGAAGCTGTGATGTTAGCTGTGATAGTATAAATGCATTCACTACGAAACGTGAACTTCTATCATGCCTTGAACGTAATTCAATTTCGACCATTCCTCTTGTAAAACCAGCCTTTCTTGATGCAAGTCCATTAACAGCAAAACGGGCATGTTTTCATGGAGCTCCAATTCTTTTAATGCAGTTTTCACTAATAAAGGTAGATTGGGATCCAGAATCGAGTAACGCTCTTACTGTATGTATTTTTCCAAAATAATCGGCGACATCAACTACCACCGTTGACAATAACGTTTTGAATAGGTTTAAGGGATTAGATGAACCGGCGGAAGGGTTTAGATTATTATTATTTGTGGAATTTGGGGTGGTTACATTGTAAGTTTGTAAATCAGTAACCGATGGAATTAAATTATTTTCACTGTTAATTGTAGATACTTTATTGTTGATTGGATAACTGTTTCTGTTGATTATAGCAATATTGTTGATTGATGATTCTTTACTGTTGATTGAAGAACCTTGATTGTGATTTGGAATACTGTTACCGCTAATTGAAACCACTTCAGAGTTGCTTGAAGAATTGTTGTTTGTTGACGAGCTAGTGCATGACGAACCACTCGTACATAAGGCATTGTGAATGACTGCAGATGGTTTAGTATCGTTGTTTGGAGTTGAATTGCGTCTGTATTGATCTTCTATTGTAGCAGCATTTTTAACGTGAATAAGGGTGTAATACTTTTTGTGACAAATAGAGCATTTCTTATTACCTTCACATGTACTTACATCGTGATCTGGTCGCATGCAATTGAGGCAAAATTTGTTATCTACTAAAAATTGCTTTCACTCTGAAACCTTTAACCTTTTAAAATTAAAACATTGAAAAAGGAAATGATCCTTTTTGCACATGGGACATCCAACTCGATCAAAAAAAGCACTATGTGAATTTGAACTGACGTTTTGACGAAAAGACGCATTTGATTTTACTCGAGAGCAGGACTCCAACGCATTACAGCGATCAGTTAGGAAGCACAGCATTTGATCGATCGTAGGAACGTCGACGTCATTTACATGCTGTGCCCACAACTGTTGAGTCTCTAAATCTAGTTTTTTCACTAGAATGAATATCAACCAAGGATCTCTGTTTATCCACTCAGTTCCTAAAGCTGTTAGCCCTCTCAGAATTTCATCGGATGTATCACATAATGATCTTAGTTGCTTATGTGAACCCTGTTTCATTGCAGATTGGTTTAAAAATAATTCGATTAAATCCTTGACTATAGATTTCTTGTTGTTGTATCTTTTTTGTAATTTGTCCCAAGCCTGTTCATAGTTACCATCAGTCATGGGCAAATAGCGAATTAGATTAGCAGCATCGCCCTTCAGTAATCCTTTGAGATATTGAAATTTATGAATGTTGGAAAGCGCTTCGTTATTGTGTATAGATGTTTTAAACTGATCGGAGAATGATGGCCACTTTGTATAATCGTCGCTAAAAGCTTCTATGGTTACACGCGGCAACCATACTTCATTCGCTTGGTAAAATGACCTATCTTCTAAACCACTTGTATTTCTTTCGCCCGAGTTATTGTTAGCAGCAGTTACTAGGCTTGGATTTCTTATATTGAAGATGCGCCTAAGCATTGACTTTGTCTCGAAATATTTTTCTTCAAATTCCTCTGCTTCAGATATTTGGCCAGCGATGAGAAGTATTTGATTTTCCATATCGTGAAATTCAGTCCATGCTTCATTTAATTTCTCGGTACGTGTTTCAAGCTGTTCACGATTTATGGCTTGATCCGATTGTAATTCGCCGTTAATTTTGTCTACGAACTTTTTAATATTAGTAATGGTTGATTTTATTATTCCACGTCTTTTGATTAATGCTGTTAAGTCAGCGATGTTTTAGTGATTCAAACACAATAAAATTTCGTATGTATTAGGAAAAGTGTGAGATAAAAAAGCACTTTTAGTTAGAATTGTTTTATTGGTTATATATAAAAACTGAATATATATTATATTTAATTCTTTATTAATACATTTAATAAATATTATACATGTGTTCTTATTTGTAGCGTCGCTTGATGATTGACAGACTCTCACCCTGCATGCCGTTTGTAGTTCTTACAGTCTACACAATAAGTATGTGTACAACAGTACAGTGCATAACATCTGCAACATCCTCCCTCTTTTACAAATCACCAAATATATTGTAACTATATTGGTAATCTTAACATTAGAAATCAAATTATGTATATAAAACAAAACTTCAAATTATACATTAACAAATTAATTCAAGTTCAATATCATTTAGTTAAAATAAAATCCTTGAAACGGGATGGTGGTTTGACTTCCCTCCGAGGACGATTTAAAGAAGTTTGTGGTGTTTCCATATTGACCACAATTGATGGTTGTTCAACTTCAGAAGACGTCTGTTGATTATTTCCTTCTACTGTATTTCCTTCGGTATTTCGACTAGAATCCAAAATGTTATTTTCTGAACAGCATGGAAGCGTATTTGCTGAACAGCTTGGAAGCGGCAGTATGGTAACCGAAGTTGATTGTTTATGATCCTCAGCAGAGTGCGGTTTAATATTCACACGATCTCGGCGATAAGCAGATCCATTAACATTAACTACGAACGATCGGTCTGAGAGCCTTTGCTGTACCGTTCCCCTCGACCACAACTTATCTTCTGTTGGATGTATTTGAACTACGACAGGCTGTCCTACTTCCAGAAGTGGTAGCTGTTTTGTTTTTTTATCGTAATGATACTTATTTATTTGTCGTTGATTTATTATTTTATCTGAAACATTTGGAACGACTTCTGGTTGAAGATTTTTGATGATTGATGGAATTCCGGTACGTGTTTTTCTTGCAAAAAGTCGTTGAACTGGACTGGAACCTATTTTGTTGGGAATATTCCGAAAATGTAATAGGGCATACCAAAAGTCCTCTCCTGTTTCATTTGATTTTTTTATGATTCGTTTTGCGATTTTAACCGCGGCTTCTGCTTTGCCGTTAGCCTGTTGATGGTAAGGCGCAGATGTTATATGCGAAAAGCCCCATTTGTTTGCAAATTCTCTGAATTCACTGGACACGAAATTTGTTCCGCCATCTGTCAGTACCGTCTCTGGAATACCATGTCGACTGAAATTTATTTTGCACATTTTTATCGTCGAATTTGGTTTCAAATCATCTAACTTATTTATTTCAAAAAAATCTGAATAATGGTCGACGGTTATCAGAAATTTGTGCGCCTTTCCTTTGATATGTTCAAAGAAGACATCCATTGATACTATTTGAAACGGATAGTTTGGAACTTCATGCGTAAGCATTGGAGGTTTTATTTGGGAATCGGAATATTTGACACATATGTAACAATCTTTCACTTTATCTCTTATTTCGGATGTCATTCCAGGCCAAAATATGTATGTTTTGCTTAGCAAGATTTACTGTTGCTTCGATGCCATTATGACTGGTATGTACCTTTTCAATCATTAATCCACGAAGACTATACGGAATCAGGGCTTTATCATTTCCGTAGTAGCAATCCATTCTCCGTGGAAAGCTCGTGTTTGAATTTATGATAAATCTTTATATCATCGGGTAAATCACGTATATTTTTCGGCCACTTATTTATTAATGTAATTATCTTTTGAAAACCTACATCTTTTGCAGTTTCTTCTCTAATAATGTTGAGACGATTTGTTGTGATGCTGAGACTGCTAATTATTTTGACCCTTTGCACTAGCCTTTCGGCATCTGACACTTGAGCTACATCTATTCGGCAAATATTTGATTTCGACAAAATATTTTCTTGTTGGTTTTCATCCGGATCTTCATCATAATTTGCTCTTGATAGGGTATCCGCAATAATGTTATTTTTTCCTTCAATGAATTCAAGTTTCAAAGAATAACGCTGCAGTATCATACGCATTAACTGCAGTCTTTTTGGTGATTTAAGTAGAGTTTTATTGAATATATTTATTAACGGCTTATGATCCGTTCTGATTACGCAAGTATGACCAACTATCATCTGGTCGAATCTGACGCAGGCGAAAACGATCGCGAGCAGTTCCTTTTCTATCTGCGCATAGTTTATTTCTGTAGCCGTTAGCGTTCTGGAAGCATAACAGATAACCTTGTCTTCCTGGAACATTGCAGCACCCAAACCCGTACTGCTGGAGTCGCATTCAATTATGATTGGCTTTGTATTGTCGAAATAGCCTAATGTTCTTATGTCCGACACTAAGGACTTAATCTTCTGGTATTCGTCTTCCTCCGGCTGAGTCCACTTCCATGGAGTGTTTTCATGAATAAGTTCACGTAATGGTGTAAACTGAGTACTTAAATTTCTTATGTATCTGGATAAATAGTTAACCATACCAATAAATCTTTGTAGGTCATTTTTATTTGAAGGTGTTTTCATATTTCTGATGGCCATAATGTTGGATTCGTCGACTTTCAAACCTTCCTTACTTAACACGTGTCCAAAGAACTTAACTGATGATTGACACAATATGAGTTTTGATTTGTTTAACTTAACGTTGTATTTTTGGAGACGCATGAATAAATTCTCGAGATTTCTATCATGATCGGCTGTCGCTTCTTCGACTGTATCTCCTTGACCAAATATCAATAAATCGTCTGCGAGTACCTCTACGCCTGGAAGATCGTGTACGAGCTGGTATATTTTGTAATACCAAATGGCATTCTTAACCAATTATATCTTCCGAATGGTGTCCAAAAGCATGTTAAGTTGCTACTTGTCTCCGAAAGTTGCACTTGCCAAAATCCTTTTTTTGCATCGCAAGTGGAAAACACTTTAGCCTTGCCTAACTCTGGTAGGACTTCATCAATTGTCGTGAACTGATAGTTGGGTCTTCTCAAAGCTTTGTTCAACGGTATAGGATCTAAACATATTCGAAAAGAATTGTTACGTTGAACTATTAAAATGTTACTCACCCAATCAGTGTGATGCTCTACACGTTCAATCAGCCCATCCTTAACCAAGCCATCTAACTCAGTCTTTAAACGATGATGATACGTCACGGGAATACGGCGCGCATGTTGAATGACGGCTTTAATGCTTTCGTCAATTTCTAACTCCACTTCGCCGGGAATTGTACCATACCTTTCAAATATATCCGAATATTTGTTCACTATTCGCTCTGCATTCACTTTTGACCTATGATTGTCTGTAGTTCTTTCCACTGCAGTTGCTGATACCGATTCAATGAGGTAATCAGCTTTGCACGGTACTGGAAAATTTTTCACTTCAGAACTATATGCAATCAGTTTAAGAGCTGAACAAGCGTTTAAAGATAATAATGGTTGGTGATTGCGTTTTATGATTTGAAAAACTATAGATACTATTCGGTTATCGATTTTACATGGAATATGCGCCTCTCCCATTGATGGTATAGGATTTCCATTGAAATCTATCAGTCCTTGTTGTGTTGGAAACGTTTCTGGGTTAGGTTTATTCATGAGCTTAGAATATTGTTGCCAGCCCATGAGACATGCGTTAGATCCTGTGTCCAGCTTGCATTCAACATTTTCCCAAACTGAATTAAATTTTAAACGAAGAACTGCCGTAACTTTATTTTTACTGAATGATGTCATCACCTTGCATATTTTAAAGCTTTCATCATTGGACCTGAATTGTTCTTCCTCTTCATCGCAGTCAATTTGATTAACTTTATTAGAACGATGAAATGTTGAATTTTTATCAGATTCTTTATTTCTACGTCTACAGCACGATTCAAAATGGTGTTTATATTTGCATATGTCACAAATATGACCCAAAGCTGGACAACATCCCTTTTCAAACTTGTGTTTCGCACCACAAAACCGACATTTTTTAAGAACGTTATTTGCGCTTGTTTGCCTACTTGTATTTGAAATTTTATTTACCGGAACACTAGTTTGCACATTGTTTTCTGTCGTCATATTTTTTACCCTGCACTGAGTGGCTTCGCTGATTCTGCATGTGTCAATGGCATGTTGTAAGGTCAAATCACCCTTTTCCATTAAATTTTTCATCACTGAACCATTTCGAATACCGACAACGATGCGATCCCTCAGTAACTCATCTGACATGTTCGTCGGATAATTACATAGTTTGATTAGTCGTTTTATGCGAATCAAATACGTGTTAAAGCTTTCATTTTCCATTTGGTTAGACGTATTGAAAATATATCTATCGTAGATCACATTTGAATTGGCAATCAAATACTTTCGAATTGCCGCAAGAGCAATTATATCTGATTCTTTTTCAGCGTCTGTTAAACCAAATTCCATAAATTTTTCTTTGGCTTTTACACCAATCGCGGAAAGCATAGTGCTTGCTTTCTGCTTATTTCTCGTTGCTGGCCAAAGATTTATACCGGTGGCTATGGTATAGTCGTTCCAGCTTGACTCAAAATTCTCGAAATTTTCTCGAATATCTCCAAATTCAACATTCAATGGAGGTGGCCACGGTATATTGTTGGAAACTGTTATATCGGCATCTTTAGGGTTTTAAGATGTGTTACCATTTTCTCCATCATCTCCGACTGCGTTTTGATGAACTCCATCAGTTGCTTTTCCATTATATGTGGTAATACGGTAACACGCGGCAGATAATGAATTTACTTTAACCTCAATTTTTCACTTTCCTTTTATGTATTATTGTAGTCTTTTGCATTTAATTGAATATACAGTATTCAATTCACACATCTGACACCATGTTTTATTGGTTATATATAAACACTGAATATATATTATATTTAATTCTTTATTAATACATTTAATAAATATTATACATGTGTTCTTATTTGTAGCGTCGCTTGATGATTGACAGACTCTCACCCTGCATGCCGTTTGTAGTTCGTACAGTCTACACAATAAGTATGTGTACAACAGTACAGTGCATAACATCTACAACAAGAATGTCACTGTTCTTTGGATTATGCACTGTTACAAAAAAAAAAAAAAAAACACTGACTGTTGCACGATTTTATTAACGTGAAATAAAATAATTCACTACGTTATTATAGGCTGATGAGAAATAAATTACAATAACTCACGCTTCCCTCCAGACCAGGTGTATCATAAACGTACGGTTTACGAAGACTTTGTTATACTAAGGAGTTCGTAAACGTTACACTAAAACAGTACAAATGTAGTACGTAATGTGTACTTTTGTTTTGTGTATGTATTAGTGTGTATTCAACTGTTCATAATGTGTACGTCGAAACGTAACGTTTACGAACTGTTTTAGCATAACGTTTTTGAGCCACATAGGTGTAACATTTACGTACGGTGTGGATTATGTGACACGTATATAATTTTAAAAGAAATCAATATTATGTAATACAAATAAATTGTGTTTTAAATAAAATTTATTTTTAATGTAATCAAATATAATATTTTCGAACATATGTTGAACATGGGTTGAATCCGATATACATACCTCTGAGATGTTGTAACTAAGAAAAATTAATTAAATATTAGTCGACATGTATAATGATTTAACAAAGTATGTATTCATAAATAAGTATTTTTTAAATATATAATGTGCCACAACACAAGACATAACGTGTCAAATTTGTTAATGATTAATCCTTCTGAAATGAAATAAAATGTTTTAATCATACATAGATTAAGTTCTACGAATATTGCTTAAATACCTTTTAAAATATTTATTTTTATGATTTTTATACGATATTATGGATATCATACTGCTCATACCGCGAAAATTTAACAATAATTGTCAAAAGTTTTTATAATTTCAAAGTACGGCAACTTTAATTTAATTTGTACAAACAAAATTTGAAAATAAAACAAAGCTGCGAGATATAATTGACAGCACTGTGTTTAGAATGTAAATGTAGTAGTGTGTTATAAAAAGAAGCGTTCATAAACTGTTCGTAAGCTGTACATTTTTGCTGTATACATTTTTGCGCCGGGAGGGAATTCCCGGGTTTTTATGTCAATTGCGATATTGAAGAATGTATTTTTTAATTCGCAAATGACACAAAGTTAATAACAAAATAATTGAAGTTACGAATTGTAATTTATGTATGCGTTTATATTAAATTAATAAAGCATTTAATTTATAAGGAAATATATTTTAATATTTAATAATTATTTTTAATATATAAGAAGTATAATTTATATTTTTTGCAATTTATCTTACTCAAAAATCAAATGTGTAGTGGGCGACAGCTAATCTCATAGTGAATGAAAAATAAAACAGGCATTTGTGTTAAGCTTTGTTGCTCTTGCGCCTAAATTCACTTGAAATAAAACCAAATAAATTATAATACCTATAAAGGACATAACTATACTTTTCCATAGTAAACTTGCAGTCAATGATATAGGCAGATTTATCGATAATGCAGTATTATTTAATACGTGGAAATATAGTACGGGATAACTTCTAAAGATGTCAGCTTTAACAATTTTTAATTTTTGGTAAATAAACAAAACATAAAATGAATTTTTTTTATAATTCATGTCTACTTGTAAGTTTTATTCGCGTTTTTTGCTTTTGTTTACATTTTTATTTCGAAACAACAAAAAAAAATTTAGAAAAACTACTAGTGCCATCTTTAGATTTAATCTATCTATCGCCCTTTTTTGACGGTTAATGTCCTTTATAGGTTATTATAATTTATTTGAATACAACATCATCGTCGATATGCAGATTTAGTAAATAAGTATATACAGGCGATAGGTGCATACTGCATATAATTGCAATGATTGCGTCAAATGTTATTGAACGCATCGTGATACGTGACAGGTAAACATTGACTTGAAGTTTCAAACAATGATTTGTTTAAATTAAATATAGTTTATTTATTTTAGGCGTCAACACTCACACAGCCTACAATATACATTAGTTGGTGTTGTAGCAGTTGCGAACACTTGGCTGGATCCTCTGGAGTAATTTTTAACGAATGGTTTATTCGATTCCTTATTTAATGATGTATAGCTATAAGCATTTTTTTCCACATTGGAATTTCGTTTATTTCAATAGACATTTCCCACAATGTCTTCGTTTCTCCGATTATGCGTGCTGAAATTATGTTGACAATAATGATGGCCCAATAATCAACAGATTGCTTCAATGTTTGGAGCGCTGTCAAATAATTAACACAATTATCTATCAAATTTATGCAGCTCTGCGGATGTTTCAGATCCCATCATGGTATTGAGATTTAAAATTGAGTTTACGTGTTTGTATATGATCAATCGAGCGTTATCATACCGATTAACAAGTGCACTCCATGCCTGTTTGTAACCCTGTTCTGATAAGTCGATGTTATCCACGAGCTTACGAGCATCGCCACTTAAATTACCCACCAGATAGTGGAAACGCTGAATATCCAATAAACTTCTTTCTTCATTTATCAGCGATTTGAAAATGTCTCGAAATGAAACCCATTCATCATATTTTCCGGTAAATGTCGGTAGTTTAATCAACGGTAACTGTATCTGCATCTTTTTTGTGCTGTCTGATGTACTCGTTCTCAATAACTCTGGCGATGACGTGTACATGCAGCCAAAACGTGCCTTTTGCATCCGGAAATTCGGATAAGATGTCAGTGGGGTGATTATGGAATTTTTCAAGTTTATTGGAAAAAAACAAAAATATGTGTTTTTTTTTTGTACCGATCAGCAGAAAAATTGCATAAAAACCTCGCAAAAATTTTATTCAGGACCGTTTTGATTTTTGCTAACCGTCAAGTTAGGTGCCGGCTGATTTTTGCTAACCGTCAGGTTAGAAGTTTCCTACGTTAAAAATTTTATTTGAAAATAAATAGTTTTTTTTGTCAATTTATAAATTAAATTTTTTTTGTTTTTTTTTGTTATCTTCCGGTCTAAATCAAGGAAAACAAAGGTAAATATAAGAAGAAAAAAAAACAATATAACTAACTAAAAGAGGTCCAGTCAGTATAGTAGGGAGTCAATAACCTCATTAGAGGCAGGTGAATGTACAGCTAAACCGCGTCATTCACCCTTTCTTTTGACTACCTGCTACTGACCAAGTTTACTTTTACTAATTAAACCCTCATCCAGGGACTTATTAATTAATTTTTTTTTGTTTATTTCAAATAATGTGTGGCTAAGGCCCAAAAACTGTCCATTCATGCTGGACAAATAACTCAGTTTTCTGTTGGTCGCTGTAGACAGGTCCAACTTTTCTAATCCCCAATCCTTTTGTGATCTCAATGATCACCCAATATTTTTGTTCAACCGCGGTATAACTAGGTTTCTCAACTGCGTCACCCCAACCCCACGACTAATTTTACCTCTACCGGCCTTGAGCACAGGTAAATGCCGCAGGGGTGACAACAGCGGTCGAGAAACAAAAATTTGTATATGTCGAGCTGAGGTAACTCAGTTACTTCATGTTTTTAACATTACAGGTTTTTTGAACCCGTCTATTTTTGATTGCAACCCCGATTTCACTTCAATGAATGTGGCTTCGAAACTATCGTAATATTCTTCGTGTTCGGGATTGTAATCCGTCAATTCAAGAATTTGGGCATTTATAGCGATAAACTTTTCATAGATATTCGATACGATCTCGCTTTTTGTTTCCCTAATATAAAACTGTGCGATTTATATTCGGAAATCCACATATTATTCCTCACATTTTCCATCACTAACACATTGAAATTTTTGTGCCACTTTTCTTGGGCTAACAGCACGGAAATCCATGTAAGAATATTAATGGAATCCACGTTCCGAGTGAATCTTTCGTATAGATTTTATTATGGAATTCCGTGCGTTGCGTTTATTGGGTGACGACATTTTTCGAGTTAGCGGATTGAATGCTCCCGGCTTCACATTGTTTTTATTCTTAGCTTTTATTTTCACAAAGCAGGCTTACTAAAGAAAAAACAAATATTTTTCATTTATTTGTTTTAAAATCGCGACAACATTAAAATGGAGGAGTCATTTCCTGGCCACAAATGTCAATTACTTAATCTTCGATCGGACACCTACCTTCCCAGGTTATTACCAACAGCATCATGGACACAAAAAATGGTTCATTACCTACAAGCAAGTATTATTGTATCAAGAAAAAATCCAATCACAGCACGAAACTTTTTTTCACATGCCGCAATAGCGAGAGAAAATCGTAAGCTGGCAAAATTACCATATTACATTATACATCCGTGCAGCTATTTTTCGGCTATATGGTACCCAATAGTTTTATTTGCGTATGCAAGTTATCTTATAATAGTTCCATATTTTTGCGTATTCTACCTTACTATTTTCTCTAAATGCTCAACACACCTTGCGTTCACTGTGGGAATTTTCGGCAGCTGTGTATTTTACCTAGAAATCGCGATAAAATTGAATTCGGGATACTACGATACTCAAAATGAGATGTTTGTCTTAAGTAGATCGAAGATTAGAAAGAATTATTTAAAGTCGACACTGCTTCCGGATATAATAGCGGCTTTTCCAACGCAAATGTTAATAGTATTTCAACCGCATTCAACTCAACTTATTTACTTGTCGATTATACTTTACTCCAGCTTTCTACTCCATTTTTTAAATATACCAAAAATTTTACGATATTATCGCGTTATATCGGTATATTTTGATTTAACAACCCGAACCGATTTAATGATACAACTTTGCTTCGGTTGGACCTACGCATTGCATATTATGGCATTGGCATGCATAACCATAACAGATTTTATAATGAATCCAAACAAATGGGGTTCAACTCCCTGCTACGATTGGGACTGTATTAAAGCATTGGGGCAATATTCAAAAGCCCTTTTAGACACAACACGAGCATTTCTTGGATGTGGATACATTGAACTGGACAATGAAGTCTCGATTTATGAAAATAGTGTGACAATTTTTATTTTATTTTGCGGATGGATATGTAAAGTTATAATGCTCATAATACTAATAAAAGTGTTTATGTCGCATGATAGGTCAGAGTCAAGATATTACCAGTTTTTAGAAGAGGCGAAGGACTATTGCAAAAAATTTAATTTACCAGGTAATTTAGCGGCAAATATTTATATGTACATTAAGTATAAGTTTCGGAATAACTACTTCAATGAGGATCAAATATGCAATACACTGAGCGGCAAGCTTAAAACGGAAATTATAATGGAGCGGTGTAAAGAGTTGATCGAGCAAGTGGATATTTTTATAAATTTACCAGCATCGACCAAAAAACAAATTATGAGTTATTTAAGAAGAGAAATTTATTTACCCGGTGATATAATTATTAGGGAACATGATGAAGCCAGCTATATGTACTTCCTGGCAAGGGGATCGGCTATGGCTGTTTTACGTTCGGGCGAACAAGTTGACATGTATGAAGATGGTTCATACTTTGGTGAAATTGCATTGTTGCTTGGTGATCAAGAGCAAAATTTGTCGATTATTGCAAATGAATATTGTGAAACATATAAACTGTCGAAAGCTGATTTATTAACGGTAATCACGCCAAATTCTGGTTTACTGACGGATATGCAAAATATTGTTCTGGATCGAATTCAAAAGATAAATCGTGTGTAGGAAACGTTTCTTTAAAAATGTTGAAGCAAATTTATTCAATTTGAATTTTTATTTTGTAATGATTTATTTAAAAAATATATTAAAAATGTATAACACAATTTGAATTGTTTTTTGGAAGACTAGTTCTCTTTATTTTTGAATGCCTACATAACTTTAAAAATAGTTTTCATTCAAAATAATATTCAATCATCAAGAAACGTTGTTGATTTGAAGTTTTACTCCACAATCTCATGGGTGCGATTATGTAAGCATGTTTTGTTTGGCACGACTTAGTATAAATTAATGGTCCAATCAGCGAATCAGTAACAACTTAACGTAATAATGCGATATTCAGAACGTACATGTTACTAGCCAGCGAATCTTTTAGAACTTTCCGTTCAGTTCAGCTGTCACTTAACAGAGCGAAAATAAACGAGCAAACTGAAGAAAATGTCACAATACATCAAAATTCTGTAAGGATTCTTACTGATTCGCTGGTTAGTCCATAATAATGACAAATCTGACAGACTGTTAACAAAGTAACCCCGAAATATCTGCACTTTTATTCACCTCAGCGGGCAGCAATGCCATCTGTCCGCCGGTCAAAGAAGGGTTGATTAGTGAGGAAAGTATTTTCAATAGTTTCAGATTTTCATGTATGTGAAGTTAGCCCAGGATTTCATCCCAGAAAATAAAAAAGTTGAATCAGGCAACCCTCGTAAAATTTTGTGAAGTTAGCCCAGCCCAGAATTTAATAATTTTTAAATTTAAAACTTAATTTAAAAAAAATAAAAAAATAGCTAAGAATATCAAAATTAAACAATTAAGAAATATTTTCAACCAAAAAATAAACGTAAAAAATATTTATCCCTTTCAAAATATTGAAATATTTATACGCTTTTTGAAGAAATAATATTGATTGTTCGTCTGTAATACTAAAAGTTACAATTTGTCGGATTAAGGCTCAATGGTTATTAGATGGACATACACATAGCTTACTTTTGGCCAAATTTGAAGGAAATCGTACCGTTGCAACTATTACAATTTGGCCCATGGGTCCAAATTCCATACCATTTTTGAATTAAAATTGGATTTTTCGTCTGTAATACTAAAAGTTACAATTTGTCGGATTAAGGCCCAATGGTTTTAAGATGGACATATAAATAGCTTACTTTTGGCCAAATTTGAAGGAAATCGTACCGTTGTAACCATACAATTGGGCCGTGGGCCCAAATTCCGAAAAATTCAATTTTTCCTCGAAAATGGTATGAAATTTGGGCCCATGGGCCAAATTGCAATAGTTGCAACGGTACGATTTTCTTCAAATTTGGCCAAAAGTAAGCTACGTGTATGTCCATCTAATAACCATTGAGCCTTAATTCGACAAATTGTAGCTTTTAGTATTACAGGCGAAAAATCCAATTTTACTTCGAAAATGGTATGGAATTTGGGCCCATGGGCCAAATTGCAATAGTCGCAACGGTACGATTTCCTTCAAATTTAGCCAAAAGTAAGCTATGTAACAAAGTGCATGGGTGCGGGTAAACTTATGCACTTATTACAAAATGGAATGTCACCTCCTTCAACGGCGGAAAAAAGCCTGATGTAAAGTAAGCGAATCGGGAGTCAAAATTTCAAAAAAAATCAGAGTAGTTTCGATAGGAAGAAAAAATTTTGTTTAGTTTTGTTTTGAAAAAAAAAAAAGAAAAATCGATAGAGAAAAAACGGTCGAGATTTTTGATGTACGTGGAGTTCGATTGAAAATTCGAAAAATATATAAATAAGACTTCGAATCGGGAAATAATAACCGTTCAAGTAACGTAGAAAAAAAAAACACAACGAACCTATCGTGTACGCATATTATCAACCAATATATATAAAGTATACATAATTATATATTTAGTACCTGAACCAGGTACATGTACATAAAAAAAAAGGGAAGAAACCCTTTAAGTGAAATATAGAATAATTACGTACCTAACAAAAATAGTGTTTAATTGTATATACTCAATGTAAATAAATCCGGTGTGAAAATTCATGCGCACCTAAACAACCAAAACACTCAATTATACTATAAATAAAAAGGAAAATCGAGAATTGTCGTAGGACCGGCATATACTGTGTGGAACACCAGGGTTTCAAGTGCCGTGCAGAGATCAGAGTTGCGGAAAAGGCGAATCCGGGACCAGGGGGGTGGTGCTAGGTCTATCCAGGGTCCAGATAACCAGTGTAAATATTGTTGTACATATTTTCTATTATTTTATTGTAAATAATTAGGTATCTTTTATATATATATATTATATTATGTCGTATGTATTTTCGGGCTAAGGTAATACCACCATAGATATGTGGTAAACGGTGTGGTGTGTGTGTGTGTGTGTGATGTCCTGAGATGCCAGTAAGTTTTCCCAAAGTTAATGTTGCCTTGCTCGAGTAGACAATGTCGGTCCCCACGACCATCTAATCACCTCACCGAACAGAGCTAGCCCGGTGATCGTAGACTCGCAGTGGTGCAGGGTAACCTTATGGCGCCCAAGCTGTGGTTACTTACAGTAAAATGATGTGAAATTTTTTTGATTGTGATTTGCTTCCAAAGTCGTGCAATTTCTGGTGTTGGAAATAATGTCAATGCTCCTCACGTGTGGATAGATTATTTTGAATAGTGTTTCCAATCCAGATAGTGTTCAGGCTGCGAAGTACTTCAAATCAGACCAGAATTTATTTAAGTACAAGAGATTTCATAATTCAAATTTTCCTAAATTTTCCTTTTGTTTTGATTGTTTCATTTTTTTTTTGGCATCGTTCTGATTTGAAGTTTTTTTGGCTTTCTCCGATTGGATCGAAAAGAAATTTAAAATTTTAATCATTGATACAGTGTGTTTTAGGTGTAAGCAGTCAAAAGGAATTTTTGAAGTTAGACAAAATTTTAGGAGACAACTTTTGCGTTGAATATTCTTTCAATTGATTCATAAGGTTTGATCTCCGGATTTTGGTTAATTTCAAATTTTGTCCAAATTTCCTTTATTAGTTTCAGATATTTAACTTTGGGGGACTGGCGGTCATTCCAGGACTTCACATACACAGGCATTTGAATCTCTATTATTCAACGATAATCAGTGTTATATAAAAATAAAAATAAACAAAATTTACAATTTCTGCCAATATTATTGGGGCAACTTAGGTTATCTAATATACATTTTTTTTTGTGTCGGTTTAAAATAGTCGGTCAATAGTAAATTTTTTTTGATCGATTATATAGTTTGAATTTAATTATAATTACATCAGGTTTTTTTTTGGTGAAGCGGGTGACTATTGCACCTATTGTGTCTTGTCAAGGAGGTCAAGTCTTGAGTTTTGTGGTGTGTTCGATTTGCAACTGATATTATATTTAATTAATTGTTTACTAGTGTTATACTGTGTGTAAATAAATTTTATTTTCTGTTTATCATTACGTATTGTACATATATTATTTAATTATTTAAAACCTTAAGCGGTGTCAATTATTTTATTCTTGTAAATATAATTTTGTAAATATCTATTGTTCGTTCTTTTATAAATAATGGAACATTTTAATGTTAACCATTTGAAACCAGACGAGTTTTGCGTCGAGTGCTTGGTTAGGGATATTGAGGGAAGTCCAGCTGAAAAATTACAGGCTCTAGCTAAATTATTTGAGGATGAAATTAGCGATCCGGTTCTTCGACCATTCAAACCACATAAGCAAGCATCAAAGAATCCGGATAGGGAAATAAAAAGGTGTCGTATCAAGATAAAGGAACATAGGGATTGCTTTGTGAGTCAGGAGGATAAGGACGACTTAGAAAAGAAGGACTTTTACCCAATTTTAAGTAGAATGGGTCATATCATTCAGAGGTTAGAACGGTTAGCAATGGTGACGAAACGATACAAAATTAACTGTCTAAATACGCTAAAAGAAGCACAAATTTTCGAGAACCACATTAGGAATTTTTTGGATAGTAAATTTTCGTTAAATGCTTCGATTGCGTTGGTTAAGGAAAATACCGAAAATGTATTAGAAGAACTATCGTCTTCGGAAGACGAAATTTCTGATACTGAAACAGTGTCTTCAAAAAACTCAGTTAACACGGTTAGTTTTATAGAAAAGGAACATATGGCCAAACAAGTCCAGTTACCACCAATTAATGATGAGATGCAACAAATAAACTCACGCATCAAACATTTAAATTTGGCATACGATTCTTTTCCAGATGGCAGTCAAAATCCCATTTCGCAAAATTTTTTGGTTCCACCAGGTGTTTATAATTCAGTACCTTCATCTTTTCTAAATTCAAATAATTTACAAAATAAAGGCTTAGGACAACAACAACAACTTCCAGTCTTTGCTACTCCATCAGTTTCGGCGTGTATTGCGAATGATAGAAAACCGCAATTATCGAACTGGAAAATTGAATTTAGTGGAACTCCGGACGGTGTACCAGTGGAAAGATTTCTCTTTAGAGTGGAACATTTGGCTCGTACGCACCAAGTTTCTGAAACATTTTTGAGAGATCAATTTGGTGTCCTACTAAAGGGAATTGCTTCCGAGTGGTATTGGTGTTTCATTGAGCGTAACCCTTCCTCGGGTTGGTTCCAACTCAAGTCTGCAATCATTGAACGATTCCAAGACCGGCGTACTGATGATGATATTCGACGCATGATTGATTCACGTAAACAAAGAGCAGGTGAAGCTTTCATTGAATTTTATAATGCTATTCTGGTTCTTACTCTCAGATTCCGAACTCTCATTCCGGATTCGGACATCCTTAGAATTCTTCGATATAATATGAACGTTGGTCTTCAGAATCATCTCGCTGATCAAGAGATTGATTCGATTAATACTTTAGTTAGGAGATGTGTCGCGCTTGAGGATACGTGGAAACGAAATAACTTTGTTCCGGACAAATTTTGCAAACCACAGTATCATGTGAATGAAATAATACAAAACGACGAAGATCGAAACGTTATGACCACTGCTTATTCAAATCCAAATTTTATTTCGGGTCACATTCCAAATTTACCTTTTACAAATTCTGGACCTCCAAACTATAATTCATTGGCACAATACAATTCGAGACAACCTAACTCCTGTCAAATGGCAAACGGTAATCCTGTCAGTTAAATTGAAGCCTATCAGCAAAATATTAATCAAAACCGAAATTCACAGGACTATTTTATTTGCTGGAATTGTCATGATATGGGACATACTTTTACTAGATGTTCAAAACCCCTACGTTTGTTTTGTCGTGGATGTGGCAATGATGGGTGTACTAGGAATACTTGCCCAAAGTGTACTTCGGGAAACGCACAGTCGAGGACTCAATCGGCTTCCAAGAACAATCCTCAAAACACACGGCAGCAGCAACAACCATATCCGACAACAATGATGAGCAATTCAGCGCAAAATCCAAATTAAACCTTTCGGCCACAGATAAAAGCAATAGTTCGGAGTCTAAATTAAATGTTAATTTTGGAAATTGTAAAATTCCCGTTTCAAATAAATTCAAAAACATTCTTTCGGAAAAAGCTAAAGCTCGAGTTCGTAAATATTGGAACGAACGCAAGCAGGTAAATCTTAACATTTCGGAAACTTGTATCACAGAGGAGCTAGATGATCGACCATACGCCAATGTGGGTATTAATGGAGTACCTTATAAAGGGTTACTGGATAGTGGTGCATCCATTACGGCTCTTGGATATGGTTGTGAAAAATATCTCCTAAAGCCTGATCTAAAAATTTACGGTGTTTCGTCAGAAGTTAGAACAGCAGGTGGTCAAAGTCAACGTGTTCTCGGGTATTTTAAAGGGTCTGTTTATTATAAGGGTGAAGAGAAAGTAATGAATATTTATTTAATACCAAGTTTAAAACAATCTCTTTATTTAGGTATTGATTTCTGGAAATTATTTAAAATTATTCCAAAATGTATTTCGGAGATAGACAAAGATGATTCTGAATACCACGTTCTATCTCACGATCAACAACTTCGCCTCGATGCTGTTGTTAAACAATTTCCTTCGTTTAACAAAAATGGTCCGGGTAAAACATCTCTAATTTCCCATAATATCGACGTTCAAGGTGCTACTCCCGTTAAACAGCGTTTCTACCCTGTATCTCCGGCGGTACAAGCTGATATGTACTCGGAGATTGATCGGATGTTGTCTTTAGGAGTAATCGAAGAATCTAAGAGTTCATTGGCAAGGTCCGTCTTTGTTTAGATGCAAGACGAATGAACGAGGTAACGAAAAGAGACGCGTATCCGTTGCCTATAATCGACGGAATCGGAATCATCAGCCGATTGGAGGAGACAAAATGGATCTCAAGTCTTGACTTGAAGGATGCATTTTGGCAAATCCCATTGGATGATGAGTCCCGAGATAAGACGGCGTTTACAGTCCCTGGTCGTCCTCAGTTCAAAGTTATGCCATTTGGTCTCTGTAACGCGCCTCAGACGATGAGCCGGTTAATGGATCGGGTGATCCCCCATGAATTTCACGACCGTATTTTCGTGTATCTGGACGACCTCCTAATTGATTCTAAGACTTTCGAAGATCATCTCTGGTTGCTATCAATTGTTGCCAAAAGACTGGTGGATGCGGGTTTAACGGTAAACCTTGACAAAAGCCACTTCCTCCTCAAACGCATTAACTACCTAGGTTATGTCGTTGGGGATGGAACCCTTTCAACAAACCCGGATAAAGTAAAAGCCGTTCACGATTATCCAATACCAACTACTCCTAAAAAACTTCGTCGTTTCTTAGGAATGGCTAACCGATCTTACCAAGAAGAACTCGAAATGCATTTGGTCTGCGAGAGCCCAGCAAGCGTTTGAGAGTGTCAAATTGGCGCTTTCAAATGCTCCAGTGTTGGTACACGCAAATTTCTCAAAACCGTTCGTGATTCAATGCGATGCTAGTACAACGGGTGTCGGAGGGGTGTTGTTGCAGGAAGGTGATGATGGTGAGGAACATCCCATCGCGTATATGTCTCAGAAGTTGAACGCAGCACAGCGAAATTACTCCATCACCGCGCTAGAGTGTTTTGTGGCTGTGCTTAGTGTAAAGAAGTTTCGAGCATATATCGAGGGATATCCTTTCACCATCATCACTGACCACGCAAGCCTTAAATGGCTTATGAGCTAGAAAGAGCTCACAGGCAGGCTAGCGCGTTGGAGTCTGAAACTGCAAGGATTCGACTTCACAATACAGCATCGTAGTGGATCGCAGAACGTTGTGCCGGATGCACTTTCGAGAGTCTTCATGGAAGAGATCGTTCTAAATGACAATGGCTTTAATCTTAACCTCGATTCGGTGTCCTTTAAAGATAATGAATACTTAGAATTAATTTCTAATATTCTGTCTTCATCTGATTCCTACCCTAACTTCATGATATCTGACGGCAAAATCCTGGTCAACACTACGGGAAATAAAAATAGGTATTTTACTATGTCTGATGTGCCAAATTGGAAATTGTACCTACCTCATTCCTTGGTTACATACATCCTAGTGCAAGCTCACAATCCCCCTACGTCTGCCCATGTTGGTTCTGCGAAAATGCTGGAGAGAATTCAGCGATACTTTTATTGGCCGAAAATGGCATATGATGTAAGCAATTATGTCAGTAATTGTGATAAATGTAAAGAAACAAAGGCAGTAAATTTTTCCACCAGAACTGAGATGGGTGGGCAAAGGTTGGTGGTGCGGCCTAGGCAGCGCTTATTTGTAGACTTTTTGGGACCCTATCCTAGATCCAAACTCGGAAACACTTACCTGTTTATCGTTTTGGATCACTACTCTAAATTCGTTTTCCTGAAAGCCTTTCGAAAAGCTCTTGCCTCAGATATTATTAAGTACCTAGAGAAAGACATTTTCTTATCCTTTTCGGTACCAGAGTATATTGTCTCTGATAACGGTCCCCAATTCACTTCTAAACTTTTTCAGAGTTTCTTGTCCAAGTTCAACGTAAAGCACTCACCTGTTCCGCGTTATTGCCCTCAAGCAAACGCTTCCGAGCGCGTGAATCGTTCAATACTTTCAGCATTGAGAGCGTACGTAAACGACAACCATACTACCTGGGATCAATATATACCGGAAATTAATTGCGCTCTTCGAAACGTGGTGCATGACTCGACGAAGTACTCCCCGCATTTTCTAATGTTTGGGCAACATATGATTACAAATGGCAAAGAGTATGAACTACTAAAATTGTTAAGCTTAGAAGGTGAGGGAAGTATTTCCGCAGAGTCAAAAGCAAACACGTTAAGTCTTTGCCAGAGTTCAGTCTTAAAACATTTAGAAAATGCATACAACAAATCCTGTCATACCTATAACCTCAGGAGCAAGAAACGAACGTTGGAGGTTGGGCAGAGAGTATTTGTGAGAAATTATGTTCAGAGTAATGCCCTAGCTAAATTTTCAGCAAAGCTGGCACCTAAATTCATTAAATGTTCCGTGCTAAAAAAATTAGGGAGTACCGCCTACGAATTAGTAAATGTGAGTGGTAAAAACCTTGGAGTCTACCACATAAAAGATATACGTCCTTAAGTATGAGATGAGGATTGATCTAGGTAAGTTAGAGTTCTAAGGATTTCATAGTATTAGCGAGTGAAATTGGTAGATGAGTAGTGGCTAGCTTGATGAGACGCTCAGGGTGTGTGGTACGTCCCCACGAATGTAACAAAGTGCATGGGTGCGGGTAAACTTATGCACTTATTACAAAATGGAATGTCACCTGCTTCAATGGCGGAAAAAAGCCTGATGTAAAGTAAGCGAATCGGGAGTCAAAATTTCAAAAAAAATCAGAGTAGTTTCGATAGGAAGAAAAAATTTTGTTTAGTTTTGTATTGAAAAAAAAAAAAAGAAAAATCGATAGAGAAAAAACGGTCGAGATTTTTGATGTACGTGGAGTTCGATTGAAAATTCGAAAAATATATAAATAAGACTTCGAATCGGGAAATAATAACCGTTCAAGTAACGTAGAAAAAAAAAACACAACGAACCTATCGTGTACGCATATTATCAACCAATATATATAAAGTATACATAATTATATATTTAGTACCTGAACCAGGTACATGTACATAAAAAAAAAGGGAAGAAACCCTTTAAGTGAAATATAGAATAATTACGTACCTAACAAAAATAGTGTTTAATTGTATATACTCAATGTAAATAAATCCGGTGTGAAAATTCATGCGCACCTAAACAACCAAAACACTCAATTATACTATAAATAAAAAGGAAAATCGAGAATTGTCGTAGGACCGGCATATACTGTGTGGAACACCAGGGTTTCAAGTGCCGTGCAGAGACCAGAGTTGCGGGAAAGGCGAATCCGGGACCAGGGGGGGTGGTGCTAGGTCTATCCAGGGTCCAGATAACCAGTGTAAATATTGTTGTACATATTTTCTATTATTTTATTGTAAATAATTAGGTATCTTTTATATATATATATTATATTATGTCGTATGTATTTTCGGGCTAAGGTAATACCACCATAGATATGTGGTAAACGGTGTGGTGTGTGTGTGTGTGATGTCCTGAGATGCCAGTAAGTTTTCCCAAAGTTAATGTTGCCTTGCTCGAGTAGACAATGTCGGTCCCCACGACCATCTAATCACCTCACCGAATAGAGCTAGCCCGGTGATCGTAGACTCGCAGTGGTGCAGGGTAACAGTATGTCCATCTAATAACCATTGAGCCTTAATCCGACGAATTGTAACTTTTAGTATTACAGACGAAAAATCCAATTTTACTTCGAAAATGGTATGGAATTTGGGCCCATGGGCCATATTGCAATAGTTGCGACGGTACGATTTCCTTCAAATTTGGCTAAAAGTAAGCTATGTGTATGTCCATCTAATAACCATTGAGCCTTAATCCGACAAATTGTAACTTTTAGTATTACAGACGAAAAATCCAATTTTACTTCGAAAATGGTATGGAATTTGGGCCCATGGGCCAAATTGCAATAGTTGCAACGGTACGATTTCCTTCAAATTTGGCCAAAAGTAAGCTATGTGTATGTCCATCTAATAACCATTGAGCCTTAATCCGACAAATTGTAACTTTTAGTATTACAGATGAAAAATCCAATTTTACTTCGAAAATGGTATGGAATTTGGGCCCATCGGCCAAATTGCAATAGTCGCAACGGTACGATTTCCTTCAAATTTGGCCAAAAGTAAGCTATGTGTATGTCCATCTAATAACCATTGAGCCTTAATCCGACAAATTGTAACTTTTAGTATTACAGACGAAAAATCCAATTTTACTTCGAAAATGGTATGGAATTTGGACCCATGGGCAAAATTGCAATAGTTGCAACGGTACGATTTTCTTCAAATTTTGCCAAAAGTAAGCTATGTGTATGTCCATCTAATAACCATTGAGCCTTAATCCGACAAATTGTAACTTTTAGTATTACAGACGAAAAATCCAATTTTACTTCGAAAATGGTATGGAATTTGGGCCCATGGGCCAAATTGCAATAGTTGCAACGGTACGATTTCCTTCAAATTTGGCCAAAAGTAAGCTATGTGTATGTCCATCTAATAACCATTGAGCCTTAATCCGACAAATTGTAACTTTTAGTATTACAGATGAAAAATCCAATTTTACTTCGAAAATGGTATGGAATTTGGGCCCATCGGCCAAATTGCAATAGTCGCAACGGTACGATTTCCTTCAAATTTGGCCAAAAGTAAGCTATGTGTATGTCCATCTAATAACCATTGAGCCTTAATCCGACAAACTGTAACTTTTAGTATTACAGACGAAAAATCCAATTTTACTTCGAAAATGGTATGGAATTTGGACCCATGGGCAAAATTGCAATAGTTGCAACGGTACGATTTTCTTCAAATTTTGCCAAAAGTAAGCTATGTGTATGTCCATCTAATAACCATTGAGCCTTAATCCGACAAATTGTAACTTTTAGTATTACAGACGAAAAATCTATATTATTTCTTCAAAAAGCGTATAAATATTTCAATATTTTGAAAGGGATAAATATTTTTTACGGTTATTTTTTGGTTGGAAATATTGCTTAATTATTTAATTTTGATATTCTTAGCTATTTTTTTATTTTTTTTTAATTAAGTTTTAAATTTAAAAATTATTAAATTCTGGGCTGGGCTAACTTCACAAAATTTTACGAGGGTTGCCTGATTCAATTTTTTTATTTTCTGGGATGAAATCCTGGGCTAACTTCACATACATCAGATTTGCACCGAAGCCAATGCGAGAAAAAAGTCAATTGGTATTCGCTTTTTAACGCAAAGTGGCTGACATCTGGTGGACGATATTGAAACTAGAGTTAAAGGTACACAACAATAAAAAAAATATATTTTTGGACAATTTTGTTATTGATTACGGTTCAAAACAATCTTTTATTGCACATGAAAGATATATTTCTTTATTCAGCGGCAAAATAATTCAAAAATAACACATAAAAATAAACGCTGAATTGCTGTTCACCTTTAACTAGTGGCGATCGTGGCACCTCTTGCGGTGCTTTAAAGGCGAATAAAAGCTTTTTCCAATGGAAAAAAAACAACAATAAGCACACGACGTCGGAGACATAAACCACGTCGCAGCAGGTTAACAAACATAAAACGAGGATTGGCCGTTATATAATTTCTATTAAGAATTATATTGAAATCCCATAACGATTATAACGTTATACTTAGATTAGTAAATAACAAAACAGTTAAATGACTATATGCAATTGAGTTATTATTTTATTGGATACACGGTGCCCATCCGGACATGGTAAATGCGTAAGCATTACGCTTAGCGCCTGCAACAAAGGAAATACTTATGGGGTAAGGTATCACCAACACGCCAAACAAACATTCCCGATAAAGTGGTGACCCCGACGTGATCTGAACAACCAGATCCGCTAAGCCGGAGCAGCCATAACAGTGGGAACGAAGGCCATTCGTCTTTACGAAGAAGCAACCGCACATCAGTATCAGTAGACGGTTCAGCTGTAGAACGAGGACCAGAGATAATAACGGAGTACATCAGTGGTTACGAGGTTCAAATAATTTAACGAGGAGGGTCGTAGCGTTCGCCGACCGCCCATTAGGGTTATTGACCCAGTAAGCCTGGAAAGAGATCCAGGGCATTAACGATAAGTGCCGCTGCAACCGCAGTCCGCATACCAATACCCGAGGGATACGGCTTCCGTGACATCACGCAGGAGCGCAACAGGGGTAAGTGCCAATATTGTTGTAATTTTTGTGATTTCGTTGGAGTAGGCTGTTATACCAATTGATTTGTTGTGCAAAAGCATTTTAAATAAAACCAAATTCAGTGAAATTATTTATTCCATTAATCAACTCGAGGGATGAAATCAGTATCGTGAAATTTACTGGCAGTTCCGCCCGCCCGACAATAGACAACGTAATCAACAGGGGCGTTGTTGCCCGCTGAGGTGAACGTTCTGGGGATTACCATTGTTGTTTCGTGGCGATTCAGAGTTTTGTTGTTGAGTGATTTTCGTGTTATTTGTTGTTTCGTTTCGTTTGTTTCTTTTTTATTTTTTTTATTCTGCTGTGATATTCTTAACGACGTACAGTAATTGCGGTTACGACTATTCTTACCATTTAAATAAACAGTGAAATGGTTTGGTGTTAAAAAAAAAGTAATAAGAGCAGTGAAAGGATCATCAGGACAACCGAGTAGTACGTGTCCCACACACATCGACCATCTTCATCATGACAGACGGCGAGGGCAGAAGCAGGGACGGAATCGACTCGAGCATCACCCAAAGCGAGAGCGATGATCACACGAGGCAAGCACAGTAAATTGCCGAACAAATTCAGGAAAGAATCCGAAGGGGCTTCCAAGCAAAATAATTATTGGCTGCATTAATTGTCTCAGATCATTAGCAGAAAGGTTGGTATTTACTTAGGGACTTCATCGGCGGACTGAATTAGCGTGGCTAAAGCTCAGCGGAATGGGGGGGGTGGAGTATGAAGTCTAAGCAAATCTTGCGTTGCCGCCGGAAGGATACAGGAAAAGGAGAACAAAAAAAGAAATATGAAGGAACAACTAAGACACGCAACAGCTATACTCACCAATACTCAGCTACTTACCTAGATCACATCCTCATTCAATTTAACTTTACTCCATTGATAAAACCATGATATTTTTGTTAATTTCACACGCTTGACAACGACAAAGATCCATACAACGAATTTGGAAGTTTCTCGAACGGTGGGTGGGATTAAAGTCGCAAGATTCTGCGACGACTAGACTTCATAGAAAGAAGAAATAGCCACCAAGGAACCGCTCACCGAGCAACTCGCGATCGAAATCAAGGCAAAGAAGAATCGCCACATCGGCCAGACAAACGAGAGAAGCAAGTGGAAACGGAGCACCGCGGCTGTGTTATTACCATTTCAAATTCGGAGAGGCGGCACTTAACTGCAAAATTTCTTGCTCGAGCTGGAGCGCGTAAGAAAAAAACTAAATAAGCCGACGCAGATGGCGACTTGTGCCCCGGGGCACAATGAATTGTCGCCTCAAATATACGACCCATTAAGCAACCAAACTTACCTTATAGACATGGGCGCCAATATTTCGGTCATGCCACTAGCCGTTAGCGATCGGAGGAATCACAACCCCGATGTCAACCTGCACGCAGCGAACGGGGCGGTAGTAAAAATATTTGAACGAAGATTGCTAAATTTAGACCTAGGATTACGGAGAAAATTTACATGAACATTCACAATAGCCGATGTCACCATGCCAATCGTAGGCGCGGCTTTCTTGAACCACTCAGGGCCCGGAGAACTAACAACGCGGTACCAACAATCAGGGTAATAGACGCAGGCAGCGTGGACGACCGAGTGATGCCACTACTGAAGAAATTCAAAGGGATCACCTGCGACTCTCAAACTATGAAATCAGCGAAGCATCAAGTGGGCCGCCGGTCTACGCGAAACCATGGAGAATGAGCGCAGACAAACTCCGGATAGCACAGAAAGAGTTTGAATACATGGTGGAGCAAGGCATCTGTTGGCGGTCAGATAGTCCGTGGGCGAGTCCGCTGCACTTGGTGCCCAAGAAGAACGGGGAATGGAGACTATGCGGGGACTATCGCGGTTTGAATAACGCAACGTTACCCGACAGATACCCCATACCCTCCATTCACGATTTTACGCAGCAACTGAGAGGGACAACCTACTTTAGCACAATAGATCTGGTGAGGGCCTATCACCAGATACCCATCGAGGAATGCGATATACCGAAAACAGCCATATCCACGCCGTTCGGTTTATACGAGTTCACGCGTACGTCGTTCGGATTAAGGAACGCCGGCAGTACCTTCCAAAGGTTCATGCACTCGGTGTTACAAGGCCTAAATTTTTGTTTCATTTACCTCGACGATATTTTAGTAGCTTCTCAAAATGTCCACCAACATTTAGAACACCTCGAAATTCTTTTCAAAATTAAGCAACGCCGGACTTATTATTAATATCAATAAATGTCATTTCGCCAAAATAGAGGTGCAGTTTTTAAAGCACGCGGTTTCGGTGGAAGGGATCCGACACTTCCAGAGCGCGTAGACGAGATAGCCAACTACGAGCTACCGAAATCAATCAACCAGCTACGGCGATTTCTAGGCAAGGTCAACTTCTACAGACCCTTCATGCCCAATGCGGTGTGCCACCAAGTCATACTAAACGAGTATTTGAAGGGCAGCAGGAAAAACGACACACGCGCAGTGGAATGGACAGACGAGGCGAAACGAGCATTCGAAGGTACGAAAAAACAACTTTGCGAAGCCACGTTGTTGAGGCACCCATCATCATCCGCGAAACTCGCCTTAATGGTCGAGGCCTCCGATGTGGCGATCGTAGCAGTGTTACAACAGCAGAGTGACGAGAGCAGAGACGGTCAAGAAATCATATGGGAACCTCTCCAATTCTTCTCCACCAAGCTGAGCCCAACGCAACAAAGATACAGTGCGTATGACAGGGAGCTCCTAGCCGCATATTCCGCGGTAAAGAGGTTCCGCCGTACGGTCGAAGGACGAATGTTCACATTTTACACGGAACATAAACCGCTGGTTTATGCGTTCAGGCCAAACCCGGCTAAAGCCTCGCCACGCCAGCTTCGTCACTTGGACTTTATAGCACAGTTCGACCTATATCCGACATATAGAGCGGGCAGCGAAAATGGGGTAGCCGATACACGAACCACTAGCAATCGGAGAATAAATCAATTATTCAGGAATTGCCGAGGCACAGCAGTCAGATGATTGAAGAAATTTAGAGTGTTCGGCTTCATTTTTAACAAAGGTCAATGCTGAAAATAATATTAATAATTAGCTTTATGTAAGTATACACCATAGATTATATTTAATATTCTTACCTTTTTATTCCAATCAATTTGATGTATTCCTACAACAAAAACCTGAAAATCATTTAAGAGAAACAAACAATATTGACATTTCATTTGGAGACGTCAAATAATGATGAATTCTAGTATTCCTTTTTGATGTGAAAACATCTTTAGCGGCAGGAGTAAGTAAAAAATTGTATAAAGCTCGGGTTACGGAAACAAAAAGCCGAACAAAAAATATTCCATGTATGTGTATATATCGACAAGAACAATAAATAAACAAAACGTAAAATCAACGCAAAATCTACGCATAAACATGCAATATACAACATCATCCGGCATTTTAAAAACATCGTGAGCCGAATACAAAAAAATTAAAAAAATCCGCCTACTTTAATTTATTTTGTTGTAAAAATATTTTCTATATATGGCCGCAGCAGCAAGTGTTTTTGAAAATGAAAATTACAAGCAAAAGGACTACAAATTATGCTTATGTAGTGTAATGCACAAACGGCAAACCGGCATTTAAAACCGTCAAATCAAATAATTGACAAAATTGCTTGTTTTTCAACATGAAAATTAAGCTTAGCCAAAAATTGAGTTTGACCGGCATGCGAGGCAATGCCTTAAGTGACTCAAAAAAATTAAATGGAAATAGCGAGCTGTGAAAACTGCATATATACATACATTGTGCATAATAAAATAATAATTTTAAAATTGTTTAATCGGTACGCTTTGTTATTAGTGTTTTGCCCTACCGCCTTTATAATTGCTATGAATTTACGGTCAACATTTCGCCCTAATAGAACCGCTTTAGTTAATTTATTTTAAATTGATCAATGACAAAGCGATGCGTATTTTCTTTGTTCAGCGGGTTTGCCGTGACAATTCACTATTATAGACTTTTGAACAAGATTGCCGTGTATGAGTAATGATATACTTTAAAGCGTAGATGGTACGTTTAGGTGATTAACTTAACAGACCTGTACTTTGCTCATGCTCAATTAATATCAGTAAGGTTCATCCTCCAAATTCAAAATGGAATAACTTATTGACTTTTTGAACCAAAACTGTAACTTAGCTTATACACTGAGCGAACATCAGCCGTCTTTATGCAGGGGTTTCTCGGTCTCATCGAAATGGCTTGAAATGATTTAATAGATATTTATACATAAAAGTTTTCACATAAACCTTTTGCGAGTTGAGGGTGAACTCGCTCATTGTTTTTTTTATATAATAATCAATGGTACCAGATGTACATTTAAAAATTGTTGATCGACGCGCGACCTATTATAAATTTACAACACTAATATTTTAGTACCTATTGGTTCAGTGGGATAAAAATATGTAACACACAAATTTGGCATGTCAGCGTGAGAACACAAAGAAAAATATCTCGGCATTAAAAAAAAAATTAAATAAAAAATAAAAAGTAAATCGTGAAAAGTAAAGTGAAGTGGTTTTATTTCTAAGTAAACCCAACATAGAGAGACAATGTCGGATCTGAAATTCGAGGAAGTACGAGTCGCGTTCGCATCTAATCAGATGATACTGCACGACGTATCCACGGGAAAAATTCGACCATACATTCCTCGGAGCTACAGGAAAACGGTTTTCGTGGTAGTTCACAACTTATCACATCCAGGGGTACAAGCATCCGTCAAAGCCATCACGGAGCAGTTCGTTTGGGATGGGGTTAAAAGAGATGCGAAACGGATGGCCCAATGCTGTCTAGCATGCCAGAAGGCAAAAGTCGCCAGGCATACGAAAAGCCTAACGGGAAATTATCCCCCTGTCACAAATAGGTTCGAGTAACTTCACCTGGACATAATCGGTCTATTACCGATATCGGAGGGGCAGCGCTACTGCGTAATCCTTATAGACCAATTCACCAGGTGGACAGAGGTCATTCCAACGCCGGACATTCGAGGGGAGACCATCGCCTTAGCTGTACGGTAACTGATTTGCCCGTTTTATACTGAGTTTATGACATAGGAACATAGGAAGATTGGGAGTGTGACACGACCAACCAAATTATTTAAAATATCACAAGCCCCGCCTATTACTTCCATGCTCTAGTTGAACAATTTCTTATTTTTGATCAAAGTAGGCTAGTAGGCGGAGCTGTTGATATTTTAAATAATTTGGTTGGTCGTGTCACACTCCCTATCTCCCTATCTTCCTATGTCATAAACGCACCATCAGTGTGCCCAAAAACATAATCACGGATCAGGGGGCGCAATTCGAATCGGAGCAGTTCAACGAGTTCGCCAAGTTACTGGGATTCGTGCACAAGCGAACGGCAACATACAACCCAAAGTGTAATGGCGCAATCAAAAGGTTCCACCGAACACTCAAGGCAGCTATTATGTGTCACCGGAGACAACATTGGACGTGTATACTGCCCACAGCGCTCCTGGGACTTAGAACAACTTACCGGGGCGATTGCAAGACGACGTCAGCGGAATTGGAATTTGGTCAAAATATACGGGTGCCAAGCCAGTTAATTATCGAAGACATTAGCACCGCTAGCCAGTCCGAATTCGTGGAGGAATTGCGAAGACATTTCGACCAGATATGTCCACCACCATCTTCGCGGCATGGCCCTGGGAAAATATTCGTAGCGACGGAACTAAACTCGTGCCCGAATGTTTTCGTCCGTGCGGATGCTTTACGAGGATCACTACAGACGCCATACGATGGTCCCTTTCCAGTGGTTGAACGAGAAGAAAAACCATTCAAACTGCTGATCAATGGTAAGCATAGCAAAGTGTCAATCGACCGATTGAAGCCGTGATTTACGGAAGACGAACGAGACTACTTACTACCAGACTATAACACAGCACCGGAAACACACAACGAAACTACAACAGACGCAACATTTCACCACTTGAATACACCGACACAACAGGCTGACGGACGAGCACGGACAAACAGAGTATGGTTCAATCTGGCAGATCAAACAACACCGTCAACATCCAGCAGCAGATCGAGTGACAGTCCAGAGGCAAGACCGGTAAATACAACCACCGGTAAATACAACCATCGGGAACGGTAACCACAAGACTCGGAAGAAACGTAAAATTACCAACACGCTACGCGCTATCACTCACCGGTGATTCGCTGATAAGGGGCGATGTGGCGTTTGAGAAAGGTATGTGTCTTTAGGGTCGCTCTGTGAACCGTTTGAACTGTAGATAGTAGCACCTTTGAATTATATAAGAAAAACAGTAGCCTTTTTCTTTTTCTTTGTTTATCCTTTTTACAAAACTAGAGTTACTCGACCCGTGCATATCTTATTATTGTACCTTTTTAATATTATAATTAATATAATTAATAAACTGAAGTTTAACCGAATTAATAACAAATCTATTAATATTTTTATTAGATTATGGGCCCAGAGCGCCATAGTCGAGTAACTAAATAAAATTAAGAAATAAATAATCAAACTGTGTAATATAATGAGTTCGTCAAATTTTTCGGTGGTCGCGCCATTATCGTCAGGTGTTTCAATAATTGGAAATTCAGAATTATGTCTCAAATGGAGAAAAGCGAAATCGCAAAAGTATTTACTGATCCAGTGTCAATAGGTGAAAATAAGAAAACATATTTGTTGAAAGATGCAAAAGCTAAAGCTTTGATTATTCAATATGTATCCGACAAGCATTTGGACTTAATTAAGTACTCAACAACGGCGAAAGGTATGCTAGATGCTTTAAAGCAAGTTTTTGCCAGAACAAGCAGTTTTTCAAAATTAAGTCATTGGAGAAAACTCGTAAATTTGAAATGTGATAAAAACAGTAGCCTGGAAGATCATTTTCTTATTTTTGATACGTTGGTGCATGATCTCGAGACTCTTGGGTCAAAACTCGATGATTCTGATAAAATCTGTCATCTTCTATTAACATTACTCTCAGAATATGATACTGTTATAACAGCAATTGAAACAATCGATAATGTCAAAATGGAATTTGTGAAATCACGATTGCTAGATGAAGAAATAAAAATACATGGGAAGTTATTGAAATGTGAAAAAGATGATGTCTCATTTGGAGCAGGCACAAAAACATTAAGTACGTCAGGTTGTTACGAGTGTGGAAATAAATTTCACCTACGGTACAGTTGTCCTAAGCTGAGCAAAAATAGAGGCAGAGGTGGTAATAGTTTTAGAAGGCCACAAAGAGGAAATAGAAATTTCTATAGGGGTCAAGGCCGTGGTGATCAAAATAAAAATTATGCAAATCAAGCCGAAGTTAATTTTATAGCATGTTTGTCTCTACAAAATGACACTAATAATTTATTTGTTGTGGATTCTGGATGCTCCAGAAATATGATAAAAGGCGAGTTGGAGGATCAAATACATAATTTGGAGGTATTAAATGCTGGTATCAAAATAAGGATGGCAAACGGAACAGAACTGCTAGCAAATAAAAAAGGGAACCTAAAAATTACTGTTCAAGGAATAGTTGTAAATATTGAAGCTCTTGTGGTTCCGGGTCTAAAACAGAATTTGTTATCAGTTTCTCAAATTACAAGTAAAAATAGTAATAAAGTAATTTTTGAAAATAAAAAATGACAATACAAAGGTCAAAAGGAAGTATTATGTGTAAACAAACAAATGGTGTATATGTAATTTATGCGGAACGTGTTCTGTGTAATCAAGTGACTTGTAATTCGGAGTTTTTGTGGCACAAAAGACTGGGGCATGCTAATAATGAAGTTCTTCGGGCTCTCGAACTACCACAGATAAGTCAGAAATGTACGTATTGTATAGAAGGAAAAGCTAAGAGAGAATCTTTTCCACGGAACGAAATGAAAACACACCAAATAGGACAACTTATTTGGACTGATGTATGTGGGCCAGTAAATGTTTCAACTTTGAATGGGGAACGCTACTTTCAAGTTATTCTGGGTGATTTTTCACATTTTGTCATGGTAAAACTACTATGAAACAAAAATGAAGCCGCACAAAATCTTATTGATTATGTTGCTGAAGTAGAAAACCAATTCGGAAGTACGGTAAAACGGATATGTAGTGACAGGGGTGGAGAATTCTCTTCGTATGAACTTCAAAATTTTGCTAGACAATAGGGAGTAAAGATCGAGTACACAATAAGTCATAACCCACCTATGAATGGTAAAGCAGTGCAAATGAACGATCAACTCCAAAATATGATTAGAACCAAGTTAGCCGATTCGGGTGTACCAAAATATTTATGGGGTGAAACAATTAGAGCATCAGCTTACGAATTAAATAGGACACCTACTTCAACTCTAGAAAGTGAAAGAAAATGGAGAGAAGAAGGCTCTCTTAAAGTGAAAGAAAATGGAGAGAAGAAGGCTCGTTTGGTTGCGAGAGGATTTCGAGAACCAGAAAAGGATAATGATTTTCTGTATTCTCCTGTTTGTAGAATACCTACGGTACGTCTTTTATTTTCTGTTGCACTACAGAATTATTGGCCGTTGAGACAAATCGATGTGCCTACAGCTTTTTTAAATGGATATGCGGACAGTGATATATATATATGTATATATATATATATATATATATATATATATATATATATATATATATATATATATATATATATATATAACCAGAAGGTTTAAGTTGCACCAAGGAAATACTAAAATTAGTAAGGTCTTTATATGGATTGAGATCATCACCCAAATGTTGGAATAATCGATTTAGTGAAGTAATGGAAAAGTTAAGTCTTTATCGTTCTCCTTATGATTTTTGTTTGTACATAGGAGATGGAGTATATTTAATTTTATTTGTGGACGATGCAATCATTACAGGACAAGTGGAGAAAATTGAATTTCTGTTGAAAGCTCTTAAGAAAGAATTTAACATAAAAGATCTGGATGAAGTATCACGATTTCTGGGTATGGAAGTAAAAAGAACACAGAATGAATTGCATATTTCTCAAACAAAAATTATAAATCGTTTGCTAGCAGAATTTGAAATGAATCAGTGTAGGTCAACATACACTCCTATGGAAGTAAATTTCCAAATCACAGAAGGGGAGAAAATCGAGGTACCGTATCGTCGTTTGGTTTGTTCTCTGATGTATCTGGCTGTAACAACAAGGCCAGACCTAAGTTATTCGGTGTCTTTCTTAAGCAGATACCTAGATAAGCCAACAATAGATTGTTGGACAGCTGCAAAAAGAGTGACTCGTTACTTAAGTTGCACCAAAAGTTTGGGGCTAAAGTATAAAAGGAGTTTCATGAACTCTAAACCTGAAATTATATCGTATTCAGATGCTGATTGGGTGGGTGACAGAGAGAGCAGAAAAAGTGTGAGTGGTTTCGTGTGTCTTCATGCAAGCAATCCAGTTGCCTGGCACTCCAAGAAGCAAGGGTGTGTGGTATTATCATCAATGGAAGCTGAGTACATTGCTGCAGCTTCAACAGCACAAGAAGCAGTAAATTTGAAGGGTGTTTTGTCAGAGCTTAATAAGTCTTGTGCTGCAGGTACTCATTATAGCAATGGTGAATACTCGGAAGTATCCAGCAATAAAACCAGTTGTATGCTAAAAGTAGATAACTTGAGTGCAATTTGAGGAAATCATATCGAAATTAAGTACCATTTCATTAAAGATCTTTGCAATAAAAATATAATTAGTATAGAATATGTTTGCACAGAAGAAAATTTGGCTGACTTCTTCACGAAGCCATTATGCAAAGAGAAATTTATCAAGTTGCGAAATGTTCTCCTCTATGATCAAGTTAGTTAATTAGAGATGTGAGCCTTGTCGATTCGACGTAAATTTTTTTTCAGGTAGAATATATATATAAAAGAATGAACGTTGAATCGAGAGGGAGTGAGAAAGGTATGTGTCTTTAGGGTCGCTCTGTGAACCGTTTGAACTGTAGATAGTAGCACCTTTGAATTATATGTATGTATATAACAAAGGAAAGATTTATGGAGTAAGGTATCGCCAACGCGCCAAACAAACATTCCCCATAAGCATTATGAGTTTCGAGTTTCTCGAAATTGCGAGTGTACCGGAATAGGTGCGGCACAGAAGGTGTTGACTGATTTTGTAGTCTGGTATGGTGATGGTTTTTTAGGTTTGGTTTGGTTTTAAATAAATACTGATTTTTATTTAAAACACTGATTTTATTTGTGATTTATAATTTTTTTTTTTTTTTATTTTTTTTTAACGTTTGTGACAGCTGGTTGAACGACGACTAAAAATATTAACAATTTTTGTTTTATATCTTAATTTTCTTTACGTTGTAAGTGTTTCATGGTACACTCTTTATTACCAGGTATTTGTAATGTAAACAATCTCAAAACGTCAAAATGCTTGCGCTCGATTTCAACAAATAAAGGGTTTTCCAATAGGAATGATACAATTTGAAATGTTGATATTAGCAAATCTGCGTATTATTTTTTGACATTTCTTATGTCATTTGTGTTCAGTAGGTTATGCCATTTAATCATGGAAAGATACACGCTTCAACAACGTTTAGAAATTTAAATTTGTTAAATTGTTTTATCAAAATCAGTGAATCAAAATGATGAACAATTTTATCGACAAATTTTATTCAGTGATGAAGCTCATTTTTGTTAAATGATTATGTAAATAAACAGAATTACAGAATTTGGAGTGATGAAAATCCACACGAAACTGTTCAGACACCATTACATCCAGATAAAGTCACTATGTGTGGTGTGCAATTCATGCTGGTGGAGTTATTGGTCTATATGTCTTTGAAGAAAATGGTCGAAGAGTAACAGTCAATGGAGAATAATACAGAACAATGTTAGATGATTTTTTTCCTGCTGTTGTTGAGAATAATCTGGAAGATATGTGGTTTCAACAAGACGGTGCCTCCTGCCATACAGCCACCTTAACAATCGATTTATTGAAAACAAAATTTGGTAATGAAATTATCTCAAGATTTGGTCCGGTTAATTATCCTCCCAGGTCGTGTGATTTAACACCTTGTGATTTCTTTCTTTGGGGATATGTTAAGTCACTTGTTTATGTTGATAATCCAACAACAATTGAGCAATTAAAAATCAACATTGTTGAAATACAGCCAAACTTATGTGAAAAAGTGATGATAAATTGGGCTGACAGAATGCAGTACGTACGGAGAAGTCACGGTCATTTGTATGATGTTATTTTCCATACTTTTTACACTTTCTGCCGTTGGCACTTGGCGAAACACACTTAATACACACATTTTTAAATATTTTTAAAAATACTTGTTAAATATTTCGCAAAATTCTGCGAAATATTTAACAAGTGTTTTTAAAAAAATTTAAAAATGTGTGTGTTATTTTCCATACATAATGGCATAGTGTAACCTTTCAAATAAAAAAAAATTTGGGCTTAATGAATAATTTATGTGTTTTTTCTAAATTTTTAAATAGTATCATTCCTATTGGAAAACCCTATACATATACATATGTTCATATGTTCAACCCTATACATATACATACATAGAACTAATAACTTTTAACTATTTCAGAATACGACGGGCATTAATTAATGTAAATTAAGCTAAGTATTGATTTTATATAATACGTAAAATTATTCTAATTTTGATTTGTATAATTCTAGGTTATGATGACATGTTAAATAAGTATAAAGATAAGTTTTATTTACTATTATCTTTGAGTATATATATATAGAGGAATCACCAATCCAAAAAAAAAGTTGTAATACTACCTCGCTGCAAGATGAGAGCGCGACAATCGGCATGTTTTTATACAAGTATGTAGAATGAATAATAAAATGAAACGAAGAAATAACCTTGAATGGTACAAATGCATTTTTTCGTTTGTTTTTTAAATTTTTTTTATTTTCATTTTCACAAAACATTATAAATATAAATACCTATCCATACTCATCCAAACACAAGCAATATTCAAATAAATTATAATACCTATAAAGGTCTTCGCTGTCAAAAAACGGCGATAGATAGATTAAATCTTAAGATGGCACTAGTAGTTTTTTTTAAATTTTTTTTTTGTTGTATCGAAACAAAAATATAAACAAAAGCAAAAAACACGAATAAAACTTACAACTAGACATCAATTATAAAAAAAATTAATTTTATTTTTGATTTATTTACCAAAAATTAAAAATTGTTAAAGCTGACATCTTTAGAAGTTATCCCGAACTATGTTTTCACGTATTAAATAATACTGCATTATCGATAAATCTGCCAATATCATTGACCGCAAGTTTACTATGGAAAAGTGTCATTATGTCCTTTATAGGGTATTATAATTTATTTGGCAATATTATTGTCGTTTCCCATTTTTTAAATAAATTTTTTGGTTTTCCGTTACAATAAAATGTTTCATTAGCCATGAGACGAATAAAACAAAGTGTCTGCAGTTTATTGTGGTATTTTTTAATCTTGGGATTTGTGCGTAGAGCCTTAATAATTGCTTATAGATGACAACAAGTGAAATTTATTTTCTGTGAAATATAGAAATAATAATGAATACAATCAGTGCTTAACCCTTAAGGGACACACTATCAAAAAGTTGGGAACCGTTCATAATGCCGCGTTTTAAAATGTCGCGTTTTAAAATACCGCGTTTCAAAATGCCGCGTGGTACAAAATGTCGCGTTTTAAAATGTCGCGTTTCAAAATGCCGCGAGGTACAAAATGTCGCGTGGTACAAAATGTCGCGTTTCAAAATACAGCGAGGTACATAAAGTCGCGTGGTACAAAATGTCGCGTTTCATAAATCCGCGTGGTTCAAAAAACCGCGTGGTACAAAATGACGCGTTTTAAAATGATGCGTTTTAAAATGACGCGTTTTGAAAATCCCTTATAAATCAACACAATATGATGTGAAATAATAAATAATTTAATAAAAATTATTTGAAACAAGCAAATTGTGTTTAAACATATAGTAAAATTTTCCTTCACTGAATGGAAATTATTTATAAATGTAATTTTATGTAATTATAAAGTAGGTCTAAGAAAAAGAACGCAAATGTTGAAATTTATTAGAATATTCCTCACTAAAATGTTAAAGTTAAGTCCTTATATATCAGAAGTTGATATCAGATACACAATTTAATCCAAATTGAACATTTTGTACGTCGCGGCATTGTGAAACGCGAAATTTTAAAACGCGTCTTTTTGTACCACGCGAAATTTTGTACCTCGCGGCATTTTGAAACGCGACATTTTAAAACGCGACATTTTGTACCACGCGAAATTTTGTACCTCGCGGCATTTTGAAACGCGACATTTTAAGACGCGACATTTTGTACCACGCGACATTTTGTACCTCGCGGCATTTTGAAACGCGACATTTTAAGACGCGATATTTTAAAACGCGACATTTTAAAACGCGGCATTTTGACCCGGACCCCAAAAAGTTACGTAAGAGACACACTGGGTGATTTTTACCCAGCGATACTTTGAAAGCTTATATCTCGTGATCAAATTGATCAAATTCAATCAATTTTTTTTCAATTGATAAAAAAATTTCTCAAGAACATAAAAACATAATTATGGTGCAATAAAATAATTAGGTGCAAAAATATTTACAAAAAACTAACGGAACTTTTTTTAAAAATCGTCTTTTTTTTAAATGCTTATATTTCTATCAAAAATTAATATTTTGACACTCTGTAGGTGACCGATGAAAAGCTAAAGAGTTGAACCTTAAGATGGTACTATGGGTTTTTCCATCCATTGCAAAAACTATATTTTTTTTGCAAATCGAAAATAGGAGTTTTTTGAAAACAGCAAAATTGAGATAAAATCTAAAAGTTGGCTATTTTGCGTGAAAAAAAACGTTTTTGAAATTAATAATCGATATCCACCCTTAGAAGAGATACAGTGCGCTTATAGAAGCCGAGCAGTGAGTGTCGTAAAAACAGGTACGGGTAAAAATTACCCAGTGTGTCTCTAACGTCAGAAAAACATGTTCATTTCAAAAATCATTTTTTGTTAAATATTGCGTGTTTGTGTTAAACTTATAAGAGTATAATTTTTGTCTGTTTGATTTGAACTAAAATATGTATATACAGAGAAACCTCCTGTAACGGACATCGACGGAACCAAAAAAGTTGTCCATTGAAGTGAGGTGCTTGAACTGAGGATTTGTGATTTTTTTTATAAGAATTTTATTGGGATTCTATTTTTTATCCGATTTTAATGAAATTCAGCATTCCCAATGTAAATGGGATTCTTAAATGATAGGAAGAAACTTGGCCATTTCTTATCCGATCTTGATGAAATTCTCAAATGGATAAAGTTCTGGAATATGGCTAATTAGGATGGAACTTGGCCATTTCTTATCCGATCTTGATGCAATTCAGCATGTACGAAGGAAATGGGATTCTAAAAAGATTTTTATATGAAGTTCTGGAATATGGCCAATTAGAATGGAACTTGACCATTTCTTATGCGATCTTGATGAAATTCAGCATGTACGATGGAAATGGGATTGTAAAATGATTTTCAGGTGAAGTTCTGGAATATGACCAATTAGGATAGAAATTGGCTATTTCTTATCCAATCTCGATAAAATTCAGCATTTATGATGGATAAGGGATTTTAAAACGAGTTTTAGACGATGTTCTGGAATATGGCCAATTAGGAAGGAACTTGGTAATTTCTTATCCGATTTTGATGAAATTCAAGAAGTAGGATGGAAATAGGACCCTACCCTATAGGAAATAGGATTTTTAAATGAAGTGCTTGGATATGGCCGACTAGGAAGGAACTTAATATGATTTAATGTATTTGATGACCTGTTTTATAAATAATTTTAGAACTCCATTTCCACAGTACATGCTGAATTTCATTAAAATTGGATATTAAATGGGCAAGTTCCTTCTTAATTGGCCAAATTACAGAACTTCGTATAAAAATCATTTAACTATCCCATTTCCATCGTACATGCTGAATTACATCAAAATCGGATTAAATAAACCCAAGTGCCTTCCAAATTGATAATATGCTAGCACTTCTTCGTCTAAAACTCGTTTGAGAATTCTCTTTTTGAGAATAAGAAATGGCCAAGTTCCATCCTAATTGGCCATATTCCAGAACTGTACCTAAAAATCATTTAAGAATCCCATTTCCATCGAACATGCTGAATTTCATCAAAATCGGATAAGAAATAGCCAAGTTCCTTCCAAATTGGCCATATTCCAGAACTTCACCTGAAAATCATTTGAGGATCCCATTTCCATCGTGCTTGCTGAATTTCATCAAGATCGGATAAGAAATTGCCAAGGTCCATCCTAATTGGCCATATTCCAGAACTTTACCTAAAAATCATTTAAGAATCCCATTTCCATCGAACATGCTGAATTTCATCAAAATCACTTGTTAGGTAAATTTTGTTGTAATGAGAATAAATAAACCACAGAGTTGTTGCTGGATTTAGATTTAATTCGTGCTGAGGGCGCAAATTTAAATGGCTAGAATGACATATTAGAAGACAGCTAATAAGTAAACTCTAGCACATATTAAAGAAATGTTTTGTGTATATTATAGGTAATTTTAAAAAAAATTATTGTTTTTCAAAATATTTCAAATAAATTTATTTAAAACTTGATTAATTCACATGATTATTTATTGATTTATTTCATTATTTCATCTTTGTGAGATTCACAATGGAAGAAGAAATTTTGCTTTTAAAATATTACTGAAGCCATCTTTGTCAATACAATCAGTTTCTTTTTAAAATTTTTGAAAAATTTATCAAATATTGAGACAATTTCCTTTAAATCTTTTACAAACATTGATGGTGTAGTCAAACTTCTGCAAGGTAGTTGTTGTTCCGTATAATTTGAATGGTAAGCACGTTTTATTAGTTTTGGTGTTTTTTTCTTGAAATTTTGCGTCTCTATTTTTAAGAATAAATTTGTGTGCCAAAAACCAGTTACGTATGCATTTGCACAATTTTTTAATGAAATACATTTTATTATTGTATTTTCATTACTGATTTGAAGGATTCTTTTATGTCATTTTCTTCATCATCGAGCATTGCAGCTTCCACAGTTTCTAAATCAAGCTCTTCATCAATGTGTTCGTTTGCATCAGTTTCTGAAAGTGGTGTAGATGAGGTTTGTTCCAATAAATTAATAGCATTACACGGTGTTCCTGAATGAACTTTAAATTCGACTTTAACATACATACTCGAAAATTTAAAATTGGGTATTGTTTGGGGACCTTTCAAGAATCATTTAAGATCAAAATTAACATAATCCGCTTAGCCGTTTTTAAAAAAAGTGATTTTCTTTATTAAAAAAAAAAACATTAGAAAACTTCAAAATATTAAAAAAAATGAAACAATCTTATAATTTTATTTTATTTAATATAAATTTATTTAACATTACAAAAGAATAAACATTATGATTTAACATTATTTAATTGACAAAAACTACTATCTGATGCATTAGTCATTGTGATGAGAAAATTTTAGGTAACTTTTATGTTTGTTGTAATATAAAACCAATGAAAATTATTTTTTTGGATTTTCTTTTTGTCGTATTTAATTTAATTATAAATAACGTTTTATTTGATATAAATTTCATAAATAAATGCATAATGTAATGCAAATAAATTCAATTAAACTTGATTGAAAAGCATTTGTGATTCATATTTTTGATGCATAAGTATTTGTGATATGCAGAAAAATTTAAAAATAATTAGTAAATCAATTAAATTTAAAATTATTTTTGGCTAATTAAATAATAATTAAGGCATTTATAATTTGTGAACCATTGGAACATTTTTATTACGCCTCCATCACGTCTCGGAAGTGGTCCAAAAATTATGTAAAATCGCAGGGAATCTTACACGGTTTTATAAACACCCCATAATACATTTTTAGTCTTGCTAGATTGCGAATATCTTCCGGGTTCATTTAAACCCCAACAAGGGCAAATAAAACTCTGCCTTTGCCTAGGCAACTAATTATGTTCAATATTTTTATATAATTTTGAGGCAATGTTACTTCTTTTGTATTGGAGCGTTATTGCGCTAAATAGCAAATTAAGGGCCGACTGATTTTTGAACAACTGGGAAAACTACCTCATTCAATAAACTGAAATTTAACATTGACCTTGAAGTGTTGTGATTTATACAACCGTATACAATTTTATATCTTCCGAAAGAATACTACGGGAAGAAGTAAGCATCCTATTTGATATTCTCTGCTAATGTAATATCACATTTTTTATCCATATTTTCTAATTAATGCCAAAACACATTAATTTGGACATAACAGGGTTATCAGTTCAATTGGCAATCCAATATAATGAAGTTCACATTTTATTTTCTCACAGTAAATCATATTTTGTTTGGCTAAGTGTTCTATAAACTACAACTCTTCAAACCCAATGTTTGTTTGCCACCCCGGTGGCACAGTGGTTAGCATACTTGCTTTACGCTCCGGAGGTCCCGGGTTCGATTCCCGGCGGATGATGAAAAAATCACGGCTGGTTAAGGGTAGGATCAATGAATTAATCACTCATTATCCGTTAACAAAAATGATTACAAAACTTCAAAAGGAAGCGGCCAAATCCCTCTATGGGATGTAGCGCCAGCGAAAAAAAAAATGATTTGTTGGAGACCCGTAAAACAATAAGATATTGCCATTTTTCCATCGGATTTCCAAAGCGCTATTTGTTAAATTTTCGAATTTGGCTGTTTTTTCAGCTTATGTGAAAAAGACATTTGCGATTGCCGCAAAAATTCCCATATAAACTCCGTTGCTGAACACTTGAGTGGCTAATTTTACGGATAACTTCTCAAATGCATTTGGTTCTATAAGCTCCCTCGTTAATTTATAAAATATTTTAATTGTACCTTCAATAAAATCAAAAATTTTCTCTAAAATTTTCCAAGAAACTCTACCAAACTGTGTAACTATATCAGCATTAATTAACCTATTTCTTAAACTTTTAATCAGATGTGGCGGATCATAAAAAAGATTTTTTTTCATTTAAGAAAAAATAAGGCTTTGGCTCCGAAGCTCCTAACAGTTTATAGGCACTTATTTTGTTACTGCCTTGGTTACAATTCACAACACATATATCAAATCCGATTCGTGTTGCTTCAGAAATACAGTAAGTGAAAATTTGATCCAACTCATCACCTTTGACATTACCGATATAAATTCCCAAAGTTTGTTTCCAATTACTGTTCAAACCACGTAAAATAATAATCAAACCATGAGTTGCAATGATATTTTTTCGACCTAAATGACCATGGTCTAAAAATTCATATATTATATCTTCAGAAGTATTAAATTCTAATTCCGGTTTGATTGCCATTTCGTCTAATAACAACACACATTATTTATCCATTTTTGAAAGAAGTGCACTCTCTCTTGATCTGCTACATATTTGCGATACTTTTCATTTGAGTGCCATTTTTGAATGGTTGACACCGCAGGCAATGAAACTTCTAATTCTAACATATAGCTATAATGGGATGGAGATTTATAGTAAACATTTAAATATAAATCTCGTTCGACATTTTGCCAATGAGCATTACCTTTAACCTTTATGATGCAACTGAGACAAAATAAATTTTCTTACCGGATCACTTTTTTCACTAAACATTTCATTAATTGTTTCTTTAACTAAATTATCTGAGCATAAGAAATCTAATTTCTTCTGTTTTGGTGAATTAAATATAAATCTAGGAACTTTCGTTGAATTTATTATATTGGATTTTTTTCTTCTAATATAAGGCATGACAGGAAATTGATCTTCAGTTCTTTCATCATTATCATAAAAATTAGATAAACAAATATTAGTTATACGGTTTGAATATTTCCTCTTAAATTTGGACCGGCAGGTGATCGATTTCCTTCCAGTGATAAATGATAGTCTTCAAGGAATGGCGAAATAGTGAGGGATATTGGGCCAGATACTCGATACTCAGATAAGCAGATAAGGAGTTATTTTTTGCGAATTTGCTAGAAATGTTATACACGATAATTTAGCAATCCAATTTGTTTCTGAATTTCAGAAAATGGCCTACTCTAACGCACTTTAACGTTTGTGCTGAATACAAAAATATATTTTACTTTGCTAAAATAATCGAGTAGTTTGCGTAAGCAAATTTTCGATTAGCAAATCCGCCATATTTGCAGAGTTGCGAATTGCTAGAGTATCGAGTATCTGGCCCATTATCTATAACAGAAAAACATTGAACTTCTGGCAAAATCAATTTTTCTTCGATGATATGAGTAGCTTTTCTTTTGAATGTCTTTCTAATGTATATTTGGAACAATTGATAGACCTTCATATTCTTTATCGAACGAAACGGGATACACATTTTTATTTATAATTTTTTTTGATCCTAAAATACGAATATCGTTGTCGTAGTAATGATTTTCGCAAAATTTTATGGGAGTGTTCAACTTTTCTGTGGTTATTTTCAATAATTTGTTGCCTGAATCTTTAATCCACACATTCCGATTTTTATTACTACTTAGGAAAATTGAAAAACGATAGAAAACTTCCATTTATACAAATATTGGAACATCCTTCGTATTCGTGTTAATAAACAAAAATACTTTTACAAGAACGTTCATTTGATTTTTTATTCCAGAAATCTTAAAATGTATTTAAGTTCATAGTTTCAAAATTAAATTTCAACAGATTTAAAAATCAAAAATCACATGACCCACACAATCTTTTTGTACAACATCAACACAAAACAAATATCACTCACACATTCACACTGTTTTGTACGATCCCTCCAGACCAGGTGTATCATAAACGTACGGTTTACGAAGACTTTGCTATACTAAGGAGTTCGTAAACGTTACACTAAAACAGTACAAATGTAGTACGTAATGTGTACTTTTGTCACATGAGAAGTGAAACAAATTTGCGAAGACTTGTGTATGTATTAGTGTGTATTAAACTGTTCGTAATGTGTACGTCGAAACGTAACGTTTACGAACTGTTTTAGCATAACGTTTTTGAGCCACATAGGTGTAACATTTACGTACGGTGTGGATTATGTCACAAGTATATAATTTTAAAAGAAATCAATATATGTAATACAAATAAATTGTGTTTTAAATAAAATTTATTTTTATTGTATTCAAATATAATATTTTCGAACATATTTTTCATGGGTTGAATCCGATATACCTCCGATATGTTGTAACTAAGAAAAATGAATTAAATATTAGTCGGCATCACAAGACATAACGTGTCAAATTTGTTAATGATTAATCCTTCTGAAATGAAATAAAATGTTTTAATCATACATAGATTAAGTTCTACGAATATTGCTTAAATACCTTTTAAAATATTTATTTTTATGATTTTTATACGATATTATGGATATCATGCTGCTCATACCGCGAAAATTTAACAATAATTGTCAAAAGTTTTTATAATTTCACAATACGGCAACTTTAATTTAATTTGTACAAACAAAATTGAAAATAAAACAAAGCTGCGAGATATAATTGACAGTACTGTGTTTAGAATGTAAATGTAGTAGTGTGTTATAAAAAAAGCGTTCATAAACTGTTCGTAAGCTGTACAATTTTGCTGTATACATTTTTGCGCCGGGAGGGATCAAATTCAAAACATTCAAAACGAAGAAAATAGGAAAAAACAAATTGTTCACATTTTAGTTTTTAAATCGTTTTATTGTTGTTTTTGTTGTATTTGTATTATATGTCTACGATACGAGCGGAAAGAGGAAAAGTTTACATAAATTATATTCATTTTCAACCACAAATCTTACTGTATACTTCGATACATTGCAACCTAAATATATTATGCACAAAAAATTAGAAAAAATTTGTAAATCATACAAGTAACGCTATCTATTGAGGTAGTATTACAATTGGGGTGAAGAACGAAATAGAAATCTGGTTTCAACAGGGGGAAGCCCAATTCGTACTCGGCGCGGCGGTATTACAAAGGATGATACGAAAGTTTACACACTACTAACAGCGGTCGATATAAATATATTAACGTAAGTGAACGCGGCGGTCATTAAGCCACCGGCAGCGGAAAAGTACGACAATTTAAAAAAAAAGCATTGGTTGAACGCTACGCAATTTTAGAGCGAAACGAAATTCAAAACTTGGTGATAAAAAACCTTAACCCCTTCTCAACGTGATGCGCGTACTAGGGGAAAACAAAGTTACCGATGAATTATTAAAACAAATGTGGTTTACCATCGCAAGTTCGAATGATTGTGTCAACAACCAATGATCCTATTGATGACATAGCTAAGATGGCTGATAAATTGATCGAGTTATGTGATTCATCGCAGATTAATGTGACTGCAGCTATATTGAATTTTCGGTTACAGCAAACACTTCAAATTCGCCGTCATATACATTACATCGCTAGAGAATCAAATACAAAGTTTGACGAAACGGATAAATATAATAGAGTGTCACAATCGCTCGCGATCCTCAACAAAAGGGCGATACGATGTTAAAAACATGACATCGTCTAGTAAAAATTTTTTTTATAGCTCTCTTGTTGAATCTTTCTACATAAGAAACTACCAAGAAGTAATCAAATCTTAAGCTAAAATTATTACATTGCTGGTGGATCCCCATAACTGAATACCATATTAGCCGTTTATTTTGAAAGTGGCTTAAGTCCATATTTTGTTGAAATGAGATAATGAAAGAATATAAAAACAATAAATGAAAAAACATATGGGATTTTGAATTTTCTTATTTTTTGCACAGGTGTTAGAGATTAATTTTTTTTGTTTTGTCAAAAAATTATTTACCGTTAGAAAGATTATACTGTTATTTATCTATTGTTATCATTAACTTGATTTTTTTGAAAAATGGACTTAGGCCACTTTCAAAATAAACGGCTCATATGTCCATATGGGTTTGATTATCGCTTTGTACAGTAAAACTTTATTTGCTAATGACAACTGAGATTTTCTTCCCATCAGCCAATACATTTTGGAAAATGTAATTTTTATTTGGATGCGCCTTGTTTCAATATGGTTTTTTCACGTTAATCTTTTATTCAGGTGCAAACCTAAGTATTTGACATTAGTTTGTTGAGGAATATTTTTATTGTTTAATTTAACTGGTGGGCAAGTGCGTTTGTTCAGCGTGAATGAGTCGTGAGTTGATTTGTTTTCGTTCACTTTTATTCGCGATTACTTTAGCCAGTCCGCGATTTTGTTTAAATGATTCTGTAACTCCTTTGAGGCAATTTCGGGATTATTGTGTGACACCAGGATGGCCGTATCATCGGCAAATGTTGATATTAGTACTTTGTAGATTACAGGTAAATCGGCTGTGTACAACAAGTATAAAATTGATCCTAGAAGGCTACCTTGCGGGACACCTGCATTAATATCATTTAAGCAAGTAGTTGCGCTATTTTGTTTAATCATGTATTATTGCCTTTGAATAAGATAGTTTCCCAAAACTGAGTAAAATTTCTTAGGAGGGAGCTCTTTAATTTGGTATATTAGAACATCGTGCCAAACTTTATCAAATGCTTGTGCTATATCCAAAAAAGCAGCAGAACAATATTTCTTTTCCTCGAAGGTGATTTTGATTGGTTTACAATTCTGTGTATTTGCTCTGTGGTACCATGTTGGTTTCGGAACCCAAATTGATGGTCTGGAATAATTCGCTGTTCTTCTAATACTGTTAGTAAAATTTTTTCAAATAGCTTTGAGATTGTGGGTAGCATGCTTATTATGTATCATTGTGATCAGAGATATTTCCCATTTTTGAGGAATATAACTGGTTCGCATGATCGCGTTGAATATGAATGTTATTACTTATTACTATTAGTTTTATGCATTTGTCTGACAATTCCCTCATCATTTTTCCAGTAATGATATCATGTCCTGGTTTCTTAACTTTCTTCCAATTATACTTTATAGGTTGGTAGGATAAATCATCATCTAGGTATTTGCTGGGATAGCACGAAATAATTATCTTCTTCGTGTGGTGCGAATACTGTTGTTAGATGAGCTGCAAAAGCATTGGCTTTTTCTTCATCACTTCTCACCCAATTCCAATTGGTAGTCTATCAAAGGATTCGAATTTGTTGGTCTTTTTAAATTTTTTTTTTGTTGCCTTCCACAAAAAATAATCTGTCCTCTCGGTTGCCGAGAGATCACTTGAATAGTTCTGGATGCTCTGATTTTCTTTTTCCCGCACAGCAAATCTTAAGGCCTTGATAGCTCGATTTAATTTCCATTTCAATAACGGTGATTTTGTTTGCTGCCATTGACGACGAATTTTTCTTTTTTCCTGGATTAGTTCCTGTATATTATGTGATAGTTTATTAACTTTTTCAGAACTACTTATGACGGGTGTATCCTTTTCAGCTGATAAGTGATAATGCCTTGACGACGTAAATCTTCGGCCGCCGCATCAATGTCAGCTGGTGTGAACAGAGAAATATTAAGTATAATCGCTTGTTTGTAAGACGGTTCTGCATTTCGTTCCTTAGGACATCGGTACTCACTGTTACTATTACTGGTGAGTGATCAGAAGAGAGATATGTACGTGGAATGCCTTCAGTTACACAAAAAACAATTAAATCAGGATTTTTTTTTTATCCGTGGGCCAGTAAGTTGGGTTACCGGCAGATAAATAATCCAGGGACTGTTCCTCTATAGCTTGATAAAGTTGTTTGCCTTTCGGCGATGTTAATCTGGAACCCTAATTAGTATGTTTGGCATTGTAATCACCTCCCGCAAGAAATTTACTATCCAGCTGGCTTAAGTAATCGAACAAATGACGTTTTTTTACACGACAGTACACTGCCGATATGACACAATTTCCAGACCACTCCTGCCGGCAGATGCTCGTAAATTGTATATGTTCCTTCTCATATTTCGTAAGTTCATAGTGTTTTAATCTTCTTTTAATGAATACAGCAGTGCCTCCATGTGCTTGTTGTTATAAATAGAGTACTCATTCATTTTGAAATTGGTATTTTTGGTGAAGCGTCTTTCGGATATTAACATTATGTCAATATTGCGCTCAGTAAGGAATGATTGAACCTCCGCTTTATGTTATGCTGGGCTGTTTGCATGACTATCTGCATGAGCGTGTTCGTATTCTGCATCATTAAAAGTTTGAAAAGCGTTGGCAGCAAAAGCGAAATTTGAGCATATGATGACACAAGGCATATGCAGACCATCAAGCAGCAATTGGGCTTCACCTCTTTTTATGGTCCGAAAACCCAACGGAGATTGGCGCCCATGCGGCGACTACCGCCTACCGGCAACCTAATTTAATTACCACACCTGACAGGTATCCCATACCGTTTAGGACTTCCCATGTTTGACGATCCCACGGTAAAACGATTTTTTCAACAATCGATTTGCAAAGAGCATTTTATCAAGTTCCGGTCGAGCCTGCTAACATACCAAAGGCAGCTATAACAACACCGTTTGGCGTTTTGAATGTATGTATATGACGTTTGGTTTACACAATGCTGCCTAAACGCAACAACGTTTGATAAATGAGATTCTGCGCGGATTCAATTTTGTGTTGTGAGCACAAGCAACACTTGCAAATCGTATTTCAAATCTTCGACAAATTCAACTGAGAGAGACTTACAGAAACAGAATTAAAATTGTTGGGCCACTTTATCACGGAGCAAGGGGACTCATACCATTTCTAGAAAAGGTTGAGGCTATTCGAAATTATCAACAGCCAAAAGTAGCTCAATACTTAAAATGATTTCTTGCGATGATAAATTTCTATCGTTGAATTATTTCACATGCGGTAAAGAATCGAATGATCCTCCAGAATATAGTAAAAGGAAACATAAGACGCAACCAAACACCGATTAAGAGTCTGATGAATCCAGTTTGGAATACCAATGTTGTAAAGATGATTTAATCAACGCTACCATCTTAGCACATCCAACAAAAAATGGTGAATTGCAACTAGTCATAGATGCATCCTAGGAGCTGTGTTTCATCAAATAACTGAAAAGGGTAAGCCAGAGCCTCTGGGATTTTTTGCTAAAGCTCTCCGACCAACAAAAAATCGTTACTTGAAGTATCGAGCAATAGTTCAAGCCGTTGACATTTGCATTTTCGAAAAAGAGCAAGAAATCACCACCACGTCAAGTTTTAGAATACGTCAGTCAATTCACTAAGGACGTACGTTATGTTGTTGAAGTAAACAACAGCGTTGAAGATTTTCTATCCAGCATTAATTTAATTGCCAAGAATGAAATCGACTTTGAATGTATAGCCAAGTCACAAAGTGTTGATGCCGAAATCAAATCAATAATTAACGGCACAGCAATGGGGATCACAGTATCACTCAGCTTAATCGCAACACCAGGTTCATCTTCACAAATCTAATGTGATATTTCAAATAACAGTATCCGACCATTCATTACTTCCGAACATAGACGCCCAATCATTAAGAAACTACATAATTTGACACAACCGAGTGTTACAGCAACAACAAAGTTAGTCGCGGAACGATTCGTTTGGCCAGCTATGAATCGCGACTGTAAAAATATCGTTCACAAATGTTTACAGTGTCAACGAACAAAGGTTCACCGTCTTAATAATAAACCAATTTATACATACGTCACTCCAACCGAACGTTTTCAACACGTAAATATTGATTTAATAGGACCATTGCCTTCGTCAGAAAATAATCACTATTGTTTAACAATAATAGATAGATTCACGCGATGGCCTGCTTCTATCCGTATTCCTGATATCAGGATGGATACAAAATTTCAAAGGGCCAGAAAAAATGTTAAGTGATCTTTGACAGTTTGAGTCTCAAATATTTAAAGAATTGAATGAAACATTAGGTATATAACATTTAAAGACAACACCGTACCATCCACAAGCTGGACTAATAGAGAGATGGCATAGGACCCTATTATTATTATTATTAATTGTAGGGCCATGTGGGCGCTAAGCCACCTTGCACTGCGACCTAAAAGATCTTTTGTGCATGGACCCTGCTCAATGATTCGTCCAGTCAATATTCAGGCTCTTAATGAACCTAACAATATTGCCGGCCGGTATATGATACACACTATCTGGGCTCATTACTCTCCCTCCTAGATGTTGTAGTCTTTGGCGGAAAATGGCTGGACAATAGCACAGAACATGTTCCGCTGATTCCGCTTCCAGATCGCAGAAGCGGCATTCATCTGTCGTACTTTTTGCCCATTTTTCTTAAGGTGATACCTTAAGGGAATGTGACCTGTGAAGAAGCCAGTAAGCAGCCTCAACTCAGGTTTCCTAAGTACAAGACATTCCTTTACCCTGACTGACGAAGCTGATATAAATTTCTTCGCCTGTCGCAAACCTGGAATTCTGCGCCAATAGGAGGACTTTTGCACATCCTCCCAGAGTTTTACCGCTGCCCTAAGGTGCCCCTTAGTGACGCCGCAGAAGGGCTCTGGTCCAATAAATGGGGAAGCAGAACCCTCGCGGGCGAGGCCGTCAGCTGCCTCATTTCCCACAATTCCAGTATGACCTGGCACCCAAATAAGTGTTACCTTATTTGAGCTTGCCAACTGTTTAAGAACCTTCAGACAGTCCCATACCAGCCTTGACTCAACGGTAAAAGACCTAAGAGCCTTTAAGGCCGATTGGCTGTCTGATACAATATAAACCTTTGCGTCGTTTAGGCCTTTTGCAATGCCTATCCTAGCACAAAGTTCTATAGCATGTACTTCAGCTTGAAAGACCGTAGCGTTGTTACCCAAGGACTTTGAGAGGGCAGTCCCGCTCCCGTATATTCCTACCCCCGCCCCGTCTTCCGTTTTTGATCCATCTGTAAACCATACCATTGACCCTCGCTCAAAGGATGGTCCCCCTGTTCTCCACACCTCCCGGTTAGGTACACTAACACAAAATGGTTTGTGGAAGTCCAGTTTAGCTGGCATACAGTCGGAAAGCATTCAACTCCGGGGGAATTCCCGGAGGATTTCCAGATGGCCCACCATATTGCCCGGTTTGATATTTCCCGCCGCCTGCATCTTAAGGGCCATAATAGCAGCCTCCTTTTTAACATGCAGATGCAATGGAGTCAATCCTAGGAGAGCCTCCATTGCTGCGGTTGGACATGATTTCATTGAGCCCGTAACCCCAATGCAGGCTATACGCTGAACCTTATTCAATAAAGTTTGCGCTGTCCTCTGTTCAATTTTAGGCCACCACACTACCGATGCTTAGGTTACCATAGGCCTAATGATTGTTAGGAATGACCAGTAGATCATTTTTGGTTGTAGTCCCCAACTACGTCCATAGAGTCTCTGACAGGCCCAAAAAGCCTTAGTGGCTCTATTTTGAACTTTAGTAAATGTTGTTTCCAGTTCAGTCTTTGCTCTAGGATAACCCCTAGATATTTAACCTCTTTGGAAAAACAGACAGTAGTGCCGTTTAACGAGGGAGCTATAAGCGAGAGCTTTTTCCTCCTCGTAAAAGGGACAATGACAGTTTTATTTGGATTGACACTAAGTCCTTCCTGGTTACACCACTGCCATATTAAATCGACTGCATTTTGCATGAGATCAGAGATGACCTCATCAAACTTGCCTCTAATTATGATAGCCACATCATCCGCATAGCCCTGGACATCAAACCCATGGTTACTCAGAAGGACAAGTAGTCTGTCAAAATCCAATGACCATAAAAGAGGAGACAGCACGCCTCCTTGGGGACAGCCCTTTACGGCCCTGATGGTTACTAACTCGCCACCTAATCTGGCTGTAATCTGGCGATGTTCCAGCATGGAGCGTATCCACCTAATTGTAGAAGGCGGAACCCCCTTCTCCATTGCTGCTCTCTCTATCGATCCATAGGAGGTGTTATCAAAAGCCCCCTCAATGTCCACAAAGGCACAAAGGGCAATTTCCTTATACGCCACTGCTCTTTCAATCCTTGTGACTAGACTACTAAGAGCCATCACAGTGGATTTACCAGTTTGATAAGCAAACTGATCCCGATGCAGCGGATTATTAAGAAGGACTGCACATCTTATTTGATGATCCAAGATTTTTTCCATCGTCTTCAATAGAAACGATGTAAGGCTAATTGGCCGATACGCCTTGGGCTGGGTGTCCAAACGACCCCCCCCCCCCCCTTTGGTATAAAGACCACATTTACTTTCCTCCATAGCTTCGGAATATAGTTAAAAGCATAACTTGCCCGAAACATCTGGATCAAGCTGGGGAGTATTTCCTCAATACCTTTTTGGAGTAAAGCAGGAAAAATACCATCCCCTCCAGCGGATTTAAAAGGTTTGAAAGAGCCAATAGCCCATCTCACCTTGCTGGGTGTGAAAATTTTCCTAGAGAGACTCCAGATCCTATTGTGAGGTGCATAGGCTACCTCACTTGAAGGGTCATTCGGGTCCTCTTGGGCTCCTAACACTACTGAATCCGGAAAGTGGGTACCTAATAGTAACTCCAGCGTTTCCTTCCGGTTTTCAGTGAAACTTCCGTTTGGCTTCTGAAGAAGCCCTAAACCATTTGAGTGATCCCTGGAAAGGACTTTCTGGAGACGAGCTGCAGAGGGCAATTCATTGATTCCCTCACAGAAGTTTCTCCAGGTAGCCCTTTTGGACCTTCTTAATTCGAGATTATATTCCGTTAAGGCCATCCTATACTCGCCCCATTCACCGGTGCGTTTAGCCTTATTGAATAACCTTCTCGATTTTTTCCTCAGCTTACCCAGCGTCCCGTTCCACCAAGGGACCATCTTAACAGAATCCCTTTGCTTAACCGGGCAGCTGTTCTCGTAAGCCAAGTGTATAGAATTATGCAGCTGGTTTGAACAGAATTCCAAGCCCTCTGGAGACTCTATGTTCCCCATGATCGAGGGCATTCCTGATTCAAGAGAAACTCTATAAGAGTCCCAATCGGTCAGTTTCGGAATTCTAATCTCCTGCCGCTGCATGGTCTCGGCCGCCAAATCAAATCTAATGTGCAAGTGATCCGATAAGGAGGCCTCTTCAGACACATGCCAATTTTTAACTAAATGACTAAAATGCGGACTAGCGAGGGTCAAATCTAGGACCTCCTGCCTAATCAAATTTATGAAAGTAGGTTTCCTTCCCCTATTAACAATATCTACATTATTTGTTATTAAATACTCAAAAAGGTACTCACCCCTATTGTTGATGTCCGTGCTGCCCCACACCGTGTGGTGGGCATTCGCATCACATCCTATCAGGTAAGCCGCCAACATTTTATTGGGTTTACGAGTTTGTTTCAAACAGAATATCAACGCCTTGCCTGCTGAACTCGTATTCGGAACAACTCTTCGAATACCTGGAGAATTCTTTACTCCTGGCAAACCCGAGTTTATTAAGGAATTTTGTCATCAAATGAGTCAAGTTCGGCCAACAGTTACAGCTCATCACGGTTCCAGTAAGGTATTTTTCCAAAAATATTTAAGGATCAACAGTGTCGGTCGGAAAAGCACAAACACAACCAAATCACACGACATCACCGACAGCATCTGGGTCGATGGCAGCCATATCATTAAGAATCATCCTCACCATATGGTGGAGAGGCAATTAGACGACGATCGTATAAGAAACTAGGTGAGTGATATAATAACCGGACCGATTTCTCAGGCACCGTATTCGGACTTTAAGAAAGCCATTTTGGATAGAAAGGGCGAATTCCGACAAACACAGATCCATCGTCTATTGCTGGGGATTGAATTAGGGGATCTAAAGCTTTCACAATTACTTCATCAGTTAAAACGTAGCGGTGGATCTACGGTAGACGACGAAGTAATCAAAACCAAATGGATCAAGCATCTTCCCATCCGCGCTCAGGAGACCTTAGCACCAACAGCCGACTCACTCACGGCATCGAAACTGACGGAACTGTCCGTCGTAGCCCCATTGTCGCCGAGCCTAGACAACAACAACGCCAAACAAATAAGCGAGATCGCACGTCGACTGAAACAAATAGAGTATCACCACCAGCGAAATCGCTCACAGAGCAATCGACGCTTCCGGAGTCAGTGAAGCAATCGAGGTGCAACGGGTAAGTCAACGCCAGAACAGAGTTCTACACAAACCACCGACACACCTCGCCTGTGCTATTTCCATTATCGTTTCAAGGAGGCAGCGCGCAATTGTATGCCTAACAATTGTATGCCACAATTAATAGCCTTAACATCCATTATACCAATGTCAGAGGTCTCGTGACTAACAAAAATTGCGCACATCAACATCTCGAATCACGTAAACCCGACATATTAGTTCTAACGGAAACAAAAGTATCGTCGAACATGTACGAAAACGAATTCTACTTCAAGCGCTACCAGTTCGAACAAGCTTTTGAGTTGCAACGTGGAGTGTGCATTTTCGTTAAAAACCACATACCGTACTCAAGACATAAAAAGTACGAAATATTTTCAAAAACCGCTCAAACTATTGTGCTTAAAATTTCTCTTCCTAATAAACTCATTTTTTTAATTAGCTTGTACAGATCTCCTAATCAGACGGATTCAGAAACGATTAGCTTTTTCGAGGGCTTATCAGACAAATGTGACGATATTCGCAATCAACATCCCGAATGCGAATTAATTATGGTCGGTGACTTTAATGCCCACCATAAACAATGGTTGAATCACAAAGATACAAATGTCGCTGGGCGCCATGCACTCAGAGAAAAAATATGATTGAGGTAATCATAAAAGTGACCATCATATTTATGATTAGATGAAATGATTAAGAGAATCATACCTTGATGTATACCATTATTTATAAGATTGTATCTACAAATAAATAATGCGCGTTATCATGCAAAATATTATTGAATTAACCATAACTATGATTACAGATACCGTTATTATGATGGAAAGCATCAACAAACTAATTGAATTTATTATATGAAACTGATAAAGACAATCAGATGTTATGATAGTTGTTACCAATAAATTAATTGAATTTACTATGCTTATATGATAGAGTCAATCAGATGTTGTGATAGTTGTTACTATATCAATTAATGGAGTACACTACAGGTTTTGTTAGTAGCCGTCATACTTGGCCATCCTTCTGTCCAAAAATTGACGCAACATAAAAAATTCGTTCTGAGCTTAAACTGTTCATATAAGCATATGGATACGAAATTAAACTGGCCTTTTGGATAATTCAAGATGGCGGATTCAAAATGGCGCCAAAACGAGCGAAACCTCCGGTTAATCGAATAATATCATCTAGCAATTCTTAAGTTAGAGGGATTTTTGAGGTTAGATTGAGGGGTTCTGTGACTAAGAAATTTAGGTTTAGGCTATGGGGCTTATTAGTTTATGTTACGGGGGTATTACATTTCGAAGGTTTTGTTATTTGGGCTTTTCAGTTTTAAAGCTTACGTTAGAGGGTGTCTTAGGTTTTTGGAGGTTAGGTCAAGGGGATATGTGCTTTTAAAGCATCAGTTAAAGGACTATAAGGTATTGAAGCATATATGACTCTAAACTCCCAATCAGCGACCTTGAGAACATACGAAATGAGAATTGTTAGATGACATTATTCGATTAACCGGAGGCTTCGCTCATTTTGGCGCCATTTTAGATCCGCCATCTTAAATTATCCAAAAGGCGAGTCAAATTTCGAAAGCATATGCTTATACGAGCAATTTAAGCTCAGAACGAATTTTTTATGTTGCATCAATTAATGATAATTGAAACCTAAATTTTTCAAATGTTGAACACAACTAAAATATCCCCGTTTTATATTTCAGTAGCTGTTTAACAAGAACAAATTTAAGAATACCATTTGGATACCACCCTAAGTGGATTACTGATCCTTTATCCTTAGAATAATATTTCCGAACTCTATGAAATTATTGCGAGATCACTTTTCTTAGCACGTAAACTTATATTTCTGTGAAATTTAATTTTTTTGTTCCGTTAGACTGCCAAACACAAAACCAGTATCGTGAGCCAAATTCATTAGTTCGTTACCTAACACAATTTGATTTTTTGATGATATTGTGTAAATAGTATTAATTTTATTTTTCGATGTATACGCAATATTTTTAAACTCTGATGGAAAGATTTGAATCGACTAGCTGAAAATTATTTTAAAAGACCTATTTTTCCATATCTCTGGAATAGTGTGTTAGAAAGTAATGTTTTGGACGTAAGTGTGATTTAGATATTTTAATAAATTGCAAATTATGCTCTTAAACTACAGATTTCAAATAAAGGTATTCATGAGGATGAACCGAATTTGAAATTATTTCTCGTAATGAAATGTATAATTCCAGGCTAGACAGTTTTGTGGAATCAGGTCACCTAAAATAATTCCAAAAATTTTAGTGAACGTTTTCATTTCACTTGCACTCATTTTAAATTTTTCTTTATTTAAAAGGTCAGAAGCCTGCAACAGTGGTGGCTTATTTACATTGAAATTACCATAATTAAAATTTTGAAGACGAAAGTTCAATCCTTCAATTGTGAAAACCCTTTTGTCAACGACATAATACTTTAATATTACCGTAAAATTGTAATGGAAGACGCCTTCAAGTAAGTCATGCATGATATCTACACTCCAATTCTCGGCCACATGAAGAGTTCTTAATGAATTAAAAACACAGAACTCTTTAATGGCCGTTAGCTTTGAATTATTTAAGTGTACGTCGGAGCGGAAATTTTCTATATTTCGAATGTTTACATAAACGACAATAAAACGTTCCCATAAAGCTCTCTGTGAAATCTAACACAGAGTTGAGCCTTAAATTGTCTCTTATGACACCGCTTAATATATATAAATTTAACCGTAAGATTATTTTTGATAATAAACATGCTATTTTCTCTCAGTGCTTCCAATTGTTTTAGTATAGGTTTGAAAATGCATTCATTTCCAAATTGTTTTTTGTCCTCTGTGTACTGAACCCAGCAAGAATAATGGAAGACAATTTTGAAATTAAAAATTTAGGAAGTGTGGCAAATTTGACGTACATCCCACCTATTTTTTTTGTACCCAGATCGAGAACCTAGAGAATTGGTAGGTTCCAAGGCATCATAAAATAAATATAGGGTCATTCCATATGAAATCGTACATGAGTTGGACGCGATGTTTCAAAAATTGTTCAAACTATATTTATTCGATTTATAAGAACAAAAAAATAGAAACATTTTTTTGGCTTTTTCACTCTCGAGTTTACACTCTCTCAAAGTTTTCTCATTTTCAAGGAGTTTTGGGTATATGTATTACGTTTTTGATGATATTTTCGGAACGGGTTGACCGATTTTGGTTTCCTCAACGGTTTTTGACAGCTATGTAGTAGAATATGTAAAATTATGAAATAATTTGTTTTTAATAATGGTATTTTACTTAACAAGCGTGTAAAAAATAACAACTGAGACAAAAATGTTAAGAACAAATTCAATTCATTACCATTATACCGTTATAACGTATTACAGTAACTTTCGAAAAATATTTTTGTATTATTTCCTTGAATTTTTTATATCTACACGTATCAAATAATTGGAAATACCCTTTATTTTAATAATTAAAAATACTGAATGAGCAAATATTTAGCAAAACTGATAAATAATCAACACGGTGTTTAATGCTCTGTAGTATAAAATAAAATGTACTTACGTGTTCAGTTTTCCATTGCGAGACAAATTACCCACTTATAAGGTTTTATTAGTATTTATCCACTAAAAAGTCACGCTAGAACTAGGTTTTAAAATCCTGATACCACAAACAATTTATAACTACTTACCTACTTTAATTAAGAGTAATTCAATAAAATTATTTATTTTTAAATTGTTAAAATATTTTTATTTAAAATATCTCAGGAGATTATAATAATTGCACCTTGTTAGAAAAAAAATTCAATTCGATATGATCGTAGCAAACACGAGGAGATATACATGTATTCCAATAAACCGTTATTTTGTTATGCGGTAAACTTAATTCCAATATGATAGACCCAATTGAATTATGATTGCTTTTATCATACTTAGATTTTACTGATCATATGATAAAACCATACTATGATTGAGGGGATCATATTAAATCATATCGCATGATTGTTGCAATCATTAAAGTTGAAAATTATTGCAATTATCATAATTTAATAAAATCTATCATACATAATTCTAGTAATTAGATAAATGATATTTACTATTATAATATATTAGGATATATCAAGTTTAGTTGAATATGATTTCCTGGATCATAATACAATAATTGCAATCATTCATTTATCATATTTTTTCTCTGAGTGTGCGGAATGGCTTGCCGTTTCGCATGACCTCACACAGATTGTTAGTGAGTCCACATTTGAATGCCAAAATTCTAGAGGAGTTCATATTCTGGATCTCTGTCTGACATCAATCCCTCATTCCATGGAGGCCCATGTCGAAACTGGAATTGGAAATTCTGACCATAACTTAATAACCACAAAAATATCTGTCGAAACACCACTAGAATCTAGACAGCAGCCAAGGCGTCTTTGGCATTTTAATAAAGCTGATTTTGATGGTTTACGGTCATTTTTTCAACATTTCCCTTGGGAACGCCATTGCCTACATAACAACAACATCGACGACGCCGTTTCCAGTTTTACTGACACGGTCTTACATGGAATGAATAAATTTATACCCTCATCATTTTCCGATCCCAATCAAAATTTTAAAATATTTTCAAAAGAAGCCGCCAAAGCTGCCAAACAAAATAAAGCGGCACACAAAAAATATAAACGCAACGAAATTTCTTATGAGGAATACAAAACGATACGGAACACCTGCAAAAAAATCTGTGGTAGAGAAGCAAAAAGAGCCGACAGCAAGAAAGCCAATGTGGCTTCCGAGTTGAAAATCTCCGATCGCAACTTTTACCACATGGTCGCATCGGTTGCAAATATTTCGAAAACATCTGTTTCAGCATTGAAACGTGCTGACGGCGCCTTGGTGGTGGATCCATATTTACAAGCTGACTTATTGGCGAGCGTCTTCAAATCGAACTCGACATTAGTTGTCCCAGATGGAATTAGACCTCCATTAATTCCATATTGTGGTTCTAAAATGAGCCCCGTCGTCATCTCGGAGGAAATTGTCTTTACTCATCTGAAGTCAATGAATGCAAACAAGGCCACCGGACCTGATGGAATTCCAGTTCGAATATTGAAGGAGTTTGCCAGTGACTTGGCTCCAATATTATCTAAAATTTTCCTACTTTCATATAAGCAAGGTCACTACCCGAACGCCTGGAAGAATGCAATGGTGCAACCCGTGCTGAAACGGGGTTGTGACAAAACTGACCCTTCAAGCTACCGGCCAATATCAATTGTGTCAGCCGTCGCTAAGGTCTTTGAGAAATGCGTCAATCAACATATAGTTAAATATCTTGAAATTAGCAAACTAATTTCGGATAGACAATACGGCTTTCGTGAAAGCCGATCCACGACCGATCTCCTGACGTATGTCACGAACAAATGGAATCTCGCCCTAGAACACCACGGAGAGGCCTTTGCAATCGCCTTGGATATATCCAAGGCTTTTGATAAGGTGTGGCATGAGAATCTTATTTGTAAACTTGTGGCATACGGGCTGGACTCGATGACCACCAGGTGGATTAAAAGCTATCTCAATGACCGAAAAATCAGCGTCGTGCTTAATGGGAGATCATCATCGACGCACTCCCCAAATGCCGGAGTCCCTCAGGGGTCACCTTTGTCACCGACCCTGTTTTTGCTATACATCAACGATTTGCTGGATAGCACTGTAAACCCTATCCATAGCTTTGCGGATGATGCCACATTGCATTCTTCTATTTCATTCGAGGCGGAGCCTAGCATTACAGATCTAAATAATAAACGATCAGAAGTCGTAACTTCTCTTAATTCCGATTTAAGTACAATATTTGAGTGGGGTAACAACAACTTAGTACAATTTAACGAGAAAAAGACACAAATATGCACATTCTCACGTAAAAAAAGTCGCAACGACTACCCATTTGTGGTAAAAAACCATATCCTTGTGGGTTGCGACTCAATTCGACTGCTTGGTGTTCAAATAAGTAACAAACTCAAATGGAATGAACACATTGTTGCATTGGCTAAATCAGCTTCAAAAAAACTCGGGTTCCTGAATCGATGCAGAAGGTTTTTCAAATCGTATCAAGTTCTCCAGATATATAAAACCTTCATCCGACCATGTATAGAGTATTGCTGTCAAGTTTGGGGAGGTGCGTCTGGTACCACCCTCCACTTATTGGACAGGGTTCAACGCCGCGCTATCAGAATAATACGGAATCCCAGACTTACTCAAGAACTAGACAGCCTACAGCATCGCAGAGATGTTGCAGAACTCTGCGTCTTCTACAGATGCTTACATGGTAAATGTTCTGCAGAACTATCGGAGAAAATACCACCATTCGTTACAACAACAAGAGTAACAAGAGGAACAACCAATGCACATAGGTTTACGGTGAAGCTCCCGAAACCTCGAACTGAAGAAATCAAGCGCGAATTTATATACCGAACATCAAAAAAGTGGAATTCGCTAATACACTTCAAATTTCCGAAAGAATACCTAAGGTAGCTATTAATCTTTACTTGCAGGATCGCGCATTGGGTGCAGAAGCTCTGACAGTTACAAGGAGCTAGGACCGTTAATAAGTCCGCTCTGCACCCAATTAAAAAAATTGATAAAAAAAAAAAAAAAAAAAAAAAAAAAAAACAGCCCAAACTGGTTCGAATATAAGGCAAAAAACTGCAGATTAGTTCTAGAAAGCGAAACCAGAAACAATTGCACAAGACGATTCCAGTAAGCTTGGGCGTAAAAATTCATTTTAACAGTAGAGTTGTGTCGAGATGATTATTAACTATTTTAGAAAGAAAGAACTCATCAAGTAGGACCCTTCTATTTACTAGTGTGATCAAGTTAAATTTATTACAGCAAGTTTCGTAGGCCATAAAATTATTCGATGGCACAAACTTCGAACATAGAACCTAGTTAATCTTCTCTGAACACTTTCGAGTTTATTTCTGCATTCGGAATAGAAGGGAGTCCATACTTGTAATAAATATTCTAAGTTAGTTCGGATTAGATTAAAGAATAATAGTAAGGAAGTTGACGGATTTTTAAAATCTTTACCTCGTCTAAATATTAGTACTAAAGTTTTGAAAGACTTTCGGCATATAATATCAACGTGTAAGTCAAAGCGTAGCTTTGAATCTAATGTCACACCTAAATCCTTAATACTATCCACTTTATTTAATGTTGATATTCCAATGTTATAGCAAAACCCAACATGGTTCATTTTTCTGGACAAAGTTGCAGATTTGTTAACATTTAGAGGTAATTTGTGTCAACAGACCAATTCCAAATACGATATAGATCCGCTTGTAGTAAATAAGCGTCATCTACTGAATTTATAACCCTAAATGTTTTTAAATCATCAGTGTATAATAAATGTTGCGATTTAATCACCTGTGAGATATCATTAATAAACAATATAAACAATAAAGGACCTAGAATTGAACCCTGGAAAACTCCCGATATAGGTTCAAACTCACCCAATATCATCCCAGTAAATTTGACAAATTGAGTTCTAACAGGTAGGTATGAGTGAATCCATTTTTGCTGGAGCGGTGAGATGCTAAAAGACGCAAGCTTGTTACTATCTATAGTGTTGCAGGCTAAGTCACAAAATTCAGCTAAAAACGTTGATCGTTTAGGAAAAACCCATGCTGCATTGTTGTAATCTCATTCCTAACCTGATTGAACAGAATGTTGAAAACCAATTTTTCAAAAATGTTGGCAAGTGCATTTAAAATGAATATGGGCCTATAGTTTTCAATGTTCGCCAATACTCCACTTTTGTGAATGGGCACCAAAAACGATGCTTTCCATCTAGATGGAAAGATAGAATAACTAATTGACAAATTAAATAACAATGTTATAGGAACTTCAAGAACATGTCTCAAATGTTTTAGAAATAAATTAGGTAATTGATCTGGACCAACCCCTTAATTAACATCTAACGATTCTAATGTCTCACAAACTTCATTTAATAGAAACAAAGGTTTTATATCTATTGAGATACAACAATAAAATGTATGAGAGGTCGAATCTTGTTCATAATTTAGGGTTGAATCTTAAATCACTCTCGATACTCGCAACATGTAAGTTCTAGCATTTTGTAATTCACATTTAACTTTCCTTCTATACTCTGATAACATAGAATATTCGGCCCGATTATTGTACGACCTAAAACGCCTTAGAGTGCTTTCTTTACGTCTGATTAGGAACACGAAGTATGTACTTCGAATACTAATTAGGAAACTTTTTCCTCTTTACAACAACTTTATCAGAGTTTTCTATCAAAGAAAATATAGTATCATCAAGCTGTGAAGTAAAGTTTCCCAATCAACACATGCTAACTTTTCCTCCAATTCAGCATAATCCAATTTATGAAAATTAATATGCGAACTTGAATTACACGGTAGGGTTCTATCAACTTTTATTGAAATGGATGCAGAAAACGGTGAATGGTAACTATCAACTTCTTCTTTAATGAAATGCTTTTTGGACTTAAATTTGAAATAAAAAGATCGAGGAGTTTGTTGTGAATGTTTTCCACATGGTTATATTGGGACAAAAGGGTCAATTCCAGGGTGTCAATTAGGTAAGCTGCTGTGCGTCCTTCATAATTAGAAGCAAAAATATTTCTTGGATTGAGAGTGTTCCATTCGATTGACGATAATTTAAAATCCCCTAATATAATGAAATTAGAATTAGAATGACTCGTATTAACAACCTGTGAAAGGTGGTCCAGAAATAATTTATAATATTCAAAAGAAATACAGCTACATTTAAATAGACAATTCAAATAATTAAAGTTGACCCAAAACCGTGGAGCTGTTTATGACATGTAAGGTTACGATCCTTTCTAAAAACATTGAATCTTGGATCGAATAACTCAGAAAAATTAATTGAACTGTTCATAGCCATGTAATATGAAGAAACACTGGAACTGGGAACAAAAGAATGTTCTTGTTATCTGATATCTTGTGTTATCCGCTTTTTTGTTAACTGTATCGTTAAAAAAGTCGCTATAGAAAGAAGAAAAAAAATCTCAGTGCTCTTATTAAAACGTCTCTAGATTTAGCGGCAACATCACTAAATTGGCAATACTACTGGGATCGCCTTAATTGTGCCTAACAAATTAAATTAATTTTGTTAAATATTATGACAAAACTGCAATTCGACTTTCCACGGGTTAAACACATAACAATAATTTGTGTAAATCAAGTTTACAGAAAAATTAATGTGCCTGCAATTTTATTTTATTTGTATGCTGATTTTGCTACAGTTAAATTGATTTAATAAATAATTTGTGGTTGTACATACAGTTCATGTATTTTGGTGTTATGGAATTTCGTAAATTTTTATTTGATTGTAAAACAATTTTTTAGTTTTTTTTTTTTAATATTTTAAATACGGTTTTAAAACATTTTTCACGGTTATGGAATTAAATTGGTTTACTTTAAAAATATTTATTGATTTTGTTGCTATTTATTGTTATACTTTCTATAATTGTTTTTTTTTTTTAACAATTATTTAGATTGCAATTTGATAGTGGTCAATATAATATAATTTTTTATGTTGGTACTCGTATCGATACACATACATACATATGTATGTACAACAGGTGATCATTAAAAACTATATCGATTGTTATAAATCAATTTTATAACAATAATTTAACTTTCAAATATTTTTTTTTTTGGTTGCATTGAGCTAATTTACATAAACGAAAAATAGAAATGACCGTTTATTAGATAATCGAAATGTAAAACACAATTGCAAGTAGCTTTTACCCAAAAAACTAAGTATTCCCACGATAGCGTCGGCAAACCAATTTTCTGTACCATTCTTTCATCCGAGATTATTTCATGTAAATTAATAACAAAAAGATTTTTTTTATTTTTTATTTACTTACTTATAAAAGAATTCAGAATCAATAAGATATGGGACACAATAAAATAATAATATTTTCATTTTTAATTAAAATCGATTGATGATTGAGGTCAAACGAAGTCACTTTACTTTACGACATCCATCCATAATACACAGCATATCGTTGTGATTCTCATAGTGTCTTTGTATGTACATATGTGACGTCAAAAATGTATGTATCTCTCTAATATAATAAACACAACTATATTATTCTAATTACTGTGGGTTTCGGTATGACTTTATAAATATATGCGAGATTTTTTTGTTTTTGGTGAGAAACAATAAACAATTTATTTGTGTACATAAAATGGTTAATTGTGGGTGTCAAGTGAAATTGAAATTTACATTTTTGGTTTCTTCTGACTTTTGTGTGTTTATTAAATTTATGGAAATGTCGTAAATTGATTTATTTAGCTTTCATTATTTTTATATGGTGCAATTGATATTTTAATTATGTCAAATTAAAACAAATATGTATGCATTTATGTGCCGATTCGAAGGTGTTGTTCAATTCACAACATTGTAATGTAGGTACAATAAATTTTTCTCATTTATATATACTATTTCCGGTTTGTTTGAAAGCTATTGGCTCAATTGACGATATTGTACAACATTTACAAGTTTTGAACTTTTTGTCGATTTGATTACAGCAGAAAACATTAATGTTTTGCAGGGAATGTTTTGGCTGGATCCTCTATAGATTTCTATTCTACAACCAAAGACCAAGATGCTTCTAATGAAGGACACAAACAATTCTTTTCAGTCGCACATAGGTATTTTTCTTGGAAGAATGGTTCAATAATTCTTCTTCGTTTCAAACTTTTCTAGAAAGTGAGTGATATCATTATAAGTTACAAGTTTTTACAGCCGTCAGTACATCTTTAATGTCATTGCTTATATTACAATTAATTCAACACAGTAGGCACTAAAACCGTTATCGTTTGATGTGGAAAATTTTGATTTCAAACGCATTAAGCGAATTTTCTTCTAAATATCTGTTGGAACCTAAAAATACTTTTATTTCTATAGAATCAGATTACAGTCAAACCTGTTTTTGTGCGGTCTGTTTTTATGCGATTTTTTTTTACCCGATTATTTTCTATGCGATTTTTTTTTGTGCGATTTCTTTTATGCGGCATAATTCATATACCGCTTAAAAAAATTCGCACAAAAAATATCGCATAAACAAAAAATCGCATAAAAAACGACCGCACAAAAACAGGTTTGACTGTATATCCCGGTAAACCACAAGTCCGAAAATATTGGTAATGTTGTTCTTATGTCTGACACTGTTGTTAAAATTATTCATTTGGCTTCTGTGCTATTTATATGTCTACGTTTAACTAACGTGAAGGTTAATTGTATATATACAATATAGCTTTCATATATAGCTTTCATGTTAGTGATGTAGTAGACCTAAAGCTCTTTTTATAGAAGTCTAACCTAAAAGTCAGGTTCACGTGAAGTATTTACTAAATTATTCCTAAAAAAAGTTAGGACTAGTTTAGGGAAAACTTCACGAATTTCAGCAGAACCGTGAAATTTTTCCTATTCCTAAATGTTTACGAGTGTATTAGTGTAAATAATATACAAAATTCATTTTAATGAGGCATTTGAATGGCTGTTTCCTTTTTATCATTTAATACGTATATTAATGAGTAAAGTACGTCGTGGAAAAAGTTACATGGAAAAAATGGTGCATGCCAGCGGAGCCAGGGGAGATATCTTTTTGACGTGATAACGTCTTACACCGCATGTTCAGAAAATTGAAACGTAATGTCGCCTTTGGTTGTGAGCAATTACTCAGCAACAGCAAGCATTACCTTTAATTTAAATGTATGATTTCTTAGGTTGGCCCTTAGGATTTACGCCTGACACATAATATTATATCAAAGACGAAACTCTGATTTCATGTGATTTAAATGCTTTAACAACTGTAGCGAGAGAATGGCTCATCCGATCCGAGTAATTCTGAAGTCAATTATTGCGTAAAGAAACAGTGGAGGTTATTTTATTTTAAATTAAAATAATTAATCTTAACATTAATTTAAATTTAAATTAAATCTACAAAATAGCGACAGGGACTGGCTGCAATATAGCGATAAAACGCCCTATTTGATCGGAGTGATTCTAGTGCTAATTTGTGCATAGCAAAACTGTGGCAAAGAATTTATTGTAAATTAAAATAATTAACCTCCACATAAATTTGAATTAAATTTAAAAATGGTAAAATAGCGATTTACAATAATTGAGAACATTGTATTCTTAAACAATATTCTAGTTCTTGATTCCCCTGAAAAGCGATCACTTTACAGCTTAACTATTTTAAGTTACCATAATCATGAAATCTAGCGGAATAGATATAGAATAGGACTATACATTCCTTAATTCGCTTCCACTACGACTATATATTGAATTTCAAAAATTTTCCTGCTATTCCCGAAAAGCGCGTATTCCAACGGAAACCTATTATGGGTTCCCAAGTATCACTACTTCAAATAAATGATTCATTTTTTTGGAACTGAGTACAAGTTTGAGTTCCATTATATTATAAGATTTCCTATAAAAAGTGAAACAAAAATACTAAACCGATGGAACTTGATATATGTGGGTTACCTAAGTTCCAACGATAATTTTGATAAAAGGAAAAAAACTTGGAACTTATGAATGAGCTCAATTTTTGTTATATTTTGGTTACTGTAGACCTACTCTATAGAAAAACTATACACATTTTTCTAAATCTAAGGGGATAGGTAATTAGGATTGAGCATATCTGAATTCAGAAATGTTCAATGCTAACTACCTGTTCCCCTAGATTTCGGAAAATGTGTATGGTTTTCCATTAGAGGTCTTCAGTAACTCATAATAGGTTTCAGATGGAATGTGCGCTTTTCAGGAACAGCAGAAAATTTTTGGAAAAATCGATATCCAAGCATAGCGGAAGCGAATTCATAAATTGTTATAAAGTTGATGTGTTTAATGGATACTTGAATTAAAACACTCACATAAATTATAAATTATATTTTATTTGTTAGGTAGCGGTTAATAATGGATTACTATTATACGTGTGTCTTCTATGCCGCTATTTACTACAGTGGAACACTCATAATTCAAATACATACAGTAGTGTACCACAACAGAAATGTTCAATCCTAACTACCTGTTCCCCTGTCCCCAGGGTCATTCTCCATCTGAAAGTTACATAAAATTGTTCATCGTGTTGTGTTTCAATTCCAAGTGTTTTCATTGGAACTTGACAAAATCGTTTGAATAGTGCCAAGTTAAATGGTTAAAAAGCTAAAAAATGGATCAGGAAAAGTTAATAGAATGTGTAAAAGAGTTTGAGTTTTTATATAATCAAGCGCATAAGTTCTACAGCGAAAACGAAAAAAGGATAGAGCTTGGGAAGAGATTGGAAAAATTCTCAAACACACATGTAAGTTTTATAATTTTTATTAGCATAATAAACTTTATTGGCATACACATAATTTTACATATTGTTAAGAATAATAATTCTATCAGTTTGGTTATAACCACTCAATGCTTCCTGACGCGCTACTGAAAAAGTCGGCAAATGTATCTCTTACAGTAAATGCTGTTGTAGTGCTGCTGCCACCTTGTAATGGAAGGTTTTGGAAGTTACTTAATAATTGTCCATCGGAAGGCATATCAAAATTGTTTGTACTAATTATGTAATTGTGCAATGTACAGGTTGTCATTATCCCCTTGTCAGCATGTTCTGTCTTTAATTGAACTCTTCTATTGTACAACCTAAACTTTTGTGTAAGCATTCCGAAGCTATTCTCTGACACTCTTCTAGCCCGAGAAAGTCGGTAATTGTAGTGTTGCTTTGTTGTAGAATTATTCAACTGTGCTTTAGGGTACGGCGTACGGCCTCAACATATGTATATGGTCTTAGAGAAAACGCTTCATCTGCTACAATTACATGTGGCATGACAGTATCTGTATTAGGCAACTTCCTATCTTCTGGCACATTTAGTTTATTAAGTGCTAAACTCTTTCCAAGCTGTGAATGTGCAAAAATACCGCCGTCACTATTTTTGCCGTAAGAGCCAACATCAACAAATGTCAATAAATTTATAATTAGCATCTATCAGGGCTAGCAGAACAACGGAAAAAGTTTTCTTGTAATTGAAGTATAATGATCCGCTGTTCCCTGGAGCCATAATTGTGACGTGTTTGCCGTCTATGGCTCCGATACAGTTTGGGAAATTCCAAATATTCCAAAAATCATTTGCTATTTTAGTCCATTCTTCTTTTGTTGGTGTTGGCATTAGTTTCGAAAGAAGATTTTTTATTATGGCGTCACATACTTCAATCACGACTTTTGATACTGTAGGGCGTCCCAATCGATAGCTAAATAATATTGTTTTGTAAGAGCCGCCAGTGCTCAAAAATCTGAAAAAAAATTCATTTACATATTACATATTTTTTAATTATCTTTAATTAAATTTATTTATAATTTTTATTTTACTTTATTTATAGGACCTGAGTGCAAGAAATTGTGGAATAACCTCAGAGATGGGTATCATAGAGCTGTAAAAAAGGAGAAAGAGACAACGAGTGGGCAAGCCGCAACTAATTTAAAAAAATGGAAGTTTCACGATGAAATGTCAGTTTTGACTCCTTACATGAGAGAGAGAGGGAAACCATCGAAACAAGAAGAGATCCAGAAATAATAGTTGGCTCTTCATTGGAAGAAAAAGAGCAGCCTTCACCATGTGAAATACGACCAACACCAAAACGCTTTATTCAAAAAAGAAATCATTCAACTGAAACTGCCTCTTCAAAGTTACTTGATTTTATTTTGAAGGAAAGGAAAGCAGAGAAACCAGATAATGAAATAGACCTATTTTTTAAAAGTTTGGCTGAAACGGTGAAAAAATTGTCACCGTTCAATCAATCCCTGGCAAAATCACGAATATTTGCGGTCGTTTCAGAGTTAGAAATGGAGGAAATTTCGCAGAAAATATTGCAACCGGTTGTGTCTACATCACTTCAATAACCTAGAAGCTTATCGAACAGCTCAACAGAAAATCCTATAATGCAAGCTCCATTACTTGTTGTGTCATCACCAGTTCCAGTACCCAACAGCCGATTAATAACAATAACTCCATCACCTGCAAGATCATCACCAAGTCTAACACCATCATCAACACCTGCACCGCCCAGATTTTTTTCAAGTATTTCGCAATTAAACCCATCGCATTTAACACGGAATAAATCAATCCTAAGTGAAGAGGAACATGATAATATCGCAAAAATTTTCACCGATTTTACGTCTACTTAAAGTGACGACGAATATTAAAAAAAAAATATTTATAAGAATACTTTAATAATAATATTAGTATGTATATAGTTTATTAATTGATTAGATTAAAATTTAAGAATAATAAAAAAATGTTTCAATACCTTAAACAAACTGCTGATTTTTCTTTTGGACGTAACGCCTCCCTGAATGTAGTGTCTTGTTTCGTGATGGAATTCGCAATATTTCCCAACAAAATGTGAAAATCGTATTGTGGAAATATTGTCCAAAATTCACCTTCATCCTTCCTATTCCTCAACATTTTATGAACACCAAAACGACGATGACGACGCTTTTGTTGTTTCGATTCTTCTTCATCTAGCAAAACGGCATTCACAACCAAATCGGTTGTACTTAGATGAGAAAACATTTTTTAAAAAATAGGTACCACTTGATTTTTAATTTTTGATTATTTGATCCAACAGGCAATAGTTCTAATTATTTATATGTTTTTATTTAAAATGCCCGCCTGATAATAACTAATTAGTCGAAACACAAATACTGGCAAAATTCATTAAAATATTTCACAATTTTTAAAGGTAAGAGAAAACTTTAACACTTCTAAATTTATTCGATGTACAATAACAGACTGAAACAAGTTTTTACTTTTTATCTTGTGTTGTAAATTTGTAATGGGGCATGCAAAAAGAGTTTGTTTTTGTTTCCGCACATTAGATGCCATTACCGTCGTGATAAAGGTTATAATAAAGTTTGACGTTTAATGTTATGGCTACGAAGTACGAACGCGTCGATAAACGTCTTATAAACATTTTAAAATATACAAATTCTTTTCTGTTATTAAATTTACCATACACTTTCGATACAAAACAAAAATAACATTTGCCATGCTAACCTTTACCGAGGGTGCTGCATTCTAAAACAGCGGCGAATATTGTTATTATAAGCATGCCCCATTGTAAACACATCGAATAAACACGAAACATCCAGCGAGGAAATACGAACCAAATGTATGACGCGCGTTTCAGCGTATAGTATAAATACTCGTTGTATGATACTGAGCGATACTGCGCTGCGCTGAAAGGATAGTATAAATCAACCTTTATACTGTAGTCAGTAAATTGGATAATGAATCTAAACAAGCATGGGCACATGAATCCGCTTAAATCGACTTTCCGTCGTTCAACCAACTATTAAAGTTTTTGAACAAACGAAGTGATGCGCTTGAAAGTTTGAATATTTTCAAAGTTGGAAATTCCAACACCTCAAAAAAAATTAGCTCAATGGTATAAAAATTTAACAAAATTATTTGCACACTATGTTCAGGATACCATTACTTAGGTATGTATATGTAATGAATTTTTTGCATTATCAGCTCCAAAACGTAAACAGTTTTGTGTAGAGAAACGGCTATGCTTTAATTGTCTATCTACTACTCATCAATCCACGGTATGCAGATCGAGAGTCACTTGCAAAGTTTGCCGACGCAGACATCATTTTATGGTATTCCCAAAAAATGTTAGGTTTTGTCTTTCGGCTGTATTTTAAGCTGATTTTAAAGATTTTCTTTTTGGATGATTTTGTTGTGCCTGATAAGAAAATTCCCCCCACCAATAGTCACTGCAAACGTTTGTTGAAAAAGGCATCTAAAAGCTTAGGCCAAATGCTTTTTTCTCGGAATTTTTAAGCTGCTTTTTGGTGACCTCCGGACTAGTCGAAAAGATAGAACTTTAATGCCAGTCCCAAAAGCCAACTCAATCAGCACGAGAAGTCAGCGCTAAAGCCGGGCGACAAGAAGTCACCTGAAAAAGTGAACAAATTTAACTTTTTTGCCTGCGAGTTTATGGGCTGAATGTCTGAATTGACTTTATAATCTTTGTTTTTGTTTGTTTTGAGCTGACTTTTAGGATTTACTTTTTGGCTAACTTTTGAACCGAATTTTGGTCTGATTTCTGCAAATGACAAGAAAATGCCTGGCCAAAAAGCCAACCCAAAAGTCAGCCCAAACGTCCTATTGAAATTGTCAGTCAAAAAGTTAGCCCGAATCGCTCTTTTTTTAGTTAGAAGTTCGTCGAATTTAGGCTTAGTTTTTGAACACCCTTTAGAATTTACTTTGAGCTTACATTTGATCTGAATTTTATTGTAGAAGATAACAGAATGTCTGCCCAAAATGTCAGCTCAAAAAGTCAGCAGAAATATCTCATTTTTGCGGTATTTCTGAGCTATTTTTTGGGTGTCTTTCGAACAGACTTTTTGGCTGCATTTCAGCCTTTCTATACGAGTGGAAAATGTTTGTCACAAAAATAAGTCCTAAAATCAATGTTAGTCCAAAAGTTAGCCTAAAAGTCGGCTTGAATGTCAACATAAACAATCAGCTCTAAATTCAACCCGAAAAGTCAACGCAAAAGTGAAAAATTTGACTTTTTGTACTGCGTGTTTTTGTGCTGGCTCAAATTTTAGGCCCGTTTTGGACTTACTTGTGGGTTCCTTTTTAGGATTGACTTTTTGCTTATTATCGAACCGACTTAGTGACTGATAGCAAAATGTCTGCTTATAATTTCAGCTCAGTCTCACGAAGTCATTTAAAACCTGAAAACCATTTAATTTTTTGGGTTATGTATTTTGGGCCACTTTTCTAGGCCGTTCCTTTTGTTTGTTTTGAGCTGACTATAGAATTTATTTCTTAGCTGATTTTTAAACTATTAACTGACTTTTGAGGCTGACAACAACATTTCTGCCAAAAAGCCAACTGAAAAGTCAGTTATAATATTTTTTTGATAACGTCAGTAATCAGACTCTTTAAGTCCGAAAAGTTGTGTTGTGTTTGTTTTAGTTGACCATTTGACTAACTTTTAAACTTTTTATCTTTTCTGGCCAAAAAATAGTTTTTTTTTGTAGTAGGCTTTGACTTTCGAGTCAGCCGAATGATTTTATATTTCTTAAAAAATATTGTTTACTTTTTTTGTAAAATATGTTGTAAAGTTATAGTTATTTGAGTTATTTGGAATCACAAATGCGAATATTCACCAACCACGTAGGGCCTCATTCGTCTCGAACGATTCAACAATCGTGCAACGAAAGTTTCCGGGAAACGATGGCAGACATCAACAAAAAACATGTGATTTTATCGAAAGAATATTAAGGCCGAACTGTGATGCTGTAACTACAAAAATATCATTTTTATGTTGATCTACCCTGTCTTACACAGTGTGTTACGAATGAGCTTTAGCTCAAAATAGATTGTGGAAGTATGGGTTTGGTCTAAGTCAAAATTATTGTAAATACCTAAATAAAGTAAAAATAAATAAAAGTAAGTTCAAAAGGCAGCCGAAAAGCTCAATTTCTCGGTCTTTTTGAGCTGTACTTTTGAGTGCCTTTAACCCTGATTTTCTCTGCTCTTTGGGCTGATTTTTAGGATTTACTTTTAAAAGGATGAATGAATGCCGACTTGTGAACTTACTGTCGAGCTACCTTTGTGGACCGGCTTTCTAATTAGAATTTTTGTCACCCACTTAAAAAGTCAACTTAAAATATAGTCCAAAAACTAAGCTCATAATTTAGCCGGCCGGAAACATAAAATTCAGAAAAAGTAAAAAAAGTTGAGTCTCTGATGATTGGCCTGCGATTTTTTACTTTTTAAGCTTCGTAATCTACTTTATGGGAAACTGACTTTGGGCCTGCCTTTTGGTGCTGACAACAAAATGTCTATCCAAAAAGTCAGACCAAAAGCCAGTTCAAACGTTTGTTGAAACCTTCAACCCAAAAATCGGCCCATAAGCTTTTCCTGGGTTTTATTTATCACGGTTTTGAACTGATTTTTGGGCTGCTTTTGGGGCCGACTGTCTAAGTATAATTTATCCACAAAAGTTAAAAGTCAACTCAAAAGCTAGTCCAAAAGTTGACCCATAATTCAGCTTAGAAGCCAGACCAAAAAGTCGGCTCAAAAATCAATCCTCAAATTATTACGATACGACCGCTGAATAAAATAGGTGAGCAAATTTGACTTTTTAGGCTTAGGTTGCGAGGTGACTTGTGAGCGGACTTATAGGATTTACTTTTTGCTTACTTTAATAGCTGACATATGTGGCTGATAACAAAAAATCTGCCCAAAAAGTCAGCTCAAAGTCACGCCAATAGTCAGTTCAAAAGTTTAGTACAGTCGGCGCTAGAAATATTTGAGTCAAATTATTTTAGTTGCGGAACTGTAAAATTGTAAAATTACCCCTACAATCTAACAGACCTTTAACAACCTTATCAAATTTTTCAAGTCATTGGATGTACGTGTGTCACCACTAAACTTTGGGTAGAGTTTAAACTGTTGGCAGCATATGGGAACGATTCCGGTGTGCTTTGTTTAGTTACAATTTGTGATAGTTATAGAAATTAAACCGACTCCTAAAGATTGTATATCTATAATCTGAGTTTACCTTTCATGATCTTCTTTAGATATAAAACTGAAGAATTTTTGACAATTCATTCAAATTAATTCAATAATCAGAAATCAATATAAACTAAAAGTGAAGATATCTCGAAAATACATTGTGTTGTCATATGGGTTTGAAAAAAATCTAGTTTGTAAAGTCACTACAACATGTCGTAGTGAAATAATAAATGTACAACATAAAACATGACTTAAAACAAAATTCAAATCTAATTATTTTTAACTATTAAATTACCGAACAAAGTGACATGCATTCAAATCAAATGCTGTCAACATCTCAATACAATGTTGAATTTAGCTCCAATTTCGTGTAAATTAAAACCATCATACAATTTAAACACAAAATAAGTTATCTCTAAGCAATACTTTTGGCACTAATTATTTTTATTTTTTGAGCGTAATAAATAATCGCCTCTACAGCTTCCAAATGTAACATAACATAAATAAAATAAAAACTGAGAAGTTTTATCATTTCATTTCTTTTCAACTGTTTGTTGTACTATATATGTATACAATGACACCAACAAATCGCAAATACGACGAAAAAAGCTTCTTTTCATGGATTGTATGGAATGAATATCGCATCCCAAAACTGGATATGTAAAGAAGAAAATTATACGAGAGTAGTTTATATAAAACTGATTCATAAGATTTATGTTGACAGAAAATATTTGTCTCCTATCATCATCCAAATTATTCATTTTTTTGATACTGCCGTCATTGGTGGATATTTAATATAGTTTTGTTGGTGTAACTCTGACTGTATCATCATTTCTGCCTTGTTCCACCGCGCAACTAAATACAAAAATATAAGACAATATTTTAAATTAAATTTTTATGTAGTAATTAATAAAGTAGCTTTTAAAAGAATACTTAACCCCCAACCAAAATCCACTATCGTATAATTTTTTTTTTTTTTACATAACATACATAAAGGTAAATAAATACGTGTATATACGTTTGGATAATATTACTGGATCATAAATCAATCATCCACCAACTCAAATACGACACTTCAAATTATTACGATACGAGTATGTACGTACACGAATACAGTATGGGGTATACATAGGACACCAACAACAAAATTCAGTATTGCTTGTAAATTTGCATAAAATCTTTAAAAGAAAATAAATCAGATACACATGAATAGAGCTGGTGGAATAGTTGATTTATATGCAAAGCAGTAAAATGTGAAATTTGATTCCGTGTATACACCCGTACCCGCAACTATATACATAAATACATGATGAATATACATTTTAGTCGTATAGTGGAGATGATTGTATTCATAAATGTATCATACTGTGGTGTGTAATATATACTGCATAACGTAGAAAACGGTTAACAGGTGATACGATCATATTCTGAGTAGATATTTTATTGTTCTATTAAGTCAAATTTGTAACTCCAAATTACTGATAAGACAAGCTCCAATGTTTCTGTCATACTGCTTGTGTTGCAACTATTTTATGATTTTACTAAGGAGTTGGTTATCATTTAACACCAAATATCTACTGATGGGAAAAGCGTAATCAGTAGTCAATTTATTGCGTGATGGTGATAAAAATAAACGATATTTTATATTTGATAATAATTTTTATTAGATTACACGTTGATTATATGGATGCCATAAGACTACGCAGAGATAAATTCAAAATACTCAATTCTTTTAACAAGGCGCGTTCACAACAAATTAAATAATTGAAATAATAACATTACTAACAAATTGATTTCATAAATAAATTTAACACTCCGCCTCAATTAATAGTTGCCAATAAACCACATAATAATCTTAATTTTTCAAGTTAATTTGCTGCTAGAAGTTTCATCAACATTTCACCTATAATTTCTTCGGTTGGACAATATATGCATGCAACTTCTTTCCTATCTACATGGCCTTTGACGAAGTGTCTTCTGGTATTAATATGTTTTGATCGGCTCGAAAGTTTTTGTTTTTCAATCAACTTCAAACAGCTTTGATTGTCTTCAAATATTGTTGTTGGAATATTCAATTTTTCACCAAAATCGATTAATAGTCGTTTCATCCAGATTGCTTTTTTGCATGCCTCCGACAAAGAAACAAACTCAGCCTCAGTTGACGAAAGCGACATGCACGTTTGTTTTTTTGCATGACCAGCTTACTACACCTCCAAACATAAAAAATATATATTCACTGTTGGACTTTCTATCTGTCTGGCATTCAGCCCAGTCCGCATTGGTATATCCATGGAATAGTTCATTATTATTATTGTTCAGCACTATTTTTAATCCTGATGTCCCTTATAAATATTTAAGAACACAATTTAGCTCCATCCAGTCGGTTTGTGTAGGTTTGCTTGTATGTTGTGCGAATATTGATACACTTGCTGAAATATCAGGCCGAGAGTTTGCTGAAATATATAGCAAACATCCGATAAGTTTCTGGTAACTATCATTTTTTAGTAAAAATTCTGATTTTCACTTTTGTTATAATTAACATCAAGTGGAATTTTCGATATTTTCGCGTCTGAAAGACCAAAATCAGGAACCACTTTATTTATATAACCGGTCTGGCTTATTTGAAAATTCCTATTTTTATCCCTGGTAATTTCCTGTCCTGCTATAATCAGGTCGTCAACATACACTAAAACATAACATATCTTTCCGCCTTGATACAATATGTTTAAGCACGGATCATTTATACTCTGTTTTTTATGTCTTGATGTAGTGATTTATTTCAAACCCTCGCGGATTGCTTTAAGTTACATAGACTCCTTTTGAGAAAACGTACATAGTCTTCCTTCCCTTCAATAACAAATCCTGGTGGCTGTCTCATGAATATTTCCTCTCGAAGTTTCCCGTTTAGAAAAGCTGTTTTGGCATCAAATTGTAACACTTCCATATCGTACTTCGCTGCCACTGAAAGCAGAATTTTCATTGTCGTTTGCTTTCCTACAGGTGCAAATGTTTGATAATAATCACTGCCGAATTGCTGCAAGAATCCCTGTGCAACCAGTCTCGCTTCATATCTGCTAATTTCACCATTTGCATCAGTTTTCAATTTGAAAACCCATCTACAACCAATAGGCTTTCTATTTGATGGTAATGGTACAAGCTCCCTTGTACCGTTTTCTTGAAGGGATTTAATTTCGTCTTTCATCGCATCTATACACTTTTCTTTTTCAGAACACAAAACAGCTTGTCTATACGTTTTCGGCTCATCTATATCCTCCTCAACTTTGTTGATCTCTTCAATGAGCCTTTTCGGTCTAACACTTTTATTTATACGACTCGAGCTGCGAATTGTATTCTCTAAGGTGTTCTTCAGTTGGACCTTAAATAGATTTTCAACATCAATACGATCTGATTCTCACTCAACAGAATTATCGATTCCATTGAAATATAATTTGCTGTCATGGTTACACATACTTGTATCTCAACTGATTGGGATGAAACTTGAATTTATATAATGTAAATGGAATTCCAATATAAGTTCCAAATATATTTCTGGAAACTGGCTTATTTTGTTTTGTTTCTATTAAAATTTGATTTCAGTATGAGTTTATGAAAATTGGAACTAACTCAGTTCTTCACAGATTGGCATGAAACTCGTTCTAGAAATTAACCTACCAATTTAAAAAGGCTTGTAATGGCAATTTCGATGGAGTTAAGAAATTCAGACGTGAAGCCCTTTTGGCTGATCTTTAACTGAATCCGAACACTTCGTTATTTAGATTGTCATTAGACAGGAGATCCTCCGGTAATTTTATTTCATCAAACTGGCTAATCCGAAGTTTCCTGTCTTCCAATTGCAACAAATAATTTGCGAATTCTATCTGTTCGACATCGACACGCATATTATCCACCAGTGAAAATGTAAGTGAAGTGTCTCTAGAGGTTACTTCGTTTCCAGCAGCACACTTTGGTTGGCTCGTGGCTGAATCGGCAAGCATTGATGAAAATCACCTCCCCTCTTTCTCCAAATGGCAAATTAGAATTTCCAATTTTGCGCAATGGTTGATCCATGTTGTCCAGCCCATATTTTGGTAGCATAAGCGCTTCATCCATTAAAAAAACGTGAACTTTGACAAATTCTGCTGCTCTATCTGACCTTGGTTTTAGGTTTGAGATCGATTCAGATGTCAATAGTACTTTGAGTCCAAAGGCCTTATGTGCAGTTCATCCATTCGATAGCAAACTCGACGGAATTCGTGTGAAGGCCTTACATTTGACGGTACAATTTTGACCCTGCAGGATGTAGTAGAGTGTCTTACAGATAAATCTCTTGCCCCTGTCAAGCACCTCGAACATGCATCTGCCAAGAGTAGTTGAATATCGATGTTCAAGACTTGTTCGTTTAGCTGGTTCTCATAGTCGTCAATATTGTGAATACCGAATCGTTCCATCCAGAAGCGGAAATTTCTGCCTTCTGTTTCTTTTGTGTTTAGCTTGTATGCGTTAGACTTGCCAGTTCGTCTGGCTTCTTGGATAAAATCTTCACACAAGTCTCGTTTAAACATCTCCCATAGGCGTTTTGGGTTTTCGGGAGAACCAAGGATCAGTATCTGTACAAACAACGTTCTCATTACTCTTGCCATTTTTGATACGAATGATTCCTGCAAACCTTCTATCCACTGTTGATCGTCGTATACGAGATCTTGGGTAAGACAGGTTAGCTTGTATGTCGCATATTGGGTGTTGTTAAGCATTAAAAGATGATTGAAACTTGTTGCGTTCTTAACGTGATACAACAGCAGTCGCATGTCATAGAGTTCGGGTTGCGTGGCGAAATTTACATTACTAATTCTGCCAATGACGCGTAGCTGACACTTTCTAGGCACCCATTTGTGGCACCCATTTCTGCCAATAATAATGGTTAGCTATTTCCGAAATTCTATTTAAACGACGGTCTTCTTATTCTTGTAGTCTCAACGCTTGATTATGTAGGAAATAGGCGTCTAACATTGAATTCTTCTGTCCGATGTCTGCCAAATCTTCTTGCGTTTGGTATATATTTGTGATTCTGTGTTAAATATATCTATTGGCAGTGTTAGCATTATTTTACACAATCATCTTAAGCTGTCAAAAGTTAGTGTGAGATGGGTTTCCCGAATGTTGACTATGGAACAAAAAAAATATAAGAATAGAACTGATATGCTATTAACCTCTTTTCTCACTTGGTTAAATTCTCAAAATCCCACCATTAATTTTACGGTAGAAAAAGAAGAAAAAAAATCTATTAACTTTCTAGATATAACAATAACCAGAATTAATTCTTCATTAGAGTTCAAAATTTATCGAAAACCCACGTATACAGACGCCATTAACCTAACTCTTCATAAACATTCCGTTGACTAAATCCAATTATAACAAAGAGCTTAATATAATTTTAGAAATAGCAGCGAATAACGGTTATGCAGCTAAAACTATATTAAAGCTATTAAACAGAAAACTGAAACATATAGCTTTAGCTAACATTTATCCACCTGATAGCCCAATGCCGAAAAATTGGCGCCGCTTAGAGCATATAGGAAAAACTAACCAACGGATTAGTATCATAACATCGTGACACAATATACAGATATTAGCTTTGCTTTTTATAACAATAATACAATTAAGAAAATGATTTTTAACAACAAACCAAGAATTGATCGCCTTTCCAAGTCTGGCGTTTATAAGATCAATTGCAATGATTGTAGTTCCTCTTATATCGGACAGACTGGGCGCAATTTTGAAGTTAGAGTTAAAGAACATTTATCTGGTAGCCATGAATCATCCCTTTATAATCATTTAACGTTAGAAAATCACACATCCAGTTTAAACAATTTAGAAATATTGCATGTACAACCAAAAAGCAGACGTTTAGACAACTTAGAATCTTACGAAATCCGAAAAGCTATATTTCTTAACCAAAATATCCTCAACGAACAGAGAGAAATCCGTTTCTCACCAATTACCGACCCCGCATTGTTTTATTCACATACTCATTCCATACCATAAAATTACTAATTCGTCGGGTTATAAAAAATAAAAAAATCAACATCTGGAATTTTGTTATTCGACCGTTGACTAATCAATAATCATATACCTGTGTTTAACTCACCCTCTTTTAATTTTTATTTTTTAATGTTTATTGCTCTCACCAATTTTACCTGTGTTTAACTCACCCCTTTTTTAATTTTTAATTTTTATTTTTTACCACTCCCACATTTTTTTATTGGTATATTTTGGTTTCACTTTTTGCTTTTTCCAACTATAACTACATTTTTATTTTTCCACTTTAGTAGGTACTTCTGATGATGGCCTAACAAGCCGAAATCGATCGAGTGATTTTTTAAACCTTTTGGAAATTTTGGGAAAATTTAACAAGTGTTTTTAAAAAAATTTAAAAATGTGTGAATACAGAAGAGGCTAAAATTATTTCACACTTATTTAAATTTTGAAAATTGTAATTTCCTTTAATTTTAATTTTAAATATTTTTTTTTTTGTTTTTGTTCGAACTGTGTAGTTACCGGGTTGTCTTATTGTTTAAAAAAACTTTCAAATTTTTTTTCTGTAAATAGTCATGTATTCAGCTGCAATTTTATACCCGTAGATGAACTTTAAGAGTTCGAAGCTATGTAGTTGCAACTTAATAAAAAAAATCCTTTGGTTCTTTGTTTATTTAAATTTTTTTTTTTTGGGTGCTTGTTGACAGCCTCCTCGTGGCGCATCCTGGGCAATGTGCTGTAGATCGAACGGTTGTGGTATCCAATCCCTACGTAGTAGAGAAACAGTATAGCAGATAGTCAACAAAAAGATGAAATGTCGGGTGTAAACAATAATGTACTCCAGGTAGGTCAGAAGTTAGATTCTATATCCCGCCCCGGTTTACCGGGCTGCTCCGCGGATTCTGAATCTGGAGGGAGCAACACGACATTGCAAGGGAAATTGTCGGTAGGCAACCAGGCTGACCCTTTTCCTAGTACTACTGGAAGCATGCAACAAAACATAAATGTATGGCCCTTTGGTGGAAGAAGTACGGCACTTCATAGAACACCACCGTCAACTCCACCGTCACGGAGCACCACACTATTCAGAGAACTTAACAATGAGAAGGAAAATACCTCTCCTATGAAGCATTCATTAGTCAATCAAACTTCTGAAGTCGTGCAAAGTGCACAAACAGACACAATAAACAACGCGGATTTAATAAATAAATTTGAGCAAATGGAGAAGTTAATCGCGCAGCTAAACAATGAAGTTGTCGTGCTAAAGAAAGAAAACATTATGCTAAAGGAAACAGTAAATAGAAATAACAACGCAGGAAACTCAGCATTAATGAACAATCAATTTCAAGTACTCAGAGAACAAGAAGAATATCACACTGATGAAGATGAGCTTGAAAGAGAAACAAACTGGATACTACAGAGAGCCAGGAGAGCAAATAAGAAACCAAGAAAAGAATCCAACCCAATTAAGAGGAAAGCTGAATCATCTCCAGAAGTTGAACCAATTCAAATTCACTCTAAAACTACCAATGCAATTACTGCACCAAAAGTGCATGAGCCAGAAAAGAAGAAACTTGTTCCACCCCCGATCAATATTCTAGGAATATCAAATTACGGTATTATTCAGAAATTGATGAAAGAAGTAGTACGAAATGCCTACAAAGTAATATCGCTCAATAATAATACATATCTGGAAAATTAATACAACAGAGCCTGAAGACTATAAAGCTCTAGCTAACAAATTAAATGCTGATGGTCTCCAGTGGTACACCTACGAGGATAAAAATGATCGATCAATTAAAGTAATGGCAAGAGGTCTACACCCACCTTGCTCAAAAGATGAAATCATTAAGGACCTGCAAAGCAAAGGACTGAAAATAGTTGATGCAGTCAACATAATTAGAAAAGAGAGAAGAGAGAACAAGGAGGGAACTGTTGAAATCAATAGAAGAGGTCTCCCACTTTTTATGCTAACCTTCGACAACCAAGAAAAAATAGAAAGTATTTATAATATTAAGGCTATCCTTAACCTTAGAGTTAAAATAGAAACACCAAGGAAGGTCATCCGACTAATACCTCAATGCAAAAACTGTCAAGATTATAATCATACACAGATGTACTGCCATCGAGAAGCAAGATGTGTTAAATGTGCAGGAAAACACGCATGAAATGATTGCATAGTTCCCCGAAATACAACACCGAAGTGTATCAACTGTAATGGCCAGCATCCGGCCAATTACAGAGGATGTGAAGTTGCAGTAGAACTACAAAAAATGAGAGATAAAACACGCAAACCAGTTACATCAAGAAATGTACAATCTATTAAAAAAAACACGGAGCCAAAATGGTTGACTCCTAATCCTAACACACAAAGAGAGCGAGTAAATGAAAATGTTACTTATGTACAATTTCAGCAAACAGAGCAGAAACAGCTCAAAGTGGATCTCGTTTTACAGGACATACTGAGAAATCTAGAGAACCTCAACAAAAGACTTTCTTCACAGGAAATGAGTCTGCAGAACGCGCTAGAAGAAATGAAATCACAAACTAGTTTCAATAAAAGAATAGAAGAAAATTTTGAACGAGTGTATCAGAATATAAATTATATAAAATCGAATTATACAATAAAGAAATGAATAAAACATTACGAATTGTAACCTGGAATGCAAATGGGCTATTGCATCACATTTAAGAACTAGATATATTTTTAAACATGCATAATATAGATATATGTATGTCTTATATCAGAAACCCATTTCACCAAAACTTCATTCTGTAAAATAAAATGATATAATTGCTACCATGCATTACATTCAGAGAACAAAGCTAAAGGTGGATCAGCTATCCTGATAAAAGATCATATAAAGCATAACGAAGAACTTAAAGTTGAGAAGCTTTCCATGCAAGTTACAACAATCAAAATACAATATTGAACAATTATAAAACTTGTAGTATCTCAGCAATCTATTGCCCCCAAGATACAATCTCAAACAAGGAGATTATACTAATCTTCTCAAAATACTAGGAAATGTCTTTTTAATTGGAGGTGACTTTAATGCAAAAAATACCTATTGGGGATCACGGTTAACGACCACTAAAGGAAAAGAACTTTTCGCAGCAGGCAAACAACTAAAATGTGAATTTCACTCAGGCGGTACACCAACCTATTGGCCCTCGGATATCAGTAAGACTCCAGATCTTATAGACTTCTTTATTACAAGAGGAATTTCAGATAATTATATCCATATAGAGAACAGTGAAAGATCATTAGATCATTCACCAGTTATTATGATACTTAGCCAAACAATTATTATGAAAGTGAGCAACCCGGAATTAACGAGTTTCAAAACCAATTGGGATCTCTTCCAAACACGGTTAACAGAAAGAATTAATCTGCAGAACCCAATTCAGGGATCAGTCCAATTAGAAGAAGAACTAGATAATCTCATCTATAATATCCAAAGTGCTGCGTGGGAAAGCACTCCTAATAACAGTCAGGAAATGAGGCGCAATGTTAGCTATCCGGAGGAAGTGAGGGAACTACTTAAAATCAAAAGAAAAGCACGGAAGAATTGGCAAAAACAACGAAACCCGGTGTTTAATCACTTGTGTAACAAATTAAAATATCTAATAAAAGACATTAAAAATCAGTCAGTTAATAAATACCTCAGCACTCTAACTGGGCAAAAAGACACTGATTACTCATTATGGAAAGCAACTAAGAATCTTAAAATACCCAAACTTCAGGTTCATTCAAATTAAGAGAAAGACAATTGGGCTCGAAAAGCTAAACAAAAAGCTGATTTGTTTGCAAATCATCTGGAAGAAACATTCCAACCTTACCCAAAACAAACGGAAGAGGAAAATATTACCCCGACCCGATAAATAAGCAGGATAAAAATTACACCTATAACATTGAAAGAACTAAAATGGGAAAGCAAGAATAATCTGAATGCGTATAAGGCTCCAGGATATGATCTTATAACGGGTCAGATAATAAAAGTGTTACCGGAGAAAGCGTTTAGGAAACTAATGCATATAATTAATGCAGCATTTCGACTAAGATATGTACCAAGACAATGGAAAGTTGCAGAAGTAATTATGATACTTAAGCCGAACAAACCTCCGAACGATAAAGCTTCATACAGGCCGATTTCTCTGCTACCAACATTATCGAAACTATTTGAAAAGGTTCTTCTTAAAAGACTAAAACCAATTATCGAAGAAAGGAATCTTATCCCCTCACATCAGTTTGGATTTAGGGAAAAACATTCTACTATAGAACAAGTACATCGAATTACTGATGTAATCGAGAAATCACTAGAAAGCAAACAAATATGCTCAACTATATTCCTTGATGTAGCGCAAGCATTTGACAAAGTATGGCACCAGGAGTTAAAATTCAAACTTCATCGAGATCTTCCGGAGCAATTTTTTCAAATTCTAAAATCCTACATATCAGAGAGGCACTTCCGAGTAAAGTATGAGAATGAATACTCCCAACTTAAAATAATAACAGCAGGAGTTCCACAAGGCAGTGTTCTTGGGCCGATCCTCTATCTCCTATATACTAGAGATATACCAATTACAGAAGCAACAATGGCGACTTTTGCCGATGACAGGGCAATACTTGCAACAGCAAAAAACATCAATCAATCCACTAGTAAACTACAGAAGGCTACTAACCTGATACGTAAATGGACAGAGAAATGGCGAATTAAATTAAATGAAGCAAAATCAGTCCAAGTGAACTTTACAAATCTAAAAGTTAATCATATACCAATAATGATAAACTCTATAGTAGTACCGCATTCGAACACTGCTAAGTATCTTGGCATGACTTTAGATGCTAAACTTAGATGGAAAGAACACATAAAAAAGAAGAGAGAAGAACTAAACATAAAATTTAGAAAGATGCATTGGCTCTTAGGGAGACAATCTGAACTAACGATCCATAACAAACTGCTGTTATACAAACAAATCCTGAAACCTGTATGGACGTACGGTAGCCAACTCTGGGGTTGTGCCAAGAGGACAAATATTAAAATCATACAAACAGTTCAAAATAAAATTCTGAGATGTATTGTTAATGCACCGTGGTACATTCGAAACGACAACCTCCATCGAGATCTAAAGATCGAGCTTGTCGCGGATGAAATTAAGCATCATGCAACAAAACACCTACAACGTCTGCACCAGCATGAAAATCTGGACATACGCTGTATGCTGACTACCACACCAACAAGAAGACTTATTTAAGTGAGTGAAAAGTTGGTGATTGCAACAAATTCGTTGTACATTTTTCTAAATATATAACATAATGTATCACTCACGCGATTCCGATAGCAATATTCAATAAATTTGCTTATTGTTTCATTTTAAATACATTGACCTAATTTTTTGAAGAAAAAAAAATGTACCTAAATATTCAAAATACAATGATTGGAGCTAGAGTAATGGCAAAGCGAACACTTCTTTCTTAATTTTTTTGTTTTTTTTACTGGTTTATAGAAATTCTGTCTTTAATATGTATTAATATTTTGTTTGCGTGCGTTTTGCTTTTACTACGGCGGTACACCTTCGACTCATTGAGTTTAATACATTTTTCAAAGTCGCAGAAGTTATGTATTCCTAGATGTTTTTAGTTGCGTGGGGTCAATCTGGTATTGAATTACTTCCTCTACACAACTACGTTAAAACACTTTCGTTTACTCATTCCAAATGAAAAATAAACAAGACGCCGGCTGTTTTTTTATGCACAATGTAAATCTCGAATTTATTGAAATAATAATTCTCCGTAGAGACACAAAACCATTGATTTGTATTTTTGGTAAACTTATTTATTATAATTTATTATTATCGTTAAATATAAATTCACTTATTAAAATATTTAATATTAACCCTTTCAAACGCCATTTTAAATTGACTTTCTTCCAAAAATAAAATACGTAGCTCAATTATGCACTGCTATGATATGGCATTGCTCATAAAACTGTAGTGTGAACATAAATACATAAGAGAACGATCGCACAAGAGAAATGAGACAAAAATTAAAAATTACGGTTGGTCGAAGCGATCAAAGTTGATGTACAATATATTGTACAAGGCGTTTGAGAGGGTTAATTTCACCATAAGAAATTTTTAGAAAAATAAAACATGGAGCGCACCAAAAGTTTGGTTAATTTCACAATGATATAATTTAATATCTTTTTGCTTGAAAGGCACGAAATTGAATAATCAATATACAAATGAATCGCCGTCGCGATTGTTTTTTTTTATTTGGTCATTTTAGTGTTGGCATACGAGACGAATCGCATGCCAAGGTTCGTTGTTCTAGTGAAAACGAGATGGAGCAAAACAGCAGAAAATCAATTCGAAATTGAATTGAACAAAGACACTGAAAGCGAGGTGGAGTAAAACAGAGAAATATAATTTAATGTTCGATTACATTTTCTGTGATCCAAACTATTTTCGCTAGGTGTCAGTACACAGCACAAAAGATATTTTGTGTAATAACCCTATTGTTCGGGATCGGTAGAAACCAGGAATATGCCTGAAAACGAAGGGAACAAAAATCAAAACAAAGAAACACAAATCTTGGAAACAAATACTCATCTGAGGTCATCTTTTCCAAATTCCAATCGCATCGACGAATCCACAGAATGATACACATTCTAAAAGTAGATTGAAATGTTAAAATTAGTCTAAAAATATGTTAAATTATTAGTTTACTCACTGTTTTGTCTTGTTTATGTTAATTTATTTAATGCCAAAATGTCAAAAAACGAAGAATCCATCAACGACCAAAGTATTGAAATCCTGTCAAAAATGACGAAAAATTTGGTTGGTCTAAAACCACTTTTCTCGACGTTTTGAAAGTCCCTGAGTCGGAAAATGCAAAAAAAAAAAATGGCCGTCCGTCTGTCTGGATGTCTGGACCCATGGTATCTCGAGAACGGCTTGTCCGATTTGGATTTTTTTTTTCAGCAATCTCTTTCTATGGTCAAGGCGGAGATTTGAGAAGCTTTTGGAGACTGTACGTCAAGGGGGTGGGGTACCTGCCATACGAATTGACCCAAAATACATCCTTTTATTTGCGATTTTTTATATGTGCTTATTTGATTATTGGATTGGGCATTGAATTGGGAATTGATTTGAAGGTTAAATTAGGGGTCAATTTGCGCGTTGAGTTGAAGTTGAGTTGGGGTTGGATTTGGATTTGGGTGTAGTGAATAGTTGACACATTTTTTATATGATGGAATTTCCGTATTTATCAACCGATTATTATGAAATTCGACATGTGTGTTGAAAATGGGATTCTAAAATGAGTCTTGGATGAAGTTCTAGAATATGGCCAAGAATGATGGAACTTGACTATTTTTCATCACATGTGCGTTGAAAATGGGATTCTAAAACTGTTTTGGATGAAGTTCTGCAATATGGCCAAGTATGATGGAACTTGTCTATTTCTCAACCGATTATTATGAAATTTGATATGTGTGTTAGAAATCGGATTCTAAAATGAGTTTTGGATGAAGTTCTGGAATATGGCCAAGCAAGATGGAACTTTCCCATTTCTCAACCGATTACGATGAAATTCGACATTTGTATTGGAAATGGGATTATAAAATGTTTTTTGGATGAAGTTCTGGGATTTTAAAACGATTTCTGGTTGAAGTTCTGAAATATGGCCAAGTATGATGGAACTTGTCTATTTCTCAACCGATTATTACGAACTTTGATTTGTGTTTTAGAAATGGGATTCTAAAATGAGTTTTGGATGAGGTTCTAGAATATGGCCAAGTATGATGGAACTTGCCCATTTCTCAACCAACTATGATGAAATTCGACATGTGTATTGGAAATGGGAATCTAAAATGAGTTTTGGATGAAGTTCTGGAATATGGCCAAGTATGATGGAACTCGCCTATTTCTCAAAGGATTATTATGAAATTTGACATGTGTGCTAGAAATGACGATTCTAAAATGAGTGTTGGATGAAGTTCTGGAATATGGCCAAGTATGATGGAACTTGGCTATTTCTCAACCGATTATGTTGAAATTCGACATGTGTAATGGAAATGGGATTCTAAAATGAGTTTTGTATCAGGTTCTAGAATATGGCCAAGTATGATGGAACTTGCTCATTTCTCAACCGATTATTATGAAATTCGATATGTGTATTGGAAATGGGATTTGGAGTTCAGGAATATGGCCAATTATGATGGAACTTGGCTATTTCTTAACCGATTATAATGAAATTGGATATGTGTGTTGGAAGATTCTAAAATGTGTTTTTGAATAAATTTCTGGAATATGGTCAGTTAAACGGTTAGAAGTATCAGTATAATTTGTTATACTACTTTCGGTATAAAGTTCTAGAATACGATTTTTCGTTTTAAATTGGATGCCTGTACCCACTGACGCTTTTGACCTGTTTGGCTGTTGTTGTATAAGTAAATATATGTTGGTTAAAATAGAAATCATTAATGTCAAAACTGTGACACCAACTTTATGACATTATTGAAGATGCCAAAGACCGAAGTTCTGATCCCCTCGTGAGGTTTCAGCCCTTTATATTTTTGTTTTACTTTGAACAGTTGGTACCAAGCTCTAAAATATAATTTGTTATTTAGAATTTTAACAAATATAAAATAATGATATCAAATTATTGAATAAGGTATAATTATTCCAAATGATAATTAATAAAATTTAATATTCTGATTTATCGAAAAACTGAAAATTGTTATTTACTACCAACTCATAAAACTAAATATATCTAATATATTATGTACTCTAGTGGTAAACACTACAACTAGGAGAAGAAGAGAATTTTGCTATTCCTTCTTCTCAGCGGAATGAAACTCTTCATTCCGGAATGAAAATACACGGTATTGTTGTTGTAAAATTGCCAAAGTAAGACTACAGCAATCAGCCATCCGACGAGGCAACAACAAAAAATTAAATAAATTGGCAAATCATCATTAAATTGCAAGTCATCGAAAAGTTGCATTCTGTAAGTCGAAGTGAACAATATAGAAAATTAAAGTGTTTGGCGATAACAGAAAAATAAAGTGTTTATACGAAAAGTAGTGTTGTGTTTGAAATTCTCATTTGTGACAATTTAGTAACCTAGTTGGATTTTCGCGAGTCATTCATCTTGTGGTGCCTAATTGCACGTAACCGAGAGTCAGCCCACCTTATCTACGAGTGCACGAGCCTACACCTATATTGTAGTGGTGAGCTAATGTGAATTGTATAATTCAAATGAGTGAGCCGCTACATGTTCATCAACAAATTTTTTAAAGTTTAAATTGATTCTGAATGCTTTCTTGCTACGTTTAGCTTCATTATAGGCCAAACATTTTCTATGGAGTTTAAGTAGGGCTTTACCAACACATCGATATTATTTTGTGCGCAGTACTTTTTTACGTTTAAATGAACAGATAAGAATGAAAACTGAATTAGTTGTTTATCTAATAAACTATTTATCTACAGTTCAAAATTAATATATGGCAGTTACTCACATCTTTCGCAGTATTGCTTGGATTTGAAAAATAAATCTGGAAGTCTCGTCGGAAAGCACTAACACAGAGAGCTCAAATTCGTTATGTAGTACTTGCAGATAAACAGCTGATGTACTTTTGTAACTAAGGAAGCACATTCAACCAGTTTCTTCTCCAGAAAAAACTCCCCAGACCACAACTAGTCAAGTTTTGGGAGGAAGTCGATTCTACGATCTCCAAAGTGTAGCTTGAATTTGGACATCGGAGTAAATTACGTTATACCAAATCTATTGAATCCAAGAAGAAGTTTTAAGCAGTACTATTTTCACAAATCTTGATGAAATTCGTTTGCTCGTTTAAGTAAACTAATTGTTTGGCCAGTGCTTTTGCACAGCACTTGCGGGGATGTACCGCTGTAATAAAAGCAAAAGGCGGCCCGACAAATTATTAATAATAAACGTGGTGCATAGACCAATAAAGCACAAAAAAAACTATTTACTTTATTCCTCTACTTCCACGCGTTTAAGTCCCAAATAGGGTACCTTGAATATTTTGACATTTTTTCGATTTTTCCCCTAAATTGCAGGTAACATTTTTTTTTAAAATTGGGACATAAACGTATTTAATATGAAACAATAAGCCAATTGCTTTAAAATGTTTTGTAATTTTAGGAACCATATTTAGATTCAGGTAAAAATTTCCAGGAGACGCTAAATATTATACGTCCTTGAAATTCTGCAAATTATTATTTTTTGTAATTTTATTTTATTTTATTTTTAGAATGTGATGATATGTCCGGCCCGGAGATCGGGAATCCGGAAATGCCCGGCTCGAACATCGAGTATCAAAATATGGCCACGGCATCAGAAATAAATGAACCGACACTCAAACTCAAATTGAGGGCTATTGAAAGTAAGTAAAACTATTGATAAAAATAAGGATCTGCAATATAATTTCTTTCTAGATCATAAATTATTAATACTAACGAGAACGGACATTGAAATTTGGTACAAAAGCTTAGTTTGCTAATACAAATCGATTACAAATACAAAAAAAATTGTTATGTTAAAGATAAAAATTTTCGTTACCGAAATTTGGTTCGATTCCCGGCGGGATTTGATGTTTTGGCCATATAATGCCGTAAAACATCTTTCCAACATCTCTGGGGAGCATTTTGAATTTTTTTTTTTAATATATGCCCCAATTTGTAATAAAATATAGTATGTGTACGGTGGACCCGGCGTCTTCCGGGAATGTTGTACGGCTTGGTTGTACATCTCAATCATTCAATCAGAACAATAAAGTTTTTTTTGGCAACTTTAACAAATACCCAATCAGTTGCGTTCAGGTCAGATCTATGCTGGTAGCATGCGTCATACCGATTAGTACACGGTACAATGGAATTACGTCCTTACAAATCATCAATATTTTTGAGATCGATGGAAGTAGTTATCGCAAAAGAAATCAGATACCAAATGTCCATTGTTTAATTTACATATAGTTTTTGTATCGTCTTCATTAAAATACTTGTCTTTTCAATATCTTAATGAATCTACGGTAAAAATATTTTATCTACACAAAACCTAGACTCTTATACCGTTCAATTTGCTTAAATATTTTATACGTAATATTATGTGCACATATACAAATAACTTAATTCCAAAAAAAAAAAAGTTTAGAAAATTTTTGCGAAAACCATTTTTTGCGCACAAAATTTACATAACCACAAACAGCTAGCAAATTCAATTGATTTTTCTAATCTATTAGCAAAAATCAGAAATACAAATCAAAAACAAACAACAATTGTTTTTGTTGTTGTAACAAAACTATTTCAACATTTTTTTTTTGTGCTGTTTTTGTTTAAAGTGTTAAAAAGATTAATAGTTGTTGATGTTGTTTGTATTTTTAACACAAAAAAAAATTTTAAAGAAATATTTTTCATGCGATAAGATTTGTAAAATACACACATTTTTAACAGAATATATGCTAATGTTTTGCCAAAGTAATTTCCCGTCCACTTATCCACAACGTACAAAAACAAAACGAGCAGATAAATGGTCATAAATATTTCAACTGTGCCCAATCTAATGCTTTAATCGTGTATGTAGCCCCATGTATGTAAGGTACCTTAAAAAATTCGACACCTTACCAGTCAACCTGTTTTAATATACTGATATATGTTGTTTACCATATATGTATGGAACCAACAAAAGGTTAAAACATGAATCGATTTGGTTTTAGATTGGGTTAACATGGTTAAAATGCAACAAGTTATTTAATTGTTTATCAAATTTTGAAATCTATCGAAGTTATGTTGTTGCAAATCCATAATAATACAAAACATGCGATTTTAATTTTTGGTTGATGTGCAATAGATTTTTGTTTGTTAGTTCGCACTTTGTACAGAATATACACATACATATGCGGTAATTAAAATTAAAAACGTGCTCGTATGTGTATCTACATTTATGTAATAAATTTAATTGGTTGTACATTGGTCTAATATGTGTAGGAAACTAGCAACGATTATATCAATTTATGAATTGGATTATATTTCATAGAAAACTATAAATTACCTTTAATCTTCATTAAATAGATAACAAAATGTTTAAGAAAAAAGCGGTAAAGATTTTTTTTTATTTAATTCTAATGATGATGAGTATTCTCATCATGAAGGTAATTAAAATAATAACATCTTTAAAAATAAAGTCAATTAATCACATAAAATAATAATAATAAAAAAACGTAGTTTAATAGCTTTTGAGCGTAGTTTATTTTATTTCATTCACCTGTTGCATTAAATCGGACAAAATCATACAAAGGCTCGTAAGTAAGCTTCTAATTCTAATAGATTACGTTCGTTTATTGCCGAAGGGGATCATAAAATTACTAATAATCAGGAAACCGTTTTTATGTTCGTTCTAGATGGAATTGATTACATCTCGTATATTGATTAAGCCATTCTTTTTTATTGATGCGACCTAGGTGCTCTCCCTTTTAATAAAAAGCGGTTGTATTGATAATGTTTAGATACTTTCTTAATAAATAATCGAATTAGAAAATTGGTCAATTTATTAACTGGGTTAAAGCAGAAATAAGGATATAGAGACAAATTATTGTTAAGAAATTCATGTTTTTGTCAATTTGAATGAATTAACCACAAAGTGCATTGAGTGACTATGAGCGAAGCATTTTATTCGGGAAATCATTTCGCAGTTCCCCGCAGTTTTACTCACTTTGTTTTTTTCACGTTAAACGGAAATTTTTGTTCCGTACACGTAAGGTATTTGTTGTCATCATAAAGTAAAGAAGTATTAAGAGAGAATAAGAATATAAATAGCGCATAATTCAAAATCGATGAACATCGCGTGATGTATTACTTCCATGCATCAATGCCTTATTAAAGGCAGTGTAAATACCCAAAAAATGGCGTCTCCTATTATGTGTTATAGGATGGTAGACCGCATGCAGGTTGTAAGGGTTTCTATGAATGAAGGATTTTTTTTTGTTTTATATTTAATAACATTTTAAATTCGGCCAAGGTTGATTTTTCATTCCGTTGACAGTGAACTGTGGTGTTTAAGTGTAATATTTGTCAGAAAGAGAATAATTAATGATCAATATTTTTAATGATTAATAAGGACCACATGAGTTGTAGTAAGCTTTTATTTCAATGTGACCAGAATGCTGTTGTTATGATTTTTTTTTTAAATTTTTGTTTAAATAAATCAATTGTTACAAGAAAATGAAAACGATTTACTTAAAAGACATCTAATATATAATTACCTAATTTATTCCCTAACTCCGGAACGCTTTTCTTATATTTTTAATTTACATATCAAATTCTTATAACTGAGTATAGGAGTGATAGAGGTGTTGACCTATTAACAACAAATTTCGAACGGAAAATATCTCTAGTTCGATGTTCACCCAAATTTCATTTTTTTTAATTTTATTTATTTTTTATTCATTTAATGACCAAATATTTTACTATAAAGTAAACAGTAATTATACAAGAAAATACGTGGTACAAGTTGATTTTTGGGCCTAAATGAATGCGAACACTACTACAAGTTATTTAAAATCTTTTATATTGAGTTGTAGTAAGCCATGAGAATTTTTTGGAAAACATTTTTTTCCTATCATAAACTTCATAGCATGCTATGTTTGAAACAATATAACAATGAAAGTTAAATAATTTAGGTTGAACGTGGGTTAGTAGTATCGTATTGGACTAGAGCGGCTAAGGTCTAGGGTTCGATTGTGCCCAAGGCATTTTACTTTAGTTTTCCAATTTATATTTTTTTAACGTGATCACGTCTTACACCGCATGTTCAGAAAATTGAAAAGAAATGTTGCCTTTGGTCGTGGGCAATTACTGTAAGCATTACTTTTAATTTAAATGTATGGTTTCTTAGGTTGGTCCCTAGGCTTCATGCCTCACGCATAATATTATCGCAACGACGCCATCAGACGGCGAAGCAAGCCGAGCCGCGAACCTCGGATTTCGCGCGATTTAGATGCTTGAATCAGAGATTGACTCATCCGATACGAGCAATTCTGAAGTCAATTTTTGCGTAAAGCAGCAGTGGTGGTTAATTTTTTTTAAATTAGAATAATTAATTTCCACACTAATTTTAATTTAAATTAAATTCACAAAATAGAAATTTACAGGGTTTTACTACACTATAGCTTTGATCGGATTAATTCTGATGCCAATTTGTGCATAAAAAAACTGTGGCAGATAATTTCTTTTAAATTAAAATAATTAATCTCCACATAAATCTTAATTAAAATTAAAATCTACAAAATAGCGATTTACAATGCTTGTGAGCAGTGTAGCGAGAGAACGCCTCTTCTGATCGAAGCGATTCCAATCTAAATTTGTGAGTAAAGAAACTGTGGTGGATAATTTATTTTAAATTAAAGTAATAACCCTCCACATAAATTTTAAATGAAATGTATATCTTCAAAATAGCGATTTACAATATATAGTTTAGAACACTGTAGAGAGGGAATCCCTCATTTATTTGTGCGTAAACAAACTTTGGCTTATAATTTATATTGAATTAAAACAATTAATCTCAACATCTTATAAACGTTATCACGCATAATACCTTTGGCCGTGTAAGACGACACAGCCCACCCCGATTTTTTTTTATTTTTGACGTGATAACGTTTTACACCGCTGACCGCATGCTCAGAAAACTGAACTGAAATTTAGCCCTTAGCCGTAAGGAATTACTCATCAACTATAAGCATTACCTTTAATTTAAAGATATGGTTGCTTAGATTGGTCCTTCGGCTTTATGCCTCACGCATAATATTATGGCAATGACGACACCAGGCGGTAAAGGAACCCGCGACGCGATCCTCTGATTTCGACCGATTTAAATGCTTAAACCAGTGTAGCGAGAGAATGGCTCATCCCATCGGAGATCTGATGGTGTCACTTTTTGCGTAAAAAACCAGTGATGGTTAATTTATGTTAAATTAAATTAATTAATCTCCACATGAATTTTAATTAAAATTACAAAGTACAAAACAGCGATTTACAATGCTTGAGAGTACTGTAGCGAGAGAACCCCTCATCTGATCGGAGCAATTCTTGTGTTAATTTGTGCATACAGAAGCTGTGGTTAAAATAATTAATCTCCACATAAACTTTAATTAAAATTAAAAACTACAGAATAGCGATTAAAAATGCTTGAAAGCACTGTAGCGAGAAAACCCCTCATCTGATCGGAGCAATTCTGGTGTCAATTTGTGCGTAAAGAGTCTGTGGTAGATAATTTATTGTAAATTAAAATAATTAATTTTCACATAAATTCTAATTAAAATTTAGATCTACAAAGTTACGATTAAGAATGCGAGAGGGTACTGTAAAGGGAGAATGCCTCATCTGATAGGAGCAGATGAGGAATTCTCCCGGGGCCAGTACGTACTGCCATGTATCAGTCTGGACTCCGATATACCTCTTGCGCTCTGCGGCGATTTCAACATCGATGTCATCGCTAAAGCCGAATTCATGCGCTTCACCCTGAACATCTTCGACCTAGACTGCACCTGCAACACACTAGCCTCGACGATTTTGGGAGGCACTTGTCTGGATCACACATTCGTCAGGCATATCACCGCCGAGACCATGCGCTTCATATCGTACTTCTCGTACCATCGCCCAGTACTCAATCGTTTGCAAACAACCTCTGTACTCTCATTTCATGTTGCTAATAATAAATAAATTTAATTTAACAAACCCATACATCGTGCCATTTCACGCGCCACTTATAAACGTTATCACGGAAAACACCTACGGCAGTGAAGAAGACACAGCATACTCCGAATTTTTTTTGAAGAAAAGAACAGCTCCCGCTGTTTGTCGGTCTGTAAGGTTTTTTGTGGGATGCCCCAACACATATAAAATCATCCTTAAAACCCCTTATTCTTTGGTTTAAGGTCTATTTCAGATACAATAATCCTTAAAAGCTTTAAATCACGAGCTATTCCTACTCTGCTAAAAATTTATCAAATGTTCAAATTGTGATTGTGGCAGCAACCACTGGACATCACCATTATACAATATATAAATTGTATCCGTCCTAGGACGGGCTGTATAGTGTACCCCCTAGTTTATGTATGTTTAAATTCAAATATTTATGAAAATATTTCAAAAATCTTAATTTAGTATATGTAACATTTTCATTTAAAAATTTGTCTTAGGAAAAAACGGATTTCCCATATGTTTTATGTGTTTTACTATGGAAATTTTGGTTTTTTCCTCGTTCTAAGGCCCGTTGCACATTTCAGCTGAGCTAAGCTATGCGATGTAGGCTATGTGCATAGCTTTCAGTTGTAAATAAAGAATTTTAATGGAACGTTGCACACTTGAGCTAAACTATGTGAGCTATGTTTTTTGTTTTGAGCGATGCAAACTATCTTAGCTCGACTTGTCTTCGCCTTGCTATGTCAGCTAACATCGCTCATATACTCTGAAGTTTTTGTATATTTTATCAATAACTCGTAGGCTACTTATTTATATTTGGTATCGTGTCATAAATTATGCTAAAACATCAATGTACAGCTGTGTTCATAGTAATAGTAGTGCAATTTTTACAACGGTATACTTGTACCACAAATGATTACATACAGATGAATTAAAATTAACAAAAACATGAAAAAAATTGGTAGCGCCATTTTTGAAGCTGCATATTTTTTGGTACTATAAATGGGTGACATAGATTAGAAACTAACCAACACAAATTAGAGCCATCTAGTATGTATAAATAAATAACCAAAAAAAACAAAAAAATTGATGACGAAAATCAAATAAATTTGTGTATACATATAACATAGTAGGCACAGTGAAGCAAAAATCACTAGTCTAGAGTAGGTATGTAATAATGTATGTCAAAATGATGAATTGAATACGTATGTATGTATATAAATACAGAATAATTTTGTATTAGTATTAAACATTCTTTTGTAGTATGTTTTTATTATGCAATATTTATTTTGAACTTTGAGATCGGATAGTTAAAGGTAAATAAAATCTAATAAATTTTCATTGAAGTTGAATTCCCATTCGCGTAAATCTGGAATAAAGTGTGCGATTGCAGGTTACAAATCTGCAAATCGGCATAATATCCGATTATTTAGATTGACCATTAAAAACCCAAAATAAAACTAATGGATTTCCAATTGTAATTTACAAAATAACAACTTGAAATTTGTCAAAATATGTGCAAACATTTCGAACCATGGTGCTATTCTACGAGTAAATTAAAACGATATTCCGTTCGACAATCTTTTTTCATCTAATACTGGTCCTTCGGTTAATCATATTGTTACTTCTGGTATTTCTCTCAGTATTATTATGAGAATGATGACGAAATGTCGAGTAGTTCTTCAGTGGTAACAATTTTACAACTGGTATACAACCAAAACGAAAGCAGCATTTGTAGCATTACTATTTACAAAGGCTTACAGCCGTTCAAATGCTACATTAGAATCAGACATTAACTTCATAGAACGCCAATACAATTTTTGTAATTTTCGTAATTGAAAAATTTTGAGTCAATTTTCAATAATCTGGAGAAATCCTCATAGTGTGCAAATTGCATTAAAAATATAATAAATTACCCGTTTTATCATCTAAAATATTTTACGGTTTTAAAAGTATTATAGCCTAAAAATAAGCAAACTTTTCTATTACACCTAAAATGTAAAAATTACGACCAGAAAATTAAGCACAATAAAATCACTAAATATCAACGACCATATAGACATTTTAAGCATAAATAAAAACGCCAAACATTTAACTAAATTTTTTTTTTACTGAAATGCGGTCAAAATCAAACAAGTGGCCCGATGAATCGAATATAAAATTTCTAACGAAAATTAGCAAAATCTTGAGTTCAGCGAGCTAATGTTTGATGATATTGATGAGATTTCGTTAGAAGATGGGATCATTTTGAACCTGACATTTCTAATATATCCGAAAAGAGGGGGGGGGGGGTTGTAGGGAGTAATTACCCCTCCCAAAATGAAATAAAAACCTCTAAAAACACCTAAAACGACAACATATTAATTGACAAAATGGTGAATAACTAATTTAAAATTGAAACATTAGGTTATTCCGGAATTAACTAGCCGGATAGATAAATAATTTTAAAAAGTGAAGAAATTGTTAATTGCAAAACCCTTACCAATTTCTTCAATTTGTAAAATTTTTTATCTATCCGGCTAGTTAATTCCGAATAAACTAATGTTTCAAATAGAATCCGCATGTATGCGTTCAAATACAATAAAATTGAAATTATTAAAAGTTTTTAACCCTTTGACTCGTCATTTATTTTAAAACGCCTGTTATTTTGCTTAACTATCTGAGTAATTCTGAAATTTTTTAATATTTTTTGCACTAAATATCTTTTTTTGGTAGCTTAAGACTAAGAGCCAACATAATATCACTTAAAAAATCCATTATTGGTGCATTGAATTCAAAAAACTAGGTTTAAAGTGCATGTACGCAATTGTGTACAGTACGAGTCAATGTGTTAAAGAGGAATTGTAAAATTCACTAATACTACAAGTGCATGGTTGATTCCTCCCACACAAAACAAACTTTCGCTCACTCATAACCTCATACACCCATTTACAAATTTTCCAAGGAAACCTCAGTTGCAAAAGCATAATCATACGCATAATCATAATATGTACAATATATTTTGACTGTGTCTGAAACATGTGATAAATAATTTTTAGTACTAATTTTTGACATTTATTCAAAAAACTGCACACACCCAAATTAGCATAGTCAATTCCTATGATAATTTGTGACCGCTATAGAATAAATCATTATATGATTTACTAGTGTGATTGGCGTACTGTACCGATAAAGCTTAATTGGCGTAGTTATGTCTTAATAAATATACCATTCATGAAATATTTTGTCAAAGAATTATCCATTTCTCGAATATTATAGTAATTAAAATAAAGCAACAAAAATGTGAAGCGGGGAAATGTACCAAACAATTATTACACTATTCGGACACCATAATAAAAAATTGTTAAATTTGTATTAAAAAAATTGTATCACAGGTTTCGGACACGGTCTTAAATAATTAAAACCGGGTTTTGTTAAACAAAAAACAAAAAATGTGTTGCTTTTTAATTAACAACTTGCCCCTAAAAGATATTTCTGTGTACGTATAAATAATTACCTCCCTTCCCCCAAAACTTAAAATCTGGATCCGCCCATGACTTTCGGTGCAAGATGTTCATCGCACATAGGACGCAAGCAAGGCGGACATTGCATTTTAGTTTTTTTATCCTTCGCGTAAAGGCAAATTGATCATCTTGCTCCTTTTTGTAATTGCGGTGTAATTGATCAATGAATTTTTGCCCTTTGTGTTGTCGGAGGGTTAATGAAACTTCATGTTTCTAATTTCATTTATTTTCTTAAGATTAAATTTCTTTCATTTATGTATATCAAACTTTATTATAAATCATTCCTTATTTATGTAAACGTATGCAAAACTATAATGAATAAATTTATCAATTTACCAAAATCGATTCCTATCCCATCCCTAATCAATTTTATTTTCTTTTACTGCGAAGCCGATCTATAAGTGCATGAATAATATTGCCCGGCAATCGCTGATGCTTATCCCGCAATTCATAAATAGCAGACATAACCCGATTTTTTAATTGCTCTGGCTTGGTATCATGATGATACTGGATTCGCTGACCAACAAAAGTACGCAGCTTAACAGGAAATCCTCCGTAAATCAAACAAAATGGAATATTCAAAGCGCGATAAATCCAATCGAAAAATTGTTTCAATTTGACGCAATGTGCATTTCGATAAGCTTCTTGTATATTTTCCGTAAATAAAGGCAGCACTGTTGTTTGAGCCCTAAGCGCAACTTCGGAAAATTCTATCAGCTCCTTACAATACAGGTTATAGTTATTATCCTCACACAATGATTCTTGTGGTCCACCAGGAGCAATTGTTAAAATATTCTTTGTATTCAATATATCAATATATGATTCTTTGGTTCCAAGAATCATAGACACGATATCACTTATATGTGGATATCCTGGGACCATTCTAAATAAACATCTATCTACCATACGCGCTTGCAAAAAATACATATCCATCGGCAATACACTTTTGAGATAAACAATTAGATGACCGGTTAATGACGATTTAATGATGAATATTTAAAAAAAAAAATTATAATTTTATGTTATGCAAACAAAGGTTATGCAATATTTTTTTTTAAAAGTTTACCACTTTTGACTTATAATTCATTTTGAAACTACTTTTATTAGGTCTGTATCGTTCTCGATTTCCAAAGCAAAATTTTTAGTTCCGATAAATTTCTTGCATTTTTGCATTCTGATTGAAAATTACACTTAATCACCAATTTTACTGAATATTGAAAGTATAATTGCTGTTTTCATGTAACATTATAGTAACAATGTAAATTTACGAGAAGAAATTCACAAAATTTTTATTAAAAATTCAATTTCTTTTACTGTGTATGTTGCATTCAACATATCAAAAAAATTATCATGTAATCGTCAGAATATTTGATTCAATACAAAAATAAAAATATTGAAAACGAGTTTGGTAAACTTAAAGCACCAACTGAATCGTTTTTCAAAATTTGCAGAGAATAAATTTATTGGTTTGCAAGAATATTCAAAAATCTTCTTAAAAAATGAGGTCTTAAGGGGAGGTTCTCATCAAGCGACAAAAAATAATGTGATTTTCTCAATTTTTGACGTAAATAAACAACTTAAGACACTTAATTATTGAGTTTTAGAGTACAAAAAAAAATTAATTTAAGAATAATATCGTCATGGGAATTGCTTATACGTATTGTAACGTGACCTTCTCCAAAAAAGGTGACTTATCGGTCTCCACTGTACCACTTGCGAAAACTATCAAAAATCAGAAAACCAAAGATTTTTATAAAATATATAATATTTGCTGGAGATTGTACCAACAATATCAATAAAATGTCGAAAATTAAAAAAATGGCGGACGTTAAATTTTTTGGAACCGTTTTTCACGCCTTTTTCACTCTTTAAACTGCTATAAAAAATTATAAAAACGTAAAATATTATCTGCATTTAGGTTTATCCTCCAACAAATTAAATGAATACATAGACGAATTATTCGGTATTATAGAATGAACCCTAATACCTTATCAAAAATAATTAGAAACGAACCAAAGTTAGCTTTTAATTATGTTACGATACGGCATTGGCTAGTTGTAACAAAATTATTTGCAAGTCGTCTACGAAAAGTCCCTCTGTTGACTTGTTCAAACATATTGCTGCTGGCATAAGATTTATTCAAGAACATCTTGCTTGGTCAATGGAAAAATGGCGTAACATATTATGAACAAATGAGAGCAAAATAGTTCTTTTCGGCGATACTGGCTCTGGCCATATGTTAGGCGTTCTCTCAGCACGGAACACTACCCACAATACACAACAAAAATAATTAAGCACGGCGGCTCAAGCATTATGATTTGGGGATGTTTTTCATATTACCGTGTATGCCCCATTCATTTGATAAACGACATAATGGACTATCATCTCTTCGTCGATATATTTAAACAATAAGGCTGCTTTTCGCTGAAGATAAAATGCGGTTGAAACGGGTCTTTCAACCAGACAATGACCCTAAACATAAAAGTGTCGTGCTAAGGAATGGTTTCAAGCTAAAAATATTGAGTTGATGGCTGGTCATAGCACAGCCTCCCGACCTCAACCCAATAGAAAATGTATGGCGAGATTTAAAAAAGGCAGTTGCTGCTGCAAAACCAACAATCAATAGGGACTTGTGGAATGTGGTAAGCAATTCTTGGAAGGAAAACCCAGTGGAGCGTTGTCAAAAGCTATTCGACTCAATGCAGCGGCAATGTAGCCACGTACTGAAGAATGGAGGCTTTACAACCAAGAATTAAATTTCTTTTCTTAATATATAAGCAACTTAAAATGAATTATTTTATTTATTATTTTATTAACTTTTACACGCTACAGTTTTTATGAACAGTAATTTTTAGTATTAAATGTGATTGGAAATAAAGTGACTGAATTTATTGAAAATGTTTTTCATTATTACGTAAAGTGATATTCTAGCATTAAGGCCCGTAAGTTTGTACGAGAATTAATCCACGATCAAGCATTTATCCAGCGTTTGCTAAGTTTAACCGTGGATTAATTGATCGGCAGATTTTGTAAAAATCCACCGATTTCGATGGATTTTTATTTTTTTTTCCTATGTTCCTTTAGTCCGAATTTTTTGAATTTTCGAGCTTTCAGTGTCAAGTTGACTTGCCGTTGTATTTCAAACTTAAAATAATTACAATATATACTTTCAAAATTAAATAAATAAATTAGTAGTGAGTTTTTAATTAAAAATATAATAATGACTTCATCATCATCTTCTTTATCTTCCAACGATTCAGATTATTTTCTTGATCAGAAGCGAAGAAAAATCAGAACGTTTAAAGAACGAATCTATCTAGATTTTTATGATGAAGACGAATTTTTGAAAAAATTTAGATTCACGAAAGAAGGTTTTTATTATATATTAGATTTAATAAAAGATGATCTTATTTGTAAATATAATAGAGGCTATCCGCTTTTCCCGGAACAACAACTTATTGGTGCCCTCCGTTATTATGCTACTGGTACTTTTCAAAGTGTAACTGGGGAATTAATTGGAGTTCATCAAACTGTTGCTGGTAAAATATTCATAAAGTTTCCCGAGCACTAGCACGTTTGGCTAAAGAATACATCATGCCTGAAACGATGCCGAACTAAATACCTTAAAGCAAAAATTTTATAATAAAAAAAGAATACCAAAATGCATAGGATGTATTAAAATCTCCGGGTGGCGAAAATTTGGAACTTTACAGGAATAGAAAAGGGTATTTTTCTATAAACTGTCAGGTTGTGCGTGATTTTGACGCTAAAATAAGAGATATTGTAGCAAGGTAAGATTTAATATTTATAAGAAAAATAATAAATTTCCTTAATTAATTTATCTCATTAGGTGGTTTGGTTCAGCTCATGAACAATCTTTAATTTCTCCCAATTGCGAGCGAGATTTGAATCTGGAGAATTTGGTGATTCTCTTATGATTAATGGTGCTGGATACGGGTGTAAAAATTATTTAATCACTCCATGACGCAATCCTCAAACAATGGCTGACCAATCCTATAACAAAGCTCTCAGCTCAACGCGGTCAATCATAGAGATATGCTTTGGGAGGTTAAAAAGACGATTTCCAGTTTTATCAATAAGTATGTAATTATTAGTAAAAATACTAATATAAGTAAGAATGTATATTCAATAAGTTATTTTAATTTTATTTTAGAGTCACAACTGGAAACATGTAATGTTTTAACAATAATTATTGCCACAGCTGTTTTACATTCAGTACATTGTTAAATGAACCTGAGCCAACTGTTGACACCACAGTAATTATTGGTGATTTTGTAAATGCCGGATCAAATCGCTTAACACGCGCAGAATACACCTTTATTCGGGACAGTGTAATAAAAAGCTTTGAATAAAATTAATTTTTTTTAGGTTTAATTTTGTTAATTTATCTTTACTTAATAATTCATCTTTATTTTCGTTAGTACATCATTTTCATATATTTTCAAAAATTTTTAATTTTTCTTTATAATACGCTGTTTTTGCTTTATTTAGCTCTATCTAGCTTTTTAAAGCTTCTTCTTGAAGCGTTTCTAGGCCCAATCGTCGTCTATTGCATGGGCGAAGTCGCGTCCTCAATCGTGGTTGTGTTGGTGTTAGTGAATTACCTGGTTGCGACTGCGAGGTGGACTTTATGGTTTAGATCATTCGACTGTGCGTTATCCAATTCTTCATCTAGATATTCCGTGGTTTCTATCATTTCCTAAAAAGAACTTTATTAATATACATATTATTAGCTTGAATGTACATTTTTCTATTTTACCTTATCTCCATAAATATCCGCAGATGAATCATTTGAATTACTGAGGGAATCAATACTGTCATTTATTATCGACTAGACAAGACAAATATGGAGGTCCACCACCACCAGTTTTTTTGTAGGACGCAATTGCGTGATCTGCCACTTCCTTGTGCTTACGCCCTTTTAAATTTTTATAAGCATTTTTCAGCTGCATTGTCGTTTTTGTCTCTCCATTTTTACGGCTGTTGAAACATGACGTAATTTGTTTCTAAGCGTCAGCTGTTAACATTATTGTATATAGAAAGAAAAAAAAAAAGAAATCTGTACGTTGATTAGATTTTTAGATTAGTTACACAATGATATTTTAATGCTACATAATATTCTTCTTCCCTTATAAATAGCATACATAGGCTCAAAAAAATATCGTAGGTGATATTGACGAACCATCATGACCATTTAACGAAAAGGTATCATATAAACAAATGAACGAAAAGTCATTATATAAACAAATTAATAAATTAATCGTTATAATAGGCAGTTATTTTATAGGCAAAGAGGTAAAACACGAGGAAATGATGTGGGTGTTGGGTGCGTCTCAATAGGGTAGGGGTTGACCGTCTATAGCCATGTATCTCGTGGTCTATATTCCAACGCTGCAACTATGTAGAAACCAACAAATGTGTCTAGTATACCTCCAAGTGGTAACACCCGGGCAACGATGTGAATACGTCGGCTAAATACTAAATGCGAGTGCAGTACACTATAAATGAGCAATGAGCAGAACGAATATGGAAAATAATACCCCAGGTGGTACACCTGTTAATCAGGTAAATCCACCCTCTTCGGAGGTCGGTCTCGTGGATTCTGGGGGAGACCAGCCATTGCTAAACTACAAATATTTGACCCAATCACAAGATATGTTGGTGAATAAACAAGCTCAACTGAGCGAATCAGAAAATAATATTATAAATCCCTTCGATAGGAGTAATAAAGTATCGTATTCTCCGATAAGAGGCCGTAGTCCTTCCATTGGGGCCAGTAGCAAGAACATTCGTTCTACAAACGAAGAAAAGCTTCACAATGAATTGTGTGGAGCTAATAATGCACTAGTTGAAGCCAACAATATTAACAAGCAATTGAATGATACAATTGCATTGATGCAGGAGCGTATGAAAATGCTTGAAAACGAAGTTAAAGCTCTTAAGCCAAAGGAGGCAATCTATCCTACTCCTAGCCAGACTACAATTGAACAAGAGTACCATATGGATAAAGACGAACTAGCTCGAGAAACTGAGTGGATAAGAGTTAAAGGAGTTAGAAGAAAAAAAAGAAAATTGAATAATACGCCCTCCCCACCTCAATTAAAGGATGATGTTCCTAATATTATCCAGAAACCATAAAAAAAAATACCTCCACCACCACCAATAGTAATAGATGAAGTCAAAGACTACGATCTACTCTATGAGAAATTAAAAAAAATTACTACAACTGATAAGTTTAATGCAAAGGTGATGAATGGAAACACCATCAAAATAAACTTGGAAGATGGTGAAACTTACAGAAAAATGACAAGTATGTTAAATGAAGAAAACCGTGCTTGGCACACGTTTGAAGATAAACAAATCAGACCAATAAGGGTTATGGCTAAAAATCTACACTCTACGTGTAAACCAGAAAAAATAATTGATGATCTGAAAGCAAAAGGATTTAAGGCTACTGAAGCATCAATTAAGCTAAAACGGAGAGGCAAAGTACCTCTCAACATGTTTATGTTGACCTTCGATAATGATGAAGATATCGAAAAAATTTATCAAATTAAGTACATCTTAGGGTGCAAAGTAGTTATTCAGCCTCTAAGACGGTCTAAACTTATACCACAATGTAAACAATGTCAAGCCTATGGACATACACAAAAATAGTGCAGCAGGGAACCCAGGTGTGTCAAATGTTTAGGTAAACATCATACCAAAGATTGTGTAAAAGATAGAAATGTTCAGCCTAAATGTGTTCACTGTGGAGAAAACCATCCGGCTAACTATAGAGGATGCAGCGTTGCCATTGAACTGCAAAACATCAAAAATAGGAATGTGATTGCTAAAAATCCAAGATTATTTAGGCAGCAGGCAGTTAAGATGACCCAACCCGAAGTAAATCGTAGAGAGTTGGGAACTACTCATGTACAATTGGGTAAAATGACTTATGCTCAAGTAACGATGAGTAACGGAAATCCAGGGAAAACTGGTCAAAATGACGAAATAAGTCAAACACTTAAATTAATTTTAAGCAGGCTCAATACATTTGATGAGCGATTACAGAAATTAGAATACAGCACTAAGGGAGCCATCCCTAAACAGAAAAATGGCAGGTGATCTTAGAATCTTATGTTGGAATGCCAATGGACTTATGCAACATCAACAAGAATTGCAAGTGGTCCTGGACACAGAAAAAATCGATGTATGTCTCATCACGGAAACACATTTCACTAGACAAACAATCATTAAATTTAAAAATTATCATATATATCATACCATTCATCCGGAAAACACTGCTAAAGGAGGTAGTGCGGTTATAATCAGAAATAAGGTATCCACCACTATGAAGAGTTAAAATATGAAACAGAAGAAATACAAGCAACTGCTGTTAACGTCAAAACCAAAAATGGTTCTATTTGTATTGCTGGTGTGTACTGCCCACCGAAGCACTCGTTGAAAGAAAAGGATTATCTCGAGTTCCTCAGTAAATTAGGAAAACGGTTTATACTTGGAGGAAACTTTAATGCCAAAAATGTCCACTGGGGCTCCAGATTAACAACAACTAAGGGTAAAGAACTCCTAAAAGCCATTAGGAAATTCAGTTGTGAAGCTCTCTCAACTGGAAAACCAACTTACTGGCCACTGATCCAAATAAAGTACCAAATCTGATTGATTTCTTTATAATAAAGAAGATATCTGTAAATTATATACAAGTAGATGAAAGCCACAACCTAAACTCTGATCATTCACCGATACTTTTAACGTTAAGTGAAAAAATTATTCAGAAAGAAAGGAACCCTTTTCTAGTAAATAATCACACTAATTGGGAATGCTTTAGACTATCGCTAGAAGAAAAAATTAACTTAATGGTTCCATTAAAGACCGAGGAGCAATTAGACAAAGAAGTTCACAAATTTGTAGACGATATACAGCAATCAGCTTGGGAAAATACCCCTGAGGTTAAAAAGAAAATCAAGGGAAACAACTACCCTTTGGAAATTAGGGAACTCCTAGCAGAAAAAAGAAGAGCGAGAAGAGTATGGCAACAAACAAGGGCCCCTCAAGATAAAACTAATTTGAACAATCTCACTCAACAATTAAGAAGAGAAATCAAAGAATTGAAAAATGAATCAGTCAGCAACTATTTAAGAAAATTAACTAATGATAGCAGTACTGATTATTCTCTTTGGAAAGCAACCAAAAGAATTAAAAGACCAATAATACAGAACCCTCCAATAAGAGTAGCAGGTGATAAATGGGCTAGGAATAATGAAGACAAAGCTCGAGAATTTGCTGAACATCTTGAAAAAATATTCCAGCCACGTCAAGATGAAACATTAGAAGCCGAGATAATATCTGAACAAGCTGTGCAAGAAAGTAAAGAAATCCTACCGACAACACCAAAAGAAGTCGCGTGTGAGATAAAAACTAATATGAATATGAAAAAAGCTCCTGGCTACGATCTTATTACAGCAGAAATCTTAAAAGAACTGCCAAGGAAAGCTCTGGTAAAGCTCACCAATCTTATAAATGCAGCATTTAGAATCAAATATGTACCAAGCTTGTGGAAAATTACAGAAGTAATCATGATCCCAAAACCTGGGAAACCACCACACATAACCTCATCTTATAGGCCAATTTCGCTATTGCCAGTCATGTCCAAACTCTTTGGGAAGCTTCTGGTAAAAAGGTTAAATCCGATAATCGAGAGTAAAAACTTAATCCCAAATCATCAGTTCGGTTTTCGTAACCAACACTCAACAATTGATCAAGTTCACCGAATAACCAGTATAATTGAGAAAGCACTAGAGGAGAAAAAAATCTGTTCAGCAATATTTCTAGACGTTGCCCAAGCATTTGATAGAGTGTGGCATGAAGGACTTAACCATAAATTAAGAAATCTTCTACCAATCCAATTTGCTAATATACTGGAATCTTACTTAAAAGATAGATTCTTCAGGATTAAGTTAGATGACACTTTCTCTGAATTGAAAGAAATCAACGCAGGAGTTCCACAGGGCAGTGTATTAGGGCCGGTTTTATACCTAATATACACTTATGATCTTCCTGCATTAGAAAACAATACAGTGGCGACTTTTGCAGATGACACGGCGATCTTAGCTGTTGGCACAAGCAACGAAGAGTCAACACAAAAGTTACAAACAGCAATAACTAAAATTTATAAATGGACAAAAAGTTGGCGAATAAAACTAAATGAAACTAAATCAGTTCACATCAACTTTACAAACAGACGATTCGAACATATCCCGATTACCATAAATCAAGAAATAGTACCGTATGCGAACACAGCTAAGTATCTCGGCATGACCCTGGATGCTAAACTGCGATGGAAAGCACATGTCAAGAAGAAAAGTGAAGAACTAAGAATTAAATACAGAAAGATGTATTGGCTGATGGGAAGGAACTCTTCTTTATCAACATACAACAAGCTGCTACTTTATAAGCAAATATTGAAACCCGTTTGGACGTATGGTATTCAACTTTGGGGTTGTACCAAACAGAGCAACGTAAATATCATCCAAAGATTTCAGAATATGGTATTAAGGAACATCGTTGATGCACCTTGGTATGTCAGGAACAATGATCTCCATAGGGACCTTAAAGTGAACCTCATCGTAAATGAAATTCAGGAGAAAGCGCGGAGACATGAAGAGAGGCTCCGGCATCATGTGAACATTGAGGCAACTCAGCTTCTAAGCAACACGAATTTAATACGTAGACTTAAAAGAACCAAACCTTTTGAGTTGGTGTAATTGTTAGCTTAAACAGCATTGTGCTGTGTAAAGCCCACTACAAAGATGTGGTTTAATTCAATTTACCAGACTCTATGGAACGCCAATGGGAAGAAGCCATAGATTAATATTAAGTTAGTAAATTAAGTCAGAAACAAATTGCTCATTAGTCCAGGAGACTAGATTGTAATAACATTAAATAAATAAATAAAATTTATTTTAACAAAAAAAAAAAAAAAAAAAAAAGGAAATGATGTGTTGCAGAGTTAACTTTGTGTGAACAGCCGGATTAATTATGAAATGCGCCCACTGAGCAGTATAATTCGTTTACCATACTAAAATAGTTTTTATTATAGATACAAAAATTTGCGTAAAGCGCTTTGCCCATAGGAAAACGAAAACGAAAACGGATTCTAGTTTTTTTACAATAACATCAAAGTCTTTAGCATAATATAACTTAAAGACTCTCAAACTTGTTCATAAATACAATACAAAAATATTTTAATTTAAAAAATAAATTAAAAATATTTAACATTCCAAGAAAATTAAATTTTAATTTTTTCTGTCAGAAAATTTAAAATATTTTTTCAATTTTTCGTCAGAAAAAGTACACGAAAATATTTTTCGTCTTGTTTTTCTGTTATAATTTTTTATTCTGTTATAATTTTGTAATGCCGGCTAAAAAATGAATGAAATACCAACTTCACGCACTAAACACAAAAGGATTTTCTTTTCTTTTTTAATATTATTCTGAGAATTCCGTTTTCTTTATAAATAAATTAAAAAAAAAATTAACTCACAGATACAAATATACAAGTTTTGATACTATAGAATTTCAAACGAAAATAGTTTTTCGGTTTAGTAATGGGCAAGGCAAAACGAAAAGATGCTAAAAATTGTCAAATTTTTCGTTTTTTATGTTTTTCGTTTTCCTATGGGCAAAGCGGTTAAGTCGGAAGCGAAACCGTCTAAAACGAAAAAAATACCGTCTTGGATAGTTCGATTAGTTTAATTTACACAATTTTAAAAACTGAAAATAATTGTATAAATTTTTTCGGATAGCAAAAACTTGAACCGGAACGAAAATTAATTTCGATTCCAGTTTCGGTTCAGGTTCAACTTTTTATTTTATTTCGGTTCGGTTCCGGTTTTCGGTTCATTGAAAATAGCGGTTAATTACGGTTTTCGGTTCAGTTTCGGTTCCAGTCTCTGCCTTTGAGCACGTATAATGAAAAACACGGAAATTTTAACAAAAATCACTGAAACGTCAAAAAGTTAACAAAAACGTCATTTATTTGTTTCTCCTATTTTACCCAACTTTTTAGTACAGTATTTCAATTTACCCTAAACACTGCTAAAAAGTAGGTAAAAGAGCAATTTACCCGACTATTGGTACGCAGCCTAAGTGAAAAAATACCGTAACGTATACAAATCTAAATTTCTAGAATAAATCTAATATAAAACGTGACTTAAGTGCTCCTTAATAAACTATGTCACGCATTTTGATTATTTTTAACTCCCCTTTCCCTTTTGTCACAAATTATCGCAAAACGTTATACACTTCTATAAAACAACGTTACTAATTTAGACCCTCCTTTTCGACATACTTTTATAGTCTTTAAATTTTCGGAAAATATTTATGACTTATTACAGAACAAAAATGTATTCAATTTCTAAAAACCGTTAAATGGTCACATTTTATAATCGCCCCCACCTCACTCCCCCCCCCCCCTCCCTATCACCGCAGATCATCACGCTACCGAACCATCCTCCCCCCATAGGCGTGTGACGTAGTTTATAAGAACTGTAATATTTAAATTAACAGAATATTTTATTCCCGTGACGTATACGGAGCTACACAATTTTGATAATAAACGCCGCCCGTGTATGTCGCGGAGCTATGCGTTAAGTGGTTAAGTAGGCTTTTTCGTCATATTCACTACTTTTTTTGGTTCAGTGAATTACCTTTTTCCTGGTTTAACACAGCATCGGTTTTTTTTATTAAGAATAATTCCTTTGTAATTTGAAATTACGTTAACTCTAATTATTAAATCGTCCTCCCTTAGTTACTTTTAACAAATGGTAAAATGAATTTACAAATTTAATAATTTTCGTTTTTTTTCGAACAACAATGGGTGCTTTCAGGTCCGCCCACATGTTGTGTATACTAATCGGTATCATATTTTAATGATACATGTTGCCAGCATAGTTGTGACCTGAATGCAACTGATTAGACGTATGTCAAACTTCGTTTGTTTTTTTTTATTAAAGTGTAGTTCAACATGAATTTTAACAAAAAGTTATTGTATATGTTCTTAAAATTTAGTGAATGTGACAATAATACAATATGTATGAGTTCGGTTACAAATGTGGTTGAAAGTGTCTTAAACACGGAAATGTTAGCCCAAGTAAGAAGCAAGTTTATGCCCTTGCGGAATAAAAATTATTTTGAGATTATAATACCTCAGTACAGATTATAATACCTCAGTCTTGATGACTTCTATGACCATTTTCATATGCCAAGATCATCATTTGAGGTAATATGCTACATATTCTCTTTTGTGACACATCTTTTTACAAGATTTTTTATATTTTAGAAACTTCACGATATTATAAGAGAACAGTTAGGGGACAAAGGCAAAGTGCCTTTGAAGAAGAAACTTCGGGGCTACTTCAAAAATTAACTTACTAAAGAAAGAAACATTGTAACATAATAATGTTGTATTTTTTTTATGAATAAAAAAAATAAAAGCAATAAACAAAAAGAAAATTGAAAACAATTGTTTATGTGTAACTTTGTTCTCTTTTATTTAATTTGTTTTTTAGTTTTTGTTTTTGTACAAATTCCTTTATTTTGTTTGTTTTTTTATCACGTCATACGGAGCTGCGCAGAAAAAGACGATTTTGAAACGTATCAGTTTATCGTGCCATATACCTATATTTAGTGTTATTCATTTTAATTGAGACAATTTAAACGGGCATACAAGAAACATTTTTTGGCAACAAACATTAGCATCAAAAATAATAAATTGGCGACAAGTATAATATTTTGGAACAGAAAAAAATTATTTTTAGTAGTAAAAAAAAAAAAATTCGTGACAAAAAATTAAATTTAATCGATACCTATTATTTAATATTTGATGGGGAATCGATATAAAATATTGCAGTGTCATTAATAGATTCTATATAATCCGCTCCTACGTGCGGCACGCAGTGCGACATGTTTGCTTATCCCGGCTCCTACGTCCCTCGAAGTTCAAATCTAAAGCCCCTCGGAGGGCTAAGCGGGGGGGGGGGAGCGAAGCGAGTTAGCCTTTAGCCGTTAGCCTCTATAATTCTAAGTTAAATTAGGGATCTCCATTTTCCAAAATATTTTAAAACTAATTTCAATTTTTTAATTTTTAATTTATTTATTTATAAATTTGTTGCCAGTTAATTATTTTTGTCGCCCAAAATGTTTATTTGTGCGATATAATTCCTTTAAAATAATTCATTAAAAAAAATTTACCTTTACGGCTCACTTAATATTCACCTAAGTAATCACGGAAATATCAAATTTAAAATCGGCATATATAAAGTTTCCCTCCGCTGATCGACAGCATGAAATCACCAATGTAAGTTAAATAGAACCTAAAAGGGACTACCTAATATGTATAACACATATTTGCGTTCTTTGTTATAGGAATTTCAGTCGCAATCGGGTATTCCAGGGATCGCTGAAGCTTTTAACGGATCACATATCCAAATAAAGCAGCCGATCGGAAATGCTGTATATTTTTACAACAGAAAATCTTTCCACTCAGTTATTCTACAAGGTTTTCATTTATATAATTTTTATTTAGGATTACTGTTTATCCGTTAAGTTAATTTCAGGTACATGCGAACATAATTTAAGATTTACCGATATATATATATATCGGCAGTCCAGGTCGAATGCATGATGTTCGCGTTTTTAAGAAAAGCACCGCGTACCATAAATTAATTAACGCTGAAGAACCATTACTGGAAGATTCTTTTTATTTACTTGGCGACACTGCGTATCCCAACAGTACTTTTTTGGTTACGCGGTTTAAGCAAAATGGACATCTTACTGCGGCACAAGAAGCGGCTGGTCCCGATATCCAGCCATCCTCGAATGACAGAAGGAACGAGTTATTATTATTAGGTTTATTTACTGAAACACGTTAATGAAATTGTTTAAATAAAAACTTATAATAAATCACATTTATTTTCATTTTGTGAGTACAAAAAATACAATAAAAAATTCAAACTTGTTATAATAAAAAATAATCATAGTATGTACTATGCAATAGAATTCAGGTACCTAAAAAATCAAGTTATTGTAATCATTTCGTAATCATATCATCACTTATTATAAATCAAATATCCAGCTCATTATCCATCGATGAAGAACTGGCAAAATCTATATTCTGTTGAAGCAAATTGTTCCGCTGTTCGTGAACGCGGGTATATTTCTCAATGTCCTTCCGCAATTGGTCCATCTTTGCCAGTTTTAACCTTTCAATATCCAAATGTTGTTGACGATAGTCCTTCAATGCCCTTTTGCGATTAACAATATTTACCAAAGGCGTAGAACTTTGGGCAACTTCTGATGCAATCATATTGGTGCTATTAATAACTCGGTCATCCGAGAAAATTTCGTTGAATGCCTCATAGTGTTCCCAAACAATCCGTCCATTCCCCGTATGGCTATGTTTATCCTTTATATCTGTAAAGGTTTTTTTTAGATTACGGAATTTGTTATCCAGTAAATCTACAGAAATATCGTAACCTCTGTTTTCGAACTCATTTTTTATTTCGACCCATATATCTTTTATTTTTATTTTTGGATCTCTAAATTTGTGTTTGCGCAATAATTAATAGAGTAGTCTCCTTAGTCCATTTGAATGTGCCCAAAAAAAAATTAAAAGAGATTCAATTAAATTTGAGGTTAAGTTTCTCATATATAAATTTACATTACTTACCCTCCATTTATTTAATGTTATTTTAAACTTTTAGTAAAATGTATACAAGTTTTATTTGCTTTTATTTTGTCCAGGGATTTTTCGAAAATCTTTCCTTGTTCAAACTTACGGGCCTAAGGCCCGTTGTACATTTCAGCTAAGCTAAGCTAAACGATTTGAGCTATGTTCATAGCTCTGTTTGTAAATAAAGGGTTTTAATGAATCGTTGCACACATGAGCTAAGCTAAGCAAACTATGTTGTACTGTTTTCAGCTATGAAAATAAACATAGCTCGAGTTGTCTTCGCCTTACAATTTTCAGCTATGTTTCTCACATATACAATGACATTTTCCTATACTTTATTTTTGACGCACATACAATGTTATTTAAATTTCATTCTGTCAAAATATTCTATACGAAAGGAAGACATTTTAAATATATAATAATAAAGCAAAAATTTCTTAAACATATTTATCATATAGATAATGGGCCCGATTCTGACAATTTGAAATTTTATGTTATTTTTTTATGTTATAAATAAATTTTAAAATGGAAAATAAAATTTTTTATTTTTTCGTATTCCGATTGCAACATTTTATAGCGTATTTTATAATAAAATGTTCTGGTACAATTTTACATTTCGAAACAAAAAAGTGTTTATGGGGTATAAGAAATCTATTACTTTTGTGGTTTGTACATGACAATTTCCCAAGTATAACAAAACTGAATTCATCACCGACTTTTTTCAGCAATAATGTCCGACTTATTATAAGAATTACTATGAAAGTTGGCCAAAAAATCTGAAAATGATGAAAAAAAAAGTTGCAAACCAAATTTCATCATTTTCCGATTTTTTTGGCCAACATTCGACAAAAAAAAATTCATGTTTTCAGCTAAATATCAAAAAATACAAAAATTGTCGGATATAAAAATACTTGGGTTTTTCGTTCTTCTCGAGCTAACAAAATTGCCATTACTATATAATTGGGCATATTGATTTCAGTGGAAAAATTTAATTTAATGAAAAGTATGTAGGTATTTGCTTTTTTTTAGATAAATGTTTAATTTTATTGCAAAACTTTAAAAAAATAAATAAATGTTCAATTCAATTTGTATTTCGACTTGATAAAATCTTATAACATGCTTAAATTTAATTCTTTTATTTTTGACAGATGATAACATAAAAAAAAAATAACATAACATTTTTTTTTAAAACGAGAATACCAGTTTACTATGTTATTTAAAAAAATAACATAAAATTGTAAAATTTGTATGCCAGAATCGGCCCCAATAAAGTTTATTTTCTATAATTTTTTCTAATTCATCTGCAGACATTATTATGTCGTATTTTATTTTCGATGGACAGAATTAATTTGAAGTAACCTAATGGGTGCGTCACAAATAAAATATAGGAGTATAAGGATGTGTGAACCAATTTATTAGCTCAAATGTGCGGATGTCGAGCTAGCGAACTAAACTAAGCTAAACTAAGATATGTTTTATAGCTTAGCTTAGCTGAAATGTACAACGGGCCTAATTGTAATGGTCAAATTGGAAATGAAAAATAAAACAAAGTATGCGGTGCGGTGTGGAAAAAGCAAAACAGACTAATGAACTAAAACAAACCAAAATGAAGAACGACGTTCGGTGGAAAGGAGAGGAAGATTCAAAATGTGTAGAGAGAGTGGAGAGGGCGAAAGTAGAGAAGAAAAATGACATTGTTTTTTTTTATTTTCAGTTAAGTTTTGGAATCGTCTCGATTAGTTGTGAAAGGAAACAGAAAAAAAATTTCAAAAATATTAGACAGCAAGTAACGAATTAATAAGAAAGAATTAAGTTGGAAAATAATACCTTTGTGCTATGAATATAATATCATTGTACGATCCAGTAAAACAAGAACGTCCGAGAGCGTAAAAAGGAAGGCGTGGTTTAGTCATTGAAGAATAAAATGAACAACGACACAAATACATAAACACCGTCCGTCGACTATGATGAATGATGATGATTATTTTATGACAAGCCATAAAAGATATTTCCAGATTATTAACGTATTAATTACGATAAAGGAAATTTCGAAAGCAGTATCAAACTGGTATATAAACACGACCGATAGCAAGTAGAGAACAGTTTTGGTTTACTTTAAATCGTTAAACAAGGAAATAAATCTGTTGTCACAGCCCCTACCACTGCACCAGTGGTAAGCGGACTGATTTAAATAGTGAAATCAAAGTAACTACCAAAGTGTATAAAACTAAAGTGAACTAAAGTTAAGTCAAGTGACATAAAAGTACCAGAAGCCCAGTTCGTAACAAATTGGTGCCAGAAGTGGGATTTTGCACTCCGGAAAACCCAGGTGTGAAAAATGGATGTCAACAAGATGACCATCGCTGAATTAAAAGACTTAAATTCTGGGACGAAATCAGAATTACAATTGCGGCTCGTAACATGGATGCATGTGGAGGAAACACGCAGGGAACAAAAGGTGCCAGCTCCTGAAGATCAGAAACCCTGAACATCGCAGCCGGCCGAACAATCAGATCCTTGGTCAAATTGCAAAGTGCAATTCAGAGAAGCGGCCAAACCTAGTAAATGGAATGCGGAGCAGTTATCTAGAGTGTGCCGGAATCGCAAAGGAACTACGAACAGCACAAGGAGACTCTTATAAGCAGAAACTTTACAAGATACATCTACAAAACCACAGGGAAGCCAAAGGTGAAAATTTACAACAACTGGGAACAGAAATCACACGGCTTGCCAGGCTAGCATATGGCACAGCTCCCGCGACTATTGTAAACAGTTTGGCTGAGGATAGCCGAATGGGAATATGAGGCCGCAAAGCAAACGCTCTATCTGGAAACTGCTAGAGTAAAAAAATTGAAAGCTGCAGACGTGAATCAAACTCAGAGTTTGATGTGGGAGTCTTTAAAAGCATTTTCGGAACTAAGTTCGGGGGCCATAGCAGCAATTTCTGGACCAAGGTTCTACAGGTGCTATAAACAAGGATACTTGGACCGAACATGCTGAACTCGAGGAGTACAACCAAAAGAAGCGCCACTAAGGGTTATAAACCCTGAAGGGGACACTTCAAGTAGCAACGACAATGAACTAAATTTCGCTTTGCAGGGCAAAAGTTGGCCAGAAAAACAAAATGCCCCAGGACCACCATCATAGTGGCACAGCTAACGCGAAACAACCACAGTCTCGTCGCTGAAGGAACATTAAACAGCAGGCCGAATATAATTACTCTTAACACCGGCGCATCTAAATCCGTGATAAGACCAGACATAGTAACGAGAGAAACCATTATTCCAGAGATTCGAAATCGACTGAAAGCTGCTAACGGAGAAAGAGTAGCCATCCAAGAAGAGTGCGATATTGCCGCAAAAACAGGAAGCCTCAATTTTCATCATAAGTTTTTTGAGGCGAACATTATAAACGAATGTAACCTGGGATTGGACTTCATGATAGAACACGGAATATTGCTCCATATGAAGAAGTGCTTACTACGATGGCAGAATACTCCCTCATAATATACAATATAAAATATACAATATTCCCGCATAAATCCCTCTGGGCCTTACTGATGCAGGGAACGAAGTCAGAGTTCAGAGTTGTTCTAAGGGATCCTCTGGATATTGGACCACTATGCGAAGCCTTAGCTTACGCATGCGTGGATGGGGATCCTGGGAGCATGAAATTGGGAATATTAGAGCCAACAACAGGGATATACCGAACAGGATTACTATATGGAAAAACACTAAAATCACTCGTAGGAAGCATTCCTGTTCGAATAATGAATGTTACCAAATTTTCCTAACGGTACACTAATAATAAAATTTTAAAAAGTAGGAAAACCACATGCATATTCAGTTGTACACAACTTACTAATTTTTTTAAAGAGTTAGTCGGGATTTACGAACAAAGGATAATACAGTAAAATTAAGGCTTTCATTTAACTCAGACAATTGAAAATTACAAACAAAAAAAGAAAATTTGACACATGTATAGAACACAATGATTCTAATTCGAGACTAAAATGATCCAATAAATATTCGTTCTTTGGACGATATTGCATCGGAAAAATACACCTAGTTAACCTGTCCAAAAGAATAATTCAAAAAATTTGTGCGATATTACCAAGAAGAAAGATTAAAAATATCGGATATCATGAAAGAGCTGCAAAAGATGACTATGTCGGGTGAAAGATTTATTTTACGAGAAGTTTCTAAAACTTTAAACCTGAACTAACAAAGATGCATGAATTTAGTGGTATAAAGGTAAGTTAAATAACTGATGAGAGGTGTTTCCATAACATTTCTTGGTTTGAGGAATGCGATTCAGGGCGACAAACGCAATTTTAAAGCTGAAATTTTAATACGGCGCCACTGTTTATTTACTGTTTGCAAGCATTCGCCATATGCGACACTTAGCTTCGAGATATACACAAATCTAATCAAATCCGGAACAACCCATTTTTAGTCTGAAATTCTAAAGGTGTAATTTTAATTATATAGCCTATCAAAAACTAATTGTATACCAGTTACATTTTACCTAAAGTCGATAACAAAAAATGTTATAATACGCACAAGATGGATTTGTAATTATGATTCCAATATGAACATGTGAGCATATATTTGGTCGACGTAAAATTTCATTCGAATTACGATGCAATTTAACGAAGTAAATATTTCGAAGCACATTGATAATTTTTTTGTTTTGTTTTATTTAATTACAAGAAACCACCAATTAAATCATAAATTAATGTACAAATTCATTTATCATTTAATTATAACGTACTGACAACAACAACAAAAATGTATTCAAAAAGGGCATAACTATTTATAAAATTAAATTTATAAAAAAAAACAAAATCATAACAACATACATTTTTATGTTTTTGGATTTTTTATTTTTTTAATGTAATTACTTTACTACATATTCTTATAATTATTATTAAATTTAGATATTAAACCAAAGAATCCACCCATTGTAAGAGTAGGTACATGTTAAAATATAATTTTCGTATGTACGTTGTACCTATGTACATACATACATGGAACATGGCTATATAAAGATGTCTCATGTAAATATTATGAATATTTATGTGACTATACTCGTAAATATGTTTATGTTTTGTTCACTATGATTAAGATATAAATCATTTCTAATACGCTTTATATGTTTTGTATATGCTCATACGTATTTCATCTAAAGCTAACAAACAAACAAAACCAAAAAATTAGATTAGTTGGTTTTTATATATTTTCTAACCGAAAGGTGTTTAGTATTTATAATAGGTGTCTGTACATACATTTGTAATATAGGAAGTCGATAATGGTCCCCATTAATTTCATGTACTGCATACACATACATTTTACATAGCCAAAACTAAATTAATGGACATCATTCTAATTCTGACTTTTATATGTTGTTGTTCATGTCGGTATAAAATGTACAATACAAAAATAAATGGGAACACTATGTAAAGGTTCTCTGTGGAGTTAAGGAAATTGGATTTTTTCACGCGATTGTCATTATTTTATGATACATATCGTACATGTTTTTATGGCCTTACATTAGAATTATTCACAGTCTTTAGGTATAGGTATGTCACATCTATTATAAATATTTCTTCATAAAGTGAGCTCCTGTCAGTATTACATACTGATGCAATACCATTAAGTAAAAAAAAGAAGCAAAATCCATTACAGGATGTAGTCGCATTATCGGCATCTCAACAATGCCATCTACATAATATCATATACCATTAGGCACCAATCCTACATTAAAGACGGATTAACCAAACTCTTATTTTACGTAATAATTGGATTAGCATGTATACTACTTTATATTATACATTCACACAAAATCATTTTCATTCATTCAAAGGCTAAAAAAACTTTTGAACATAGTGTTCTATTATGTATGCGTCTATAACTTTGGAATCCGACCACCTAAAGATCTTAGCCATGCTACGTTTTTCTTATCTGGTCCAGGTCTATAAGTCTGTCTTTGTTCCATGGAAATCGGATTAGTACTTTTCGAATTAATATTTGTTAATAGACATCAATAGCGGGGATATCGGGCATTTCTTTCGCTCTAGCGCTTTGATTGAGTTGAGATGCCTAAAATGATCAATATCAAGACTATTAATAAAAACTGGTTGTGGTTTTTACTTTTCATTAGATATTATTGTGTATAATTCATTTACACTTTCTATAAAGTTATCCGGAAACACGATCTTAATTTTTAGGTTGGTACTCGTAACTTAAACAAATCACGATCTAATGATCTTGGCTTGGAAAATGATAAAAACGACAGTAATATCAATAGTTCTCCAACGCTATACTAAAAAGCAGATTACTAAAATAAAGAAACTGAAATATAGCATTTCATTGGCAGCATACAAAACATCCTCTCCAGAAACCGACAGTAAATTTAAATTGACAAGCTTGATAGAGCTACATATATCTGAGACATCAAAACGCATTCATCGATAGATCTGGGGCCCATTTCAAAAATAAGATGAATTTCTACAATCTTTGCAATTTTAACAAAGAGATATGAAACTAGAACGAATTTTTTTTGCAAATTGTTTCAGAAAGGGCCGTTGCATTACGTTAGAAGGATATCTCAATAGGAATACTGCTACCGCGTTTTACGAAGATCATTTACACTTTTTTTAATAGGCCAAAAACTAATAAATAATAATTAAATTCACTATAATAACTAGACTTAGGATTTTTAAGATTACTTAGAAGTATCAAGTTTTTATCTATAAAATTGGATAAACTACAAAGTGCTGGAGAAGTAGCCCAAAAAATGGTTCCACATACATAAGCGATACTCTTACTTCAAAAGAACCCCCTAATGGTTGAGACTAACAGATTCACGCTATTAAAGCAAGCTTTAAACTAAGAAAAGCTAAATTACGCTCGTATTTTTACTCAATCAGATTGTAACTCAAACTCAATTTTTAATTTAAGTTGCCATCAAGATTATATTCAATTACAGTTTAGAATTCATATTCTTTTATACATCGTGCTGATACTACATAAATAATTTTGTTGTTTTATTGAAATCATGTTTCTTATTGCAATTTGTACTAATTGCAATTAAAATTTAATTTGGAATATCAAACTTACACTTTTCGAATCATCTTAAAATGGATGCTGAAATTGAACTGTACATTTTGTATTTTAATTTTCTATCTAATTGCAACCAATATTTTGGAATTCAAACTCAACTTTTAGTCAGAATTTGGCCCTCACTAAACATAAAATTGTGCTCAAATCTATTTTATAATTGTAACTAATTCTATAATTTTTATCTTGCAGGCCATTTCAAAATATAAATTCAACTTTTAAACTAAAAACTAAATTACAGTTACGTTTTTGCTCAAGTCCAAATTACTATTCAAATTTAATTTCTATTCAACAATTTATTCTGCTTAAAATTCAAATACTTCGATACTTTCTTAGACTTCTGATCCAAATTTAACAAACAAATATTCCAAATTTCTAATCAAGCACATTAAAGGTATAAACAGAACAAGAGCGACAACGACGAGCGTTAACGAATAAAAAAAATATCGGTGCGATATCGCTGTAGTTAACATAACAAGAGCGTCAGCGCATGGCAATAAAAACATAACAACAAATGACATAACCTAAATCTTGTTTGTTTGGCACATGAATAATATAATTAAATATTGCCAAGTAGACGTTGGTGGGTATAGATTTTCCGTTTTATTTTGTGGGTAACGCTGCAATTCCATTGAAAAAAAACTTAATGCGCCTAAAAAACCTAAATATTTTTATTTTATATAATGTCATCAAAATGTAGCAAAAGGAATAAAAATTGATTGAAAAAATGGTTAATAATATGACAGCTATCGTAAAGCCTACTTAAAAATATAAAAAACAGTTGGCAACATTGTACCGCCGGCGATAAAATAAGAAATAGATTCTAAAAAAAGTTCGGCGTTATTGGCGTTGTCGCCAGCGACATTGGTTCTGTTAGCATCGTATGGTTTCTGTGTATTTTAATTTGACAGGCGCCATCGCTCATCGTCGACGCTCTTGTTCTGGAGTGGGATTTTGTACAAAAGGCGAGAAGCGAGTTTTCGTTTGATTTCTCGCCGATTTTGTCCGACCATTTTTTTCCGATTATGCACATATGGACAAAAGTAAAAGGCGAGAAAATTGAGCAACTTTGATTTAGCTGTCAAAATTGCATTTTGTTTATAAAAGTGTTTGTGTTTACAAAGTGTTCATTTTTCGTTTTAAATTGATTAAATTTAAAAAATAATAAAAATATATTAAACATTTAATTAAAATGGATAATCTGCCAATTGCCATTATTTTGTATCGGAAAATAATCCTTTCAGCATTGACGAAACAAGATAATTAATAACCAAATATATTTGAAAAAAAAAACAAAACATGAGCATAAACATTGACAATACTAACAATGTTTACTGACAATATTATGTAAAGATTCCAGGAACTTTATAGCCTTCCAAAAGGCCTGATTATTGACGTTATTAATAGCTTGGAGGAATATATGGACCACCTCATGTATCATACTGCAATATCATCTTATTTAAAGGTATTAACCGCTATTAATTATTTTGCCACCGGTGGATATCAGAGACAAGTTGGCATGAACTTTTGATGTAACATGTCGCAAACCAAAGTATCGGAGTGTGTACGAGCTGTATCTAAATTGTTGTCAACAAAGCTCTTAAAGAATAGGTACGTGAGAAAGAATCAAATTTTAATAAGTGTGATCTTATTATTTATATATTATTATTTTTCAGATTCTTTGTAAAATTTGGCATGCCAGGTGTAATTGGCGTCGTTGATGGCACCCAAATAAAAATTAGTGAAATGAAGAAAGGGTTGAAAGCATTTACGTGAATAGGAAGGGATTCCATTCAATTAATGTCCAAATAGTAAGTAAAATGTTTATATTTTATGTAATTTTATTTTTATTTGAATGTGTATACATATTTATGGCTATGACTGGAAGCGAAGAAATTATATGTTCCCTAGATATTTGCGCGTTTGTGGTAACATTAAATAAAGAAGATGCAGAACACGAGACAAGAGGTCCGGACGTAGTTATTGTTGTCGTGGATGTTACGAACGGAGTGAATGATGTAATCGAATTGGGCGATCGGATTTCAGTAAATGTAACAGCTGGCGAGGGCGTATGAGTTGCTGTAAATGTAGTTGTGGAAGGAGGAAATAAATATCCATCCATCTGAAATATATGTATATTATTAAATGATAAATAAGTATGTATGTATTTATATTTTGTGTAATACACTTACCTCAAAGTCTTCTGGAACAAATGAAATAGTAGAATTTAGTGATTCTGGCCTCAATGGTGAAGTCTATAATCAATTGGGAAAATACGGTAGTAACAAATACATACAAAAATGTATTTAAATGAAATACTTACTACCATATTTAGACCTCCTTCTGGAACATCCGGAATACCGTCGAATCCTTTAATTCCAACCATGCCCATTATACGTTCCTCCTGTTGTGACAATTTTATGTTTGAGGGCTTGTCTCCGCCAGTCCCAGTTCTATGTTGCCTTAATTTCGTTACTTTCGTTTTAACTTCGAGACGCAGGTATTTCCAACACTTAAAAAATATTAATAAATAAATTTATAAATTAAACCAACCGAATTTAATTACACCCTTACTTTTTCCATTGAACAATCGATTTCGATGGCCCAATTCCATTCAACTGCTTCTGTATCTCCTCCCATACACTCTGTGTTAGTTGTACACCTTATGCAGACTGGAACCTCCCGTTGATGTATTTTACATTTGATTCAATCAAATTAATAAGCAATATTTTTTGGCTTTTTGTAATTCGTTCCATTTTTCAATTTTGGTAGTATGAAATCTAAAAAAATTAGTAAATTCAAATAAAATAAATAAATATTTATGTGTAAATAATTATGTAAATAAAAAGAAATATCATACCGACTAGAAATTCAAATGCACTATGATGAAGATTTGTTGACGTTTACCACAAAAAAAAAACCAAAACGCTTCTCACCAACTAATATAGATGGTCGAAAATAAAAGCGAGAGCGAGTGTCTATTCGCATAGTGCAAAATTGCTTTTTCTCGCTTTTAGCTAAAAGTCGCTCAAAAAAGGCGACTCGCTGTGTGCAAAATCCCAGACATGTTACAAAATGTCTAGCTTAATTTGGCTACATGAATTAAAAAAGGCAATTTTTCTGAATTTAAATAAGTGATTTTAATTCATTTTAAAAATGAATTAAAATCTATACTAGGCATTTCTTATTTCACTTTTATAATGTTTTAATATGTGCCCATAAAATGAAATAATATAAGCCTTTTTTAATTCATTTTGGAAATGAATTAAGATGTAAATTATAAAATGAAACAAAAAGTGAAAATGTACTAATATCTATTATATTTATGTTATTATGTATATATTAGCAAATACCTAGCGTGATTTTTTCGGGTAAAATGTCTAACGGAGTTGAATATGGGGTGAGATGTTGTAACTTCAAATTTTCGAAATTCTAACAGAAAGTCGAAAATTGGTATGTTGTAAAATTTTCGAATTGCGATAATGATACTTTTGTATCACTCAGTTTATTTAAAGTGATGTACGAGCGATTCGTCAAACTATATTATAATAATATCCCTCATAAATTGTTGTTTTTTTAATAAAATCGTTAAGAATTAATATTTATTTAACGTTTCTAATAACAACTAAATGTCAAATTAAAATTTTTGTTGTTAATTCATCTTTGAAAAATGGTTGCCGTATTGACGTATCACTTTGGAGTCGAAAATTTTACAACATGCCAACCATCACTTTTTCGAATCGACTTTTAAAGTCGATTCAAATGAAAGTGATGGTACAACATCCCAACCATGGTTTATTCTCTGATGATAATAAAAAGAAGGAAAATGGGAATAACAGTCATATAATATTATAAATGCGAATAACCAAGTATCAGGAAATAAAGTAAATAAGTTATTAAACGATTGTAATGACGTTTACGTTTCATTATTCCTTAATGAAAATAAGCACTGATCATGAGCCACTCTAATTAGTTTCCAAAATATGTAAAAAATTAAGCATAAAATTAAAAATTAATTAACTTTTAATTAGTTAACAAATTAATTAATTTTTTACATATTTCAAAAACGAATTAATATCGCTCATGATCAGTGTTTACTTTCATTAATGAAAACATAAAAACCTAATTAAGTTAACTTTTTTATATAAATTTTTTTAACGCATTTTTAATTCATTATATAAAATGAATTAAAAAAGGCCCTTTTCTAATTCAGAAAAATATCTTTTCTCAGACAGCTGTTTTAATTCGTGTAGCCAGATTCTTCTATGATTTCGAATATTTCACAAAAAACAATGGAAAAAAGAAATCCAATGAAACGTAAATATAAAACAAATTTTTACTAGAGACGCATTTAAATTATGTTAGTATTAATTTTGTAACTAGGTGAATTTAGTACATTTTCTTCCAAACACGCATTTCTGATTTTTGTTAAAAAAAAATAAATTACGATTTGTGCTTAAAAAATGAAATAATACCTTTTTTAATTCATTTTGAAAATGAATTAAGATAATGTATTTATAAAATGAAATAACATAAGCCTTTCTTAATTCATTTTACGTTTTTTTCGTTTTTACGTTTTTCGTCAAATTCGCCTTTTTTAATTCAGAAAATTTGTTAAAAAAATGAATTAAAAAAGGCGCAGGTGTTTCATACAAAAATCAACTTTTTTAATTCATTTTTAAAGACCTTTTTTAATTCTTCTTCTTCTTCCGCTGGCGCTACATCCCATGAAGGGATTTGGCCGCCTCAACGATGCTCCTCCAAATAATTCGATCCGCCACAAGAGAACGCCAGACACGGTGACCGAGTGTGTTTAGGTCCCTTTCAACGTCGTCCATCCATCGGGTAGGTGGTCTCCCACGAGGTCCTACTTTCGTTGGTGCCGACTCCAAGGCCTGTTTGGTGGTCCGATTTTGTGAACGAAGTACGTGCCCAAGCCATCTTAGCCTTGACGATTTTATGAATCCAATGATGTCAACTTTATCGAGATCATTTCTGATCTCGTGATTCATTCGCATTCTGTACGTGGCTCCTTCTTTAATAGGACCGAGAATTCTTCTTATGATCTTACGCTCAGTTACAGCGATTTTTAATTCGGTTCCTCCTTAATTTCAATCATAATTTTGGGTTAATTAAGTTTGGGATTCAAATTGGATCGGTTGTTGACGCTCGAAGACAAAGGACGTATTTTTGTCGTCTTCTTCGAGAACTTAATTTATTATATTTTATTCTACATATTTATTTAGTATGGTGAAAAGTGTTATAAATATATTTTTTATATACATATATATTTAATTTGGCCGCCCCGGTGGCACAGTTGTTAGCATGCTTGCTTTAAGCTCCGGAGGTCCCGGGTTCGATTCCCGGCGGGTGATGAAAAAAACACGGCTGGTTAATGTAAGGATCAATGAACTAATCACTCATTATTCGTTGTAAAAATGATTACGAAACTTCACAATGAAGCGGCCAAGTCCCTCTATGGGATGTAGCGCCAGCAAAAAAAAAAAAAAAAATTTAATTTAATTAATTTTAGTGCAAAAGTTCTGATAAAAATGAAAAAATAAAAATGAAGTTTGCATTTTTCTTTCTGAAACAGTAAATTTTAGTTTAGTGCAAAGTTAATTATGTGTACATAACAATAAAAATAAATTGAAAAAGTGTCGGTTGTTAGTTTTTTAGTTTTTGTGAGGAAAACGTGATCAAAAAATTAATAACGGGACCGCTCACATATACACGGATTTCATATCAATCACATATATGTATTGGTCTATGTGTATGTGATATGAATTAATACCACGTTTACATTATACGTACCTAATGATGGTGTTTACACTAGGCATTTTATTCCTGGAATTTTTTTTCTTTTCATACAAAACCGGTTTTGTGTGATTTTATTTTTGGGATTTTTTTTACACCAAAATTTTGTTGGTTTCTTTGGATTCTTCGAACTAACACAAACAAAAATGATTAAACCAATTCTCAAGGTTACATTATTTTTTCATATTTTGTTGTGCAGAACAAATACGAAATGATAATATTTTTTACACATACATATGAAAAAATTCCGGTTTTTTAATGCTTAGTGTAAACGATGAGGGATTTTGTTGCCGAAGAATCCGGAATAAAATGCCTAATGTAAACACCCCCAATAAGTATGTACTTTTTTGCTATTTAATTATTTTTCCGCTGCAGTTCACACTTAACTTTGCGATTTATAGTGTGAACGCATACTACAAAAGTTTGTTCTTTTGACAGATAGATTTCTGGGGGGCTATTATGAAACTTTTCGATCTCGGATTTTTTCGATATCCAAAAAATCCGATTCGCGGCGAATTTTCCTATTATGAAATAGGTTGATCGAATTTGTGAAATACAAGTATGAAGTTAGCTAAGTGATTTTGGTTTGACATATGTATAACTAAAAATAATAAAAATATTTGATGCGCTTATCGTTATTATAATAAAAAGTTAATATTGTGTTTATTAATTTACAAATTTTCATAAATTTCTTCGGCAAAGTTATTATAAAAATATAATGCTTTGTAGCATAGGATTTTTCCAAGATACTAGTGATTCGGAATCGGATGAACAACTTACGCCGACTTATATTCATAGGAAACGTTTGCGGTTGAATTCAAATCCGTTTGATATCGAAAATAAAATGTAATGTTATTTTATTGTTATTATGTATATGGGGCATTTGCATTTAAATCTCACATAAAAAAATTTAAAATATAATTTTTGAATCATAATTTAATTAATTTTTGAATTTAAAAAAAAATTAAAATATAATTTTTAAATCATATTTCTGTTTCTTTTAAATCTGGGCGTGAGCAGATTTGTGTTTTGCATTTTTTTTAATAATCTTTTGTGCTATTTTTAATTTTTCTATCATGAACGTTACCTAAAAATACGTTTTACGTTATTTTTAAAATTATTAATTTCAAAATACAAAAGATTAATATACCATTTGCAAGTAGACATGTCACAAATGAGAATATACATCAATAAATTAAATTTATGTTTTTAAATTTCACAATATATCTAAAATAAATAAAGTAACGTTCATGACAAAAAAACCCGTTTTTTTAAAAATAAAAGTCCAACATTATTTAAAAAAATACATTTTCATAAATGTCTGTATTGTGATCAAATACTTAACTTATACCCGTTAAAAATTATCTGGGAAATGCTAAGGGGACAAAGAAAATGCTTGGGGACAAAATCATGTGAGATTTAAATGCAAATGCCCCATATACATATTTCATAAAAAAATTTAATTCAAAATTGTTTCAGATTTTTAAAATTATTTCGTGTGTGCAAGGAATTGTTTAAATTTATATTAAACCAAGCTGAACCCCATTTTGTTTCACGAAGGAACATCGATGCGATACCGCCTATATTGAAAGTAGCAGCCACCTTACGGTTTTTGGCGGAAGGATCGTATCAGCAGGGCGTTGGACAGGATTTTGTAATAGGGATGGCTCAACCAAACTGTGTCGATTGTGATTGCCGAAACTCTGGAAATATTGGAATCCAAAATGTGCAAAAAAATATATAAATTTCAATTTATCTGAAGAAGAGAAAGCTAAGTCAAAACAATATTTCTTTAACAAAACAGGATTCCAGGTGTCAAATAAAAATGAACACCACTATTTTAACAGAAAAGGGAATCACAGCATTAACGTAATGATGGTAAATATTCATTTTTTTAAATTATATATATTATAACATCAAATAGTGATTGCCTTTTATTTCTAGGTGTGCGATTACAAAATGGAGATCATGTCAGTTGATCCACGCTACAGTGGTTGTTCGCAAGACTCCGCAATTTGGAACATGAGTGACAATTTAAAGATTCTGGAGGAAAAATGGAGAGCTGGTGATAAATCGTCTTGGATACTCGGTAATGTCACTTGAATTATATATGAACAACACATAAACAAATTCATTATTACTTTCATTGTTGTCATTATTTTAGGAGATTCAGGATATCCATTACAGCCTTGGCTGATGACTCCTTATAGGAAGGCTATAGAAGGCTCACGTGAATCCCACTACAATACAATTCACTCAAAAACTCGGTCTATAATAGAACGAGTAATTAGTATTATCAAAGGGCGGTGGAGATGTTTGTTACACACACGTGAGCTACACTACCAGCCACTGAAAGCTACACAAATTATAAATGTATGTGTTCTTCTTCATAATTTGTGTATGAGGTATAAGGTAGAAATAGATGAAGGTTTAATAGTAACGGAGCAAACTGTAGAGCAAAATTCCACTAACGAAATAGATTTTGATAATTTACCACAGGAATCAAGACGGATCAGAGATGAAATTAGAGATAATTTGCAACAAAGTATTTTCTAATGTAATTTTATTTATTAAAATTCCGAAATTAATGTTAACATAAAAATATCACTTCATGTATAAATATTACTTCATATAATATGTATGTTTTAGAAAATAATAAAATTTCACTTAAGATTGGTTAATATATAGGTAACTTAAGATATTAAAATAAAATTTGATTTAATCTAAGACCATTACAATATTATATAGACTTCTCAAATATGAAAATATTTGGGTGTTATATCTCATTCCGTATTTTATATAAACTTAAACGAAAAATGAAGATGTATTTGCCTAAAGAATACTAATTACATGAATATAATCAATAATGATCATGAAAGAACGGGCATGTTGAGCCTGCAATTACATAAAAGACCCACAATTTTGGTGTGTGGATCTTATACCTCATTGCGGGTTCAACAAAGCCGATTTTTCTTTATCATTATTGATTATATTCATGTAATAAGTATTCTATAGCCAAATCGATGTTCATTTCATTTAAATCTATATAAAATTATATAAAACCCGCAATGAGATGTATTATCCCAACATATTGAGACGTTTTTACAATATTGTAAAGTCTTTAGTTTAATGTTATAACTAAATATCTATGTTTAATTTTTTTGCTTTGAGTTCTAACTCGGATTTCTTCAGTTCCAAATCTGCGGCTTTTAATTTATTCTTTTCGAGATTATTTTTTTGTATTTCTTGCAATTTTTGCTTTCCAATTTTTTTTTTTTTTTTTTTTTTCCGCTGGCGCTACATCCCATAGAGGGATTTGGCCGCTTCATATTGAAGTTTCGTAATCATTTTTACAACGGATAATGATTGATTAATTCATTGATCCTTACATTAACCAGCCGTGATTTTTTCATCACCCGCCGGGAATCGAACCCGGGACCTCCGGGGCTTAAAGCAAGCATGCTAACAACTGTGCCACCGGGGCAATTTTACCATTTGTTTATTTGAATCTCAAATATCCTTGAGGACTCTCAATATTTCTTTTTGGTATTTTTCCTGTTTAATTTGAAAATCTTCTTGGATTTGAACTTGTTTCTTTAGCAGCATTTTTGTTGTTTCCTTCTGCTTCTTTGGAATATTTCTTGGCTGTCGATTTTGGTTTGGAGTCGGATTTTCGCTTGTTTCATTATTCTCAACCTCTTTGATTGCTTATATTCGTAGCTAAATTATCGCTACGGTTATTATTGTCCTCAATAATTGTAGAGGTTGAACATACGAAATGTTGAGCATCTTCTATTCCATTTACTTCGGTGGTTATGTCTAATAGTCCGTCAACTCGTTCCTCTAGTGGGCTAAATTTTTTTATTCGAAATGGCCCTCCTCCAGTCCCACTAAGACATTTTTTGTTATGACGAATTTTGTTTTTGACATTATATTTGAAGTCTTTCCAAACCTAAATTGTCAATATAAATAAGATAAAATTACTATTTTTATAATTTTTTTGTAATTTGAGATAACCTCACTTTTTTCCAGCCATCAACTGATTTGAATGGGGGGGCCTTCTTGATTTAGTTGTTCACAAATTTCATTCCATAATTGGTTTATAGTTTCTTTGTATTGAGGGACATTTAAATAGTTTTTGGCTATCCCTTCGTTACTCTCCATAAAAGAAATGAGCAATTCAAATTGCTGACTGGTTGTTGTAGCCCTATTACCAAATTAAACGTAAAAGATAATAATTTAAGATTAAATATTATTAAAACACTTAAAACACTTTCTAATAATCAATATTTCCTATTTAATTAATAGTCGTGTTCCAGTCGACCACCTCAAGTACTTATGAGTACTAAGGTTGCTTAAATTTAACTACTCGTAACTGCTCTTGCCAGAATGCAAGAGCAGTTACGAGTAATAAATTTAAGCAACCCTAGTACTCATAAGTACTTGAGGTGGTCGACTGGAACACGACTAATGTTAACTGTAAACAAACTTACATTTTCAAACAATACGTAAAAATGTATACATAAATGTAAAAAAAACAATATGTAAAATGGTAAACCACCAACTTTTATAATTTTTATTTAATTTTAATTTTTAACCTATGTAGTGCTAGTATTTTCCAATAGGAAAGTATTATTTATTAAAATAATCAAAATAAAATTAGAAAAAGATTTTTCAAGTTAAAAATAAATTATTTTTAATTTATAATATAATAATTAACGTTGCGAAACAAAATACGAGAACACACTTTCATAATTCGTCAACTAAATAGCAGTCGGATTTTGACATATTATTTTCGAAAAAATCCCATGCGAATTTTTTTTTTTTTGAAATTTTCATATTTAAGGCGAATTCGAAAAAATGCGCTGCGGATTTTTTTTTTAATTCCATAATAGAGCGGATTTTTTCGATATCGAAAAAATCCGAGATCGAAAAGTTTCATAATAGCCCCCCTGTATTCAATTTTGTTTAATTTATGTGTTGTGAATTTCTTCTCAAACTCTATTGAATTTGTGGGTAAATAAAATTAAAATAATAATTAAAATTAAAAGTGGGCGAATAAAATTAAAAATTGTTTCAAAAAGCAAAATGAATGCGGAGCATTTTAGCCACCTGGCTTTGGTAGCCGGGAAATGTTTCGAATTATTGATAGAAGACGATGTGCAAAGGGGGAATAGACGAGTTATCGGAAATAAAACAATTATTAACAACAAAGCATTTTATTTTAAAATAACTAAGAAACATGTTAATGCAAGAAGAAAACGACGAATTTGGTCGAAGCCTCGAAACTCGTGTTGGTGGACCGATGTGATTTTGAAGAAATTCGACGATCGCGATTGGCTAAACAATTTCAGGGTGGACAGGGAATTGTTTAGCCAAATTTGCGATATGGTTCGGGAGCAGTTAAAACCAAAACCCACAAGGTTATAAAACCCATCAACGTCGAAAAAAGAGTTGCCATAGCTCTGTACAAGTTCGCATCGTGTGCTGCATACCGAATTATTGGAAACAATATGGGGGTTAGTATCAGCTCAACATTTTTTCACCATTATTCATTAATTAATTATAGCATACTGTTTTTCTTACTAGGTAAGCAAAAGTTCAGATCATAAGAGTATCCATTTATTTACAAATGCTATGTTGAAGCACGTGCGAGCCGTCATTAAAATGCCAACCGAGGAGGAGGCTGACCAAATTTTTAAAATATTTGCCATATTCCGCAAATTTTATTAATTATAGACGGTACGCACATACAAATTTTGGCCCCACATGAAAGCCATGGCGATTTTATAAATAGAAAAGGCTGGACGATCTATAATGTGCAGATAGTGGCGGATGTTAACTATATGTAAGTGCAAAATCTGAAGTATGTATTTCCTTTTTTTATTATGTAAGACAAATTGTATTTTGTTTCCGTTCATTAGAATAAGGGATGTAAGCTGCAGATATCCAGTGCATCACAAGACGCCCACGTCTTCAAAAATTCCGCGTGTTTCCAGCATATTAGCGATTTACTCCCAAAAGTAAGTATTACTTGGTTTAACCGCTGCTATAATTGTAACGTATTTTAATCGAAGGTAATATTTTTCATTATATTTCAGAAAACACAATTTATTAATGGCGTGAACGTGAATTATTTGGTTTTAGGTGATCCGGCGGAAACCTAAATCCTCTTCAGGAGTCATTCAATGCGTATGTGAATTCTGCTCGTATTATAATTGAGCAGACGATTGGAAAACGTAAGGCAAGATGGCACATCTTAAAAAAACTAAATGAGATGGATTACAAATTCATACCAAAGGTAAAATATAATAATTAATTGTAGGTGGTAATTGTATGCTGCATGCTACATAACAGCATTCAAACCAAAAAAAATCCACTTTCGGATATTATTAATGCTACAAATGACCCAACGTATGATTTAGAACAGGGGCGTCCAAGCCAAATGAGTATTTTTGGCAAATTTTCAAAATACATAACTACAGCAATAAAACTGCGATTAGAAAACAAAAACAGCTGGACAACGCGGTAACTATTTATGTATCCATAGCCACAGAATTTATTACTCTGGGGTGAGTGTGAAGACCAACGCAATTTTTATTCCATTTTGAGTCATGCGGCCCGCGGGCCGCATGCTGCAATATATAACAACTATTGCGGTGCTTTCACATCTGTTCCGGAGTGATAAATTCTTTGGCCCTGGATACATAAATAATTACCGCGTTGCCCAGTAGGCTTTTAATTCAAATCGCAGTTTTAATGCTCTAGTTATTTTGAAAATTGGTCAAAAATACTCATTTGGCTTGGACGCCCCTGATTTAGAACAACCGCTTATCCAAGATATGATAAGTAATTTCACGGGCACTAAATCTCAAGGCAAAGCAGTACGGAACGCGGTTCGTTCGGTTACAGATGCGCTTCCAATTCGAAAACAAATTTTTATAAATCGAATATAATTTTAAAAAAAAAAGTTTATTATTTAAATGTATAAATTCATTATAATTTATAAATATAAATTATGTACATACTTATAACTTTATTTATTGTGGTTAGTCAAATTCCTTATTTGTGACTAAATTTTCCTCGAGGTATGTATATTGGTTGATATTTCATTTGAACTAATAAATTACTTCTTAATGCTATAATTATTTCATAAGGAACACTCAAATTTCTATTTTCTAATAAATATTTCCCTCATCTTCGAGATATATTGGTTCATAGTCTTGCGAATTATCGTAATCTGAAGACGATGGAGTGAGTGCCGATTCAATCACAGGAGATTGGTACTGTCCCTTCTCTTTTCTTCTTTAAAAATACCTTACACCGCCGATTCGATCCATCTTCTGCTTCTCGATGCATCCTCTCAAGATCCGCCATTATTTTTCGCTGTTCAATCCTAAATTCTTCAATTGCATTGTCGCTGATTTTCTTCCGTTTCTTCGGGGGAGGCTGTATCGATTTCGATGGTCCCGGGATTGACGCTTCAATATCTTCATTCACTGCATAAGTCTCTAGAAAGAAAATGGTTATTTTACCGGTAAAAAGATTTTATTTTGAATTTTACCGTCATCACTTATCACGTCATTGATTATTTGGGGGTTCACATGCATCAAACTGACATCCAGTCCATGGTCCTGGGGTACGGTAAACTTTTTGCGATTAGCCCATAATAGCCCCATTTCTACACCGTAAATCGTGGGTATTTGATCAGATTCTCCACTTTTTCCTTTTGTAAATTTGTCGGCGGTAAAATTTCGCCTCAAAGCGTCATATTTAAGCTTTATTTGACTAGCATCTTTCGATGGAAATCGTGCAGCAATTTGTTTAAAAATGTCCTTGGAACTGTACTGATGGGAGTCGAATAGTTGATTCACCTGTAATTAAGTCACAAGGAAAAATTAAATACTGCTAAATGGACAACTTTCGTAATTACAAATAAGTAATTTTGTTGGAACTTACATTTAAATTAACTGCCACTTGCAGCATTTCTTTTATTTCTTGGTCATTCCATTTCTGGCCTCTAGTTTTTTTTTGTACATTTCTCCATGGTTTTATATACAATATATTCAACAATTTTTTTTTTTTTAAGAATTAATAATTACGATATTTAAATTTTTAAGCGAATTTTTAAAATGTATCTTTGATTTTTTTTAAATTATTTATTTTTAAAAAAAGGTATAAGAGTTTTAAATAAGAGGTAGAGCATCTTCCGTTTTTCTCTAATCAGATCTCTCACTTATACTGGATAGTTGATGTGACTTTCCGTTTGATTACAAGTAGGAGGAGTACTCTGCCACGCTGCTTGCAGAATACTGTTGTTCAGCAGCCCCAATTGAACCTCAAGTTCTGCCGGAGTTTTAATTGGCACTTGTAGTTCAGTATTGTCTGCGACTATTTTCCGGAAGAGATCCCAGTTTGTTTTATTATTTGTTAACCTAGGTAAATTTTCTTTTTTGATAATGGTATCACTGAGTGTCATAATGACAGGTGTATGGTCAGATGAAATTCCTTCACTGTTTTCGAGTAATACGTAGTTTACAGATATCCCTTTTGTTACAAAGAAATCTATCAAATCTGGTATCTTATTTGTATCCGCTTTCCAAAACCTCCAGACAGGAACTCGCAGTTAAGTGCCCGACCAGCTGCAAATAGCTCCTTACCCTTATTGGTTGTTAGCCTTGATCCCCAATATGTATTTTTAGCATTAAAATCGCCTCCGATTATGAAGTTAAAACCGAGCGATTTGAGTAACGTAACATAGTTTCCTTTATTTAGATTTAGCGGAGGGCAATATATTGAAGATATGTTAATTACCTTTTGATTATTCAATCGAACATTAATAGTGACTACTTGCATAATTTCTTCTTCAATTTTTACTCCTTCGTAATGTTTGATGTTTTCCTTCACAAATATGGTTGAACCTCCTCTCGCTTTTCCTGACGGGTGGATGGCGTGGTAGCACTGGTATGCTCGAATTCTAACGAATGAATCTTTTGTCAAATGAGATTCTGAAATTAGGCATATATCTATCTTGTCTATATTTAGGAAAATTTCTAACTCTCGAATTTGTTGCAACAGCCCATTTGCATTCCAATTGGCGATTCTGAATGTGTTATTCATCTTCATAGATTAGTACATCATAGAAGTGATTTCATTCACTATTTCTTGCTTATTTAACCGCTTATTTAAAGCGTCCAGGCTTCTTTCTTGTTTTAGCAGCCTCAAGTTTAATGCTTCTTTATTCTTTAAATTTTTTTCAAGAATTTGGCTTTGACCGTCTTCCTTGTTACTTACTACTTCCCGGTGTTGTACAATCTGGGAGTATGTTTTTCGGTCTGCTATTGCACTTGTTAGTAGTAGTTCTACCACTGGATTTTTAGATATTGTCTAATTATTGAACATCCCATGGTTTAGCGGGCCTTGTTGTTTTTTATTTCTCAGATTATGAAGTTCCCTGGCTACTTCACATCCTCTATAATTAGCGGGATGCTCTCCGTTACAGTTTACACATTTTGGAGGCGTAGCTTGTTTTCCCGAACATTTCACACATCTACGCTCTCGTTTGCAATATTTCTGCGTGTGATTATATCCTTGGCATTTCTTACACTGAGGTATCAAGCCTGTGGATAATCTTGACCAGAAGATATTTTTAAATTTTTTTCGATTTCACCTAAAAAAAAATAATTTATTAAATAAAAATCGTGTCCCATCACACGTATTTATGCTCCAGTTTCCGGAGGTAATTTCATATTTTCCTGGGATTATAGTTGAGTTGGAGATGGAGTTGGGGTCGAGTATTGGATTAAATTGTTTAGATGGGGATTGATGTGGAAGTTAAGTTGGGGGATAGATTGAGTTGGCTTGAGATGTGTTTGTGACACGTAATTTTCCTAAACGAATTTCTCATCAGTTCGTGGGCTTTCAGTTCTTTAAATTTTATAATTTTCTTTCCTCTCCTCGTTCAGCAACCAAGAGTCCATGTATATTATAATTAACTAAAAGTTTTGTATGGACTGTTTCTGTACAGTTCAACCACAAAGTCCTTTCATTTAGAAGAAATTCTGAGTTTATTAAATTGCTTAATGCTGACTTTTGTATATTTCCACAAACTCGTCAAAAAATTTGGAAATTTTACATTAATTTCCTAAACATAACAAGAGCGGTAGCGTTTAGTAGGCTACTCGTTTGATTCGATTTACAATAAATTATTGATTTACAGCCGAACTACTTGAAACAAATTTGCCTCCAGAACTCAAGATATCCATTCCTAAATCGGCAATAAATTTAATTTTGTAGTTTAGGCGATACATGAAAGAAAATCAACCCAAAAGATATTAAAGCATATGAAAAACCGCAACAATAATAGCCCCAGAACGTTAACAACAGACTAAAAATTGTCTCTTGTTGTACGTACATATTTACGTTTATGGATAAAACGATATTATTTTATAGATGTTATCGCTGATAAAAAAACTATCGGATACACACAGAGCAAGAGCTACCTGCAGCGGTAATAATAATACACAAAAACATCAAAAAAACAAAACAAAAAAAGAGTAATACAAGGTGTACTAAATCACAGACGGTCACCGCCCCGCTTATTATTATTATTTTCTTATTATTACTGTATTTGTCGTATTTAATAAGTCAGTTTTCTTTGTGTCTCTTATTAATTCCTTCGGTTTTTGTTTTTATTGTCTTAGGTATGTGTGTGTGTAGATTCTACGTTAATTTATAGACAAAAAGGAATACAGAAAAATGCCTTTTTACATATACTTACTCGTATAAATACTTTGTCATTTGTGAAGAAGTCGAGAAACAATTTTCTCAGGTACAATCTCTATAAGATAAGAAATCAACAAAAAACCAAAACAAAAATTGTTACATGTATAAATCATGGGTGAGGGTGAGATAATATTTATCTAAGTTGTTTTCTTCATCTTGTCTTTAATCGTTGCTTTTTGTTTCTTCATCTCGTCGAATGACAATTTTTCAACTTTTTTCTTTTTTATTTGATTTCAAGATGAAACATTTTTCTTGAGAAATATTAAATATTCTACCATGTCTTGAAAATATTATATTATTTAAAAGTTGATGACAGATTGGATAAGATATTTAAAAATGAATTATAATTGAAACTGATTTATGGTGAATATTCTTATCGGTTTTCGTGCAAGTCGTATAGCTGGGTTATTAGAAGGGTTAATTTTATAATTGGATGGACGTGAAATAAATGCAGTATTATATTTATTTGGTGGCGTTAAGTGACAGGAACATTTAGGGCCGTAAGAGTGATTGAAAACTTTGCTGTGTACGTTGGTCAAAGCTTTCTAGCCAGATCTGGAAGTCATCTATTTTCAAGCATCTTTTTTGGAGGAAACATGTGGCGGATAATTTAAAGTATATAGTTTTTAAAAATGTTGGTGGGTGAATAGAAAAAAAAATCGACTTCCGAAAACGTTTCTTTCCATTTGAGGATTGGGCTCTTTTCTAAATAGAAATTTTCCCTAATTTCTTTCTGGGCTTGTACTTCTTTATATACTCCCCAGAAAAGAAAAAAAATCGTGGAAATATCTACTGGCGGCCATCATAACGCCATGCGTTTTTCTAACCTTTCACCTACACGCAAAATCCAAATTCATGTATGAACGGATGGAGAAATTTTTAACTGCTGGATCTTCGGACATTCTTATTTATGCGTATATCTTCTACTTCTTGTATCTTTTCCCATGTTCAATTTAGCTTGATTCCTTGCCAATATCAGTTAAAAATAAATCGAACCACATACATAGGTAAATACAATATTACTTCTATTTTATAAAATGAGGAATGTTTGGACAATAAGTAAGGCATAACTTTTTCGGGAAATATGAAAATTTGTGTTCGGGGAAATTACCCGCGTTATTTTTTTTCGTATTTGCAGATTTCAAAAATTTTAATATTTTTAGTAGAAATGAAGTAAAATTCAATATCAGATTTGATTAAGGTGGCATACGGTTTTCGAAAAGCGATACCCTAATAATAAGGCATAAGGCTTCGAACTTATCGATTTTAACTATAGCTGAGAATGCCATTTTTGGAATTTATTCTTCCTCAGTTCATAATATTGTGAGTGTTGCGGCCAAAATTAATTTGTTTGATGTTGCTAAAGTGCTCCATTCCACCAACATAACTTATTAGCATGTGATTCTTCTGGCAAGACACCTCTAGTAGCACTGTCTGCCAGATTTTCTTCTGATGGAACATGTCCCTAATCCGAACGGTTATTTTATGAAAGAATTTCACCAGTTCGATTTGCCAGAAATGTAGACTAACGTATATGATGAGAGATAACCAGTCTAGGATTATTTTAATCAGTTCAAATATACGGACTCTGGATACCAGGCACCCTCCAGTTTTATTTAGCCTTGCTGTAGTAAATCTTCTATTCCCAGCAATTTCCAAGAGTAAAATCAAAACGGTAGACGAGGCGGCACGGGTAGGAATATATGAGAGTGGGACTGCTCTCTCGAACTCCTTGAATCCCAATGCTACAGCTTTTCTAGCATAATTAAATGATATAGTAAACATCTAGGAGAGAGAGCAATGAGCCCAGACAGTATGTATCGCGTGTAGAAGTACTTCCTACAGTAAACATCTAGGAGGGAGAGCAATGAGCCCAGATAGTATGTATCACGTACCGGCCGGCTGTATTGTCAGGTTCATTAGGAGCCTGAATATTGAGTGGACGGATAATTAAGCAGGGCTTGGAGCACAAAATATCTTTTAGGTCGCAGTGCGAGGTGGCTAAACGCCCACATGGCCCTACAGCACTAATTCTAATTCTATCAATCGCTCAAAGATAGTTCTGATATGATTTTGGCGGACATATTCAAAACTACCCTTAGTTTCGATGTCGTACTATTTGGCTTCAAGCGTATGGATAAAAGGAGATTATATTGAAGATTAAATAAAAATATTGCCAAAAAAGGTTGCGTTTTATTATCAATACAGGAGTCGGCCTAGCCCATTTAGTAGGTTATTATACCAAATATTCTTGTTTATAGCTTCTGCCATTGCTGTTGTGTCACGTACTGCTGATCGAAAGGCCATCAAAACCATCGGTACATTATGGTTCTGATGGACTGTCGATCAGCGGTATTTGACACATAAGCAATCTTACTAGCTATGTATAAACAAGAATATTTGGTAATAATCTATGATTACCTGGATACTTAAAGTTTTGTTTCCATCAAGTGGAGCAATCAGAAAGAGCTCGGTAAAACATACGACTAAATAATAAAGGTATGCAATATAAGTATTTGTTATAACTTCAAAACTCGCACGGAGATATTTCCTTAGTCTGAAGGCCTACCCGACACATGGATTAAAAAGTATTTGTAGCTCAATAAAGTACTTTTTTAAAGATTAAACACGACCACGTCTCCATTCAGAAAATGAGGCAGAACATAAGATTTGACCAATCGACAAACATATAAGATCGTTTGTAAAGGATTTGGGTTATATTAACTGTTTCAATGTGCAATTGCCAACAAATGGTACTATCAGGCTCCATTGACAGACATTTCTGGAAAGTCGTTCAGGCGTCGAATATAACACAATATTAAAATACATTAAGTCTTCTCATTATTAATAAACAATCGACGTTTCAAGGACCATTCAACGATTAAGCTTATTAATTAACATTATAAAAAATGACACCCCAGTAGAAGAGTTTATGAATCAGAGACTGCTGATCGATCCCTTTGTTGAAATCCAGCCATACAATATGGTTGGAGTTTTATAGAGGAGTTGATTTCAATACTGTTCGGGACGAGGAAGTTTAGGTGACGGGCAGTGTTAGGGTGACATCTTGATTAGAGTTAATTAGAATTTCTAATTTGAATAAAAATATTGTTAATGATAAAATTATTATACAATGGGCGCTTTCAGGTCCGCCAACTGTTGGCAACATGTTAGTAAAATAAACATGTTGGGTTCTGAAAGCTACCGATACATCAAAAATGAATACATCAAGCTACCGATACATCATAGTTTGTGTGTCGATACATTTAGGTAGCAGTTACTATAGCTGTGTTTTTTTATAAGTCTCGATAGATCTATTCAGATATTTGCCAAAAAAAAAAATGGGAAATTGTAGCTACTTCTATCATCCACTTAAAAATACTGGCACTCGCAGCACTAAAAATTTGTGTTTATTTTGACAGCGCTACGTCATTTTTTCATTATTATTTTTTTTACCAAAAGCATAAATACATGAGAAAAAGTGCGAATACATTTTATCCATATATAAAAATGAGACGGACATACTAAAACGTTTTTTTTTCTTTCAAAATGTTACTATGATCTTTTAAATTTTGAGCAACTTTTACCAAAAATGATACACAGGTTCATTTTCCGATTTTTCCATTTTTTTCGCCAAAAAAAAACTTTTGGATTGCGGTAAATAGCATTAAATAACACATTTTGAATATTCCTCTTCATAATGGAAGGAAATAATAATAAAATAAAAGTATTCATCAGTATTCACGTACATCTTCTCTTTTAAAATAGAGCAAAAGATTAAATGTAAATCAGCTACTAGTTTCCTATTGTATGATAGATGTACTAAAAATTGACCTTGGTATGCTTCCATGCTAAAATACAAATTTGTAATGTGTGTCTTTACTCATAAAAGGGAAAATCTGTAGTCTCGATAGCATATCTGGATAAAAAGCAAGATTTTCATATACAATTAATAAGTTGTGTAATTCAAGGAAATGAATTAAAAACGGTGAAATGTTGAATAAAAAGTTATTCTTGATTCAAATAAACTGAATCAATTGCAGTTTAACCACAAAAATAGAGAATATCTGGATGCAATCTATTGAGATCTATCGAGACTTATAAAAAAACACGGCATATATTTCGATTTTGTTAGTTTTTTAATATCAAACATAAAAAATAAATAAAAATTAAATACATATACATATAATTTAATATATACATATATGTTTATATATATGTACAAGGCTGGGCAAATTACATTGATCTTAGTAATTCAATTACCAATTACAAATTACATATGCTTCAGGTAATTCAATTACTAAGACAATTACATTGCATTTCAGTAATTAAAATACAAAATACAAATTACTTTATAAATCTAAAAAAATGTAATTTAATTACTACAATAATTACAAATTAAAATACATTTTATTCAAATTTCAAAATTTTTAAAAACTTGTTGATGTGTGTTTACTAGGGTTATTTATTGTATTATAAAAAAATGTGTACAAATCAAAAATTTAATTTTACAGGTACTCAAAATTCAAATTCAAAGTTGTTTTAGCTATAGAATAGCTAGTACAATATATAAATTAATTAAGCAAAAAATTCTCATTTCCCTTTAAAAACATTAATTTTTCAAAATTGTCATCAGACAATATTCCTCTTGTGGGAGAAAGAGTAAACCCTGCCAATGAAAAAAGTCTTTCAACTGGGGCGGACGAGCAAGAACTTGAGTTGAATTTAATGAAAGCCTTCTTAACCAATGGATACCCATTTAAGATGGATAGTTGTTTGTTTTTATCAGCCAAAAATTGTATTAATTAAAGTTCTGATTCTGATTGACTCATAGAAGAGCTTAAATTTGAACTTAAAATGTACGAATCCTCTCCGTCATCGGCACTTGCAAAACTACTAGATTCATTTGCTCCCGAGCTTAATTGTTCATTATTTATAGCCTGAATTTCTTGAATGCATAATTTTTGTATTTTACTTTTTATGTCGTCTATTTCTGATAAATTTTCTGGAAGCCATCTCAATTTAAATAATGGATGTAAGCTGGTAGCGATTAATGCATGATTAATTTCACAAGATAAGTTGAAGAATTTATCAAATCTGGTTTGTAAGCATTTTATTAGTTCTGGTACGATTGAACCGTAGAGCTTCAAAACCGTCTCATTTTGAATTTTTTTTAGTCGAGTTCTAAGAGATAATAGCGTCGGAAGCAACTGTCCGTAGTAAGTAGAGTTTTGTCCTTGAAGGCTATCCAATGCAATAGCGATTGGTGTCATTACTTTAATGAACTCTTCTAAATATTCAAAATCAATTTGTTTAAACAGAGAAATGTTTAATCGGGTTATCTTTTATTAAGTTACTTCGGTCTAAAAAGACCAAAGTATTGAAATCCTGTCAAAAATGACGAAAAATTTGGTTGGTCCAAAACCACTTTTCTCGACGTTTTGAAAGTCCCTGAGTCCGAAAAAGCAACAAAAAAAAATGTCCGTCCGTCTGTCTGGATGTCTGGACCCATGGTATCGCGAGAACGGCTTGTCCGATTTGGATTTTTTTTTCGCCAATCTGTTTCTATGGTCAAGGCGGAGATTTGAAAAGCTTTTGGAGACTGTACGTCAAGGGGGTGGGGTACCTGCCATACGAATTGACCCAAAATAACTGCTTTTATAAATATTTACGATTTTTTTATATATGCTTATTTGATTATTGAATTGGGCATTGAATTTGGCATTGAATTGGGAATTGATTTGAAGATTAAATTAGGGGTCCATTTGCGCGTTGAGTTGGAGTTGAGTTGGGGTTGGATTTGGATGTGGTGAATAGTTAACAAATTTTTTATATGATGGAACTTGCCTATTTATCAACCGATTACGATGAAATTCGACATTTGTTTTGGAAATGGGGTTCTAAAATGATTTATGGATGAAGTTCTGGGATTTTAAAACGATTTCTGGATGAAGTTCTGGAATATGGCCAAGTATGATGGAACTTGCCCATTTCTCAACCGATTATTATGAAATTCGACATTTGTGTTGGAAATGGGATTCTAAAATGATTTACGGATGAAGTTCTGGGATTTTGAAACGATTTCTGGATGAAGTTCTGGAATATGGCCAAGTATGATGGAACTTGTCGATTTATCAACCGATTATTATGAAATTTAATATGTGTGTTAGAAATGGATTCTAAAATGAATTTTGGATGAGGTTCTGGAATATGGCCAAGTAGGATGGAACTTGCCCATTTCTCAACCGATTGCGATGAAATTCGACATTTGTATTGGAAATGGGATTCTAAAATGATTTATGGATGAAGTTCTGGGATTTTAAAACGATTTCTGGATGAAGTTCTGGAATATGGCCAAGTATGATGGAACTTGCCTATTTATCAACCGATTATTATGAAATTTAATATGTGTGTTAGAAATGGGATTCTAAAATGAGTTTTGGATGAAGTTCTGGAATATGGCCAAGTAGAATGGAACTTGCCCATTTCTCAACCGATTACGATGAAATTCGACATTTGTATTGGAAATGGGATTCTAAAATGATTTATGGATGAAGTTCTGGGATTTTAAAACGATTTCTGGATGAAGTTCTGAATATGGCCAAGTATGATGGAACTTGCCTATTTATCAACCGATTATTATGAAATTTAATATGTGTGTTAGAAATGGGATTCTAAAATGAGTTTTGGATGAAGTTCTGGAATATGGCCAAGTAGAATGGAACTTGCCCATTTCTCAACCGATTACGATGAAATTCGACATTTTTATTGGAAATGGGATTCTAAAATGATTTATGGATGAAGTTCTGGGATTTTAAAACGATTTCTGGATGAAGTTCTGGAATATGGCCAAGTATGATGGAACTTGCCTATTTATCAACCGATTATTATGAAATTTAATATGTGTGTTAGAAATGGGATTCTAAAATGAGTTTGGATGAAGTTCTGGAATTTGGCCAAGTATGATGGAACTTGCCCATTTCTCAACCGATTACGATGAAATTCGACATTTGTATTGGAAATGGGATTCTAAAATGATTTATGGATGAAGTTCTGCGATTTTAAAACGATTTCTGGATGAAGTTCTGGAATATGACCATGTATGATGGAACTTGTCTATTTATCAACCGATTATTATGAAATTTGATTTGTGTATTGGAAATGGGATTCTAAAATGAGTTTTGGATGAGGTTCTGGAATATGGCTAAGTATGATGGAACTTGGCTATTTCTTAACCGATTATAATGAAATTTGATATGTGCGTTGGAAATGGCAATGTTGAAGCTTTTGACCTGTTTGGCTGTTGTTGTATAAGTAAATATATATTGGTTAAAATAGAAATCAATAATGTCAAAACAGTCACACCAACTTTATGATATTATTGAAGATACCAAAGACCGAAGTTCTGATCACCTCGTGAGGTTTCAGCCCTTTATATTTTTTATTTTAATTTATTAAAACGATTTATTTGTTTTTTAACTTATTTTTATTTTGTAGATACCCCTACGTTTCGACGGTATATTCCGTCATCTTCAGGGGGAAATTAATTATAAACAAAATTTTCTCCATTACGTTTTTTCAAATTTTACAATAATGTCTAAAATATCTACGTTTATGGCCAAAAATATTTTTTATATAATACAAAGTTTAAATTTAGAAATAAGATTACATGAAAATTCAATTTAAAATAATATTATCATAATAATTGAACAAAAATTTGGAAACTTCTTGTATATTTAATAAATTTTGAGAATTTTGAGATTTTTTTATATGTATACTTTCCAAAATAAGCCTTTTAGTAAGATTCTCCTCCTTATCCAAAATTGTCGCATCCTCTATAGATAAAGAGTGGCCGGTTTGTCGTAAATGGTTTGAGATTGCGCTGTGTGATTGTCTAAAGGTTTAATTTATCCATGATTTTATTGAGTGTTTCCTTATGTTTAACCAATTGTTGAATTGCATCAAACATCGAGTTCCATCTTGTTATACAAGGAAAAATTAGTTGGCACTTTAAAGCGTCCCTAACTATTTCCGCTGATTTGGTTTGCGTGAGAGGCTCCATAATTGGTTACATTTTGATATCGCGGGATGGTGAATTTTGGATACGAGGTTTTTGCTTTTTATTAATTTAGTTAAATCTGTTGTAGCTAGTAGACTTAAAGTGTGGCTTGCACATCTCAAATGACGTGGAAGCGTTAATGTCGATTCGAAATCACTATCAGCGTCGCACTCAAGAAGTTCATCAGCGATTGAATGATGCTCTGCTAATTCATATTCATGGTCATCATCTAAATCTAAAAAATAAAAAAGTTTTTGAATTTCAAATCTAGAAAGGCATTGGGACATTCAAAATGTTCGTTCGAGTTACTAAACCAACCATTTCGATTGTTTGATAAAATTGTGATTTCTACAATCACAGAATTATAAAATATAGTTCGAAATTATGACAGCCATCAGAATATTATAAAAGATTGTTAAAATTCAAACTTACATTAAAGAAAATGCATTTTTATCTTATGCCGGACACGTCAAAATGCGTCCGACAGAATATAGAAATGCCTTTCTTTAATGAAATCTTGTTATTTTAGATTTTTTTTAATAATTTTGTCATTGTAGAAATAACAATTATGTCAAAAAATCAAAATATACGTCGGTTTAAAAATTCGGACGAATATTTTTTATAGAGTTAATACAATTAAACATTCATAATTATTCTCTTAAATAAAATGTAAATACATAATTTTCGAACAATAAATATTTTATTTACCGTTACCTGGGAAATTTAACAACTGATCTATTCCAAATTCCGTAAACGCTTTTACAAAATTTGACCCGTTATCCGTTACCGTCGACATAATTTTTTTATTGTCAAGACCAAATTTACCAGTAATTTCGGTTAACAGTTCAGCAATTTTGTCAAATGTGTGTTTCCCTTTAAATCGTGTGCATGCCAAAACTCCACTTTTCCGTTCTAATGTTGCCGAATCGATCTACAATTTTAATAATCAAAAATTACTTATTATTAAAGGAATAGGCAAAGCTACTAGAAATTAGTATCCCTATACTAACTACTACCCATGAAACTACGGTATTTCGTGGACCAAACATCAGCTGTCGTTGAGACGAAGTCCAGAATTTTTAAATGATCGGTCAAATTTGATTGAACGGCTTTGTAGTAGTCATTAATTTTTCGACCTAGTGTTCTTCGCGACATTATATTTATATTACCGTCTAAGTCTGAAAAGGGAAAAATGTTAAAACGTAATATATCGAAAATTAAGAGTAGTCATACCGTTTATTAATTTGATGAAATTGGGGTCTTCGACTGTACTTAACGGTTTCATACTATTTATTATAAAATTGATTAAATTTTTTTCAAACAATGGTTGTTTGCTAATTCCACCATCACGAGCCACAAAAGAATTCATTTTTAATTGTTTTAATTTTGGATTTGTTTGATCATCTGTTGAACTACTTCTCTTTCTATTAATCTTTTTATAATTGTCAAATCTTGCAATATCTTCAGGATGAACTCTCTGCAATACATAACCTTAAAAATAATGTTTTAGCCATTATGAATTCATACCTTTAAATGTGTAGTAAAATTTGAAGTAGCACATATTTGGCAATTTGCTCTAACAATAATGGGATTTCCACTTGTTTCACTGGCATTTAATCAATACCATCGCCAATGATTTTAAAAAATTTGCCGTCCAAAATCAACGGAATCTTAATAGAACTGGAATCCATTTTATCCATAAAATAATATGTATGTAATTTTTTTTTGGTTTTACTTTAAAATAAAACAAATACTTTAAATTAATATATAAAATATTTATTTTTACACAAATCTCGATGTTTTTATTGAAACTGTAGTTGATTTCTTTCTAAATGTGGATCCCCTGTGAAATAATAATATGTTATTTGCTGCCCCGCCAACCAATATTTTGCAATGACATAAAGAAACCAATAAACACGTTGGTAAAAAAAACCAATAAGCACGTTGGTAAGGATTTTACAAGGAAAAATTATGAAAGAATAAAATTTAGAAAATTTTCAAAATGCATATTATGTAATTGTTAATTAAAATAATTGTGCTTATATGTAATTGAAATACCTTACAAAATACCTAAAAAAAAAGTAATTGAAATAACAAATACGATTACAATGAAATAAAGTAATCTAAATAACAATTACAAATTACAAAATAAAAAAAATTGTAATTTAATTACGTAATTAAATTACATGTAATTAATTACTGCCCACCCTTGTATATGTATACATACTTTTAATTAATATTCTGACATGACATACGATAAATTTACACTCACTAAATATTATATTATAAACCGAACTAAATATTATATTATTCAACATAACTTTTAATTTAATTGATTTTATTTTATATTTTAAATTTTAAATTTATTAATTTTAAATACTGAAAAACTTCAATGTTTTGCAAAAGTATAAAAAATTTTGACAAGTGATCCATCAGTTTCATTCAGTCACATTTGTGATAGCTCCTTGTATCATAAGATGTGATACTGATCAGTAGCGGCAACATGTTGGCGGATCTGAAAGCGCCCAATGACTGGCACAGAAAACGGGCCACCATAAACAAAATGTTTCTTTGATGCGAATATATTTTGAACCACAGCAGCTAAGAACATGAAACCAAGTTCAATACCGTTTAAAACAATCTTAGAAAATATTACCATAGCATACTTTGTCTAATTATGTCTCAGCTAGTGATTTTTAACTTATCCCACATGTTTTATAGTATAACACAATTTTTAAATGTGAACACAACTTGAACAGCACTTGCTGGAAACATGAAAAAAAAAACAAATTATTTGTCATCCAAAACAATCTTAGAAAATGTTACCATACCAACTTGGTGGTTTTGGTGGTTTGGCGTCTATTGGAGGGGGAGGAGTGGGGGGCAAAGTTGAGTAGATTAATCGACCAGCTCCATAACCTTCCAGTAGAGTACGCTCACGGTGAGCTGTCCTGGTTATGTATTAGGCAGCAGATGGGTACAATTGTGTAAGAGGTAACCTAGTCACAATTCGCAAGTGTACCTAATTATTTATTGGCTAATGATTTATCAACACAAAAACTTGAAAGTTGTGTTCTTTCAACTGGTTTTGTTATATGGAATCCTCGTCATTCTAAATTTTATACAAAAATGTCCAATTCACCTTCTATTTTAGATTATGTGATACAGGCTATACATTTAGAATTGGTTGGTGATCTCACAAGTAATGCTTTTCTGGGGGCACTAAAGAGGTTTTCAGCAAGACGAGGAGGTTGTCATGATTCATTCAGTGAAAACGGAACAAATTTTGTTGGCGCTAGAGCAAAATTGAATGATACATTTAATCAGTTGGTGGAAAAATCCAGCAGTATTATTGATTATCTTTTCAGGAACCAAATTCAATGGAATTTTAATTCAGCGAACAGTTGTCATTTTGGGGGTCTCTGGGAAACGGGTGTTAAATCATTCAAGTTCCATCTTAAACGTGTAATGGGGAAAAGTAGCCCCACTTTAGAAGAAATGACCACACTTTCACTAGACAGAATTACCGTATATAACACGACCACTGCCTGACCAACATTTTGACAGTAGAAGATGGCGTCACTTAAACACCGTGATGTGGGCCGATCCGAATTATAATCAACCAAACAAAATCGACATCTTATTAGGTGCCGATTATTATCCAAACATTGTGATGAACCAGGTGGTCAAAAGAAAACAAGGCGAACCAATTACCCAACAAACTAAAGTAGGATGGATTATTTTTGGTAATAACCCCAACAACAATCTTCCAAGATCACGTCATTGGTTATCTTAACAGACATTGACCAGCAATTAAAGAAATTCTGGGTAGTAGAAGAGATGCAACCCAAGAAGCTGATGACAGAGGAAGAAACGCTATGTGAAAACCATTATCATCAGAATTATTGTCGAGATACGGACGGTCGTTACACGGTACAAATTCCTTTTATCCAAAATGTACCATCTCTTGGATCATCCAAACAAAGGGCCGTAGCAAGATTCATTCAATTGGAACGACGTTTTTCAGTGCCAAAGGAATTTTTCAAGCAGTATCAGGAGTGTATGGAAGGGTACTATAATAAAGGACATATGATTGAGAGTAAGGAATATACCGACAATGAATATTATATTCCTCATCACGCGGTGCTCAAATCAACCAGTACCACAACAAAATTAAGGGTCGTATTTGACGCATCAGCTAAGACAAGCAACGATATCAGTTTGAATCAAATACAACTCGTCGGGTCCAAGTTACAAGAGGACCTGATGTCAATTCTACTACGTTGGAGAAAATGCAAAGTAGCATATACAGCGGACATAGAGCAAATGTATCGACAAACAAGAATACATCCGGAGGATCAAAAATATCAGAAAATTTTATGGAGAACATCATCCGACAAAATGATAAAGTCGTACCAGCTGACAACCGTGACATTTGGAATGACTTCGGCACAATATTTGGCCATCAAGAAAAATTACCCAATAGCGACCTACGTAGGTCTTACTACGTAGATGATTTATTATCAGGAAGTCACAATATAGAGGAAGCTCAGACAGCACAAACCGAACTGATAAAATTGCTACAATCTGGAGGATTTAACCTGAGAAAATGGACCTCCAACTGTTTCCAACTCTTAGAAGGTGTAAATTCGGACTCGAGAGCCTTCGAGCCTATTATATTTCACAACAACGATGAATCAGAGTCGGTTAAAACATTGGGTTTAATTTGGAATCCAGGCACCGACACGTTTGAATTTAAGGTGAATATCAACGTCAAAATTGGAGAAATGACCAAACGCAAAATGTTATCTGAGTCGTCAAAATTATTTGATCCACTAGGCTAGCTATCTCCAACTACGATAAAAGCCAAGGTGTTAATGCAAACGCTATTGATCTCTGGCGTGACTTGGGACCAAAAACTGCCTAGAAACATCGAAAACACATGTCAGCAATATTACAAATCGCTCCCAAGGTTGGAGGAGATAAAAATTCCGAGGTGGATTAAATTCGATCAATCTCTACAAGGAGAATTGGATGGATTTTGTGATGTTTCCGAAGTGGCTTATGCAGCAGCGGTATACTTCTATGACAGGGCATCAAATAAAGCAACTTTATTAACATCAAAAACATGGGTAGCACCAATAGCAACCAAGCTAACATTGCCAAAGCTAGAGTTATGCGGAGCAAGTTTGCTTGCAAATTTAATGAATAGGGTGCAGCAAGACATGCAATTTGGCCATACAACAACATACTTTTGGACGGATTCAATGATCGTGTTAGGGTGGGTGAAAAATAAGCCCCACAGATTTAAGACATTCGTGGCAAATAAAATATCGGAAATCCAGAATTTAAGCTCTCCGTCTCAGTGGTTTTATGTCAAATCAACCAACAACCCAGCGGATTGTGCATCCAGAGGTATGGAAGCAACAGAATTAATAACACATAATTTATGGTTGAGAAAGCAATCCAGCTGACACCAATGATAATAGAGGAAATACCAGACCAATTGGAATTTAAACAACGAGTATTGCGTACAGCTACGGTAACATCAGACAACGTTATCGATCCATTATATCTAAAATACTCCAACTTCAATACCATAAAAAGGATTATAGCATATGTTGCGAGATTCATCAACAAATGCCGCCAAAAGGTAGTAACTAACCAATAAGCTCCTACGGCGGAAGAAATACGAAAATCTACGCAACTGTTGATCAAAATATCGCAAAGACAACATTTCAAAACTGAAATTCACGACCTTAGGAACCAAAAAGGAATATCAAATCGAAGTAAGGTAAAATCTTTGTCTCCATTCCTAGACCAAGATATATTACGAGTCGGCGGTCGAGTTGAAAATACAACAACTTGGAGCTATGATGGGAAACATCCAGTTATCATTCCAAAGAACCATCCAATAGCTAAACTACTAATTCAAGAAGCCCATGAACAAACATTGCATGGAGGAACACAACTGACATTAGCTCATCTTCGAACAAAATACTGGATCATACACGGTCGAAATCTAACACGAAATTTAATATCCAAATGTATGAAGTATCATCGGTTTAATTCTAAATTCGGAACACAGTTAATGGGAAATTTATCAAAAGTACGTGTCACACCCGGAAGACCATTCTTGAGAACCGAAGTCGATTATGCAGGACCACTACTTATTCGTACAACAAAGGGAAGAGGTTATAAAGCACACAAGGGTTATCAATCTTTGTTTGCATGACAACTAAGGCCATACATATTGAGCCAGTCAGTGATTTAACCACTGATTCATTCATCACAGCTTACAAACAATTCACTGCACGAAGAGGATTGTGCAGTGATTTATATAGCGATAACGGATCTAATTTTGTCGGGGCAAAAAACCAGCTTGAACGAGAAATGGCTACATTACTTCGTAAGTCATGTAAAGAAATCACTCAACTATTGATAAACGATGAGACACCATGGCATTTCATACCACCAGCTTCACCACATTTTGGTGGACTTTGGGAGGCTGCTGTAAAGTCAGTAAAAAAACACCTAATTAAGGTCATAGGAGAAGCAACATTTACATTTGAAGAACTATCAACGGTCACTTCACAAGTAGAGGTTTGTCTTAATTCAAGACACTTTCATCTATGACAGCCGATCCCACAGACATAACTTTTTTAACTCCTGGACACTTCTTAATTGGTGCACCATTGCTGTCAGTTCCACATGATGCTATGGCAGATACAAATATTCATGGGATATCACGATGGAAACTATGGTAGAAAAAATCAAACAAGGCTTTTGGAAAAGATGGCATTCAGAGTACTTAAATCCATTACAACATAGAAGAAAATGGTCACATGAACAACCAAAACCAAACATAAAAATAGGTGACCTAGTGATTATCAAAGACGACCACACTCCACCTTTAAAATGGCTGACTGGACGTGTGATGGAAGTACATCCAGGCTTAGATCAAAAAATTCGAGTAGTATCACTGCGAGGCCAGGGAGGGGTTCTCATGAAAAGGCCAATCCATAAACTATCTCGTCTACCCATAGAACCCGAGAATAAGAATGACACAACACCAACACAGATGCCAGATAACCAAGTAATGCAACCAACGCTTCCATCACTTGTTTAACCTGACCGAGAAGTTAAAAAACGAAGAGTACACCACATCAGGTTGACTAAGAAAATAGTTGACCTTGAGGGAACCGTCGCTCAGCAAAAGATCAATGAAGCAGCCTTGCCAGAATCAATAGATGCACCAAGTTTCGGACATCATACCCATCATTATGTGGACAAACGACAACCAGCTTTAATGGACACTATCTCGCACCAACAAATTCCACGGCCGAGGTCTCTAACTCTGTCGGCCCCGCAGGATGTTCAATCACAGATTTGAACATAGATTACTTTTATCATGCAAACCAAATACATTGCACTAGTCATGGCACGTTACAACTACAACAATTGTCGATGAAATAATTGTCAACTAAGTGTGTTTAAGTAAAATTGTTATGTACGGATATACATAGAATCCAATTTCTGATTTATACAAATTGTTTCATATAATTTTTGCTATTTCGGCAAATTATTTTTGTATATAAACACTTACATTTTGGACAATAAATATAGTTAAAATTAAGCATTCAAAAGTTTCGATTCATTCTCAGCTAAAGTTCCCCTACATTGGCAAGTTCTTTAGCTGCATTAATATTGTAATTTATCGCTTGTCCAAATTTACGACTTGGATAAATAAAACGAAAATTAACAGAGCTGATGGAGAAAAATGTTGAAGTAGCCAAGGGGTTTATTGTATTTGGGAGCTCGATGCAGGAATATTACGCGGCGTGGGATGTTTTCGCTAAACAATTAAATAGTTTGGGGCCTCCAACAAGAGAAGGGTCCACATGGCTAAAGGTAACATATTTCTCTAATTTACTTATTATTTCAGGTATGCGGATTGATTTAAAAAATAAAATTTAAAAAACTGAGCCATAATAAAAAGTAAATATCGGCCAAGGGGGGGTCGAATAATTTGTACTCGTTTTCGCCCCTAGAGGAGAGCGTCATCAGTTTGTTGTGCTTAGAGAAAGTCAGTTCTGTTGCTAACCGAACCTTTGGATTAGTTATTATCCTGCAAGCAACATCTACAAACACTGAAAATATTGAGGCATCATTCACTGATTTAGATACAGCGAATTTAGTCACAGAATCGGTGGCTGTGATTGTAGATGAAAACGAACATCACACTAACATACCAACAACGACCCGCTCTAAACGATCCGTACCATCAAATATTCAAGAAGAAAGAAGGCGCCTTCTCGAAGATCAAACAATCCAAATTAAAGAGCAAACAAAATATATGAAGGATCAGATAGCCAAGATATACGAGCAATGTATTTATATAAGGAAAACTTATAAAATAAAAGAAAAAAAAATTAAAATTTGGAAGGAAATCCAACTGGAAACAAGGAAACATCGCCAACAAAATATGGAGTACAAGCTGAGAACACTGGACTACAAAGAAAGAAAGCTGGCACTGAAAGAGAATCGAGCTCAAAATTTATAACGCAGATGACCAGAAAAAATACGTAAATATGTATGTGATGATTGAAATTAGTATGTGATATTCATGTGAAAAAAAGAAATTAATAACAAAAAAAGTCTGCATTATTTTTAAACATTTTTTGTATATCTTAACTTGAAATTAACAAATTGAATTCATTACTCGAGCTCTCACTCGTTGCGCCCCATCGCTGCCTTCATCTTCTTCTATTGATTCAAGTCGATTGATTTGGCTCTCGGATTTCGAATTCGAAAAACAACAATATTTCTTGTTTTCGCATGCTTCGTATTAAATCGCTTTTCTGCTGGTTCTGCTCCAGCTGCGCGAAATGATGTCATCAAATAAGGCTTAAGAGCATATCCGGCATCACCTGCAATTAAGACAAACATAGAAACAAGACATTTCATACCTTGTTGAAAATTACCTAATAGCTGCGTATTAATTTCACCATTATCATGGATGGACTTCAGTTGCATATCAAAGTGGCTTGAGTTAAAAATGAAAGAATCGTGACATGACCCCGGGTGATTATTATCAACATATGTGTTTCGCATTCGATCGTCACAAACCTAAGAAACAATTTAATAAAAAAATAGCAAAAAAAACTCGATAAAATTACCACATCAACTTACAATCATAATGTTTAGGCTACAAAACCCTTTTCTGTTAATATATAAATGCCGCTCCCATTTAATTGGTGGTATGATTTTTATGTGCGTCCCGTCGACACAATCAATAACTCCAGTGAACCCAAATTTCTCGTAAAATCGGTATTGGTTGTTGGAAACTTAATAAACTCAGGACAAATTTGTTCTTCGAGAATATCACAAATTTGGCCTAGACGTTTTGAAAAAGTTGACTGGGCCAACCCCGCTACAAATTCGTCACCATTACCTGTCTGGTAGCTCCCTTCAGCAAAAAATCGCAATGTAGCTACTAATTTGATAATTGGCGAAACGGAACTCGATCTTGTTGTCAACTTTAATTTGTCTTGAACTTTTTCAAGCAAAAAATTAAATGCTTGTTTCAGACGAAAATACTTGTGGAATATAAACAAACAAAACAAATTTTGAAATTTATGAAATTTTTATTTGCAATAACTTACAAGTTATTAGGTAATTCCAATGGATTTGTTGTATTCCTAAGCACTCTGCGCTTAACCGCCATATTACAAACATTATTCTCCTCATCCTCATCACTATCACTATAAAAAAATTCAACGCTGCTCATTTTATATTTCACTTGAAGTTTAACTTTGAACAAATACCACAAATACCCCACCAATTCCCTTGGTGGCATCACTTCATTCGACGTAACAATTATCGTGTCACTTCAACTTTAAGGCCCTTATTCCCTTAGTCGTGTCACTTGTCGTTTGTACCGACAACCAATTTTTGGTATTCCCTTAGTCGATTGGAGTGACAATCGTCATTTCAAGTGACAAACGTCTCTTGAATTGGTATTCCCTTAGTCATTTCAAAAGTTTCATGTCACTTGAAATGACAATTTCATCGCCTGAAATTTTCAAGCGACACGAAATGAATGAAGGCAATAAACGATAGTTTTTCAATTTTAAATTGTATTTTGACTATTTTTAGCGAGTTATTAAATATATTACACATTTATAATTTATAAATATTGTAATTATTAATAATTTTACATTGTATGTGAAAAATAAAATTTAGATTTCTGACGAAATGGGCATTATGCCATACACATGTTCAAATAAGCGAAGGAATCAAAAAGCCTTTCCTATTTTTTATTATGTCAATAATATCACAAAAAAATTAAGAAATACAAATTTCTAACATATTTCGATTTTTTAACAACATATTTGACATTTCCTTTATTTTTAAATGTCAGAATTCCATCAAATAATAGTAAATTATTAGTGTTGCCTAATGGATTCTGGTTATGACATTCGTGTCACGTCACTTCGATCGACTTGAAGAATACCAATTTTAAGCTGAAGTGACACGACAATTGTCACGTCGAATGAAGTGAGACGACTAAGGGAATAAGGGTGTAAATTGGTATTCTCTTAGTCGATCGAAGTGATAATATAAGAGAATGCGACGTAAAAGGATGTTTGTCACTTCAAAAGATGAATGTCGCATCAATCGACTAAGAGAACATCAAAATTTGATTGTCGGTACAAGTGACACGACTAAGGCAATAGGGGTGAAAATCAACTAATTTTTTATTTAAATCGCAAATGTCAATTTCATGTCAAATGTAAGGAAATTTATTAGTATTGCCAGATAAATATAGTTAATGACATTGTCGCGTCACATCACTTGGCACGACTAAGAGAATACTAATTTATAGTTGAAGTGAGACGACAATTGTCACGTCGAGTGAAGTGACACGACTAAGAGAATAGGGGATTGCTTTGAGAGGCAAATCGTAAAAAAATGTGTAAATGTCAAAAGTTCAGTAAAGTAAATTTATTTTGTTTTGTATAGAGAAAAACTTTGGATTCGTGTCTTTGTATTTGTGTAGAGTAGATATTTTGTGTGCCAATAGTAAAACAAAAAAATGTTTTTTTTGTATAAAGGCAACAACAAAATGTAATTGACATCAGGCTTTTTTTAACATTAAATCGCCTCACAGCACTTAATAAATGAAAATAACCTAAATTATTATTACAAATAAAATTTATAACGTTAATCTTAATCCCTCTAATCATGCAAAAACCGAAAATAATCTTCGTGATTTGCCAACTATTTATTTTTGCGCAATTGTAGAATCTTTCAAACGCCAATTAGATTAAAGGCTCAATTCTACAAAAACAATGATCAGGAATCGTGGTTAACATCCACTGAACAGTTTTACATTTTGGTAAAAAAACGCATCTTTTTTAGCAATGTCTTTATTTAATGTCCAATATAATCTCCATTTAACTCAATACAATTCATCGAACCCCGGTGGCACAGTGGTTAGCATGCTTGCTTTACGCTCCGGAGGTCCCGGGTTCGATTCCCGGCGGGTGATGAAAAAATCACGGCTGGTTAAGGGTAGGATCAATGAATTAATCACTCATTATCCATTAACAAAAAAAAAATGATTATGAAACTTCAAAATGAAGCGGCCAAATCCCTCTATGGGATGTAGCACCAGCGAAAAAAAAAAAAAAAAAAAAAATTCATCGAACGATTTTCCAACATTTCAAAGGATGGTTTAGACTCGCTTAAAGTTAGATCCATATCATTTTTGGTATCGGTTGCTGTTCAAAATAAAGTGCGTAAGTTCAAATAAAGATAATGAATTGCACCACGAATTTGAAATTCATCGATTTTTCACAAAATATACCTCAATTTTGTTGCTTGTGAAATGATTCTATTTTCGAAATTAATTAATGATAACTAATTACAGCGCCACCTATTTGTAAAACAGGAAATGTTTCAGCCCATGTAGTAGCGTTCCAAAAGTTATTATCAGAAATTACAGTCATAAAAAACAGAAAAAAAAACAATTAATTTAGTTCAATTAATTTAATTCAATAATCTAGGTTAAAAATAGGCTAAAAGACTACTAAGCGGATATTTAACTCTACACAAAAAATGCATATTAGCTATTAGTTTAACAAATTAAAACTCAAAAAGTCATGGTAAATACAAATTAGTTTTACATCAAGGGATGAGTTTTAAATTGCGATTTTGTCTCAAACTGTGGCATCATTTTCCGACTTAGAAATGTAGATCTTATAAGGCCTGTTCTTGATTGGTCATTACAAACTTGCATGGAAACCTCACTAATAAGCTTTATGCATCTTTCTACTGCTTGCGTGTGACACGGAAACTTAAAAATATCTTTTTCTGGCATAGATTGATCTAAAAATTGTCTGATTTCAGTTTCGGACATCATAACTGTAAGAGGTGGTTCAGTACAATTTTGTTCCCATGAAATCATTTCCGTATAACTAGCAATTTCAAAATTGATTTTCGGTATTTTAAATTTTCTTACAGTGCTTGTACCATTATTAATATTTTGATTTCTTAATGTAAGAATTTTCTCTACTGCATTGTTCCTCAAATCTTGACGCTCATCTGCAAGCATTGCTAATAAAATATTTTCTGGGTGTGCAAAGAAGGCGTTGTTTTGAAATGTAGTATCTACTACGTTGCGCAAATCTTCTCGCAGGTATCGCGATTTTTTAATAATTGAAAACATGTGCTTTGGACCATCTAAGTGTATTGTCAAACAGCTTAATTCTGAACCAAGTTGGGCAATAAACTTTCATAATAAAAATAACAATTTCTCTCAAGTTATTCGTTGGTTTAGGAGTCGACACCCACAGTCTTAAAAATCGAGCTGCGGTGTTAAGCCACCGACAGAGTGACATATTTCCAGGTTTCGTTGCAGATAATTGTGTACTACAGTTTTCGGCACAAACAGCCTGCGCCATTTTCCAAAGAAATTTTTGATCTGAACTTAAAGATTCTATATCAATGTTAGGCAGATTTACTTCAATCTTTTCAAAATTCGTTATTACTGGAAGTGTCTCACAGTTTTGAAGCTGTTTATTTATTGATCCGCAAAAGGATGTGGGGCCCGCTGCACATCCATATAATTTTTTAATGATATGTCTCAATGGAAGCTCGTTGAAATGTAGTAAACAAATAAACCACTGTAATGGCCTTCCCAAACGATTTTCAATGAAGGGTATAATTTTGTACCTGTCACACGCTCTAGCAAAATTTTTTAGAGCCATTCTTGTTTGGGGATGATCAGGTTCGCTGTCAATCTCCGTTTCAGTGTCCGATTCGAAATCCATTTCATCGTTTGAATCGTACAAACATTCCTTTTTTGGTGGCGGTAAATCTTCTTCATAGTCCGAACAAGGGTGAATTGTTTTAATATCTTCTATAGATCGAATTCTGTTTGTCCTTTGATCTTGCAAAAAGTTAAACTTATCTCTAGAAATTCGAGACTTCGTAGAACATTCGCAATTTTCAAATAAAGAGCACTTGCAAGAAACCAAATCAAGAAGATTATTAATTTTATCTTTAAAGCAAATTATAGACTCTGATAGTTTTTGTGAATTTGGGTTCGATCTTTTACGTTTCCGCAGCTTTTGTAAATCAGAAATATAATTATTTATTAAACCCGTTGTGGTGCGATCGCTTATTGTACGAATCTCTGTTTTTTTCCAAATTGAGTTAATCTTAATTAAAATTTCTTTTACGATGTCCTTCTTGGAGGGGTTAATATTACATTGATTTTTTTTATTATGCCTTATGTATTCATAATAATGAAGTAAATCTTTAATAGTTGGTAGTTTTGTTTCTCCCAGATTTTTGGCACAAATAAGTATTGGACAATCATTTAATTCAACTAAAATATTTTGATTTGATTCCATTCTGAAATCTAAAATTTTAATTTAGTAATTTTCAAATTCCCTTATAAAAGCTTCGTTTTTTAGACTATGGCTTTGTATAATGAAGCTTTGTATAATCAAATTACGTACCTTTCATATTTTTAATTAAGCAAATGAACCGAAAAGTATATTTAACTGATACAAATAGCAATTAAGAAACCAATAAATTTTGTTTTTTTGCAAATTTTAACAAATATTTTTATGTTTATTAGTTACTATGGAAACTTTATTGTTAGTTATCATGGAAACAGTCAAAACCAAAGTACGTTTTAGCATCCTAAATCTGTTTTTGATGATTTGAGCCAATCTACACGAGTCAAGGTGGTCGCTGATGATTTAAAAAGCGTTATGTGGAATAAGCAAGTACACAGTTGGGTAAGTGAGTCCGTCCCCATTTAAATGCCGAATTTAAGAACCTTTTGTCTAATTTTAACCATTTGTACAATCAAAGTTGTCTGTATGCTGTACGCAATGTCATCGGGCTTAACAAAGATGAATGAGTTTTTGTATCTAATGGACATAACCGAATCAGTAAATTGGATTGAACATATTTCCATAAAAATGTTCTCCCCAAAATTATTTCACTATAATAGTTTTCTCTAAAACTACATTCCTTAACATCGATTCGCCTTATAATAACATTTTTTTCATCAATACACAATTATGGATGCAGCTTGTAGACTACACTAAATTTAACTACTGCATAAAGTTAATTATTAAAAACTGGGAGCTTTTCAGATTTCCCGTTTTCTTACTAAAAGTCGTGTAAGCCCTGATTTTTTTTTAGAAAATAATTTTTTTGGTGATTTGGACCATGTAGTAGCCAAACTAGTCGTTGATCGTTACGTTTATATTTGTTGGAGATATTGAACCTTGATGTTATTTATATTTTAATACGATACAGGCCAAAATATGTAGGTACTTTTATTTTTCTAAAACTACTTCACTAATGCCATTTTAAAAGTTTTTTCGAGCATCACCTTTCCAAAATTATATTTTATTACACTTTTTTGACAATTATGAATTTAAAAATCTACCCTCAATTGTGTTTCGCTTAAAACTTCTTTAGAAATTTGCTTCTATCCAGATAAGTGCCTACTGATATGCGCTGCTTGTGCGGAACCGAAATCAGTGAAAGTTCGTCCAGTGTGCTGATCACATTAGGACGACACTTTATTTTTGCGTGTCTGCCAACGGATGCTCCTCAGATGAGGCATTCTCCCTTTACAGTGGTGCTCTCTAGCATTGTAAATCGCCACTTTGTAGATCTAAATTTTAATTAAAATTTATGTGAAAATTAAGTATATTAATTTACAATAAATTATCTGCCACAGACTCTTTACGCACAAATTGACATCAGAATTGTTCCAATCAGATGAGCCGTTGTCTTGCTAGTTGCTACAGTGCTTTCAAGCATTGTAAATCGCTATTTTGTAGTGTGTAATTTTAATTAAAATTTATGTGGAGATTAATTAAATTAATTTAAAATAAATTAACCTCCACTGGTTAGAATCTAAATATCCAAAAAAGTATTTCATGGGGTGTAGTGGTGAGAAAATAAGGAATTTTCTTCCAAAAATGGGTGGCTTTTGGAGTAAAACGACAAAAGTTACAGATGTGTGAATATGACGTTTTTCGAAAAATTGGATGTATTCTGATGCCATGTAACTTTAGAAGTTTTTGACTAAATTAAATGTGGCTAAAAAATTTGAAAAGATCATGAAAAGATGAAAAAAACGAGCCTATGTTAGAAGGATTTTAGATGAAATCCATAAATTTGGCGATCATCTTAGAACATGCTGTTTCTTAAGAGCAAATAATTACACTTTTTTGTGTCGCATTTGGCCAATATTAAATATTTAGCTTTGAAACTGCTTTTAAATAAAAGTTCAATAAAATACGAATAGAATGAGGCCCATAACATTGAAAACAAAGCAACCTAAGTAGAACGGTTACCTATCGAAAAGAGCCTAAAATCACTAAATGTTTAACTTTAAAAAATCATAACTCGAAAAGGGGGGGGGCCATGAAGGGGTAACATTTTGGGAAACAACATTTTTCATCGACTACTATTCCTGAAAAAAAAATACAACGCAATCGGTGAATGTTATGAAATGCATGCGCCCGGTTTTTTAAAAAAGTAATGGATAAGCTCATATATATATATATATATATATATATATATATATATATATATATATATATATATATATATATATATATATGGGGCATTTGCATTTAAATCTCACATGATCACATGATTTTGTCCCCAAGCATTTTCTTTGCCCCCTTAGCATTTTACAGATATTTTTTAACGGGTATAAGTTAAGTATTTGATCACAATACGGAAAGTTATGAAAATGTATTTTTTTAAATAATGTTGGGCTTTTATTTCTAAAAAAACGGATTTTTTGTCATGAACGTTACTTTATTTATTTTACATAAATTGTGAAATTTAAAAACATAAATTTAATTTATTGATGTATATTCTCATTGGTGACATGTCTACTTGCAAATGTTATATTAATCTTTTGTATTTTGAAATTAATAATTTTAAAAATAACGTAAAACGTATTTTTAGGTAACGTTCATGACAGAAAAATTAAAAATAGCACAAATATTATTCAAAAAAATGCAAAACACAAATCTGCTCACGCCCAGATTTAAAAGAAACAGAAATATGATTTAAAAATTATATTTTAAATTTTTTTATGTGAGATTTAAATGCAAATGCCCCATATATATATTTATATATATATATATATATATATATATATATATATATATATATATATATATATATATATATATATATATATATATATATATATATATATATAGTTACAGTTACAGTTCCCATAGAAACTACCACGCAAGCAAAAGATAAACAACGTGACTTGATTGATAAGACAATTAGCGCAGCAAATCCAATTCTGCAACATAAACTGTTTTAAGCGCATGGTTGATCAACGTGACCATAGAATCATGTTCATCGAGTCGAGGCAAATTTGATGAGTTAGTAATTTTAAGTTTAGAGTTAAAGAAATTTAGATTTAAAGAAATTAGTCCGATTTTAGATTTTAAAGAAACAACTTGTAAAACCATTCTAAGAAAATAAAAATTAAAAAATTTAAATTAAAATAAATTTTTTTTAACAACTTTTAAAATACGAAATACGTAATTGGCGCAGCCGTTCGGTTAATAGTGAGTTAGTGAAAAGTGCAAATATCAAGTGAATAAAAACTTGTGTGAAAGTGAATCCGTCGGAAAAAATAAAAAAAAATCTTTGATTATTTAGTTAACAACTAAAAATTAATTCGAAAGTGAAGACGTGTATCTACGTGTGATTTTTTTTTTCTTTTCAAAGACGTCCGTAGCTTAAAGTGAAAACTGCTAGAAGGATTTGAGGTTCCGCCACAGCTCACCAGTAAAATCAGAACCAGAACACGACAGCAAAGGAAATCGGACTCAGGTAACAAATTTTTTGTAAATTCTATTAGTATTTACTGAAACTGTCACCATCGTGCACTATTAAATAGACACGAAAGACATAATTTTAATTTGTGCACTACTAGATAGACACAAATTCACTTATAGTCAATATAGACGATTGAATTACCATAAATCCAGTGAATGAAAAGCAAGAAGTCTATTGAAGTTTATATTGCAAATAGAAACATAGAATCAGTAGACTTGCAAAATCAAATGGATATGGAACAAATTGCAGCACAGCTCGCAGCAATCTCAGACCAATTGGCAAAATTGGGTCAAAAGCAAGGTGAACATGATCAGCTACTAACGTATCTGAATCAAAAAACGGAGGTACCTCCACCTCCACAAAAAGAGGAAAAAATTACAGTCGATTTATTTAGGATCCCTGATCCTATTAAATCAATTCCGTCTTTCGATGGAAATAAAAAACAGTTGACGGCGTGGCTGACCACAGCGGAAGATACTTTAAAAGTATTCGAACCATTAGTCACCCCCCAACAATTTAGCTTGTACATACAAGCAATACAAAACAAGGTAGAGGGAAAAGCTAAGGATATACTTTGCTTAGCTGGAAACCCTCGTACATTTTTGGAAATGAAAGAAATCCTATTAGAATCGTTAGGCGATAAACAGGAACTTCCATTTTATAAATCACAGCTTTGGTCAACGAAGCAAAATGATTTATCAGTACACGTCTATTTCAATAAAGTGAAGGAAATAGTTCAAAATATTAAATCATTGGCTAAACAAAAGCCACAATATAATCAATCATGGCACGCTATCAATGCATTTATTGAAGAAGATGCATTAGCAGCGTTTGTGTCGGGTCTAAGGAGACCATATTTCGGCTACGCTCAAGCCGCTAAACCACAAAACTTAGAGGAGGCCTATGCCTTCCTTTGTAAATTTAATTCCAATGAAGTTATATCGGGTAACTCACAAAAACTTAATAACCAAGCAAAATCCAATTTTCAACCGAAAAAAAATTCGGAACAAATTAGTTCAAAGAACCAACATTGGCCGGTTCAGGAAAAATCAGTACCAATGGAGGTCGACCCCTCAATCCGTTCGAAAAGGACGTTTAAAAACGCAATTCATAATATAGAGATCCCTAACGACATTGATAAAGAACAAGAAGTGGAAATCCAAAATACCGAAAATTTTTGGGAGGACCACAATTCAGACTCGGAAGACTAAATTATCTTCCTTTTCTTAAATGTCATAATAGATTAACCAACCAAACAATTAAACTGCTTATTGATACTGGTGCTAATAAAAATATAATTAGGCCAAAAATAATACCAGACCACTTATTAATATCCCAAGAATCAGAAGTAAAAAACATATTAGGCACACAAAAAGTAACAAAAGTTGGGAAAATTAACTTTTTAGGACACAGCTTACCACCACAATCATATTACGAACTTAATTTCCATGAATATTTTGATGGAATACTTGGATCCCAGTCAATGGCTCAATTAGATGCGAAAATTGACTACAAATCCCTCACAATCTCATTGAATAATATAATCATAAAATTCCACAAATATTATCCAAGTAAAAATTTTTACCATCATACGGTAACATTTGATACCGCAAAAAATGGTGAATGGTTAGTCACTAATCACCAAGAATTAAAAGAAAACATTATTTTACAACCAGGATTGTATAAATCAAAAAATTTCAAAACTACAGTGAAAATACTTAGTAACGACCCCGATCCTCCAAAACAACTACCTAAACTAGGTTTAAATGTCTATAATTTCGAGACCATTAAACCGATTCAAGTGTATGGAGATACACTTATAGATAAGGAAACTATCAAAAGTTTAATTAGGATGAATCACTTGTGCGAAAACGAGAAGCAAATTCTCGTGAATACCATTTACGATCACCAAGAAGTATTGTTGAAGCAAAATGAAAAGCTATCTGCAACAACGGTAATCAAGCACAAGATAATAACAAAAGACGAAACACCAGTATATACTAGAACCTACAGATACCCCCATAATTTTAAAAGGGACGTAGAGGACCATATACAGGAAATGCTGGATAGCGGGATAATCCGAAATTCAAGCAGCCCCTATTCCTCCCCAATTTGGGTAGTACCCAAAAAACCAGACGCTTCAGGTATACGTAAAATTAGGGTAGTCATTGACTACAGGAAATTAAATGATAAAACTATCGACGACAAATTTCCCATACCACAGATAGAGGAGATATTAGATAGTTTGGGGAAATCCACTTACTTTACAACATTAGACCTGAAATCAGGATTCCATCAAATCCAGATGGACAAATCCTCTCAAGAGAAAACAGCATTCTCAACCGACCAAGGGCACTTTGAGTTTACTCGAATGCCATTTGGTTTAAAAAACGGCCCTGCGACTTTTCAAAGAGCCATGAATAATGTCCTACACGGACTAGTGGGAAAGATTTGTTATGTATATTTAGACGACATTATAGTTGTCGGATTCAATTTAGCCAACCACATAGAAAATCTTCAGACAGTTCTCAAACGACTGTCAAATTTTAATCTAAAGATTCAACTCGACAAGTGCGAGTTTTTAAAAAAAGAAACCGAATTCCTGGGTCACGTAATTACACAGGAAGGAGTCAAGCCAAATCCGGACAAAATACAAAAAATTCTAGAGTGGCCGCTACCGACCACTCAGAAACAAATTAAACAATTTCTCGGTTTGTCAGGGTACTACCGTCGGTTTATTCGGGATTACTCGAAAATCACAAAACCCATGACAAAATTTTTAAAAAAGGGCATGGTTGTCAACATAACCGACCCAGAGTACGAAAGATCGTTCAAAACACTAAGAGAAATAATATCCACCGATCAAATATTGGCTTATCCCGATTTTTCGAAACCGTTCATCCTTACAACGGATTCATCGGAACATGCTTTAGGCGCGGTGCTTTCACAAATGCATGATAAAGTAGAAAGACCAATTGCATTCGCGTCCAGGACTCTGAACAGTACTGAAAATAAATACGCAACGAATGAAAAAGAAGCGCTGGCCATTATTTGGGCCGTTAAAAAATACAAACCCTACCTTTACGGAAATAAGTTTACGCTTCTTACAGATCATAAACCGCTTACCTTCATAAAAAATTCGGATAAAAATTCCAAAATTCTGAGATGGCGCTTGGAGCTTGAAAATTTTGACTACGACGTAGTCTACAAGCAAGGCAAAACCAATGTAGTAGCCGACGCACTCAGTAGAATCCCACAAGATAAAGAAACTAAAGAGGTAAATTTTCACAATTCAGACGAATCAAATATTGAAAACACTAGTTCAGAAAATGAATCGATTAGAAATCATGCTCCTAGCGAATCTGATACAATCCATTCCGCTGATACATCGAGCGATTACTACGTACATTTTTCAGATCGCCCGATAAATTATTACAAGAACCAAATAATACTCAGGATTTCTAACTTAGATACAATAATCAATGAGGAAGTGTTCCCTAACTTCAAAAGGGTGATTATCGTGAAAGAATCTTTCAATGAAGACGATATTACCAATATCCTAAAAAAATTCCATAATGGCAAACAATCAGCCATATTAGCTCCAGAGAGTCTTTATCAAAAAATTCAAGACTCATTTCGAGAAAATTTTTCTCAAAAAGGCCACTTTGTATTTACCACTAAAATAGTGGAAGATGTAACGAATTCGAACCGACAGGATGCAATCGTGAGAAAAGAGCATGAAAGAGCTCACAGAGGCATCAAAGAAGTGGAAAATCAGATAAAACGAGCATACTTTTTTCCAAACATCATTAAAAAAGTAAGTAGTTACACAAATTCTTGTACCTTATGTAACCTACATAAATATGAACGAAAGCCTTATAACATAAAAATATCTCCAAGGCCAAATACCAACAAACCGCTAGAGAGAGTGCATATTGACATCTTTACAATAAATAAAACCAGTTTTTTGTCAATAATTGACGCATTCTCTAAAAGGCCGGTATTCACGTACAATTAATTTGCGCAATATAATTGTGTGACGTCAATATTGCACAATAAAATTTCAAAATCTTGAATAAACTTTGAGAATATTGTGCAATGTTCTGACGTCACACAATTATATTGCGCAATTTAATTGTACGTGAATACCGCCCTAAACACCTTCAGATGATTCAAATTGAATCAAAAAACTTGATCGATATAGAAAAAGCAATAACAAAATATTTCACTTCTTTCGGTATACCGAACATAATAATTTCGGACCATGAAACCACTTTTAAATCAATCCAATTTAAAGAATATTTAAGTAAACTAAATTCAAAAATTGAGTATGCATCCTCGTCTGAATCGAATGGGCAAATTGAAAAAACCCATTCTACCATTATTGAGATATATAATACAAACAAGAATAAACTACCTAATGGCACTACAGTAAGTGTTATAGAGTTAGCAGTAGCTCTCTATAACAATTCGATCCACTCATCAACTGGCTTCACGCCAAACGAGATAATCTTCAATCAAAATAATGTAGTGGATCCCATCGAAATTACAGAAAATGCTAAAAACATTTTTAGAGAAACATGCGAAAATTTAGAAAAAGTAAAAAATAAAGTAGTAGAGAAAAATAGAGTCAAAGAAGAACCCCCAAATTTATCAGAAAACCAAATAGTATTCTTAAAGCCAAACATAAGAACAAAAACACAGCCGAGGGGTATTAAATCAATAGCAAAAGAAATAACGTATAAAACATTTAAAACCAGGAGAGATATCAAAAGAAATAAAAATAAGATTAAACGATTAAAGAAATATTAATTGTAAATGTTTTGTTTCATTTCAGAATGTTATTATTAACGAAATTATTAATTATTATCAATTTAAAATATTTGGTTTGTGCTGCTCAAAAATTAGAAATAAGAAATATGCATGAGGATCCAGTATTATTAATAAAATTAAATAAATGTAAAATTCAAACAGGATCCATTAGAATCATACACCCTATAAACATTACTAACTTAGAACTTACCGTAGAATTAATTACTAACCACGTAATAAATAAGATAGATAAAGATAAATTGGAATTATATAGTATAGTCAAACAGAAAAGTAAAACTTTATATAATAACTTAATTCAAATAAAACCACCGAAAAGCCCCAGACAGAAAAGATGGGATACTTTGGGAACAGCATGGAAATGGGTAGCAGGAAACCCAGATGCCGATGATCTAAGAATAATTAATACAACAATAAACGAACTCATAAACGGAAATAATCAACAATTCCGGATAAATGAACAGATCAACAAGAGAATACAGCTGTTAACAAACACGATAAATGAAGTGATAACCAGTACAACAATGGCTAACAGAGTCGCGTTAACTGAATTAGAAATAATCACGTCAATTATGCATATTGATACAATCAATAAAATTTTAGAAGATATCCAGGATGCGATTATTAGAACAAAAGTAGCACTACCCAGCAACAAGATCCTTTCGCTGAAGGAAATAATTGCAGTAAAGGACATGCTCACTAATCAAGGAGTAAACATAACAATACCAGACGAAGCACTTAAATTCATTACACCAAAAATCGCAGTCAATGATAAAACGCTCCTTTACATATTAGAGGTACCAAAATTGGAAGATGAGACATCCACAGTAATAAGAGTAATCCCATTAAACATCAATAACAGCATTATAGAAGATTATCCGCAATACCTTATTAGAAACAAACAAAAATTATTCACCACAATAAACTACAATAGCTATGTACAGAGACACTCGGAGATAAAGGAATACAAAGACAATTGTATTAAACCGCTGGTTATGGGAAATAAAAGTACATGCAACGTAACGTTAGAAACAGGAACAACGGTGCAATGGATCTCCGAAGGCAGAATACTGATAAATAATGCAAAAAACATCGAACTATCGACGAACTGCGGACCCGATAACAGAAACCTGACAGGGAACTTTTTAATAAACATTTGGAACTGCACAGTAGAGATCAACAAAAAGAAATTTCAATCTTACGAAATAGAAAGCGAGAACGAGGAGATTATTAGAACACTCTATAATATAAACATGTTTCGTCAAAGGACAGTGAGTCAAAACATAACCTCAATTGAACAAGAAGCCATTAAGAACAGGAAACAACTAGACCATATGTATTTAAGGCAATACAACCACCAAAATTGGTTACAGCTTCTTTCAGGAGGTACATCATTCTCATCAATATGCGTATTTCCGTTAGTGTTATACATGACGTGTAAATATAAGTGCCTTAAGACAAAAAAGGGTAAAAACGCAAATAAAATCATTCGAGAAAAGGAAAGATCGTATAACAGATTGTTAAAAGAAGCCGGCATTAAAACCAAAGTCGAGGACGACTTTTCTTCACCCCAGGGAGGAGTTACAGTTACAGTTCCCATAGAAACTACCACGCAAGCAAAAGATAAACAACGTGACTTGATTGATAAGACAATTAGCGCAGCAAATCCAATTCTGCAACATAAACTGTTTTAAGCGCATGGTTGATCAACGTGACCATAGAATCATGTTCATCGAGTCGAGGCAAATTTGATGAGTTAGTAATTTTAAGTTTAGAGTTAAAGAAATTTAGATTTAAAGAAATTAGTCCGATTTTAGATTTTAAAGAAACAACTTGTAAAACCATTCTAAGAAAATAAAAATTAAAAAATTTAAATTAAAATAAATTTTTTTTAACAACTTTTAAAATACGAAATACGTAATTATATATATATATGATATATATATATATATATATATATATATATATATATATATATATATATAAAACATATATATATATATATATATATATATATATATATATATATATATATATATATATATATACAGCTGCGGCAAAAATAATAGTAGTGAATGAATCAAGATTATTCAATACAAACTGCCTGAAAACAAAGCATAGTTTTTAAAAAATGTTATTTTCCAAATTTACATTATTTATTACATAATAAGAAAATAATATCATAATTTTGTTTAAAAGTATGAAAAATTCGAAATGTTGCAATTATGATGTAGCACTACTATTATTTTTGCCGCAACTGTATATATCAAGTTGCGCACAAATATAAAGCAAACAAAAATTAAAATTTCTAGATCAAATAAAAAATAGGAAAATTTCAAACAAAAACTTAATAAATTTTCCATTAAATCAACAAAAAATATCAAATGAATAAATAAATAAATAAATCAATTCATCGCGCTTCGCGTTTTCATTTTGGATTGTATCTCATGTACATAAATACGAGTTTGCACTCTTATTCAATCGCATTGACATGAAAGAAGCAAAAATATTTATTTCATCTATACATAAATAGAATATAAAGTAGATCTAAAAATTATAACGTGTTAAAAATTCAATGAAACCATTCATTTTACAATTTTTGATTAAAATAAAATTCACTTTGTCAACACTTTGCTGTCGCGGCCGCATTGCGATTAAAATAAATCCTGTCGAAGTATACAAGCACAATATTCTCAAATATGATTAATGAAGACGGTTAAATACGCTTTGCGATTATTATTTCATCTTCGTCCGCACTTAGTCTGAGTATTTAGACCGTTGTGACATAACATACTTAAATATGATTAATCAATACGTATTGTATTCAACATTATAATCTCGCTTACAATACATTTAAATCAAAATTGCTAAAAAGAAATTGTTAAATATTTATTACATAGGGGAGGAATTCCAATATTTCAACAAAAAAACAAAAAATTAATTAAAACTTTGGTTTCATAAGGCGGTAGTAAAGTAAAGCTGTTATGAAAATCCAATGTCGGTAATTAAAACAAAAAAAATTAATTCGTTAAATGATGAATTATTGTAATTCAATCTAAATTATTTTTTAATACCGTTTTAAAAAATTATTACGATCATAATTTAATTTTGTATTATATAAATAAATTATGAAATTGCTAACAAAATTTTATGAGTTTGAATTAGAATTTAAATCAAACTTTTTTTTTACGTATAAGCATTAATTACATTTTTATTACAAATATTGTAAAATATCTATATGGAGATTTGTTAAATTTACGACTTAAGTAACTATTTCCCGTCATAATTTATACAATTTAATTTACAATTTTCTCATTAGACTGGTGACCAGTTTTATTCCTTCGGCTGGGAGATTAAACAATGATTGTGTGTGGTCTGCGGTGTACTAAATATTCCCACAGAAAGAATTTATTCTTTGGTTTTTATAAAACTTGTCAAAATAAGGAGTAATTTTCTGCACAATATACCTTCAATTGGTCCATTTATTGATCGTGACTACAGACGCAAATTAATTTCTCTCATTTTAAGGGCCGCCAGTTTTTGTGAAAGCAAAGTTGAAAAAAAAAATTAAGCGAATATTTATTGGCGCCATTATGTTATGTCATAAGTTTTTAATTTACAAAAATTACTACCCTTATTCCCTTGGTCGCGTCACTTCATTCGACGTGACAATTGTCGTTTCACTTCAACTTTAAATTGGCATTTTCTTAGTCGATCGAAGTGATAATATAAGGGAATGCGACGTAAAAGGATGTTTGCCACTTAAAACGACGATTGTCACATCGATCGACTAAGGGAATACCAAAATTTGATTGTCGGTACAAGTGACAAGTAACACGACTAAGGGAATAGAGGTGTACATTTAGTCAATAAATTTTGTGCATTTAATTATTACATATGGGAACTTAGCAAAAAATGTCATCCACAAAAGGCTTTTTTAAAATGTGTGTCTCAGCTAAAATTTAAGGAAATTTTCATTCCATCTAGCGAAGCATATTCAATACTCCAAATAGCATTCATCCCGTAAAATAATTGTAGAGCAAATGATTGCGATTTAACATCATTTTAGTAAAGTTATTATTTATTGTACTGGTCAGGCTGCTGTCTATACAAGACTCGCTTCACGTGCCGGAACTGCATACAACTTCAGCAGGTGCTCACACTGCCTTTTCGTGTCGGCCGCTAGAAACTACTGTGTTAAAGGAGTAGGCTGAAGTGTGAGGACTGTGTTCCTCCTATACAGGAGGTTAGCGTTGGGTTAGAGCACAACCTGAAAAACCTTATTGTTATACGAAACCTCAACATGAGCCTCGGATATTTTTGGATTCACAACATTGACCTCGGACACGATGTAAGGACAACTATTTTAAAAATGAAACATGCAACGTATTCAACCTAAACCGGCCGGAGAGCCTCCATCAACTCTTCCAACAAGCTTCTACGTATAAACTCGACCGCATGGCGCTGCAGGAAACAAGACTAATCGGCAATGGCATCATACATTGCAGTCCTGCCTACAAGCTATGTAAGAGTTTCATAAACTTTTTCAAGTCATATTAATTTCGTTTCGGCTTTCTCGGTTAAGAACTCGGTAGAATTGATTAGCAAAATTCAGGATATTGATATTCCACTGCACTCAAAACTAGTTTCATTTGACGTTGCTAGTCTTTTCACTTCTATTCCAATTAACATTTTGCCTCAGATAGTTTATACTTACTTAGATAGGAATGTTGTAGATGGGTGCCTACGCAACGAACTGAAGCTGATATTTGAAACTTGTATTAAACAAAATTACTTTTGCTTTGAACATAAGTATTTCAGATTCACTGATGGTCTACCGATGAGCTCCCCTCTGTCACTTTTGTTAGCAGAAATTTTCATGAATTTCCTCGAACAAACGATTGTATCAAGCAACAATCCTTATTTTCGTCATGTAATCTTTTGGTACAGTTATGTTGATGACATACTACATATGTCTATGGAATGGAACTGATAGGCTATTAACCTCTTTTCTCACTTGGTTAAATTCTCAATATTCCACCATTAATTTTACGGTAGAAAAAGAAGAAAACAAATCTATTAGCTTTCTAGATATAACAATAACCAGAATTAATTCTTCATTAGAGTTCAAAATTTATCGAAAACCCACGTATACAGACGCCATTATACCTAACTCTTCAAACCATCCCCATAATATTAAAATGTCAGCTTTACACTCATTCTTAGATAGATTAATAAACTGTCCTTTGACCAAATCCAATTATAACAAAGAGCTTAATATAATTTTAGAAATAGCAGCGAATAACGGTTATGCAGCTAAGACTATATTAAAGCTATTAAACAGAAATCTGAAACATAATTGGTGCCGCTTAGAGTATATAGGAAAAACTAGCCAAGGGATTAGTAGCATCGTGACACAATATACAGATATTAGCTTTGCTTTTTATAACACAATTAAGGAAATGATTTTTAACAAAAAACCAAGAATTGATCGCCTTTCCAAGTCTGGCATTTATAAGATCAATTGCAATGATTATAGTTCCTCTTATATCGGACAGACTGGGCGCAATTTTGAAGTTAGAGTTAAAGAACATTTATCTGGTAGCCATGAATCATTCCTTTCTAATCATTTAACGTTAGAAAATCACACATCCAGTTTAAACAATTTAGAAATATTACATGTTACAACCAAAAAGCAGACGTTTAGACAACTTAGAATCTTACGAAATCCGAAAAGCTATATTTCTTAACCAAAATATCCTCAACGAACATAGAGAAATCCGTTTCTCACCAATTACCGACTCCGCACTGTTTTATTCCCATACCCATACCATCCCATAAAATGACTAATACGTCGGGTTATAATAAAATAAAGGGAAAAAAACAACAACTGGAATTTTGTTATTCGGCCGTTGACTAATCAATAATCAATAATCATATACCTGTGTTTAACTCACCTCCTTTTAATTTCTAATGCTTATTGCTCTCACCATTTTTATTGCTTACGACTCCCACAATGTGATGACGCGCGTCACGGAACTGCCGTATTTACGAGATTTATTTGATTAAAGCAATATCTCTGGATAAATATACATGTAATGTTTTAAAACCTGTAAAAATCAAACCAAGTTAAATAAAAATTTGTGGATTGAAAAATAATTGAAACAACAAATTATTAATATGTATTTTAATTTCAATTTTAATTAAATAGTGATGCATTTGATCAAATGTGCCGCACGCCATATTGATTAAAAGCTATAAAATAAAAATGAAAAAGTTCAAAATTTTTTTATTTTCATTATGCAAAATATTGGGTACGTTTTTGAATTTATACGCTGTATGACCTATGCAATCCTAGGAAAATGTATAGTCGCAAAGATCAGGCCGAAAAATGTTTATGTTTGCGAGTTAATGGACTTCAAAGTTTCCAAGTGACCGGAAATTAATTTGATTTAATACGTCATTTGAATCGACAATATTTAAAAATAAATTATATCTAGTAAGCTTTCAATAATACCAAGACATACCCATGGTATAATAAATATACAAGGTATGTTCCAACCAATCGACATATCGCCATTTTTCCTTTTAGTGACATCACTTTGAATAATATATTTCGTAACGTTGACTCCGTTTGGTTGGGATTTGTGTTTTTTCTATCGTGCAGAAACTTATTTCCATTTCCAAAACCTAAAAATATTCTTATAAACCTAAACCAATTCGCAAAAAAATATCCAAATTGACTTTGAGTGACGTCACGCTCCACGTGCTTTCAGCTGTCAAGCATACCTTGTAATATTATTGTATCATGGAGACATACCCATTTTTGTGATTTTGACATATATGTGAAGATTTATTGACTTTTTGTGACATTTTAATGATTGAAATTTCAACGATATAGTGATCGATACATTATTTGTGAATTGCTTTATTAAAATCGCGATTAAAGGTATTATTTCTGAGTCATAAGGTCGTATATAAACCTTAACAGCAAATTATTACGGGACGCCATTAGAGTGGAGCAAGTTTTTCAGCAAGGCTCTGGGAGATATCTACAATGAAATTGTATATGACATGGAGGAATTCCACCTCGATGGCAAAAGATAATAAACAATTCTAATTTTGTATTATTTGTGTTTTATAATTTGGTATTCTCAAATGGCTCGCATAATATTGTGAAACGGCACAAATTTTCAGAAAATAAATTTTGAACATTGTGGATGCTCTCTAGACGAAGTAATTTAAATTCTTAAGGATTTTCAATAGTATACAAGAGATGTATAACTGGATCTAATTGTTAAAGGTTAAAGATGAAAACACGTGTCAGTTCTAAGTAATCTAACAAGGAAACCTTTGGAACTGTCAAATTCAAAAAATTATAAAAACTATTCTAAGTTGTAATGTGTAACGACAGGCCATTCCCCGTCGTTCCCGTATTGGAAAGGTTTAACACCCCTAACGCTTAACGTTATTAGGAATTTGCTTGTCGATGTAAATAGATAGCTTATGTAGGGGAATGTTGATTATGCCGTTTGAAATGCTTTAGTAGGAGTGCCCATTGTTTTTTTTTTGAGATATAAACCCGAAATTTGGATGTTCGCGAGAGTCGGTTTTTGAATTTTGTTAAGTTTGTTACTGAAGTAATTTTAATGGTGATGAATGGATATTAGTTTTTCATGCTAAAAATAAAATCGAAAAACTGATCAATAATATTAAGCTTGATTAATATTTAATAAAATATTTTAAGTCAAGAATTTTATTAGTGAAAAGTAGTGATAATTAATATTTAATTAATAGTGTAAAATCAGTAGTTAATACGACAAACAATTTAATTTAATTTAATTTTGGTGATACTTAATTAATTACGGGTACCGGAATTTCAATTAATAAAAATCCCGTTGAGCTACAAACATAAAAAAATGTGAATGAATCACATATTTTGTAGCGTAATATTCAGAATATATCATTGTGTAATTAATTTAAGGATGATTTACATATTTTACTTAATTTTTGTGTGTGTGTGTGTGTTATGAACGTATTAATTACGCCATAAAATATAATATACCTAAAACTATATAATCTAAACCTAAGTTCTAAAATAATACCAATCTTAACATAATATACATTTAATAATTATAAGACATTAATAAGTCACACGTTAATCTAATAAAAATTAAGTTTTACATTTTAATCATAATCTCAGTTGTAAAAAGTGTAAGTGTGGTCACTGTGTGAAAATAAAACACAAATAAGGCCGTGATACATGTTCAATTTTTGCCTTTAAGGCAAAAAAAATCTTCTCGCTGATTGGTTAACTTTTTTTGCCTTACACGGCATAATTGAAATTTCTTTTGTACCGATACATGTAACATTTTGCCGTAAGGGTCTTTTTTCCATCGTATAAAACATAACCTAAAATTTATTCAAATCAAAATTTTGAAATTGACGGTTGCCAAGTTTTAGTTGGCAGTGAAAATGAATAAAAACCAGAATAGAAAGCAACGAATTATAAATATCGGTCTTTATACTTTCTAAAAGAAAATATTGAAGAAGATCATATTTTTAAAAGGAAACCAAAGACTTGATGGGTTTCACCTATTTTATTAAAAATTTGATACCGAAATGCGATTAACCGATCACCAAAATTTTAAATGAGCGTAACTCAATTTGACAAGTTAGCAATTGTAGGCCAAGTATCGAAAAATGCTATTTAGTTCGAGAGCCCTTTCGACCTGAATTAAGATTAAGGATTATTAAAAGGTTTTTTGTATTTAATAGCATTAAAAACGTGTAACATAAATACAAGCAAAATTAAAAATCAACAGAACTAACTTTGCACGTTCATTTTCAATTTTAGGTCTTTTAAATTAATTGTTATACAAATTTAATTTTTTAACCTTTGTAACCGACAAATCACAACATGGAAATTTCAAAATATTTTGAGGTTAGGTAATTTTTGCCGTATGGAGAATTAAGCAATGTTCAATTTTAAAATTTTGCCTGAAAGACATTTCAAGATGGCCGACATTTAACCAATCAACGCGCAGAATTATTTTGCCTTAAAGGCAAAAATTGAACATGTATCACGGCCTATATTAAACATACAAATTGTAACGCAAGTGAAAACACGAAAAAACATTTACAAACAAGAAATTAACTCCTAGCGTTTTATAAATAAGGTGACCACACGTAATCATATTAATTTTCGAAAAGCTTAGTGAAGAATGAAATATTTCTAAGTGAACAATTTAAGTGAACTAAGCTTGTGTGTTGCATAATACTAAACTAAAATTAAACGTATTAATGTAGAGTCTATAAGTGCAAATTTAAACGTGCAACAGAAAAATCTAGAAAATTTGCACATTAATACTAACATACGTGGAAATTAAAAATTTACAAAATGGCAGCATCAAACAACGTGGGACAACGCGGTTATCTAATCTAAGCTAAGTATTATTTATTTACTTATTTAATTTATATAATTTCTTATTTATTCATATAATTTCTATCCTATAATTTAAGTAATTTCTTATTTCTTTTCGAATAATTTGAAGATAATTTAGACATTTCAAATTTTTCTAATATCAATTATTGTAAATTATTATTTATTAAGTTAATTAGGGGGTTAATGACGTCATGGCTAGGTTTAATAATTTTACATTGAAGTCGTTTATTCACATTTTTCTTGAATTGTTGGCTCTTTTAAATGCCGAATAAATTTATTGTCTTATTAACTAATTTCTTAATTTCATTTAACGGTTTCTCTGATTTCGTTCATATTTCCGGATTGTTAATTTTCAGGATGAGAGGCTGATAGCTATATCGTGAGGATGACTTGGTCAGTGTCGAGCAGTTCTGGTAGGTTGATCCGCACCTTAATCATTCCCTAGTTCCTATTTCCTTTTAATTACATCCTCGTGGTCAACTAGAGCATGTTTATCTTTGGCAAACCCCACCCCACTCCCTGAGCCTTAGCCGGCAAAAACATGACCACGCCAAAGCTCTAAATATGCTACAAATATTTCAGTGACGAACGGCTCTATTTCGGAACCAAGGTATCTTGGTCCCCGTTGATGCCAACCAGTTCGTTACAAATGAGATATTAACGAAACCTTTATTTTATCGGCAAAAAAGCCCTTTTAAGATGTTAATATCACCCCTTCATTTAACCTCAAAAAACGTTTTTTTCGATATATCTCGACTTCTACTCCACTTTTTTTGATAAAACAAATTGATAAATATTCCTCATAAAAAGTACAACTTATCCATAATAAACTCGATACTCGATCATCTCTATTTTTTAGGGCATGAATTAACCTTTTTTCGCAAATAACGGGGTGGTTTTAACTCCCAAAAAAGGTTTGGTTGCCGATAAAAAATTGATTTCGTTATTGTCTCACAGAGTAAGTACTACAACTTAGAATAGTTTTTATAATTTTTTGAATTTGACAGTATGACAGGTTCTCTTGTAAGGTTATTTGTGAGTCTGTGATTTGGTGACATGAGAGTAAAAGATTTATATTGTCGTGACCAATTGTGATATTAGAGAAGAGGTATCCAAGTTTAAAAAAATGCCTGCCCAAAATAACAGAAAATGTTTGTAAAATATAAATGGTTGGTTTGGTGATCTTTAACGGACGCTTTATGAGAAGAGTGTTGTCCGAGATTTGAGAAATATATTATATAATTTACTATTGTATAAACAATAAATATATAAAACAATAAAAATTATGTACAACAGGTAATCAACCTTAAGGCTAATACAGCCTAAAGGCACTGCCCCATGCAAGACGGAAAACCGGCATTTAAAACCGTCAAACCCAATTTTTGGCTAAATTGCTTCACTTTGCTATATGAAAATTATTAAGAAATAGCTCAATTCAAAAAACTCCAATTTTGTATTTCGGCGGCCGTCAAGCAAAAATCCTTCCGTCAAAATATAAAATTGGGGTTTTTGAATGAAATGAAATCAATTTTAATAAAATTTTCTACAAATAAGGCGGAACCTATAGATTCGGACAATTTTTTAATAATTTTGATATTGAAAATCAAACAATTTGGTCAACAATTGGATTTGACGTTTCGAAATGCCGGTTTACTGTTTGTGCATGGAGCGCCTTAATGCATAAAGATGGTAGCATTAGACAATAACCGGTTTTTTAGTTTGTAATTTCTAAATTTTGTTTTCGCTTAAACTGTAGAAATAAAGTTTTCTCAATTGTACGTAGTCCTACGTTAATAGATCGTGTCTCGGATACAAGCTCGTCGGTTTTTTTTAATCCAATCAAAGGAACACAAACGAAAAATATAAAGGGCTGAAACCTCACGAAGTGATCAGAACTTCGGTCTTTGGTATCTTCAATAATGTCATAAAGTTGGTGTGACAGTTTTGACATTATTGATTTCTATTTTAACCAAATTATATTTACTTATACAACAACAGACAAACAGGTCAAAAGCTTCAATAACATGGGTACAGGCATCCAATTTAAAACGAAAAATCGTATTCTAGAACTTTATACCGAAAATAGTATAACAAACTATACTGATACTTCTAACCGTTTAACTGACTATATTCCAGGAACTTATCCAAAAACTCATTTTAGAATCCCATTTACAAATTGCATGTCAAATTTCATGACAAACGGGTAATCCCGGGCATTTTATAATCCCATTTCCAACACACATATCAAATTTCATCATAATCGGTTAAGAAATAGCAAAGTTCCATCATACTTGGTCATATTCCTGAACTTCGTCCAAAACTCATTTCAGATTCCCAATTTGAATACACATGTCGAATTTTATCATAATCGGTTGAGAAATGGGCAAGTTCCATCATATTTAGCCATATTCTAGAACCTGATACAAAACTAATTTTAGAATCCCATTTCCATTACACATGTCGAATTTCATCATAATCGGTTGAGAAATGGGTAAGTTCCATCATATTTAGCCATATTCCAGAACTTCGTCCAAAACTCATTTCAGATTCCCAATTTGAATACACATGTCGAATTTTATCATAATCGGTTGAGAAATGGGCAAGTTCCATCATATTTAGCCATATTCCAGAACCTGATACAAAATTAATTTTAGAATCCCATTTCCATTACACATGTCGAATTTCATCATAATCGGTTGAGAAATAGCCAAGTTCCAACATACCTGGCCATATTCCAGAACTTCATCCAAAACTCATTTTAGAATCCCATTTCATAATAATCGGTTGACAAATAGACAAGTTCCATCATACTTGGCCATATTCCAGAACTTCATCCAGAAATCGTTTTAAAATTCCAGAACTTCATCCAAAAAACATTTTAGAATCCCATTTCAAATACAAATGTCGAATTTCATCGTAATCGGTTGAGAAATGGGCAAGTTCCATCCTACTTGGCCATATTCCAGAACTTCATCCAAAACTCATTTTGGAATCCCATTTGTAACATACACATTGAATTTCATAATAATCGGTTGATAAATAGGCAAGTTCCATCATATAAATAGTTTGTTAACTATTCACTACATCCAAATCCAACCCCAACTCAACTCCAACTCAACTTAAACTCAACGCGCAAATTGACCCCTAATTTAACCTTCAAATCAATTCCCAATTCAATGCCCAATTCAATAATCAAATAAGCATGTACATATAAAAAAATCGTAAATATTTATAAAAGCAGGTATTTTGGGTCAATTCGTATGGCAGGTACCCCACCCCTTTGACGTACAGTCTCCAAAAGCTTTTCAAATCTCCGCCTTGACCATAGAAACAGATTGGCGTAAAAAAAATCCAAATCGGACAAGCCGTTCTCGAGATACCACTGGTACAGACATCCAGACAGACGGACGGACATTTTTTTTTTTTTGCGTTTTCGGACCCAGGGACTTTCAAAACGTCGAGAAAAGTGGTTTTGGACCAACCAAATTTTTCTTCATTTTTGACAGGATTTCAATACTTTGGTCTTTTTAGACCGAAGTAAATAACGTCATTTTCAAGGAACTAAAAAAAATCAGAGCGAAAGAACGAACGAACGAATGCAACTCAAAACGCGCCTTTAAATCGTGTGGAAACATTCATTACACATCGATTTGTTAATATTGCCACACGATTTGTGAAAACCCAAATGTTTTATAGTATATTGTATAACAAGTGAAGAAAACGAGTCATTGCAATACGAAAGTGAAATTTGCAGCATGAGCGATAACGAGGGCTGCACTCACTTGAGTATTGCAATGATTCATTTTCACACAAGTTACACACGCTATTTTTTATACGATAGAAAAAAGAAAATTATTCGCGACAAAAAATGAAATTTTCACAAATCGTGTGGCAATATTAAGAAATCGTTGTGTAATGAATATTTCCACACGATTTTAGTAGACGACGCAAAGGCTCCTTTTCTTATATAATTTAAATTCAAAAATCATCATCGAAAGCATAGGTTACTGTACTATCGCAGAAAAAATATATTTGTTGATCCATACAAATTTGTAACTTTTTATGTTTTACTTATTTATAAATATTACAGGACTATTATATCGTAGAAAAAATAGCGTGTATAACTCGTGTGAAAATGAGTCATTGCAATACTCAAGTGATTGCAGCCCTCGCTATTGCTCAGGCTGCAAATTTCACTCTCGTATTGCAATGACTCGTTTTTAGCTAAAGAAAGCGTAACTTTAATAAAAACAATAGAAATGTTGAAACCCAAAATAAAAAATACCAGAGGGGTACATATAATATTTGGTATCGTCATAGAAGCCGACATGAATCAAATAAATGCATCCTTAAAACACATAAATACCAACGAAAATCTACACATAGGAAAACTAAACGAACAAATAGAAATCAACAAGGGTATGATAAACCGATTCAGAGAAGTAAAAAATTATATAAACGGAGAAGTAAAAACCTTATAGTGGAGATATACTCGACGTTAGTCAAACGTTTCAAAATGTCAAAAACGCGCTTGCAAGTATTGCAAGATAAACTCACTATTGAATTCGCGATTTTGACATTTCTTTGACATTTATGTTACAATAAAAATAAAAATTGATTGCATCATTGATTCTCAATTATTATAGAAATAATTATAAAATGAATCGAGAAATGAATGAAGATCGACTAAAAACATTAAAACTGATGAAGAGCGGGATATTGGTTTGCTTTTAACGCAACAAATAATAATACAAAATAAATTAAACGTCAAAATTTTAACAAAGATAAAATAAAAATGGGATATTATTTATTAAAATTTCTGTAAGATGTCATTTTAGCACTAAACAACAAAAAGTCAAAGTTAAATCAACTTTTTTTTGTGACTTCTGAGTATAGCGTCGAGTATAATCGCTTTACTACAAATTCATAAACTTTAACTTTTTTTTTTTACTTAGTCACGTCGGTCGCGTCGAGTATATCACAAGGGTTAACAGAAAATCTAAATCTAGTTAATAGAAAACTTGGCGAAATATACTTCATATTAATCACAGAATAAAACCTTCACGGCATCGAATATGTTAAAGCCGACTGCACGGGCGAGATTATTTCTGAGATTATTTTTATCCCAACATTTTCCCCCAATGAAATCATTCTATTGCTAAAAAAAGTACAAATTTCCCCTTCAAGATTTCTCCTCGCGAGTTAAAATTTATTCAACATTGGGCAAATAATCTGGAAGACGGCCAACATAACAACACAAAAAAATCGTTTAGAGCAACAATTTTTGCCCATTATTGAAATATTTGCTTATTTATGACATTTCTCTCATATGTTTTTGAAAAAATATTTGTTTACGTTTATTAAAAAATATTATATGTGTCCTTTCGTACAGGAAATTAATAAAAAAAAATTCTCAAGGAAATTTTAAAATTTTTTATAAAAGAGTAAGTAAAATTTTATTGTATCTACCCATAAATAAAATTTATATTTATATTTTATTTATATATTTATATTTTCGCCAATGTATGTTTCAGTATAAAATAAATTTTACTTTTTTCTTGTAGAAGTGAGTCGAGAAATTGATTTCAAAATTATGGAGGAAGTGAAGAGAGAAGGAAGACAATTAATATAGACACTATCACATCGTGAATATAAAAACGCCACTCTGAAACGAGTTGGTTGGGCAGAAATAGCAGAAAGTGTGGGAATTCACGTTGAAGATGCCTTAAAATGATGGAAGTTAATTCGTGCGAAATATATCAGAACAATGAAGGCCGTTAAAAGTGGTGGTCCTGGAACTACCATTAGAAAGGACGAAACTTTCATACGCGGGAAATGGATTTTCTCAAAGAGATTACCATAGACGAGTAAGAAAATTATTTATATGTAGTTATATTTTTCCAAGTTATATTTATATTATGCATCCAACACGTCGACATCTCACTAATCTCGTGTGGGATAATATTCGTTTCTGGAACACCTTGCTATCGAGACATAATGAAAACTGCGTGTGGGAATACAAAATATAATTATTTAATTAGCCAACAATTATTTTAAATTTAATTCACAATTTTTTGTCTTTATTTTTAATATGAGCAAATAACAATGCACAAATAATTTTGAATAAAGCTCTATCACCTGTACAATTTACTGTAGTTAAAATTAAAAAAAATTAAAAAAATTAAAAATTATTTAATTAGATTTGTGTTTCGTTACAATGCAAATTTGCATTATCTACTATCCAATAATATATCTTATAATATATCATTTCTAATTGAATCCAGTTAATGTTTTAGGCCAATGGAAAGCATCTTTGTGGTGAATCCCATAACTCCGATAACAGAATCAGCGCTATTAACAAAAATAGCGCCAGCGATTATTGAATCAACCACGGCTGAATCTCTTCGGTCGAATTTTACGCCAACCCCAGGACCACCAAAACTGCATAGGCAGCATCGAAAAAAGAAAACGGAAGCATCGGAGGTGGAAACATTACTTAAAGAGGCATTAGTTAATATGCAGGAGAACCGAGAGTTAGTTAAAGCGCAAATGTTAATGCGGATTTCGCAATTAACTGCGTTCACAGAGTCGGTGAATGACACTTTTTTATTATGGCCAACCCATCTCCAATCCTTTTTTATTTACAAGACGAGTTTATTTTTTGATGAAATTGAGAATATTATGAATTTATGAATAAGACTGAACTAAATTTACATTTAATATTATAATAAAAACTTAATTAAAAAAATAAATTGGATTTTAATGAAATGTGGTATCTTGCCAGGGTAGTATGTCAATTTCATTAAAATAATTTTTAAATTGATCCCTGATTTCGGCCGCATTATTGTTGTGGTTGTTTGACGCTACTCGGTGGATTTCTATAATCCCGTTGCTCTGATCGTTTCGCCATCATCCTGGTCGGTGCGTTGCACCAACATCATCCACTAAATCGGTACTCATGTATCCTGACATTTTTTCCCCTCTTAACCAATTGTGTAGGACCACAGTGGATTTTATGGTGGCTAGCACTGTTACCTTACTGGCTATGATAGGTCTGTGATATATTCGCAATCTACTTGCGAGAATACCAAATGAATTTTCTACTACCCTGCGGGCCCGCGCTATCCGGTAGTTAAACATATTTTTGTCCGCAGATAGCACTGTTGTATTCCGACCAGGATATGGACGCATTAGGTTCGGAAGCAACGGGAAGGCTTTATCCTCGATAAAAACATAAGGATACACTGAATTGTCTCTTAGGTTTTCTGATTGTGGTAAGTTCAATGCAGCACCACCGCTTAGAACAGCTCTCCCAAATTTACTATTTCTAAAAATAGTACTATCTCCTATATGACTCGGTGCCCCAATTTCTACCATTATAAATTTGTAATTAGCGTCGGCTATTGCAAAGAGAACGATGCTGTGGCTGTGTTTATAATTAAAATGGGTCGAACCTGAATTTCCAAATGCCTAAAAATAAACAGATATTATAATAAAATTTAGCGATTAAAAATTCACTTGTATGACCACATGCTTTCCGTCCATTGCCCCTAAACAATGTGGAAAATTTCATTGTTCCTCGAAATCCTTTGCTATATCTTTCGGCTTGGGAAACACGGTATCCTTTAAAGTGTCCCACAGTTTTAAGCACGTCTCTCTTATGATTTGGGAGGTAGTACTTCGCCCCACACGATATCCATATCTCCCAATGGATACCATACTGTTCCCGCTTGAAAGATAACTATCAGAAATAGAACTAGCGTTAAATAAATTAAATAATATGGTAATAAATGTAATGCTTACCGAAGGGTTAGAGACAAACGTTGACCGGCAGTGATGGACCGTTCTCCTACGTCGATTCGTTGAATTGACGGGCCAATAATCGCAAGCAACTCATCAAAAGCTAACGGTGTCATTCGATGAAAATTCACAAAAGTTTTTTGATCTGTTAACCTCATTTCGTCAACAAGGTTTTTGTAGTAACCTTGACGCTTTCTATTGCGGTTGACAGGGTTAACACCAAATCGACGAGAATTACTATGGCCCCGATTTTCTCATATTTAAGCGCTAAGCAGAGCGCTTACAGTATTAAGATCTCCGGTCAAAATATTTATTATGTTCTGTCTTGAAAAAGACATTTTTTAGAACCGCTTGAAAAAAACCGAAAATTTACTTTAAACTTGAACGAAAAACACCCCAAAAATTTAATACAAATTAATAAAACTCAAATACGAAAGTTTACTCTAAGAAAGAACTTACTCTAAGAAAAATGGAAAATCACAATGGAAACGTTAGAAAATCGTACAAATATCAAATCGAATGAAAAACACAAATCGTTTTCAACAACACCACGCACAAATTGAAGTAAAATAAGAGGACATATAATTTGACAAGCAAATAGACGATTTTTTGAGCAAAAATCGATTAGTCTCTAACTTTATTCTATTGAAAAATAATCTTTGGATAAAAATAATCCTTCTCGTGCAGCGAGCTTAAACGAAACCTTGAACAACATGTTGATGAAATCTTAGATTCAATATCGCTTGCAAAGCAAAGCTATATTTCACATTATTTGTTTACCAAGGAAGAAAGCAACTTTGTAAATGGTTTTCCAATAGGAATGATACAATTTAAAATGGTTATATTAGCAAATCTGCGTATTATTTTTTGACATTTCTTATGTCATTTGTGTTCAGTAGGTTATGCCATTTAATCATGAGAAGGTACACGCTTCAACAACGTTTAGAAATTGTTAAATTGTTTTATCAAAATCAGTGAATCAAAATGATGAACATTTTTATCGACAAATTTTATTCAGTGATGAAGCTCATTTTTGTTAAATGGTTATGTAAACAAACAGAATTGCAGAATTTGGAGTGATGAAAATCCACACGAAACTGTTCAGACACCATTATATCCAAATAAAGTCACTGTGTGGTGTGCAATTCATGCTGATGGAGTTATTGGTCCATATGTTTTTGGAGAAAATGATCGAAGAGTAACAGTCAATGGAGAACGATACAGAACAATGTTAGATGATTTTTTTTCCTGCTGTTATTGAGAATAATCTGGAAGATATGTGGTTTCAACAAGACGGTGCCACCTGCCACACAGCCACCTTAATAATCGATTTATTGAAAACAAAATTTGGTAATGAAATTATCTCAAGATTTGGTCCAGTTAATTATCCTCCCAGGTCGTGTGATTTAACACCTTGTGATTTCTTTCTTTGGGGATATGTTAAGTCACTTGTTTATGTTGATAATCCAACAACAATTGAGCAATTAAAAATCAACATTGATGAAATACAGCCAAACTTATGTGAAAAAGTGATGATAAATTGGGCTGACAGAATGCAGTACGTACGGAGAAGTCGTGGTTGGTGGTCATTTGTATGATGTTATTTTCCATACATAATGGCATAGTGTAACCTTTCAAATAAAAAACAATTTTGGGCTTACTGAATCAGCTTACACAGCTCAGAGTATATTTTAAAAAGCATTTACAAATTTAAAAAAAGCTTTGTAAATTGCATTTCAAAGAAATTTAACAATATGCTCTACTATGTATACTACTACTAAATTTTTATTCATTTTTCCTTAAAGATGCTTGTTGCACTATTTTGTTTTGACCCGATGGTGTAACTTTACATTCTTTCCATTCATTAGATATTAAATTTGATTTCATTTTTAAACAATAATCGCATCCCAATTTTTTAATGCCGACAAATAGGCCATCATATTTCATTTTAAACTTTGCTTCTGCTTCTATCGCTGGTATGGATGTACTACTTTCATCAGTTACTGATGTTCCCTCTTTTAATTTTTTTGAGAAATATGTAGTTAACGTATTTTGTCTCTTCATCTTCGAAAAATAAACTTATCTTGCGCAATTTTTTAAGAAACTTCAATTTTATTAGAAAAATAATTAACAAATGTATAAAACTGAACTGAACAAAACAACTAATTGTAATAACTGACAAAAGAAATAGATTCAGCTTTTACTGATATATAAATTTTTGTGCATAACTTTTCGTCTACTCTTGTCCAACAATATACAAAAACTGTGTTTGACAAAGCAACCAGTCATTTATTTTTATGATTTTTTGTTTTGCAGTTTTCTACGAATTTAAAAATTACATTCGCAATGAAAACTAGATAAAATTTTCAAATTGTATATAAAGAAGTAAAAACGTACTAAATTTACCAAAATCAGTTATAAATTCTTCTTTTATTGTTTTTTTCAGAATATTTGAAATATACAAATTGAAGTTTGTAATACAAACTCCAATCAAAATATATTTAACATATCGCTCATTGAATACAACAACGTCATAACTCAAAAAAGAGTAGAATGCAATTTGTATGACTTTCAACTGTTACAATTCGTATCTGTTGTTTTACCAAAATAGATCAACATTATTTTTGTAAAGTAGGAATAGCTATTTGATACCCGAATAATTGTAATTCAAAGTTTTAATTAGTTTTATTTAGAAGTGAGGTTTTTTGGAGATATGACGTTGTTGTATTTAATGAGCGATATATATTTATCGTTTTTTAGTTGCAAGATTTTAAAAATTTTCACCATTTTGAAAAATTTGGAAAAACTTGAAATCTAACTTAATATCGTTATTTTGACATTGACCAAATAATGATTATTGGAAATCCCTCAATATATTTTTGCATGCCCTATCTACAGAAAAACGTTTACAGTCGTATTACCTCAAAATATTTCTCACAAATGTCATGGAAGCAATTTAAAATTCTGTACCAAAATTGGTACAGCGGGAAAAGATAGGTTAATAGCCGGTTCGCACGAACCATAGCATTCACATCAAAGGGTTCGCGCGAACCCATGCGAACCTTAGGAAAGCATCCCTGACGGTAACCTTTAAAATTGATTGGTGAAACGACTTAAGGAACCAAAACGGATAGGATATAGTACACCATTCTCACGTAAAAAGTTGTTTCCTTGGGCTTAAGATATAATACATAGATTCATTGATACCAGGGGTCTTTTTTATACAAATAAAATATCTCTTTGATGCATTTTAGAGAACACTGAAACCTATAACATACTTTAGAATTTCTTTCTTTTGAAAATCATTAAAAATATTCAAAAAACTAAAAGTTTTTGCTTGCACCTCTATAAATTTAATGCACACGACAATTATTTATTGTTGTATAAGCAACAAAGCAAAAAACAATTGTCTTTAAACATTTCCAATTTTCTTCTTTTTTTTTAACACTGACGGAATTAAATTTAAACATATTTTCGTTTTATTGCATCTCAAATAGATAAATGATGACAATAATTGGGTGTTAATTTTTCACATTCATTTTTTTATACAAACTTATGGTGTATCGCATAAAACGTTATTATTTTAAGAAATAAAATTATTGTTTCATTGTTTTATGAAGCAACATAAAAACGATTTACGAATCTCGTATCACAATTACATATTTTACATTAGACTTGTTTTTGATTTAATGAATTTGTATTTATATTTTTTTTTTAATACACTATAGTTAACAATTAAAGCTAGGTCACGTTGAACGAGTTTATTAAGTGGGTATAAGCTGAATAATCAATCTTCAACCATAATTAGTAGTCAATTAAATAAAAAATCAACAATTCAACATGTTCACCCCATATCAAATACATAATTGACACTTATTTATTACTCACTTTAGTATATAAACACAATAAACAATTAAATTCTAAAATTAATTTGTGGGAGATATACAGACTGCGATAGATACACACACACACACACCCGTTTCAGCAGCTAAACAAAAATTTGTTGTCATATTATGCGACACAATCATTTAATGAATGACAGAAAGCATTGTCAGATTTTGTGTTACAGATAATATTTGTCAAAGACAATTGAACTGAGTAATTATTACGGTTTCAGTGATTTATTATATACACACAGTATTTTATAACAACGCGTCATTATGTGGGTTAAATGTGATGTAATTTATTGGAGTACCGCACTCGTATCTACCATATAATGTACCCCTCACTATGCATAATACTATACAATTTCAAAAGTTTATGTCTCATTTAAAATAAGATAAAAAAATATAAATTAATAGTAATAACAATGATAATAATAATAAATTCATGTCGATTCAATTAATGTAGTAGTTTTCCGTATTTTGTATATCTTACGCGAGTACATACATAATATATACAAATTATACAAATGTATGCTGCGGCAGCCTCATCTTGTCTTAAGATTTAATTTTATTTCAATTACAACAACTATCAATTTTTTTAATCTTAACTACCAAACTATTTTTCTATTTAAGATCGTTAAATTTATTTATGTTTTACTTATTATTTTATTAAAATGTTGTAATGAAATGAAAGTAAATTAATAAGAGAACAACAAAACAAAAAATTCATTTGTGTTTTTTTTTGTGTACATTTTAATAAGGAGATGCGCGCGGCAATTTAAATGATGGAATTTAACCTGCGGCAAGCTGTTTATATAGTCAATACGTAATAATTTCCTCTCGATGGTATGTACTTTGTATTGATTTTATTGTTTTGTATTTTTAATTTTTTTTTTGTATGGATATTTTTGGACTAATTGGTGTATAATTTAATGTCAAAATCGTAAATTTTTAAGAAATTACAAGAAATGATTTTTTTCTGTATTAGTACACATACATAATGCCTTGACAAGAATAAACCTGTGTACATCTTTCCAAATCTGAATGTAAAGTACCGGTGTGAAGTTTTCCACAGAATTCAGAAGTGTAGCTACACAAATTAACAGATTTCAAAAATGTAGTTACACAAAGTAGAAAATAGTGTAGCTGTACACAAAAAGATGTGTATAAACTATAAATAGTAGGAAAAGTTTATATTTATGTCAATGAAGAAAAAATTTTAACCGTATAAAATGAAAATTATTTCTGTCTATGAAATACAGACCAATGATTAATAAAAAAAAATTCCATTTCACTTAGAAAAATAAACAAATTTGTAGTTTTATACAAATTTAGTGTAGTGGTCAATTTTTGGAAAATTACAAAAAATCCTAGAGATGTCTAAGCAAATCTGAGTATGCCATATTATTGTACGCTATTAGTAGAATATTTGGGCCGACAATCATTTTAACGCGACCCTCAAGGGGTGAGATATCGCATTTCCACACTTTTATTTTATACAAATTTAGTGTAGTGGTCACTTTTGGCCAGTTTCAAAAAATCCTAGAGATGTCTAAGTAAATCTGAGTATGCCACATTATTGTACGCTATCAGTAAAATATTTTGGCCGAGACCCATTTCAACGTGATCCTCAAGGGGTGAGATATCGCATTTCCACACTTTTATTTTATACAAATTTAGTGTAGTGGTCACTTTTGGAAAATTACAAAAAATCCTAGAGATGTCTAAGCAAATCTGAGTATGCCATATTATTGTACGCTATTAGTAGATTATTTGGGCCGAGACTCATTTTAACGCGACCCTCAAGGGGTGAGATATCGCATTTCCACACTTTTATTTTATACAAATTTAGTGTAGTGGTCACTTTTGGCCAGTTTCAAGAAATCCTAGAGATGTCTAAGCAAATCTGAGTATGCCATATTATTGTACGCTATTAGTAGAATATTTGGGCCGACAATCATTTTAACGCGACCCTCAAGGGGTGAGATATCGCATTTCCACACTTTTATTTTATACAAATTTAGTGTAGTGGTCACTTTTGGCCAGTTTCAAGAAATCCTAGAGATGTCTAAGCAAATCTGAGTATGCCATATTATTGTACGCTATTAGTAGAATATTTGGGCCGACAATCATTTTAACGCGACCCTCAAGGGGTGAGATATCGCATTTCCACACTTTTATTTTATACAAATTTAGTGTAGTGGTCACTTTTGGCCAGTTTCAAAAAATCCTAGAGATGTCTAAGTAAATCTGAGTATGCCACATTATTGTACGCTATCAGTAAAATATTTTGGCCGAGACCCATTTCAACGTGATCCTCAAGGGGTGAGATATCGCATTTCCACACTTTTATTTTATACAAATTTAGTGTAGTGGTCACTTTTGGAAAATTACAAAAAATCCTAGAGATGTCTAAGCAAATCTGAGTATGCCATATTATTGTACGCTATTAGTAGATTATTTGGGCCGAGACTCATTTTAACGCGACCCTCAAGGGGTGAGATATCGCATTTCCACACTTTTATTTTATACAAATTTAGTGTAGTGGTCACTTTTGGCCAGTTTCAAAAAATCCTAGAGATGTCTAAGTAAATCTGAGTATGCCACATTATTGTACGCTATCAGTAAAATATTTTGGCCGAGACCCATTTTAACGTGATCCTCAAGGGGTGAGATATCGCATTTCCACACTTTTATTTTGTAAATTTGTATAAAATAAAAGTGTGGAAATGCGATATCCCACCCCTTGAGGGTCGCGTTAAATTGAGTCTCGGCCCAAATATTCTTCTAACAGCGTACAATAATATGGCATACTCAGACTTACTTAGACATCTCTAGGATTTTTTGTAATTTTCCAACAATTGACCACTATGACCACTACACTAAATTTGTATAAAATAAAAGTGTGGAAATGCGATATCTCACCCCTTGAGGGTCGCGTTAAAATGAGTCTCGGCCCAAATATTCTACTAACAGCGTACAATAATATGGCATACTCAGATTTACTTAGACATCTCTAGGATTTCTTGAAACTGGCCAAAAGTGACCACTACACTAAATTTGTATAAAATAAAAGTGTGGAAATGCGATATCTCACCCCTTGAGGGTCGCGTTAAAATGAGTCTCGGCCCAAATAATCTACTAACAGCGTACAATAATATGGCATACTCAGATTTACTTAGACATCTCTAGGATTTCTTGAAACTGTCCAAATGTGGCCACTACACTAAATTTGTATAAAATAAAAGTGTGGAAATGCGATATCTCACCCCTTGAGGGTCGCATTAAAATGTGTCTTGGCCTAAATATTCTACTAATACCGTACAATAATATGGCATACTCAGATTTGCTTAGACATCTCTAGGATTTTTTGTAATTTTCCAACAATTGACCACTATGACCACTACACTAAATTTGTATGAAATAAAAGTGTGGAAATGCGATATCTCACCCCTTGAGGGTCGCGTTAAAATGAGTCTCGGCCCAAATAATCTACTAATAGCGTACAATAATATGGCATACTCAGATTTGCTTAGACATCTCTAGGATTTTTTGTAATTTTTCAAAAATTGACCACTACACTAAATTTGTATAAAACTACAAATTTGTTTATTTTTCTAATTGAAATGGAATTTTTTTTTATTAATCATTGGTCTGTATTTCATAGACAGAAATAATTTTCATTTTATACGGTTAAAATTTTTTCTTCATTGACATAAATATAAACTTTTCCTACTATTTATAGTTTATACACATCTTTCTGTGTACAACTACACTATTTTCTATATTGTGTAACTACATTTTTGAAATCTGTTAATTTGTGTAGCTACACTTCTGAATTCTGTGGAAAACTTCACACCGGTATGTAAAGTACATACAGTACAATCCATCCTTTTCTCTTAGGGCTATCAGTATGGATTCAGGGGAGGGCCAAATATTGCATGACAGAAGTGAAACCACAGGTTCTCCCTTAAATACAAAATATATTCTGGTGTTGCCAGATTACGGGATTTTTTCCCGTTTGCGGGAATTTTCAGTTCAAACGGGAAAAACTTCCCAAAATGCGGGATTTTTAATACTTTCAATTTTTTGTAACAAATATATAAACTATCTAATTATATTTCATTTTTATGAACAATATAAACTTTTAAAACTTAATAACTTTTCAATCTTTGTCGATGAATCAACAACAACTTAAGCAACAACAAAAATCATTGTGTTCTCATCCGTTACGTAGACAATAATAAAGTCAACACACAATTGCTGCAATTAATTAACATTAATACTACAGATTGCACCGCCAAAACTTTATATAACCGTTTCAAAAGCTGTCTTGAAAATCGAAACATTCCACTGCAAAATATTATTGGAATGGCCTCTGAATACTGCTGCAGTAATGATTGGCTGTAAAAACTGCTTTTACACAATGCTACAGAACGATAACAGCAACCAGCGAGTAGTTTTATTTAAATGCATTTGCCATTCTTCATTATTAGTAGTCAAATCGGCCATCGAATTTCTACCATCTGAAATTGAAATTTTTCTGAGAGATATAGGAACTTATGGTTCGAAAAGTCGCAAAGGTGCGGCTGTATTGTCGGACTTTCACCAGGATCAACTAGATGGCTTTCTATGCATCCATGTACCACAAATATTTTAAAAAATTGGAATGTTTTAAACTACTTTTTCATTTATGAACAAAATTTCACCAAACGAAAGAAAGCCACCCAGATTTTACAACATTTTGAAAAATTCGAAATGAAATAATGTCCGACAAGATTTTACCATTTGAAAATATAGTCAATACTCAAACTAAGCTTGATATTGAAGAGTTTAATGGTGGCACCGAATTCACCGATTATTTAAAAACAGAACAACTTATCAATAGCCCTAGTTACTTATCAGATGACCGAAAATTGATTATAAGATATAATTGCAGTAAATTCGCAGAGAGATGTATTTATAAGATCATCCAAAAATTTCCTCTAAATAATGAATTTTTTAAAACCGTTAAATTTTGAAATCCAGAAGTGGCTCTGGATGCTTCAAATCGAAAATTTTCGAAAACACTCTCTGGTCTACAAGAATTTATAGAGCATATGTATGATGTGTGTAATAAGTTTCACCTGGAAATGAATGGGCTGATCTACCAATCGAATTTTCGAATAATGTGAAAGACAAGTTGCTAGTTCTTTCAGTTGAAGAATTTTGGAATGAGATATCGATGAAAAAGGCAATAAATGGGGATTACATATTTCCTAATTTATCCAAAGCACCCAAGTTTATCTTGACTCTGCCACATTCCAACGCATTATGCGTTTTTAAATCAGCGATGCAACATAAAAATATAAATGTAGTTACGTTTGAACCTACTGAGGAACATTTCTTATTAATAAACTCATCAAACCTATTTCAACAATAATTATTTGCATAATATTATATAAAAAAACGCTTTATTGAAGTTCCAATTTTTTGTTATCACCTAGAATATTTATGTTATGTTACTTTTATCTAAAATAATTTTGAATTATTTGCTTTATTTTTGTTAAATAATTATACGATTTTTTTTTTTTTGAATAAAATACTTAAATTATAAATTTTTTTTGTAAAGTAGTAATATAAGGGTTTCGCTTGCGGGAATTGTTCAGGGAATTTTTCCTAAAACAAACGGGATAAATCGGGATTTTTTGTTGCGATGACGGGAAATTGCTTTTCAGAAATCTGGCAACACTCTTTCAAGCCCAACAGAAAGTCCTAAAGGACCTTAGGAAGTCACCGAAGTGATGCGAAGTAATGCGTTCTCTTCAAGAACGAAAACTTCAATCGAGTTTTTCTTGAAACGTGTTTTTTTGCGCGCCATGAAATGTAACTCAAAAAGTAATGGACCCATCAACTTAAAATTTTGTACACATATTCTTTAGCTTATCGGCCTTTGCACAAACCTAAAATTTCGTATAAATTGTTTAAACAAATATTGGTTTTAACGAATTGTTTATAAAGAAATACGTGTTTTTTTTTTTCTTTTTGTCCTCAAAGTTTCAATTTTATTTTTTTTTTGCAACTTTTAGGTTCATGCAAAGCGGAATGAATTATTTTAATAAAAAAAATTTGTTTCGTTGATTTTAGTTAACTACAATGACCTGGGCGAATTCAACCTACCCATAGCGTCACTACTCGCACTCATGTACAATATTCCCGACCACCTGGCAGGTAGAAAGCCCCACCAAAATAACCTGTCTTTTTGAAGTTAGGTTTTTTTAGGTATATATATTTATCTGTCTAAGTCTTAGCTTGCCTCAAATATATTTTTTAGAAGTCTACGAAATTCAACTTTTAAGCCGCCTGGCAACATTTTAGACCCGACAAAATGATCTGGCTTTTTTATTTTATATTTTATTAAATACTAAACTAAAAGGTATTAAAATTTCAAAATGCCTCAAATACATTTTTTGCAAAAAAAATTTCGCAACTTAAGCGGGGAACCTTCTCCAGACAACTGGTTTTTCAATAATTTTTTACAAAAAATTGAGAGCATTTATTGCAATGAAACAAATTGCATAATAATATTGACGTTTAAATGAATACAAACAAATTTTTTTATAAGTAAAAAAAACAAAATGGCGGCGCTAGAGGTGCTCGAACTAGGCTACTAGAGTTTGCGCCGTGGAACGCCCAGGTCCTTGTAGTTAACTAAAATCAACGAAACAAATTTTTTTTATTAAAATAATTCATTCCGCTTTGCATGAACCTAAAAGTTGCAAAAAAAAAAAAAAAATTGAAACTTTGAGGACAAAAAAAAAAAAAAACACGTATTTCTTTATAAACAATTCGTTAAAACCAATATTTGTTTAAACAATTTATACGAAATTTTAGGTTTGTGCAAAGGCCGATAAGCTAAAGAATATGTGTACAAAATTTTAAGTTGATGGGTCCATTACTTTTTGAGTTACATTTCATGGCGCGCAAAAAAACACGTTTCAAGAAAAACTCGATTGAAGTTTTCGTTCTTGAAGAGAACGCATTACTTCGCATCACTTCGGTGACTTCCTAAGGTCCTTTAGGACTTTCTGTTGGGCTTGAAACTTTGGAAATATATTCTTCAGATACTAAATGAATTTTTAAAGTAAAAAAAAAAAAAATGCAAAAAAATTAATATCTGGAGGAGGTTCCCCCCTTAAAAAAATCAAAGGTTGACAATGCCCCGCTACCCTTCAGCCAGGTCTTTGATTTTGTGTTTAGACATTGCTAAAGAAGCGTCACACAAATTTTCATGCTGCCTCAAATACCTACTCAAAATTGTCTACCAGCACTTAGACTATATATAGGTACTACGATTATTAGCTTGTAAATATTTCACATTTATCTTTCGACATTAGATTTCAAATATGATTTTAACATTTCTTAAACTTAAATATATTTCCCGAGCACTTAATCAGTTCAGGTATTTTATTATAAACATACGGTCCTAAATATGATATAGATTTTCTTCCAAATTCAATTCTAATATTATGGCATGATAAGTAATTTGAAGATCTAGTAGCGTATCTATGAGTTACATATTCAAATTTCATATTATGATGATACATGCAAGCATTTGTACATGTAAATAGATAAACGAAGTTCAAATAATGCATTTATTGGAAGAATTTCACGATCAACATTGCTATACAAATCGACGGGAGCCTTTAATAGTATATTGTATAACAAGTGAAGAAAACGAATCTTTGCAATACGAAACTGAAATTTACAGGCTGAGCGATAGCGAGGCCTGCACTTCCTTGAGTATTGCAATGACTCATTTTTACACGAGTTACACCATAGCAACCTGGATTATACAAGCCATAATCTAAAAACCGAAGCTTTTATAAGGGAATTAGAAACGAGGAAACAACCAAAATTTCCATAGTAAAACACATAAAACATATGGGAAATCATTTTTTTTTCCTCAGACAAATTTGTTAATGAAAACGTTGCAAATTCTTAATTATGATTTCTGAAATATTTTCATAAATGTTTGAATTTCAACATTATATATAAATCTCGTTTATGTAAATCGTTTTCATTTTCTTGTAATAATTGATTTATTGGAGCGGAGCGAGCGAAGCTCTCATGGAGCGACTCGAATGGCGAATGTAACAGATCGCAGATCTAAGCGAATTTTCGGCCGATTTTCAGTTTTTTTTCGTTCAAATGTCCAACAGATTTAAATTCAGGTCGTGATGAAGCCAGAATTAAAAATTTATGAAAAATAAAAAAATTATCAAAGAAAAACAAATTGTCTATGGGAAAATACATTATAGGCAAAAATTTGCGCGCTTTTTTGCAATTAATTATTCTAAAGAGAATTTTTAAACTATATTAAATCAGTTAATTTAATTCATAATAAGTTTCAATATTTAGGCCATTATATACATATTTATTGACATTAAAGAGAAAAAATATACTGTAGAATAGTTGATTCTATATTTTTTACTAAAATCGATATAAAACAAGGCTTGATTTAGTGAGTTTTCAAATTTTCATGCTAAATCATGAGAAAACAAACCAGTCATAACTAGAACCGATCCGGGGATAAATCCGATATAATTTAAAATCGGGATTAATTCAAAGAGTAAGTTTCGTTGCTACATTTTCACGCTATAACCGTTTATCTGATTTTGATTCTGTTTTTTTCATAGCTTCCGGCAATAACCGAGGAACGTTTTTATACATAAATTAATAGCAATATAACTGCTGTAAATATTTCTTAGGTCTTACTGCCATACAAGACCTTTTCTCATACGATTTAACATGCCAGCTGCTCCACCTGTTCGAAGATCTCGATTTGGACGATGAACTGCACATGCTAATCGCCAGAGATTACAAGCAACCCAGAGAACTAACCAAGAGACCGAAGAAGAACGTCATCGCATAGCTCATGCCGTTCAGAATGTCCGATATCCGACTCGTGAAACTGGCTTTCTAGAATCATTCGAGACTTGTCTGGATACAGCTACAAAGCATGTCTCACTTGCAATGGTTTGAAGCTGACAACTACAAGCAATCTGCATTGTACAGCATGTACGAAGAAGCCAACAAAGTTCAGTGCAGACAACAATATGCATCCTGGAATACAACAACCAGATGCTTTGCAAGATCTGACTCCGATTGAACAAATGCTGATCAGCAGAGTCCAGCCTATTCTCAGAGTGTACCAAGTTCGTGCATGTCGCGGCGAAGGACAGCTGCGTTACTCAGGCAACATCTTGAATATCGAACAAGATCTTCAACCAGTGGCAACTACGCTTCCATTAATGCCAAAGGAATTAAACGTTATTTTGGTCAGGAGAGCAGGAATGGCAGGTTATACTGACTTCCGTGTGAGACGACCAAAGGTTTCAGCAGCTCTGTCTTGGCTTATCAGGCACAATCCATTCTATTCCGATCTGACTATTATTTACGAAGCAATGTCAGTGTTACCACCCGATGGTGATATTGTCGAACAGCTGCGCTTTCTAGAAGAAGGAGTCATTTCAAGTGAAGAATTAGAGGTTGACAACATTGCAACTAATGGTTTGCCTATTTTACAAGACCAAAATTAAAGAGCAGTAATTTCAGACATCTTACAATGGCCTCAAGCTGATTCAAATCCAATCAACGAGTTCAGGCATGCCGGGTACATTGTCAAGGCTTTCCCTCATCTCTTTCCATATGGAAAAGCTGACTTCTATGACTACTCTCGCACATCTAAAGTTACATTCAGAGAATGGACACTCCATATGCTTCGTTTTAAAGACAAGCGGTTTGCACAAGATTCAAGTTTTCGCTATTTCTACTTGAATACAATCCAACGTCATGATGCTTTGCAACGAGGTACGATTTACGCTAACGCAAGTAATTTCAATGAAACAGTTGAAGATCTTTTGTGTGACGTGAATCGCAAGCCAGCTGTCATGAAAAGGCTGCTGCACATCGGTTCAAAGATAGCAGCTACAGGTCCATATTGGTATTCGCGGCGAATGGAGCTTGAAGCAATGGTTTTGCAGCTAGGTGTCCCCACCTTCTTCTTAACTTTGAGCTCGGCAGATTTATGGTGGCCATGTTTGACAAAGCACTTTGAATATGATCCATCAAACAAAACAGAGTCTGTCATGTCAAGAGAAATGCAGAAACTGTTATCCTCTAACCCGTTGATTGCTGACGAGTATTTTGCAAAACGAGTGGAAATGTTTGTGAACCTACTTCACAAGAAGTACCAAATCAACGATTATTGGTACCGTTTTAAGTACCAGCATCGTGGTAGCCCTCATGTTCATGGTGTTTTTTGGATCGAAGGGGCGCCTGATGTAAGGAAATTTCTTACAATGACAATAGAACAACTCATGGAAGCAAAAGACTTCTACGACTCCTTGATGAGTGCTTGGAATCCTATTCCGACGGCAGACAAAGCTCTCATCCATCCATCAAGGCTTACCACTGACAGTATTGATGTTGAAAATGAACTGTAATTGTCGCAATTATTGAATGCAGATTTGGTTTCCCGAAGCAATGTTTGGCAGAATCAACTTTAGCTGCTGATGACAAAGGTAACTTCGTTTTCATTCACAATAGATCCTTAAGTTATGCAACTATCAGGGGTACAAATTGAAAATGCGGGATTGATAACAGATGGCGTTACTAACGCTATACGCATCAGGCAGTACTGTGACTATGTTCATGTCAAAGCTACGTCTTATAGCTTTAATTTTCAGTATGTGTCAATTTGTCGCAGTGTCAAATTCATAGTTTTTTTGAGCTCTCAATATGTCGAGTTTCGTGCCAACAAAACAGCATTTGCGGGAAGTTTTAATTTACTTCTTTAATTTGAAGAAAAGTGCTGCTGAAGCACATCGATTGGTCTCCGAGACTTATCCGAGTCATGTTCCATCGGTTTCAACGTGCGAGAGATGGTTTGTGCGGTTTAGAAGTGGTGATTTTGACGTTGAGGACAAAGAGCGGCCGGGCCAAGTGAAAAAGTTTGAGAATGCTGAATTGGAGGCAATACTCAATGAAGACTCGTGTCAAACTCAACAAGAGCTCGCAGATTCATTGGGAGTGACACAACAAGCCATTTCCCATCGTATAAAAGCCCTCGGAATGATCCAAAAGCAAGGACATTGGGTGCCGTATGAGCTGAAGCCGAGAGACGTCGAGCGCCGTTTTTTTGCATGCGAACTGCTGCTCGAACGGCAAAAACGGAAGGGTTTTTTGCATCGCATTGTCACTGGTGATGAAAAGTGGATCCGTTACGATAACCCGAAGCGCAAAAAATCATATGGTTACCCCGGCCATGCATCATCATCGACGGCCAAACCAAATATTCACGGCGCCAAGCTCATGCTCTGTATTTGGTGGGACCAGCTGGGTGTGGTGTATTATGAGCTATTGAAATCGAACGAAACCATCACAGGAGTACTATACCGAACTCAATTGATGCGTTTGAGCCGCGCACTCAAAGAAAAACGGCCACAATACGAGCAAAGACACGACAAAGTAATTTTGCAACATGACAACGCTCGGCCACATGTTGCAGCGCCGGTCAAAACATACCTACAAACGCTGAAATGGGAAGTCTTACCCCACCCGCCGTATAGCCCAGACATTGCTCCTTCCGATTACCACCTTTTCCGATCGATGACACATGGCCTAGCTGACCAGCGCTTCCATTCTTACGAAGAAGCCCAAAAATGGGTCGATGACTGGATAGCAGCCAAGCCGGCCGAATTTTTTCGCGACGGTATCCGTAAATTGCCAGAAAGATGGGAAAAAGTTGTGGCTAGCGATGGACAATACTTTGAATAATTCATTTGTTACCATTTTTTCAGAATAAACGTTCAAAAATAGAAAAAAATCCCGCATTTTCAATTTGTACTCCTGATACAAGGTGAGTTTTTTATCGTAAATCCACTTTCACCAGCACCAACTTCCGCCACAGTCATTGACCAACTGCGACATTCCATGCAAAACCTTGTACCCAAATCAACCTGTCAGTCCAAACAAGACGACGTTTTTGTTCCGAAATCACACGACAACTGTGATTTTGTTTTCGTTAGAAAGACAAGGTTCGCACGGGATTATCTCCTCCCTATGAAGGTTGATTCAAAGTCATTCGACGCCTTCGGAAACAATTCATCGTGTCGATTAATTGAAAGAACCAAACGAGTTCAATCGACCGACTCAAACCGGCTTACGGTATTCTGTGTTCAACTGAGCAAAAATCAGTTTACTGTTCACATAAAAATGTTCGTGTTTCAGCCTTACAAACAATTTTTCTTGAGGAGGAAAATCACTGGTGGGGGAATCCTGTAGCGATTCTCTCATATGATCGCGCAATAATTCGTTTCATCACCACAATTCAATTTCAAATACAATTTCAGGTGTACATCTCTTTTTCTACTCTTGCAAGTTTTGAAACATATTATAGTACAATATTTAAATACGTACAGCTGCTTTTCAGCTCAGTAGTGACAATTACGCTCCTTTTGAGAAGGAAAAGACATTTACTGAATTTAGTTTAACCCCGACTATTGGTCTGTAGCCTTAAACAAAACTACAGCTTTCCACCATCAACCACAGTTTGGGTGAGCCAAATATGTCCCAAACCAACTTTTGTCTTGCGGCAAAGATTAATTTACATTTCGTCATTAATCGTTGATTTTGTGATCATAATTGTTGGTTACTTAGGTACAGTTTTCTGGCACAAGTAAAGGCGCGTTTACATGCAACATCTGTACATAATGACAGAATCTGCATAGAAAATCAGAGAAATACGCGAATTAAATCAACAGTTAAGTAATACAGCTGTTATTACTTAAACGAGTCAACTGCAGCACACTTAATGAACGAAATGATCGACTGCTCAATTTACTCAACCAAATCATCAATTTAGTCTCAAATCGATTTCGGTCCAGTACCGAAAATTATCTTTAATATACATATGTATGTACTTCAGGTCAAATCACCTAAATAATCATAAAAAAACATTCCAATGTTTATAAAAAATAATAATAAAATCGCAATTCTATTAAATTTCAGCCTTTGGTAAGTTTATCAATTAAATTGGTTATTTATTTATTTATTTATTTATTTAAATTATCAATTTAAAGCGATAATGCGGAGATTGATTTTTTAAATGCGTCACGCGAAATATTAAAATCGAACCACATTGATACACTATTCAAGTCGCGTTGTATACGCGCTATAGGATCAAAATACGCGTAGTTAGTGCACGCAGTCGGGATAAAAAGCAAACTACGTGGCCGTAACACACGTTGAGGAGTGTAAAAATTGAAAAGAGACAGCAGCTCTGGGCAATCGACCTTACCACAAAGTTTATCACGCGCAAATGTGGCACTTGCACACTTACGCCTAGACGACAGTGACTGTATACCTAGAAGACAACATCTATCATGATATGGTAACAGTTTAAAATCACCCCTTCCTGCGGATGGCAATTTTCTTAGAGAAAACAATAAGAATTGCTTCTGGATGCCCTCTATTCTCTTAATGTGAATATCGTAGAATGGAGACCATATAACGCTGGCATATTCGATATGCGACCTCACAAATGATGAATATAATGATTTGAATGTCAACAAATCATGAAAATCTCTCGAGTATCGCTTAATAAAACCCAACTTTGAGTAGGCCTTATTAATGATCGCGTCAATATGGAAGTTGAACGTCGTGTCAAAGCTAAAAACCACCCCCAAATCATTGACTGAGACAACCCGTTTTAAAATCTTATTTGTAAGAAAATACTCAAAAACTAAAGGCTGCTTAGATTTAGATATTGTCATGACTTGGCATTTCTCCACATTAAGACACATTAAGTTTCGATCAGCCCAATCACAAAAACAATTCAAATCTTGTTGGAACTTAAATCTATCCGCTTCGCACGATATGGTAGAATACAATTTTATATCGTCCGCGAACAATAAACACTCAGCAAATTCCAATAATTTTGTGACATCATTGATAAAAAGCAGGAACAGCAATGGTCCCAAATGGCTTCCTTGTGGTACACCAGAGAGAACCGTGAAGCTATCGGAAGATATGTCATCAATTTTAACCAGTGTTTAAATTCAAATTTCGTTCCTTTATTTATTCTCTTTTTGCGAAAGAAGAGAAAAAATATTTTGTTTTGTTTGTTTCCTCCGGAACGAAATCCAACAAAATAAAATATCTCTCCTCTTCTATCTTTTGTGTTTTATATGAGGAGAGATATTTTACTTTTTTCGATTTCGTTCCCGGGGAAAGAAACAAACAAAAATATTTTTTGTTTTCTTTCACAAAGAGAGAAAAAAAAGATAAAAGAAGGGAACGAAAAAATGAATTTAAACACTGATTTTAACATACATTTTACGATTTTTCAAGTAAGAACTTAGCCAATTCAGCGGTATAAAGTCGCAATTGAGTTTGCTAAGCTTATCTAACAACAAACGGTGATTTAGTTTATCGAAAGCCTTAGCAAAGTCTGTATAAACCACATCAACCTGCACTTTGGATGTTGCGGATTTTGTTATATAGCTCTGGAAAAGTGCCAGATTAGTGACAGTAGACCGGCCTGGAAAAAACCCATGCTGACATGCATACATTCAAACATCTTCGGGATGCAGGACATTATTGCAATGCCCCTATAATTTGTTACGTCATTGCGTGATCCGTTTTTGTGTATCGGTGTAAGGAAAGCTAATTTCCACACATCTGGGAATTTACCCTGGCTTAAACTTTTATTAAATAGTAAATGAAGGGGAGCTGACAACCCAATAGCACAACACCTTAACAATGCCGGCGGCAGTCCATCTGGTCCAGAGCACTTGGAGATATCGAGGTTAAGAAGCGCGCTTACGACATCTTGTTTGGAGAACGTGATGATTGAGCTGTTTATGCTAGATAATGACCATTGAACATTATTGGTGTCTTTGACAAATACACTGCTAAAGTAATCCGCAAAAAAATTACAAATAGTAAGAGGATCATTCGACTTTTGACCCTTGAATGACATAACTGATGGTATACCGTTAGTTTGGTTCTTCATCTTTACGAATTTCCAAAACTTCTTTGGGTTACTCCTTAAATCATCCTCCAAATCAATAATATAATTATTGTATAAAAAACGGTTAAGACAATTGAATTGTTTCCTAAATAATTTAAACTGGGAATGGTGTAACAAAGAACCAGTACTCTTAAATTTAGTATGGGCTCTGTTACGTTGAACTTCGAGTTTTTTCAGATCTTTTGTGAACCATGGATCTTTACGAGCCAGCGACTGTTTCTTTTTCACTTTAGGAACAAACTTATTGATACAGGAATATTATAAATCGTTGAATAAATGAACTGCATGGTCAACATTGATATTTGACAAAACATTGCCCCAATTAACATCAGTTAAAAATTTATTCATTGAACTGACGTCTGCGCGAGGGTAGTCAAAAACCAAAATATTTTTAGTAAAGTTGAGATTGTCACAAAATTCGTACGATAAATCGATCGACATTGGAGTATGGAAAATACTTGTGTAGCCCGCAATATCGTCACAGGCTTCAATTTTATACGTGCGCTTATTAGTGTAAAAACACAGATCCAAAAAGGTACCACGACTGTTATGGATATTGTTTATTTGAGATGCCCCAATATTAGCCATATAATCACAAACCAACGCAGAAGAGTCGTTAGTGTTGAACGGGATAAATATGTTATCATCGTCACCGCCTAACTTCCAGAATAACTCTGGGAAATTAAAATCACCAAAAACCATAAGGTCAGTTCCCTCGTCCAAAAATGGTAAAACATTATAAGTGAAATTAGCTAAAATTTCGGTAATAACTGTCGGACCAGAGTTACATGGAACATACATAACACATATGATCAAATTATATGACGCCAATTTCAATTTAACTGCCAAACATTCAAATTTTGGGTCAGATACCAAAAGTTCACATAACAAGTTTTTATGAACGGCGATCAGTACCCCACCGCCTTTTAGATTCACACCACAGCTGTATCGGTCCCTTCTGAAAATACAAAAGTCTGATGGAAAGAACTCAGATGAATTGAAATCTTTTGTCAGCCATGTTTCAGCTAGCAATATGATGTTGTAATTACACTCCAACACGCCAAGATAAAATGGTTTTGATTTCGAACGCATACCGCTACAATTATAGAAAAAAATTGATAAATTATTATCGGTACAATTGTTAGTACTGTTGCTGTTTAAAAATAAGTTAGAATTATGAATTGGGTTATTTGAATTTTTGTTAGTATTTACATTATTTAAAACTAAATTAGAGCTAACATTAGTATTAGTAAAAATATTACGAGCATCCGAATTATACGATGGTAACACGCTATTACAATCTGGCTCCATCCAATGAGTTAAGCCAACGGTATGGGGACCACGTTTTTTGAGCGTCTAACAAACTCACGAACTATAATTCCAACAGGCCATACCCCAGGTTGTAACAGTTTAGTGAACGAGTCCGGATTCACTTCAATTTTGAAAGACACGAAATTAAGCCGTTTGATGTCCTGTTCGCCGGATACGAGTAATCTGCATTCAAAATCGCTTTCTAAAATATCCAGCTTATCCCTCAGATACTTTTTTAATGATTCAGGAGAGACCGTATTTACAAATCTTGAAGCATAAATATACTTCCTTTCCGGAACCGCTTTTATTGATCGGTCACCAACTATGCAACTACCAATAATGGAATCGGTTTGTTGAGGTTGAACATACTGCGAAACTGGAACACCCAATTCCGGGTTTGACGGTTGATCTTTAGCAACCTCAGTCTGGTTTTTTTTTTTAGATAAGCGCGTTACTCTTTTATCAGGCTTGTCACGAACAATCTCTTTAATTCCCTCGGACAATCCTTGCACCAAACCCATAATACCCTCAATATTCCGAGCCAACTTGTTAAAGATGTCGCTGCAATCATCACAGAACCATTTCAAATTGTTATTTGCAATAATTAGTGAGAACACGCTATTGCTGATTTTAATACAAGTAGCGTGAAATATCTTATTACACATTCCACTACAGCTGATCAATTTGTCCGTATTCAAATTGTTGCACGAGCTGATTGCACATATTTTATCCGTCATTCTGGCAAGGTTCTTTAGAATAAATTATATGACCGTACGATCTTTGTTGGTCGATGAATGTTGTATTGTTGTAGCGGTAAAATAATATACAAGTAGAAACACGAAACTGCGCAACCGCTTGTATTTAGATTATTTATTTTTTATTTTTTTAATTTATTGTTTCTCGCAGTAAATGTTCGAATTTATAAATATCACACTATCAATGCAATTAACAGTTTCAAAAACAATTATCCGATGTATATTATATATTGCTGTAGCGGTAACTAATATAAGAACACGAACTGCACAATCACCTGTATTGAGATTATTTATATGTAAATTTTTATTTCTCGTAGTAAATGTTCGAATTTACATATTATATCACAATATCAATAGTTCAAAACACCATTATCAATAGTTGAAAAAACAATTATACACTTATAAAATCTTACAATAATTGCCAAGGTCACAATTTAAAAAACAATTTCAATAAACAATTTTAGTAAACCTTTATGAATTATTTATGTATTGTATCACGTCTGTACTCGTCCACGTTCAACACGAGGTTCAATTATTATGTAATTGTCCGGTAATTTCTATTCGTGAGTGATTTTTTGGTTTTTGGTTTGGAGTGCGTGTTATCGTGGTTTTATTATTACATATACAGTGACTCACAGCTTATTTGATCCAGTCGCATTTCCTTAACAAAATTGTAAATATCTCGTGATGTCTTATTTTGTTTGAAAAAAACTAAATGCCATTTGCAAGGTATATTTATTTTTATTATAAAACACAAAAAAAAAACAAATATTTCGAATGCATATCAAAATTATATTAGAAAGTTCCTTATTTCAACTCATAACCAACTCACAGCTTAAATGGTCCACTTCATATTATTGTTAATAAACTGGGCATTTAAGATATTAATACCAGGGGTGAGATGTTGTAACCATCACGTTTTCGATAGAATAACGGTATTTTAGAACTAAATTGTTTTAAAATTTTATATTTTTAACAAAGAAGTACAGTTATTCTATCGAAAATGCATCGAAGCGAAGAACGTGATGGTTCCAACATCTCACCCCTGGTAGGATAGCCTTTCTGTTTTCTTTAAGGACATTGTTAAGCCTATTTGACATTGAACTGACCAGCTTGTGCGTGTACTCCGGAGTTATCTTCTGCCACTCTTCCCTTAAAGCATTTTTCAAATCTGTAACAGTTGAAATCTGGGGGTTTTAATTTCTCGTTTAAGCACAGCCCATACATTTTCAATGACCTTCAAATCCAGCGATTGTGCTGGGGGTTCTATGATATGTGGGCAATTCCAAATGAGCCAAGTTTGCACAATCCCCGACTTATGTTTGGGGTTATTGTCGTGATAGAACCGAAAATTCTCGTTGATGCCCAATTTAGTGGCACTTTCGATTAAATTTTTTTATAAGATTTACTTGTACACTTCTTTATTCATATTTCCTTCTATGAAAGTTAAATTGCATATGACATTCAGTTTTTTTCAATCAAAATAAAACCACGAGATATAAACAATTTTGTTAAGGAAATGCAGCTGGATCAAATAAGCTGTGAGTCACTGTATATTATTTATATATTATTAATTTCAAGTGTAGTGAATGGTGATCCTAGTGCCGCTTATTTATGGACATCTGGAAATTGATGACATAAAAAAAGAAGCAAGTTGTTTGGTGAAGTGAAAATTTTGTGTAGTGTAGGGTGAATTAATGTAAATTGGGAAACGGGAAAAACGTGGTCAAAACCAGAATAACGGGACTATCGTTATTTATTCAGGTATTTTCATATCATATACATATGTATTAGTAAATGTGATATGAATTTTGTAAAAAAGAAAAAACAAATTTTGTTGTTTCTTTAAATATTTTATATTAAGTATGTATGTATGATGTTTGTTTCGGAAGGGAGTTTTTTGTTTATTGTACATGGAATCAAAATGTTCTTCTTAAAAACCAGAACAAGAAGGGGAATTGGCGTTATACAATTTCTGTTCATATATGGACACATGATTGTTTCTTCTTACATAAAATCGAAATTTTCTTTTTCTCTTGTCATTCGTGTGAATGTTAATGTACATATGTGGCGGGAGCATTTTAAGGACTCTATGGAGGTGGTGGGTTTTATCGGTGTTTGTGTAGATGTGATACGGCTTGTGATGTTGGCATTTTTTGTTTTTGTTAGTTTTGTTTAAAGCAAAAACTGATATAATTAAATGCAGGGTAAGAGGGGAAGTGTTGTATAGTTTATATAGAGCTACATATTATATAAATATGTATGGTGAAGTGAAGTAATGTCTCGGCAAGATTCTGACATATCTCGCCCATCTATAGGGGAAAAATAAACAAATTGCTTAAACACAGTGATGTATTTGTAGCGTCTCACTCATGCAAAAATATCTACACTCATTCAAAACATACTCACTCATGCAAATTATACTTACATTCATGTTCCACTACAATAATCCACGGATATCAGCGCACTCATTTTACTTACATAAAACCGCAACGCAACCGCAACCGCTCAACCGACGAGCATATTAAATTTATTTATTCATCGCTCCGGTTTTTCCCAAAACACCAATAAAAAAATGAAACAATTCATTTGTAAGAACTTTTATTCATCCGCTTCAATTCTACTTCGTTTTTCATTTCGCTTTGTAATAATACACAGACCGAAATTGATATACACATTCGCTCGTTTCCATTTGTGCAAGCAAGTCAATTTTGACTTATAATATTTTAATCGCGTTTTTACATAAAAAGTGGTGGACAGTAATTTAAATATATATATAATTTATAATAATAATAATAAGTACCTGGAATCAAAATAAAACATATTGTGAATTACATTAATTTAAACAAAAGTTAATTGTTTTATTTTTCAACGCAATAATATATGGATGGTGGCGTCATTACATTTTCAATCGCCAGCCATTGCCCCCATATATTTGGTGACCTCCGACGACCGTTTTTACGGTCCAACAAGTTTTGTAAGCTCATTTACATACACGCCTGGCAAACTAAATAGTGCCAGGCGCAAAAGGTACGTAACTACATAAAATATTTAGTGCAAACATCAAACCACAACAACGCAAAACCATTAAAAAAAATTTTTTTTTTCTTCTTTACCCCACGCAACAACAACAACGAGTGAACAACACATGAATACAGTGCCGCAGTGAAGTAAGAAAAAAAACGCAATTATCCAACAAGCTATTTTGGAATACAACTTTTTCGGAATTTTATGCGGATAATTATACAACAACACCATTGCAGCAAACAAAAACAATAAAAACAACAATATATGTATATATAATTTGAATGCGCCTACACATATGGTGCCATCAACAGCAATACAAATTCAAAAACAATTTATATTCAATCAACTGCAGCAGTAAATTGGAATCATACATATACGTGCGCAACATAAACAGCGCGCCTAATCATACAAACAAAAAAAAAATCAACGGAAAGCCAGTAAACAACGGGAATTTTAAAATAAACGGCAGCAGATATCCAATACCTAACGGAAACAAGGACAAACATCAGCAACAGCAATAACAACAACAGAAACTACAGCTAAGTGTCAAAAATATTTTTTTTTTGAAATTCAATCATTTTTTTTATATTAAAACTAAATTTCGCTGATAATGCCAGACAATCATATTATATCATATTAAATCGTGTCGCTTATCACTCGAAATTATTATACTGCACATACAATCAAAATTCTTTTTATCAAAATTTTTCTGTTTTAAAAAAATTAAACTATCTAATCCATCTATATATCTAACTATATATCTAACTATATATCTAATTTAAACTATCTCGATGTAAATTGTTCACCACCCTGCTTAACTAAGTTTCGGTTTTGAAAAATTCTTTGCAGAATTGGTTGTTTCTGTTTATTGGTAATTTCCATCGTAACGTACGCATAGAATCGCGTTAAATATTTTGTTTATTATTAATATTTAGCTTCTATTATATAAACATTTTAACGAGACCCCCCAATACGAGGTAACACGCCCTTTCCGTTATTCGGGGGTATCTCGTCGGCCATTACGTGCCATATTTTTTTTATTTTCATACATGGTAACCATTCCACATTAAAATTCGAAATTTTATTTCTCATTTCTATACTTTCGATAAAATTTTTTACGCTGTGTCACAAAATAACCCTATTCGTCATAAATTGTTTACAATTGGGAAGCTCGTATTCGAACGGTGCGGTAAATTTTCAAACAAATAAAATTTTATTTTTCTTTCGGTATTTGAGTGACAAGTTAATAAAAGTTCAGTGAAAATCAACATGTCAGACACCGAAGAGCAAGACATGAAAGATGATCAACAACCAAAACCAGGCCCCTCAACAGGAGAAGTGGCAGGCCATACCAAAATAAATTTGCAACCATTCTGGCCGCAACAAGCAAGCAACTGGTTCAGACTAGCCGAGATTCAGTTCGAGGTGCGCAACATAACGTCTGAAAAATCTAAATATTCCTATGTCTTAGCAACACTTTCTCCCGATACGTGCGAAACATTATCCGACTTTTTAATAAACCCACCCAAAGCTAACCAATATGCAATGCTAAAACAAACTTTGTTAGAACGATTGGTACCATCGGACGAGCGGCGACTTGAAGCTCTTTTGTCCGGACAAGACCTCGGCGACCGACGCCCATCTGAGGCACTTCGTCACATGCGCAACCTCGCAGGCCCCAATGTCATCAACGACAATATAATCCGATCCATTGTAACAAAATCCCCCAAAAGGGATTTTGTTAAACAGAACATAGCAATAGAGGTCTGGTTGCGGTATTGCACTGGCTGAAGCTCGCCGCTAGGCGTGGGGGTTACCAGACATATTACTATGCTTGAAAACCGCATAGAGATAAAACGAAGGGGACAAGAAAATTATTCTACTGTGCCACGACCACAGTGGTAGAAAATCATAAAAACAAAATTTGCGTTCGACAGGGACGCCGGTGCCACTCCGGCGACCCTGCTCAAGGCCTAGGTCAGCATAAGGCCGCCCATCCTCACGCGATCACACAAAACTATTTAGTAACACATCACTTTAAATCAAAATGTAACCAAAAATCATAAAAAAGAAACAACCTGTAATTACGGATGAAAAACCCAAATCAGAAAAAAAAACGGAAAAATGAAATGCAAAAACAAATTTGAAATAAAAACGAACCGTTAGCAAAAATTAACAAAATGTGGTGCGAATCGATTTTTTTTGGGGAGGTGCGCATATGACGCCACCCGGAACCTGTAAAACCGCGGAAAAATATTTATATATGTATATATAAAATAAAAAAAATATAATAATAAAACACAAAAGTCCACTTTGGTTTACAAAAAAAAAATAAGAAAAACCACGCGGTGTTTGAAATTATTATTTATTTTTTTTCAAACACCTTACCTGATTATATCAAAAATTCTGGCCCGTCCGACCCAAAACAGCTACCAGCGCCGACGCAGGATACCGTCCCAGCAGCCCCCTCAACTCGAACCTCAACCCACGGCAAGGTTAGCTGCCACACAAAATTTCAATTTTAGAAACTTTATTCCACAGAATTACTGGTCTGTAATACCAGCTTTCAATAAGATATTTAAACTTGCGAAATACACCAGCCGATTTTCGAAATACAACTTTGAACCAAATCACCAAAGTAAATAAACGTTGTAACACATTAGTTTATTGGTTTTATAATTAGATTTTATTGATTTGTTTGTTTTTATTTTTATTTCTTTCTAACTTTTATAAACTTTAATTATTAAACTTATATTATAATAACACAAAATTTCATAAAGTCTTAGATATCACGCTATACAATGGGCGTGTATTATATCTATTTTTTTTGTTTCCGTCTAATTTAATTTTTTAATATATTATTTGATTTTTTTAGCTTAGGCTTATATTGTTTTTACATCATTCTGCTCATACAAAATCAATTACATCAAGTTATATAAAAACTATCGTGGAACTATAACGACTTATCATCAACTTTTACACAAATTATCAATTTATAAATTAAGAATATCCACGATAAAAAAATTAAATTGCACACATTGAGCTTAATTAACAAAAACTAGACTTTTTACTTTTTTTTTCTACTCAAAACTTTTTTTTTTTTATCCAAACTTGACTTCATTAAATCCCAAACGTGACTTTTTTTTTCTATTTTTTAAAAAAAATATTGGTCCTTCGACCGTACTTATTAAAAATCAAAACGAGACTTTTCTCTTTTAAATTCAGAACTAGACTATCTAAAAAAAAAAAATTCCCGACGCGTACAAAATAAAAATTTATTCCCCCACCCAAAAATTATTTACTAAAGAAAACATTAACCCGACCGATAAATTTCGGGTGGCGTACATACATACAACCGCACCCAAAAATCGACTCGCACACACCAATACTATTTAATTTAATCACTGGAACATTCCATTTACATGGAAAATCCACGCGCTAACCAAAACAAAACAGATGAAGCAACACACCAACCACCACACGTCATTACACACCATCAAACAAAAAATGATAAAATGAATCGAGTAACCGACCAAAATACGGAGAAGTATAAAATGCTAAATGGTACACTCTACCAAAAAAAAAAATATTTTCTATTACAAATTAAGCCAAAGAAAGAATGACGTGTAGTGGAAGAGATTTTATGCAGCGCAGTGGATAAACATGCAACCTTGTTGGGATTTTCAACCGTAATTACAGATTTAAATTAAACAGATCATAACAACCACAAGCGGTTGTTACAGCGTGGGGACGACTCACACCCGAGAAAAGATCTCAAAGCCAGGCATGAAAGTAAGAGGGAAGGAGAAAAAAAATTTCACTAATAATTTGTCACAATCGTATATCCTTGGCATGATAAACTCCCAAAGGTTTTCCATCAAGATTTCTGATATTATAAGAGACTGTTCCGATTTTATCAGTGATAAAAGCAGGAATAAACTTAGCAGCTAACTTTGCAGAAAATCTATCAGGAGCACTACTTTGTGCGAAGGATCGGACAAACACAGGTTGATCAGGCAGGAAATTCCTATTGGTACTTCGTAAATTATAACGAGCAGCGGATTTCTCATGTGCAACTTTCAGGTAATGAGTTATTTGATCACGAATAAGATTTAATCTATTAGACTTGGACAACACATGTATTTCGTTATCATCCTGAGGAGATAAAAGTTTACGTAAAGCATAATCTGAACCGTTTAATGACATGTGTTGACCAAAGACCAAATAGTGAGGAGAAAAATTCGTGACGTCGTGTTTAACATTTCGCAATGCCGCAGTGATTTCAGAAAGATGGCAATCCCATTCATTATGTGCATGATCATCAAGATAAGAACGAATACTAGACAGTAACGTCCGATTAACTCTCTCAGAAGCGTTGCTTTGAGGAGAGTAAATAGGAGTACGTATATGATCAACATTATATTTTTTCAAGAGATCTTTAAATAAGTTAGATATGAATTGTTTGCCATTATCAGAAGTAATCACTGCAGGTACAGAGAAAAGTAAAAACACATCATTTTCCAAAAAGTTACACAGAGAAGAGGCAGAAGCTTCACGCAATGGTTTGACTAGAACAAACTTTGAATAATGATCCAACACTATAGCGATACAGGTATTACCTCGTTTGGAGCGAGGATATGGTCCAAGGAAATCAACGAACAATTTTTCAAAAGGTCTGGTAGACTCAGTTTGAGAACCCATCAAAGGTTGAGTGCTAAAATTTACAGGCTTATTCATCTTGCATTGTAAACAATTAGAGATGAAAAGTTTGATTTGTTTAGTCATACCAAACCAGAAAAATTGCCGTTGAAGTCGTTCCACAGTTTTTTTAATACCCATATGAGCAGAAGTAGGAGAAGAATGAGCCAGTTCAATTAAGTTTGCAGTCAAGGACAACGGAACTACTAACTTCCATTCAGACAAATCAGTGGACGTATAACGAGAAGCGTAGGAAGGTAAGATCAAGAGTTTATTATCACGAATTTTGAAGTTGTGATCGCAATCTTTTAATTGTTGTACTCGATTGATCTGTTGAACATATTCATCGTCCTGAAAAGCTGAAGAGTTAAGATCAATATGTAGAACCGAATTGTCACTTGAAGAATTTAAACTAGACACATTTTCTTGTATAACAGGAGAATCACAAAGTAAGGAGGAATCATCATTCAAAGTAGTTTCAACAGGAGGAAAAGGTTGATCATTACTTACATCGTCTGTGGGCTCACTATAAAAAGCTCTAGAGAGGGCATCAGGTACAACATTCACCGTTCCTTTACGATATCCGATATCAAATTTGTACGCTTGCAGTTTTAAACTCCAGCGGGCGAGTCTACCAGATAGATCTTTTTGGGACATCAACCAGCGGAGACTAGCGTGATCGGTATAAATCGTGAACGAGTATCCCTCGATATAGGGCCGAAATTTTTGGACGCTAAGTACTGCTGCGTAGCACTCCAACTCAGTTACAGAATAATTCCTCTGAGCGGCATTAAGTTTGTGCGAAAAGAATTCAATGGGGTGTTCAGCGCCATCAGGATCAAGCTGAAAAAGTACACTACCCACGCCAACAGCACTTGCGTCGCATTGGATGAAGAAAGGGCGCCCATAGTCAGGATTAGCTAAAACAGGAGCAGACGATAAAGATACTTTAAGAGATTGGAAGGATTCCTCAGCGTGAAGATTCCATTTAGACTTAGATTTTTTCCCTGTCAGATCGGTTAATGGAGCAGCTAAAGACGCGAAATTTTTAATAAAACGCCTATACCACCCACATAAACCCAAGAAACTACGTATCTGTTTAGTCGTTTTTGGTCGTGGAAATTCTCTAATTGCTTTACATTTTTCTGGGTTGGTGCGAAGGCAACCTTCACCCACTAAATAACCCAGGTATTTAACCTCCTTCAAAACAAACTGACTCTTTCCTAAATTTATGGTTAAACCAGCCTTTACTAGCAACGAAGCCACAACTTCCAAAAGTTCCAAGTGTTCATCAAAAGTGGACGAAGTAACCAATAAATCATCAAGGTAGACGAATACTTTGTCGTGCAGTTGATAAGGAATCACCCGATGCATAAGGCGACACAGTGTTTGGGGAGCGTTGCACAACCCAAAGGGCATGACCTTGAAGTGGTACAAGGGACGACCAGGGACAGTAAACGCCGTCTTATCTCGGGATTGCGGGTCAAGAGGGATCTGCCAAAAGGCATCTTTCAGATCGATGGTAGAAATATACCGTGTTTGATCCAATCGACCCAACAATCCGTTGATAAGGGGAAGCGGATACGCATCCCTGACCGTCACCTTGTTCACCTCACGGGCATCCAAACACAAGCGTACTTGGCCATTAGCCTTATGCACCATGGTGACAGGAGAACACCATGAACTGTGGCTTTCTTCAATCACATCCAGTGATAACATCCTATCTAGCTCATCGTACATTAGTTTTTGCTTAGCAGGAGAAACAGAGTAAAAACGTTGCTTAACAGGCTTGGATTCACCAACATCAATCTCATGAGAGATTAATGTAGTTCGTCCAAGACCCATTTTAGCACTTGACGGAAATTTTTTAACTATTGTAGAGAGCTTTAAGTTATCATCTGGAGAGAGAGAATGGAATTTAGGAGAACAAGATATTTCTGCGGAGTCCGATAATTCACTCAACGCAGGTAATTGCAAAGTAATGCCGAATTTATTCCAAAAGTCAATCCCTAAATAAAGAGATTGCTTTAGAGAAGGTACTAAAAAGAATCGCATGTAATGAGATTGGGAATTAAAGCTAACCTGAACATTTATGTAACCAATGACGTTCTGAGATTGACCACTCGCAGTCTGAATAGAAGTAGGAAAATTATGAATATGAAGGTTGTTGTCCGCCAACAACTTTTCAGAACCACAACCCAACACACTTACACTCGCTCCACTATCTAATAGACCTCGGTATGGAACATCATTGACAAGAATATCGGCATAAGGCCGTTTATCGCTTGTCTCAGAACCGAGTACTGAAGAAACAACAAAGGATCGCAAAATCCGACGTTGCTCCCAGTATTTTTTTGAGCGAAGTAACTGAGCTGAGATGAGTTTCCCAAAAGTGTTGGGGAGAGACGGAACGGAATCAGAAAAATTAGAACTATTGTTAAATGAAGAAGTTGAAGGAATGGAGTGTTCCAATTTGGAAAAGGAATTTACTCGACATTCAGGGGGAGAAACAGGCAAGCAAGAGTCCGATACCATTAGGTCGGAACCAGCTGAACCAGATCCAGAAGAGATTGCGGAGTCAAAGGACTCAACGCGAACTTTGACTGGTTCGACTGATTCTTTCCATCTGGCATCAGTCTCTTCCGAAACTCTGGGTCGGTATTGCTGACTGCATCTACTTTGGTAATTATTGTTGGGGTTGAGATGGTCTGTGGTTCCTGGCTCCCCGATCTCCATGAACCACTGATCTGGTTTCCCGCACAACGAACACAATTTGTTGAAATGGTGCCTTTGAGACCACAGCGATAGCAAAAGGCACCCAAGTGAGGACGAGGACAGTCTCGAAAACCATGCCCTATATCAGAACAATTATAGCAAATGTAATTGCGGCCAGATCTGGAGGTATTGTTTACATTAGGTGTAGTTGAAGTAGAAGGGAATTTAAATGACGTAGAAGTTGTAGTCGATGTTCCCATTGGGACACGGTAAGAGTGACTTGGGCTAATCGCAGAAATATGTTGCACAGATTCGGACGTCGGAACAAAAACACCAGATGGAACGCGATATGCGGTTCCTGACGTATCTGCGGATAAAACTGACGGATTAGAAGTTGGAACGACTGGTTCTGAATCATACATACTCTCAACACCAAGTTCATTGATACTACGACGAGGGTGCATCGAGTAATCAGGTGGAGAACGAAAACGTTTTAGCGAATCTTCCCATGAAGTACAACTTTTGATGAGCTCATTGATATGTGAGAAGTGTCGATCAGTAAGTTGATACTGAAGGACAGGCTTCATATTGTTCATCAGTAGTTGTATGAATTCATCGTCGCTGTAAGGGGTGTGACACTGCAGGGCCAAATTCCACATGTGATGATAAAACTCCAAGAATGATTCGTTAGGTAACTGTTTGCGAGACTCAACCATACGACGAATTTCGTAGGGAGTACGCCTATCTTTAAATCTTTCTTGGAAGGCTAATCGGAGGCTATCCCAAGGTGCTGAAGGATTATACCTGCGGTAGGTCCAGTACCACTGCAGTGCCACATCTTTCAGGACAAGATGCAGATCCAGAAGTACAGAAGAAGGTGAGAGATTGTTGGATTTCACTACAGAGTCCAGCTGGAAAAGGAACATGTCCACAGTTATGCCAGAAGGTGAACCTGTGTAGGAAATCCCACATCGAGATAAGGAACGTCTATTGAAATCGGAGTTGAACTGAACAGGTGGATTATGAATTGCTGAAGGCACGGGATTCAAAGTACTATTATGAAGATCTCTAGCATCTGGTGCTGACTGAAAATTAGGACGTTGGGTGGCCTGCTCCGGAGATGAACGCTCTTTAGAGACAGGTTCCATGAAAGAATGAGTTAATTCAGGCAAATTATTGTCCTGCAGGTTTAGCGCCGTGGAAACTAGTGGACCTCTTGCAGGACCAGCAAAATCAGGGTGAGGAGGTGGCCCAAAAGACACCTCCGGAACAGGAATTTTTAACGTTGGATTTAACTGACTATGCACACCGGCTGCTTGTTCCGCATCCAGCTGTATTCTCACTTCGTTGGTCAGCAGTTGAACTTGAGCCGTCAATACTCTCATCATTTCCGCCTGATCAATTGAATTAGGATCCACATTAAATGCCTTAATTAATTCGTCCATTATGAAAAGATTGAGTGAAACAGAGAAAAAAAAAAAAATTTAAAGCTACAAAAAAAATTAACCAAAATTGAATTTAAACGTGATTTTAAACGTAATGAGAGTTAATTTTCGACAAATGCAAATTAACAATATTATTTTAAAAAAAATTTCCAACTTATATTTACTTTATAGAAAACTGAATAAATTATAGTTATAATTAAAATTACCTAAATCAAAAGTTATTAAAATTTAACGTAAATAATAAATGAAAACCAGCGATACTGGCACTTTCAACCACAAAAAAAAATCAAATTATTTAATTGAAGAGATTACAAAAAAAAATTTTTACCCACCAAAAAAAATTAAATATAAAAATATTTGAATATATATATATATATATATGAAAAAACAAGATAGAATTACTTAATTTAAAGCAGAAAAAAATTTTTTTTTTAAATTATTAATTAATTATTTAAAGAAATTTATTGAAAACATATATTGAAGCACCAATCTCAAATTAGACTCACTATGACCAAGTAGATATCCACAAGCCGGGCTGTTTGAGGAGCTGCGAGCACAAATTACTATCCACTGGACCACTCGCGTCAATACTGAACTAGCGCTCAACTCAAAACCTTTTTCTCATCCGTACTCGCCAGTCTATCCCAAGGTAATGTGTTGGAATCTAAAGTGTTGCTTAATACCTCAATATAATTTAAAGGACAAAAAGAATTTATGTTTACTGAGTTTACTATTGAAATGAATATGAATAAAAAGAATTATAAAAGAAAATAGAGTGAATTTATATATATATAATATATATGTATATATATATATATATACACCAAAAATTACGGTAAAATTAATTTAAATAAAATGAAACCGATTCCCGATCAAAAAAAAATTATCGAATAATAAAATTTTTTTTAACTATATTGAATGAGTAATTTAATAATTTCAAAAAAAACTTAACCAAAACCGGAAAAAAAATTAAAGTAAATAATTTAATAAAATAATGAAATTAGAATGAACTTTTAAATTATGACTATAATAACCACGTAGATATCAACAAGTCGGAAGGATTGAGGAGCTGGAAAATTACTATGGTTATCCCAAGGACTTATCCGCGGTAAAGCCCTACTTTCACTCGACTCAAACACTGTATGAACAACCGCACTTGCCGGTCTATCCCACGGTAGATTATTATTGCCTGAATTCATTCGCACGCAAAATATAACCAAAAACAAAAAAATCAAAATACCGAAATAGAATTATAAAAAAAATGAACTGACCAAAATTATTAATAGTATTTTAGCTGCTCCATTAACCAAAACTGAAAACAACCAATAATCAAAAAAAATTCCCAAAAAAAAAATGAAAAAGCAAAAGAAAAATAAGTAAAGCGTATTACTTGTACAAAAAATACAAAATGTGATCACGCGAGAGATGATCACGGCCCCATGCTGAGCCAGACACGAACGCTATAATAATAAAATAATAAAAATTACCACTGTGGTCCCAGTAGTTTAATTAGAATTGAACAAAAAAATTTGAAAAATAAAATTTTACCTGAAAGTAGAAATTGACTAAAGATGTGCCAATGAGTACTGCGATCACGAACTGTCCAATCAACACCACATTGGTGGAAACAACAAGTTCGCGATCCCAACACCCATGACACATGGAACCAACATGACGAGCGATCCAGCAAGATCAAATAACCAAAGGTTAGAACATGCTGTGATCCCTCCCCATGAAGGTAGTCGGACTGAAATAGAAAATTACGTTAATTAAAAGGTACGAAGACTCTAAAAATTTAATAAGACTAAACTCAGAACGAAAGAAGAATGAGCTTAACCACAATCAATGCCACATGGCAGAAATGGTAAGCCCATTCATCAGACGAGCTGAGAATAGGGATCAACATTCTCATCTGCATGCAATCAAACAGCTTACGCTGGTTGCAATGCAGATTTGAATGTTGATCGGGCAGAAAACGTTGATGTGAGCACCCGTGCAAGCTCAAACAACGCAAGCGTTGGACTTTGCACGTGGTACTCACAACAAGTAAGCTGAAAAAAATTGTGAAATCTGAAAAGACGAAAATCAAAAAAAATTAGCCGAGGTTTGGGCGCCACTGTAACAAAATCCCCCAAAAGGGATTTTGTTAAACAGAACATAGCAATAGAGGTCTGGTTGCGGTATTGCACTGGCTGAAGCTCGCCGCTAGGCGTGGGGGTTACCAGACATATTACTATGCTTGAAAACCGCATAGAGATAAAACGAAGGGGACAAGAAAATTATTCTACTGTGCCACGACCACAGTGGTAGAAAATCATAAAAACAAAATTTGCGTTCGACAGGGACGCCGGTGCCACTCCGGCGACCCTGCTCAAGGCCTAGGTCAGCATAAGGCCGCCCATCCTCACGCGATCACACAAAACTATTTAGTAACACATCACTTTAAATCAAAATGTAACCAAAAATCATAAAAAAGAAACAACCTGTAATTACGGATGAAAAACCCAAATCAGAAAAAAAAACGGAAAAATGAAATGCAAAAACAAATTTGAAATAAAAACGAACCGTTAGCAAAAATTAACAAAATGTGGTGCGAATCGATTTTTTTTGGGGAGGTGCGCATATGACGCCACCCGGAACCTGTAAAACCGCGGAAAAATATTTATATATGTATATATAAAATAAAAAAAATATAATAATAAAACACAAAAGTCCACTTTGGTTTACAAAAAAAAAAATAAGAAAAACCACGCGGTGTTTGAAATTATTATTTATTTTTTTTCAAACACCTTACCTGATTATATCAAAAATTCTGGCCCGTCCGACCCAAAACAGCTACCAGCGCCGACGCAGGATACCGTCCCAGCAGCCCCCTCAACTCGAACCTCAACCCACGGCAAGGTTAGCTGCCACACAAAATTTCAATTTTAGAAACTTTATTCCACAGAATTACTGGTCTGTAATACCAGCTTTCAATAAGATATTTAAACTTGCGAAATACACCAGCCGATTTTCGAAATACAACTTTGAACCAAATCACCAAAGTAAATAAACGTTGTAACACATTAGTTTATTGGTTTTATAATTAGATTTTATTGATTTGTTTGTTTTTATTTTTATTTCTTTCTAACTTTTATAAACTTTAATTATTAAACTTATATTATAATAACACAAAATTTCATAAAGTCTTAGATATCACGCTATACAATGGGCGTGTATTATATCTATTTTTTTTGTTTCCGTCTAATTTAATTTTTTAATATATTATTTGATTTTTTTAGCTTAGGCTTATATTGTTTTTACATCATTCTGCTCATACAAAATCAATTACATCAAGTTATATAAAAACTATCGTGGAACTATAACGACTTATCATCAACTTTTACACAAATTATCAATTTATAAATTAAGAATATCCACGATAAAAAAATTAAATTGCACACATTGAGCTTAATTAACAAAAACTAGACTTTTTACTTTTTTTTTCTACTCAAAACTTTTTTTTTTTTATCCAAACTTGACTTCATTAAATCCCAAACGTGACTTTTTTTTTCTATTTTTTAAAAAAAATATTGGTCCTTCGACCGTACTTATTAAAAATCAAAACGAGACTTTTCTCTTTTAAATTCAGAACTAGACTATCTAAAAAAAAAAAATTCCCGACGCGTACAAAATAAAAATTTATTCCCCCACCCAAAAATTATTTACTAAAGAAAACATTAACCCGACCGATAAATTTCGGGTGGCGTACATACATACAACCGCACCCAAAAATCGACTCGCACACACCAATACTATTTAATTTAATCACTGGAACATTCCATTTACATGGAAAATCCACGCGCTAACCAAAACAAAACAGATGAAGCAACACACCAACCACCACACGTCATTACACACCATCAAACAAAAAATGATAAAATGAATCGAGTAACCGACCAAAATACGGAGAAGTATAAAATGCTAAATGGTACACTCTACCAAAAAAAAAAATATTTTCTATTACAAATTAAGCCAAAGAAAGAATGACGTGTAGTGGAAGAGATTTTATGCAGCGCAGTGGATAAACATGCAACCTTGTTGGGATTTTCAACCGTAATTACAGATTTAAATTAAACAGATCATAACAACCACAAGCGGTTGTTACACCATCTGGATAAGGAAATTGCCTGAGATCATAAGGATCGCAATGGTCGCACAGCCAGAAACCACAACGAGTGATGTACTGGCCAAAATAGCCGACCGCATGTATGAGGTTATAAATGTACGTTCTGCACAACCAAATTATTCAATTCAATCAGTGAGTTCAAATTCAAACCACAATCCGAATAGACAGAGTCGTTCACCCACTCATTTTCGCACGATTACAGTCGAAGATCGCCTGGCGCGCATCGAGGCCAGATTAGCTGGCTTGTTTCGGAGCGGCCGGAGTAGATCAAGGGGACGACGATCGGTTTCACGCTCTCAATCACGCGACAATAGCAATAACCAAAGCGTGAATAATCGCTTGGGCAAGTGCTGGTATCACGCCAAACACGGTGCTGCGGCGCGCAAATGCATTCCGCCATGCATGTTTCAAAATACGCCGCAATCCATCAGCAAGATGGATGTTGACATCAACCAAAAAAACTTGAACCCAAGCGGGTAATGACGACATCGTCACAAGCCTTTAAAAATTCAGCCCGTCTATTCGTTTTCGACCAAACTAACAAATTCACCTACCTTATCGACACTGGCGCTGACCTTTCGGTCATTCCAGCCAATTATTTCAAACAAACATACAATTTTGTTAATCGAAATAATAATCTAGTTCTCTCGGCCGCCAATGGCACAACTATCCACACCTACGGCACAAAATTGCTTCAGCTGGATCTCGGACTCAAACGAGCATTCACGCATGCTTTCATCTTAGCTGCGGTGAATCGTCCGATCATTGGCGCCGATTTCTTGTGCAAATTTGGCTTACTTGTTGACTTAAAAAACAAGCGGCTGGTTGATTCAGCGACACAGCTGTCAATCAATGCCACCTCGGTTCTTGTCGACACACCGACACCGATTCATTTCGCAGTCAACAATGGTTATGGCACTCTGCTTAAGCAATTTCCTTCCCTCACAGCAGAGCCTAACTACAACTTGCCAGTCCAACACAACGTGGTCCACCATATTGTCACAGCAGGCCATCTGCCCGTGTCAAGACCACGCAGACTAGATCCAGTTCGTCACAAAGCCGCACACACAGAATTCCAGCACATGGTGGAATTAGGGATTTGCCGGCCATCTGCATCTCCCGTCTCTTGTCCGCTCCATATGGTGAAAAAGAAAGATCATGATTGGCGACCATGTGGGGATTATCGTCGCTTAAACACGGTCACAACACCTGATCGCTATCCGATACCCCACATCCAAAATTTCTCCATGCACTTGCATGGTTGCAAAATTTTTACAAAAATCGATCTTATCAGAGCTTACCATCTCATTCCCATTGCACCTGAAGACGTTCATAAAACGGCAATCACTACTCCATTTGGCCTCTTCGAATTCACCCGAATGCCATTTGGACTACGCAATGCCGCGCAAACGTTTCAGCGTTTCATGAACGAGTCGTACGCGATTTAGACTTCGTCTTCGTCTACATTGACGACATTCTTGTAGCTTCGCATAATGAGGAGCAACACAAACTTCACCTGGAACAACTCTTCCACAGGTTAACGCAGTTTGATGTTCATATCAAAAGTTCAAAATGCGTCTTTGGCGCATCCACTCTTGATTTCCTCAGCCACAAGATCACCCCTAATGGTATTCTGCCGTCCGAAGAACGAATTAACGCCATTAGGGAATTCCCAGCTCCAACATCAATCAAAAGCATACAGCGATTCGTCGGTATGGTAAACTACTACCACCGATTTATACCAAAGCTCGCTGAAACACTCGCACCAATTCATTCACACTTGGCAGCTTTACTCAAAAAGCCCAAGACAGCCAAGAACTTCTCTTGGCCCGACGAATGTCAACACGCATTCTCGTCGCTTAAAGCTGAATTGGCCCAGATAACACTTCTGGCACACCCGCTGAGTGACTCAAAACTCAGTTTAACCACTGACGCATCAAACACTGCTGTCGGTGCGGTACTACAACAGTACAACAACGAGTGTTGGGAGCCACTGGGATTCTTTTCCAAGAAACTCTCGGATGCTGAAAAGAAATATTCCGCATTCGATCGGGAATTACTCGCAATATATCTAGCAGTTAAACACTTTAGATATTTTGTTGAGGGTCGGGACTTCACCATTTACACCGACCATAAGCCTCTGACTCGAGCAATTCAGTCAAAAACTGAACGCAATCCAAGGCAATCTCGCCACTTGGATTATATCAGTCAGTTTACAACGGACATCCAACATGTACACGGACATGATAACGTTGTCGCGGATACACTATCCCGCACTACCGACAACGAAATGGCCGCAGTCGATACAACCATCGACTTACAGCAAATAGCAAATACGCAAAAAGACGACCTAGAACTTCAGAATTTATTTTCTGGTTCCGAATGTCACTCTAGTTCATCAATGAAACTAGAACTTTTTAAACTACCTGGCCTCGAAATTATTTGTGAAACATCTACTGGGAACAATCGCCCATACATTGCAGCACCACTACGTCGATCCATCTTCGACACTCTTCACAACATTTCGCATCCTGGAGTCCGTGCAACGCGTAAATTGATTACTGCTCGCTACTTTTGGCCTAGCATAAACAAAGACGTAGGCAATTGGGCTCAGTCTTGTTTATCCTGCCAACGTGCCAAAGTTCAACGCCATACCAAATCACCTCATGGACAATTTGACATTCCACCTGGTCGATTCGAGCATATCCATATAGACATTGTAGGTCCACTTCCTCCGTCTAATGGATATTCATATCTACTCACCTGTGTCGATCGTTTCACTCGCTGGCCAGAAGCATACTGCATGACGAACATGTCAGCTGCAACCATTGCCACTACTTTTGTAAACAATTACGTATCACGATTCGGCGTTCCCCTTCACATCACAACTGATCAAGGAACGCAATTCGAGTCAAAGCTTTTCACAGAGTTAACGAAACTCCTCGGATCTCATCGTGTACGTACCACGGCTTATCATCCGCGAGCTCGGAAATACCAATCATACTTCTTGGAATCCGAGCAACAGTGAAAGAAGATCTCAAGTGCTCACCAGCTGAAATGGTTTACGGACAAACCATCAAGCTACCCGGTGAGTTCTTTATCGATAATCCTCTTCCACCTCTTCCAACCGCCGACACAGTCGTCGACCAACTGCGACAAACCATGCAAAACCTTATACCCAAGGCAACTCGTCTAACCAAACAAGACGATGTTTTTGTTCCGAAATCACTCGACAACTGTGATTTTGTCTTCGTTAGAACAGACAAGGTTCGCATGGGATTATCTCCTCCTTACGAAGGTCCGTATAAAATCATACGTAGACTACGCAAGCAATTCATCGTATCGATTAATGGTAAAAACCAAACCATTTCAATCGATCGACTTAAACCAGCTTACGGAATTCTAAGTTCAGCTGATCTCACATCAAACCTTCGAACTCACAAAAGCGTCCGTATAGCAACTACTCATTCAGTAATTCCCTGAGAAGGGGAAATCACTTGCGGAGGAGTCCTGTAGCGTCTCACTCATGCAAAAATATCTACACTCATTCAAAACATACTCACTCATGCAAATTATACTTACATTCATGTTCCACTACAATAATCCACGGATATCAGCGCACTCATTTTACTTACATAAAACCGCAACGCAACCGCAACCGCTCAACCGACGAGCATATTAAATTTATTTATTCATCGCTCCGGTTTTTCCCAAAACACCAATAAAAAAACGAAACAATTCATTTGTAAGAACTTTTATTCATCCGCTTCAATTCTACTTCGTTTTTCATTTCGCTTTGTAATAATACACAGACCGAAATTGATATACACATTCGCTCGTTTCCATTTGTGCAAGCAAGTCAATTTTGACTTATAATATTTTAATCGCGTTTTTACATAAAAAGTGGTGGACAGTAATTTAAATATATATATAATTTATAATAATAATAATAAGTACCTGGAATCAAAATAAAACATATTGTGAATTACATTAATTTAAACAAAAGTTAATTGTTTTATTTTTCAACGCAATAATATATGGATGGTGGCGTCATTACATTTTCAATCGCCAGCCATTGCCCCCATATATTTAGGCTAATTTGTTTATATTTTTTGTTGTTTATATACACGATAACGATTTTGTTATATCAAATATTTTCGATCAAAGATTTGCACTTTTGATGATATTTAAGATAATTTAAATTTTATTAACTTACCTGGAACAAATTGAATTAAATTTTTGATGTCAACTGATAAAGCAAGGGAAGTTGTTTTCGGTTTTTCAGTAAATATAATTACAATTAGTTTCATATTTATTTTACTTTTTGTTTCTCACATTTTATAACATTTTCATCACATGGTGAACTTATGTAACCTTGGTGGCAGGTTGACGCCTGTAATTTGAATGGCAAAAGTGACTTGGAAGGCAGAGATTATTAAAATAGGTGGCCGATACTAATTGAATTTATTATATTAGGTCTTTTAAGAATCAACTTAGAATATTTGATTTTCTTACAAAAATTGACTAACTGATTAATTGTATACATTTTCAGAGATATTATTTGATGATTTTAATTATTTATTTATACTATAGCAACTCTATATGTTAAGTGGCACATGTCTGAGTTTGGCATGTTTTATCGTTTACATTTCTAAGAGATGTGTATGAGTACAAATGGAGATATATAGATTAGTTGTGATGAAGAAAGTTCAGGGCAAAAATCAGCAATCTAGTTATCAGCAGTCACCACGAGGAGGTAACACGAGCACTTGCGGAAGCTGCAGAGTACGGAGCTGACAGCAAGTGTCAGCTTGAATCCCCCGAGCAACTTCGCGCCTGATCCGATTGTTGACCATGTGGGGATTACATCGAGTAAACACAGTCATAACACCTGATCGTTAATCTCATTCAAAATTTCTGTAAGCACTTGCATAGGAAATGTTATCCAAAATCAATCTTGACATAATTCCCGTCGCACCTGAAGACGTTCATGAAACCGCAATAACGACCCCATTTGGCATTTTCAAATTCATCTGAGTACTACTCGGTCTACGTTACGCCGTCCAAATATTTCAGCGTTTCTTGAAAGAAGTCGTCAGCAATTTAGATTTCATTTTAGTCTACAATGACGACATACTTGTTTTGTTGCGTTACTAGTGACGCACCAAACACTGCCGTCAGAGTCCACTTGAAAAGTGTTGAGAGGTACATTTATTTGTGATAGCATGATTTATACCAGAAATAATTTTGTGGGACGATAAAGGTTCATGCAGCTTAATAAATATTTCTAAATATTATAACAAACTTTTTACATACATAACAGTACAGATTCCGTTCCAGTTTCTAAAATAAAGTTATGTCTTCGAATTGATCAGTTTTTTGTTACTTAACATTTTTTCATCCTCCAAAGTTTGTCCTAGGAGATCTTGCAATCCATGAAGTACTATATAGTATGAAAAAAAAATTGTATTTTTCGCAATTATCAGCATCAGAAATAAAAAACTCTGACTTTCCAATTTTTGGTATGTGTAAGTACAAGCACAAAAAAAGCAATCTTTCAATTGCAACACACAACAATAACAACAACAACAACAACAAAGTAGAAAATTGTATTTTGCCAATTTTAAAATTTTCGTTGATTGTATATTTAACACACTAAAATTTATTGATGTTATCAATCTAATCAATATTGACACATTGAAAATGTCGTTACCCGTCAATAAAACGCTCTGCTATATAACAAGTACACCAAGGAAAGTGCACGAAACAAACAAAAAAAAACACAAAAAATGTTATTTAACGATTCAATCAATTTGAGAAATGAAAATGCATGTCTATGCGCTAGCTGCTATATTGACATGTAGCATGTTATATGCACAGATTTCATTTTTAGAAGAAAAAAAAATTTACTTTGATTGTTTTATATCCCATTCATTCATTATTTATCTATTTTGTGTAATACTTTTCACCAACAATAACAAATCGAAAATAATTTATTCGTTGCAGTTGTATTATGTACATATGTACGTGTACACATAGTCAATGATACACCAAACCGTAAATATTTTTGAAGTGATAATTTGAAATAATGAATGGATAAATTGGAAAATCTGATTTTCCGATTTTTACAAAAAAAAAAAAGATTTATCGAGCAATGATAACAATGTGTTGTTCCTTAAGTAAACTTGATATACGCTTATTTTACCGTAAATTTATAGTCTTGCGTTATAAAGTAATGCGAGTAAAATCACATACCTACCTGCACTCTCATAACTATTTAATTGCAGAAAAATTAATAATTTACAATTAGCCGGTTGAGATCATCTATGTGCATAATATGCAGCTATAATAAAAAATGTGATCATGGCTAATTAGCATAATATTGTATTAATTCTCATAATTGTAATTTGTTTTTATTATTTTGAAATTCAAAAACAATTCGAATGCCATAACTATAAGATACGATTAAAATAGTAGAATAGCAAAAAAAATCCAGGTGTTTATTGAATTTTTATGATATGTACTATATAAAATCCAGTATGTGTAAGAAAATTATCGCTAATTCCATTTTATATAATTATGCAGATTCATATATGATGATCATCATCATCTTGATCTTATAATGCATTAGAATTGTAAAAAAGAAAAATTTAAATGACCTCAATGATCATCATTTCACGTATCCAGTATCATATAACATGTTATTGAATCAATTTACAATTCATTGTATTAAATGTTAATGCTAATTATGATTCCCACAATTTTACCGTTTAAAAAAAATAGTGCTATGGCGGCAAAGACGTCGTTATTTAATTAATTAGCAAAGTCAATTATCTCAAGTTTTCGATCATAAATTGGGGTTTGACTTTAAAATACCTCTTCAAGAAACCAATAGCTTAAGTTAAAAGCTTTTCGGGCAACATTATATTTGGTACAACTGGACTGAATCATACTTCTCTTTCATATATCAGCATATTATATCGATTTGAATCACCATGGTTCAATAATTTGTTACGACACTCGTGTCGTGAGCTCATTCCATTGCGCTTCGCGTTTGTTTCTTCTTTTATTAGGCCTGTAATTTTTAGTGTTTCCAATTGAATTAATTAAATAAATAAACTCGTAATTTAACACGTGTATGTAATTATCGGATACCGATTATGATAAAACAAAAAATGGATAGATTAAAAAATACGTCTAATTAAAAGTTGTAGTAGATAAAAAGTAATACTTTTCCTAATTATATATATGTAACATAATATTGCTGCTTTACATAAGGAACAGTGAAAATCAAGAAAAAAACTTTATAATTAATTAAAGAAAATTCTTCATACCGTAGTCCAGAACGAATAAAGGATGAATTATCATCAAAACAATTTAAAATAATCAGCGTAATGAACAAAATTAGCTGGATAAATAAAGAGAAGCTAGCCATGTTTGTACTAACATTCAGCTGTGACGAAAATATAACTAAAATTTATAAGATTACTAGTTTATTGTGTTATAAAGTTGTAATTCAACCACTTAGAAAGTCTAAACTAATTCCACAATGCAAAAGATGTCAAGCATATGGGCACACACAAAAATATTGTGGCAAAGTTCCAAGGCGTGTTAAATTTGCCGGATACCACCTAATATTCTCATGAAATTAGCAAAATTTGATGAAAGGGTACAAAAATTGGAATATAGAGCATTGGGAGCTAAATCCAAATCCGCACAGAAATGAACAGCACAATGAAAATCATGTAATGGAATGCTAATGGTTTGCTCCGGCATCAGCAAGAACTACAAGCAGTCCTTGAAATTGAGAATATAGATGTGTGTCTTATTTCGGAAACACATTTTCTATAAGCAATCCTATACATAACATTTAAAGGATATTGTGTATTTCACACTATTCATCCTGATAATTCAGCCAGAGGCGGACTGCACTTCCAGTCATCATAAAAAAATATCCAACGTGTTGAAGAAGCAAAGAGTATGAAAAAGAAGAGACTCAGGCCATAGTGGTTTATATACCAACAACTTTCTTATTGTTGTGGCAGGATTGTACTGTCCACCAAGACATTCTATTAATAACAAACAATACACAGAGTTCTTCAAGCGTCTGGGAAAAAGGTTCATAATAGGTGGTGACTTCAATGCGAGGAATACTAACTGGGGTTCTAGATTAACTACAACTAAAGGAAAAGAATTTCTGATTGAAAATTAAATAAAATGGATGTCTGACAACTGACCCAGGAAAAATACCTGACCAATAGGTAGATTCCGGTTGTGTGGAATTATTTTGTGGGACGGTATTTTGTTCTAAACGAGAATTTCGCATTCCGGTTCAGTGGAATGGGAAAATAAATCCCACTTTTGTGCAATGAAACGTCAAAATTTCTCGTCGTGGAATTTGACGGTGAAATACAATTAATAGTGCCGCGGAATCCAAAAAATTCTTAATTATAAAATAAATTAACCGTGAATCTATTCAATTATTATTATTTTTTCTAATAAAATGGTAGGTTAGGTTAGGTTAGGTTAGGTTGAAGTGGCTGCTATCGCACACTTAGGCCAGCAATGGCCCGTTGTGATACCACAGGATCCCATCTCCCCATTACTCCCGTTGAAACCAACCAGAGCTATTTATATAGCGTAATAAATCTCGCACTCCACAGTAAGCGAGTTCCGAAAGGCTGTCCATACCGTACACACTCAAATACTTATGCCTTCTGTATGATAGCGCCGGACATGAGCATAGGAAGTGTTCCAAAGTCTCCTCCTCCTCTTCGTCCATGCAACTTCTACAAAAGTCATTCGTCTGTATCCCCAGCCTTCTCGCATGCTCCCCAAAAAGGCAGTGACCTGTCATTATCCTTACGACCAATCCTATTTCTTGTCTTCCCAGGGATATTAGTACCTTGGAGCGCCGCAAGTCCAGTTTTGGCCAAACTTGCTTTGCTACCCTGCACGTGAGAGTGTTGATCCACCTCTCATTTGTCAAGGCGATTGCCTTTTTACTGAGCGCCCATTTTAGCACTGCCATAGGCCTCCCCAGACCTACCATTTCCGGTTGCATCTGGAGAGTCGTACCGTACCTAGCTAGTTCGTCCGCCCTGCAGTTCCCCGTGACGTCCGAGTGACCCGGGACCCAGATTATCTGGATGCTGAAATACTCGCTCATCTCGTTAAGAGATGATCGGCAATCCAGCGCCACCCGCGACTTCAGACAAACTGCCCCAAGTGACCTGATCGCTGCCTGACTGTCCACATAAATTGCGATATCCCTCCCGGATACCACATTATGCTTCAACCATGTCATGACTTCCCCGATCGCCACCACTTCAGCCTGGTACACGCTGCAGTAGTCAGGGAGACGAACAGAAATATTAACATTAAGTTTATCACAGAAGACTCCGGCTCCTACCTGATCGTCTAGCCTCGAGCCGTCCGTGAAAAATTGCACTGCCTCGTTTTCCAAGATTGATCCGTTTCTCCAGGAATCCCTTGAGGGAAAGATGGTACGGAAACCCTTATCGAAGCACAACGTTGGTGTAATATAATCCAGATTCGCCAGTTCTTCGCCAGCGAATCTACCTATCGTCGAGTGTCCCACCTGAAGACACTTCCACTGAGAGACAGCCAAGAGTCTCGTAGCCACGTTGGCTGCCTTCTGTTTACCATAAAGGTCGATTGGAATAAGGTGGAACATAACCTCTAAAGCGCGTGTAGGTGTTGTCCTAAGCGCCCCGCTTATAAGCATACAGGCCGTTCTTTGCACCTTCTCCATCATACCTCTATATGTTACCTTATCTAGAGCTGGCCACCAAACGCCCACACCGTTCATTAGCACAGGTCTTACCACGGCGGTATAGAGCCAGTATGCCAGCTCCGGTTTCAAGCCCCATCTCTTACCTATAGCGTTCCTACACGAGTATAAGGCTACAATAGCCTTATTCACTCTTTCCAAAGTATAAAATAAAATGGTAGCTAGTGTGAAAAATGTTTGCAAAAAGTTTCGTTAACTCAGAAGGACCTCCTTCAAGATATTTAGAGGAAAATGCGGGTCGGCGAATGTAAATAATGATTTTTTAATTTTTTATTCATTATTTATAAACTCAGCAGATTTCAGAATACAGGCAGGTGCTTAAATTAGAGTTAGAAAAAAGAGCAGCAAAATTACACTAATAATAGTAATCGATATGAAAATTATACTATGTAACACCATAATGCATTAAAATAAATTTTTTATTTACAATTAACATTAATTATGTATAGAACTAGTTTTATTTAACACTATCAATATTCAATCTTTCGCACCATTCGCATTCTTCGGCTTCATTAATTTAAATTATAAGATTGTTATTCATGCTAAATATGTTAGTAGAAATTTTTGGTTTCAAATAGGTTTTGGAATCGATCCGAAATTTTGGGTTCAAAAACAAAAAGTTTCAAAAGTTGTTTCAGATACGATTCTGACACAGTAAAAACCGCTGCAGATCCCAATTTTGGCCGCGATTTTTGAAATTTTTACGTTTTATTTATACTACCTGGGAACTTATTTTAGTTAGTTTCAAAAAATCAAAAATTTTTGTTACAGTTTAAAAGCTTTGTATGTTTTGTTGTAAAAATATCAATCAAACAACTGAAATTATTATTATTATTAGCTAAAGGGATGCCTGCTACTGACCTTGTGGGTCAAAAGGCACTTCCATATTTATTTCATTTTTTTTTTTTCGTAATTATATGTACATATATGTGATATAGTTTAAATTTTGTAATGAAATAAATAAAAATAAAATTAAAATAAATAAATAAATAAATTGTGCAAGTACTGGTTTATTTAGCTGGTTTAGTTTCAATAACACGGAAACTAAAACACCGAAAACAAATTATTTTTAACCAGTTTTGCAAAAAACTAAAAAGTACCAATAATACAACACAAAATCCATTTTTAACCGGTTTGCAAAGAGCTATGAAGTACCAAAAATACTGAATAAATTCTACCGCCACTTTTTTAATTAATAAAACACTCAAGACTCTGCTTGACTTATACCGTAGATTTATTTAGTAATATGTACATTAATTTCCACTATAAGCATAATTTATAATTACAAAAATACAATTCTCGCTTAATACTTTAAGTATCAAGCAGAACGCATTGACTTAGCGAATTATATTCACTAAAAACTTCTTTTTTTTTGTTTGTGGTATCCACTTCCCCACATTCATAACTTCGCCTTAAACCTAAGAGACTGCATCGAAGAGCTCAAAACACTTCTAATTAATTCCAAAAACTCGCGTAGTTCAAAATGTATTTTGGAACTGATTCCTGATGGTACCTCAGATCTATCAATCTGGTGCGAAACATCGACTGGTATTAATCATGCTTACATCCCTAACGAAATGCGTCGGAATATTTTCGAGAAATTACATGGTATTTCCACGCAAGTTAGTTGCATCCAAGTACTTTTGGCCCAGTATGATCTTAGATACGGGGTTTTGGTCCAAAACCTGAGTTTCTTGTCAGAAATCAAAAGTGAATAGACATACGCGTTCTGAACATGGCCGATTTGATATACCTCGGGCAGGTTCGAACATATGAATATAGACTAGGTCGGACCATTACCGCCATCTAACGGTAACTTATTTATACTAACGATGATCGATAGATTCACGCGCTGGCCAGAAGCGGTACCTATATAGCGGATATGAGAACATCCACTGTAGTAAGAGCTTTCGTAGACCATAGTACATTTCGAGATTTGGTGTCCCACTCGAAATAACGACTGATCAAGGCAGTCAATTCGAAAGCAATCTTTTCAAAGAATTTATAAAATTGTTAGGTTCACACAGAATACGAACGACGACATATCATCCTCAGGCAAATGGCATCGTGGAACATTTCCATCGCCATTTAAAAGCCTCCTTGTATGCTAGATCGAATACCCTTAAGGGAGAACACCACTGTGAAGTAAACAAAAAAAAATTTTTATGTAAAAAAAATACAAAATGGCGGCGCTAGAGTAGCTTTAGTAGAAGTGATTTTGCCTAGAGTCGCTCTGCTGCACGCAGTAGAAGTGTCTTAAATTTGTTCCTGGAACAAAAAATAATATATTTTCATGAAATATATTAGTTTTAGCATCGAAGTACATGAGGAAATTAAAAAATTCGAAAAAATAAAAAATTGAGACAAGTTTGAAGAAAAAGTTTCATTTTTCGACTGTAACTTTCGTATAAAAAGTTGTATATCTTTTTTAATTTTTAATGAATCAAAAAAAACTCATGTACTTCGATTTTAAATATACTTAAGAAGCTACAGTTAAATTTTCAAGTCGATTGAACAAAAATTGATTGAGCTCTGCTGCGTGCAGATTTCCAAAACACGGTTTCGAGAAAAACGCGTTTAAAGTTTTTGGTATCAATAACTTCTCAATAAGAGCTCTCAGGAAAATGCTTGAAAACCTTCTAAACAAAATTATTTTTAGCTATAAACGAATTTGTATCATATTTTTGAGGGTCTAAAGGATTTGTTAAAGGCAAAAAAAAAATCGATTTTTTGAAAATCTCACAGTGGTGTTCTTCCTTAATTGGAGTGAAGAACTCCCATTCATTCTCCTTGGAATACGAACTCAATACTGATCTCGGACGTACTCCTGCAGATCTTGTCTACGGACAGTCGCTGAAGGTCCCAGGAGAACTAGTACTTCATTCAAATCCTGCGCCATCGACAGATCCTGCTTCACTGGTCGAAAAATTACGTGAGTCAATGCGCAACGTCGTTCCCAAAGAAACGCGGAATAGCCCTCAAAGCAACATTTATATCCCAAAAGACCTAACTGACTGTAAGAAAGTTTTCTTTCGGGTGGATAAAGTTAAAACAGGATTAACCCCACCGTATGAGGGCCCATTTTCAGTTCAGCGAAAATTCCGCAAATATTTTGTAATTGATTACAATGGAAGGAATGTATCAATTGCCATCGACCGACTAAAACCAGCCTACATGACGGAAGAACTAAAAATAATGGATTCACCTCGCAATCGACAAAAACAACATGTCAAATTTTAGTCATATAAAATATCTTTTATAACGCAAAAAAAAATTCAAATCGATGAGGTTACATCTAAGGGGTGAGTGATATAGCGTTCATGTAAACCTAAAAATAATTTTATATTCGACGTTAACGCTATACTCCAATTAAACCCATCTGCACCCTATATTATTTAACGTACATAAATATTACCTATGTATTTATAGTACGAGAAACATACGATATGCTTACCAAAAATCTATAAGCTAGATTCTCAATTAGTAGTCGTAGTCGAAGTCTACATAATGTAAGGAATAGCTGATTTTGGGGTGTTAACACTGATCTATCCTTTGGCTGATTGACATTTCTTATTTTACCTTCACCGCGCCAGTGGTTCAAATTTAGAGTTTCTTCACCAAGAAATTTCCAGAGAGCATTAAATTGGTCAACATTTAATCCGGTGTAAAACTTAAATCGTTTTGGGTTGTGCTTCATATTATCAATATTAAACGATTGAGAATTTAATTTTTTTTTAATATAGCTAATTTTCTAAGAAACCGTTTTTTTAGAAATACATACGATGATTTAATATCGATGATTGCTTAGAGCTGTTTCTTTGTGTTAAACTTGGAGATAATGAAACGTGATTATCTGTTGTGATGACATTTATTTTACATCCCTCTTCGTTCGGAGTTGTTTGAATATTTATGATTTCGTCATGACACTGTGTGGAACCCTCGATATAGTCGTGCTCTAGATTCTAAATTAAAACAATATTAACATTTTATCAAATTACATGTTACTATATATCTTACTTTTTCAATATCCATTTCTAGGCCACTTCAAAGCGTAGGCTGATTTGCCTCACTGGCATTTAAACTTCTAACCACTGACATCTGTAAAAAGTAAAATTCAGGTTATACTATTTATTAACAAATATGTATTAAACAACAACAAAAATGTATACCTTTGAAAATGTAGCAGAAACAGGATCGGGATTTAACTCCGTCGGTCCATTTTCACCTATAAAATGAAGGTTACAGATGAACGAGTATTTCGTTACTTTTTTAATCGTAAATTTTGCTCTACGACAAGCAGCATCCCCTCATTTTTTGCTATATGAAACCCAAAAATCTTTTCGGGGATCGAGACGTTATTGCTTGTGCAAGTCTAGCAATTATTGTTTTTTTCTTTTCACCATTTTTATTTTTATATTAGCTCTATTGTTTTTCCGGCTAACGCGAATTTCCCTGCTTGGTTTGATTGAATTCGTCAAACCACTCAAACGAATGTTTTTTTGCTTTACGGACTGCAGGGTAGATGTCACCCTACACGACTGAGAAGACTTGATATTTCGTCGTACATATACTGTTATGACGTTTTGCTGATTTGTTTATCAAACGTCATCTCATTATTGCCGATTTGCTTCCCTGTGCCACGTGTGAGCGGACAGTTCCAAACCGGGAGAAAAATGGGGAATATAGGTAAGAAAAAGTGTTCATTGTTTATTTGGAATATATTATGGTACCTACAGTAAAACTCTGTTATAAAGTAGGGTCAAGGGACCTGAGAGAACGGTTTATTACTAGTATACGTTATCCATAGTAATTTATTATACAATTTTATTAAAAAAACATGATGCATTTTAATGTAAAAGTAAATCCATACAAATTTCAATTTGTTTTCAATTAAATACAATATTTTATTAGGTTTGTAAAAGTAAATAATTAAATTATATTTTGAAATATAAGATGTGTTGTAAAAGTACTGGGAAATTTCCAAGTACGTTGTTGACCGGATAAACTTAATAAAAGGGGTATGTTAAAAGCGAGTTTTACTGTATGTATATTTCCGTGACCATTTATATTTGTAGACCGCCACATCACCCCCTTGCCAGTGAATCACCGATGAACGAGACGTTCGCAAAACGTACAGGTACTTTGGTGTGTCTTCCCGCTCGTATTATTGCTGATTCCGGTAACGTTAACTTGTCTCTTTTGTTTTCAGACAGGACTTCTTGCTACCGGCTGGGTTGGATATATTGTTGCTTGCTGCTGGTTGAGCCTCTGGGTTGAAGCGAATTTCCTTGGTTTGTGCTTGCTTTGGTTTGTTTACGGGCGGTGTTGTATTCTTTGACTCTGGTTTGCTGTTGGCTTGCGATGTTTCGGTCGAGTCATCCTCAGAGAAACCCGGTTTTAGGCGGTCGATCGAAATGTTTCTATTTTTGCCTCCTATGATTACTATCAATGATTTTTCACTTCGTTTGATGACTGCGAATGAACCCTCGTATGGCGGCTGCAATGCTCGTTTGCATAAGTCTGTCCTAATGAAGACGAGTGTGTATAATTAGCGCTTGTGGAACGAATACTGTTGGACTGCCGTGCCTTGATGGTGGTGTTGGCCGAATTCGATCTAAGTGTTCTCGTAATTCCCTTACGAAGGCCGACTGATGGGTGTTGTTTTTTTTTCTCAACAATCAGCTGGCTAGGTATTCGGACTTTTTCGCCATATACTAACTCGGCTGCTGAAGCTTGCAACTCCTCTCGGTAAACAGATCGTAATCCCAGTAATACCGTCGATAATGCTCGTGTCTCTGTTCCCCTGGCACATAATAGCGGCCTTGAGTGTTCTGTTCCATCTCTCTATTAAACATTTCACTTCGGATTGTGCGTGGTTGTTCTCTTACGTTCGGAGCCCAACATCTTGGAGAACTCGGCTAATAATTCTGACTCTAATTCTGTTGGGACTCCAAAACATGAGGTCCAGTTGTTTAGTACCGTTATCGCGACAGTCTCGGCTCGTATACTGGTACTGCCTCGGTCCATCAAGTTAACCGGTCAATTAGTGTCTCGCAGTACCGCTGGCTTTCCGACACGGGCAGTGGACTGATTATGTCTAGATGTATTTCCATAAATCGCGTGCTTACTGGTGCAAATTCTACTTTGGCTTTTTGTATGTCTCGATACTTTCGCTCTCTGGCATGCGGTACAGCATTGAACCATTCTTCTTACGTCCTTTTTGATGCCTGTCCAGATGAATTGGCCCGTCATCGTTTTAACGGATGCTGATAGATAGATAACAAAAACGTGTTATGGCTAAGATCTTTAGGTGGTCGGATTCCAAAGTTATAGATGCGTAAAGATTTCCTTTGCAATACATTCACGTAAAAAACAAAAACAATAAAAGTACATAATAGAATATAGTACTATGTTAAATATTTTTGTTTGCCTTTGAAAGATTGTTTGAATGTAAACAGGGTGTCCGGATTTGGGATGCTAATCCGTTAAAGGGTGATTCCTTGGTTCTTTCTGAGACAAAAATCGTATGGAAGGGAGGGGGAAGGGGGGGGGGGTCCATTTTTGATATCCTTTGAGATACAGAGTGTTTAAAAAATTTGGTTCAGAAAAAAAAATACTACACCCAAATATTAAACTGTACATAAATTCCAAAATATTTATCGGAGAGCAACCAACTTTTGGCATAACTCTTATTTGACTGGTAATTGTATAGGCTATTATTAGGATTTTAGTGGTTATCTTGCATCTACATCCGTTTGAGAGCTATGATGCTGTAAAGTAAAAAAAAATTTTTTTTTATAAAATTGAGCTTTTCTTAAAAAACCGTTTAAATTTTTTTTGTTTTTTACTTACTTAATTTTAATTCTCCATCATCTCCCCTACAATCTCCCAATACATTATTTGTACCCACGTGCTATAGTTTTCTTTGTATACTGTTTATTCTCAATCTAATTAAGAGATCTTGTAGTGTTAATATTGTAACAATTTTTTTGTGATCAGTAAAACTGTAGCTGGGGCTACATGCATGCCATTTTCGTATTTAACTTGAACTAATATTTTTCAACGAAATACAAGACGGCATGCAAAACAAAGTCACATAAATTTGCAGTGTTTTTTGCAACTTTCGTCATGCATGCCTCTACTTTGCAACATCCTGATGTGCATGCCAAACTTCCTAATATCAATAAATTATACAAATTAAGTATCCTCCAAATGGCATGCAATTTGAAATCATGGAAAATCTGTACTGAATGTTTACAGAGTTTTCCCCCGACATTTTTCACCCTTGGTCATACGAGGGGCGCATGCCAATTTTCCCAGAGTGTTTTTGTGATTAAAAATTTAATTCTTTACATCGGCAAGCAATTTGAAAACACGGAAATCCCGTGTAATTTTTCTCATTTTTACGTAACCCTTTGAGACCTTTCGGCCGCTGTGGATTGCATGCCTTCAATTATCAGAGCTTCAGTTTCATGGAAAAATACTAAAATTCTTCACAAAAAGAAAAGCGATCTTCCTTATATTCGGAAAGCGTGCAGGTGCCAAGAACCCTTCTATCTTTCATATCTTAGGGTTAATTATCAACCCTTAAAAAGGCATGCGGCACAAAATGGGAGAACGTCACCTGTCACCATCTCCTAGTCTATAATGACATATTAATAACTGGAGTTAATGAATGCTTTTGAAGGAATTCTACAAAACGTTCATTACTAACGAGCAACATTATTGGGCTAACATACAAAAATTCACAGTTTCGAAATTTTGCAATAGTTGGAATATGGAAGGTTTGGGCGATTTTAAAATCACAAAACAGACATTTTAATCTAAAACAGAATATGGGAGACTCTAATTGAAGGCTAAAGAAATTGGGATATTGTTTAAGCAAAAATTCACTAAGCTACACCAATAGATCATGTAAATAAGATATCAAACACCCAACAATTCTTAATCATGCTGGTTTTAAAACGAAAACTAAAGAATAGAGTTGTTATAAATTTTATCTGATGTTAGCACAAAGCAACATACTTTTACTAATGGAAACCCGTTCCTTTCACATGATAATAACTAATACACAATAATATGTATAAACCGTGTAACATTGTATGTCCCTTCGAAATTAAATAAAAGAAAAAATCATCTGATCAATTCAACGATAACCATGATAAAAGGTCAAAGTGAATATAAGTATGAGCATTATACATAAATCTGTATACGCATAGACATACATTGGAATGCTGATAACCATTAATAAAATTAAGCATAACAATTTTTTTTCTGTTTTTAGAATTAATCAAAATCGCGTAAACATTTACCGCGAAGATATTGCATCCACCTGCATTCTGCATAAATCAATTTAATACTATTTATCCATATTACCTTGAAATTGTAAAGATAATTCGATTTATAGTTTTGTAATGTTATTTAGCGCTTGAAATACAATTGAAATTTCATCATTCCATAAATCGGTTTATATACAGTAAATCAAAATAGTTTTAGTGAAAAAATGGCAGAAAACAGGTGTTTCTATACATAAAAGCTTCCTTCCGTACAGTTGGTACATTTCGTTTCAAAAATGCATGGCGCCTCAAATGTTGTACTACATTAGCACAGAAAATGATCTTACAATTATTTTGTTGTATTGTCATCGATCGTTAAAAATTAATTTATTAGCAAATAATATTTAAGACACATTATAATAAACTTAATAAAACGCCGTATAATTTATTGTAAAATAATTTTTTGTACACAATCTTTGATCTCTCTAGAGATATATGTATGTATGTATATACAGTTCGTTTGATTTGACGCAGAAAGATTTTAACGGAAAGATGAAAAAAGAAAACATAAATTACAACATCTTATATCCTCCACCGCAAAATAACCAAAACTTTTTTTTTTTTTTGTTTTTAATTTGGGTCTCATCTTACAAATAAATGAAACCCAAAACCAACAACAATAAAATATCAACCAAACAAAAAATAAAACTTTTGAGATCACAAATCATTCAGGGTACAACCACTTGTATATTTTGTTATATTTATGTACGTATGTAGATGCTGAAATACTTTTGTATCATTTACCTTATTCTTAACATATTATATCTCCTAAACAACAACCGATAACGTTTGTTTTACGAGTTACGACAAATAAAATAAAAATGTCTAATAGGTCGTTTGATTTTTACCGGCTGAATATATTTATTTCTTTTACTGAATTTAGCCACTTTGGGATATAAATTAAAAAAAAAAAAGTTTTATCGGTTTTCTTGTAAAAAAAAAACGACCAAAGTAATAATAATTTAATAATTTTTCTTAAAAATAAAATTTTATAGTTTTTAATCCATTTTATAGGTATGGATATGGAAGCTGTTTTGGTCGATGTACGGTTGGAGAAAGTAAATTACGTTACATTTTTATGTTTTGGTCATTTTTGTTTTTTTTTTTGAGATTTTTACTGTCGATATTCGATTCTAATTCTACAGTTAAAGCAGTTAAAGGGCTTGTTTAAAACTATTTTTCTAAAATTGAATAAACAAATATGTAGATACTAGTAATAAAAGTTGGATTTCTTGGTATCGATTACGCGATATGATGATAATAAATGTTGGAAGTAACGACACAATTATTCGCAAGAAGCAAAATATTTTTAATCCTTAAATGACACATGGGGTTCAGTGGACGCCAGTCCTTTCTCAATCGTGCATATTTAAATGTTTCCGCCGGAAATGCAGCTCGTGTCCCCCCTTGCTACAGTTGAGATATTGCACTACCTGTTTACGTATTCAGCGCAAGCCGGTTGACCGCTAGCAGCTGTGTAAAAAGGTCCAAAATCACGGTGGGGTCTAAGGAACCCCAATGTGTCTTATACGTATATTTGTGTAAAGTCGGAGTAATTTTTAGTCATCTCAAATCTAGCAGACCTAGAGCGAGAGAGGTGCCTTATATCCCCGCTACCGATATCTGTCTGTAAATAAAATAATTTAAAATGTACTCCTATTTTCAAAAAACAGAGGCAGACTAATAGACCTTGACCAGACAAGAAAAATGTGATATGACTAAGATCTATAGGTGATCGGATTTGATCAAAATTGAATGAAAATATTTGTATTGTATACAAAATAATTTTTCAAAGTTGTTTTTGCCGTTTTTTGTGTTGTTTTATTGTTTTTGGTCATGAGTAAGACTGCACTCGTTGTTAAAATTGGTTTAGTTTATCATATTTCTTTTGATTTTGACGTATTATTAGATGGCGTATAATTTGCGGAGTCGAACCGTCCGAGAAATGCTAGTAAGCGATGATGAGCAACGTGAATCCATCGACAATCATCTTCAGGAGGAGAAGGTAACGTGTTTGAGGACAGTAAAGACAATGATTCAGACTTTTCGATGTGCAGTGATCCAAAGAGTGCCATGGAAGTAGACCAAAAAGATATGGAAGAGGGTACGATACTATCCTAAGAGTACACCGCTTAATTTTAAGCTAAACATATTGAAAAGCCTCTTTTTTTGGTATCATAAAATTAAAATTTTATTAATGTAATAATTTGATCTCTGATGAATCCTTAAGAGTTTTTAAGGAATAATTTGGCCTTTAATCGCGAATTTAAAATTAAAAGCCACCTTAAGTAAATTTGTTTTTTTTTGTTTAGTAACAATTAAAATTTTGTACAATTTTATTGTTTATAATTTCTGTCTTTATTGACCAAAAAGCGAAAATTGCCTTGAAACCAGCTAGGTTTCAAAAAATGGTTCAGGAAGTGGGCACACAATAACAGCTCGCTTAAATTATCCAGCGTTTGTTGTGACGGTTATACTACTCGCACGTATCTATCATTGCCAGCATGGGTTGCCACTATTCTTCCTAATTTCCATTTAAGTGGTGTTAAATCATCTTCTTTTAAGAGAACCAATTGACCGATCTCTAAATTTTTTGATTTTTCGTCCCAACATTGACGCTGTTGTAATTCTGTCAAGTATTCCGTAGACCAATGTTTCCAGAAATGTTGAAATAATTGTTGCATAATTTGTTATCTCTTAGTGGTTGGAATATTTTCCGTGATGAGATTTTCTGGAAGATTCATCATTTGTCGTCCAATCAGAAAATGACCAGGTGTATTGGCGTTTAAATCATCTGGATTTGTTGATAACGCTGTAAGTGGTCTAGAATTGACGACAGCTTCAATTTGTTTGACGGCGGTTAAAAATTCCTCATGTTTTAGTGCGGCATTACCAAATATCCTCCTAATAAGATGTTTTGTAGTTTTGACAGCTGCTTCGTACAAACCTCCAAAATGAGGTGACCTAGGCGGTGCAAATTTCCACGTGATACCTTCACCTACACAGTATCGATTTATTTTCTGGTTGTTGAATTGTTCGAAAATCTTGCGCAGTTCTTTGTTTACGACAACAAAATTAGTTGCATTGTCGGTAAATGTAGTGGTGCATCTTCCTCTTGTAGCGATGAAGCGGTTTAATGTGCCAATGAAATAGTTTGTACTCAAGTCGGATACCAATTCTAAGTGAATTGCCTTTACTATTAAACATACAAACACCGCGATCTACGTTCCGACTGGTGCTTTAAATCGGCCTTTGAAATGCAGAGAAAATGGCCCACACAGATCGATCCCTACAGTAGAAAATGGAGATGCCGGGTACACCCTTTCAGCGATTAACAACCTTTCTTGCAGTTTTTTTCCCTTCGCTAAGAGTGCTTGTGGACCTGGATGTAAATAGGAATGATAATGATTAAAAATTGTTAGTGTAACCTTATGATTTAACGGCAATAGTACTGGACATTTTGTTGAGTATGGCAGCTCCGAGTTTTTGAGACGACCTCCAACTCGCAATAAACCGTCTTTGTCAATGAACGGATTTAATGTTTTTAAATGACTGTTCTTCAAGTCACCCGAGTGAAGTTTCTAACGTTAATTTAAAGTGCAGTTTGACACTAAAAAAAAGTGTAAGAAATAAGTGGTAGAAAAAGTGTTGAAAAAATTTACTAACGTTAAAAAATGTAGCTACACAAAAAAGCGTTAAATGACAAATAAAAAAAATCATTTTCGAGAATTTCAATTTAAAATTAATAATGCAAAAAAGTTTTGCAAAATTTTCGAAACTTATCAAATTTGGAATAAATTTTTTTTTTTTTTTTTTTTTTTTAAATGGTGCCAATGGCTTTATACTTGAATCTGTCTACATAAGAAACTAACAAGAAGTAATCAAATATTAAGCTAAAATTATTATATATATTAAGTCTTAACCAATGCTAATACTTATTGTTAGTGCTGGAATTAATCAAAACGAAATTATGTAATTTTAATTAATTTAATAAACCATTAAAAAGTTTTGAATGCTAAAATGAGGGCGAAAGCACAGCATTAAACAAAATAACACAAATCTCAGAGATGTGCTCATATACTCACTATACTCAACGGTTTGGGAATACAATAAGCTAGTTGACGTGCCTATGCCATTCTGTTATGACGGGTTGGGCTCAAATAACAAATTTTCAAAAAATGATAAATTTTCAAAACTTAACAAATTTTTCGAAAATTAGTTGGAAGCGGTACTACACTAAGTCAATTAACACAAATCTCAGAGATGTGCTCATATACTCACTATACTCATCGGTTTGGGAATACAGTAAGCTAGTTGACGTGCCTATGCCATTCTGTTATGACGGGTTGGGCTCAAATAACAAATTTTCAAAAAATGATAAATTTTCCAAACTTAACAAATATTTCGAAAATTAGTTGGAAGCGGTACTACACTAAGTCAATTAACACAAATCTCAGAGATGTGCTCATATACTCACTATACTCATCGGTTTGGGAATACAGTAAGCTAGTTGACGTGCCTATGCCATTCTGTTATGACGGGTTGGGCTCAAATAACAAATTTTCAAAAAATGATAAATTTTCAAAACTTAACAAATTTTTCGAAAATTAGTTGGAAGCGGTACTACACTAAGTCAATTAACACAAATCTCAGAGATGTGCTCATATACTCACTATACTCATCGGTTTGGGAATACAGTAAGCTAGTTGACGTGCCTATGCCATTCTGTTATGACGGGTTGGGCTCAAATAACAAATTTTCAAAAAATGATAAATTTTCAAAACTTAACAAATTTTTCGAAAATTAGTTGGAAGCGGTACTACACTAAGTCAATTAACACAAATCTCAGAGATGTGCTCATATACTCACTATACTCATCGGTTTGGGAATACAGTAAGCTAGTTGACGTGCCTATGCCATTCTGTTATGACGGGTTGGGCTCAAATAACAAATTTTCAAAAAATGATAAATTTTCCAAACTTAACAAATATTTCGAAAATTAGTTGGAAGCGGTACTACACTAAGTCAATTAACACAAATCTCAGAGATGTGCTCATATACTCACTATACTCATCGGTTTGGGAATACAGTAAGCTAGTTGACGTGCCTATGCCATTCTGTTATGACGGGTTGGGCTCAAATAACAAATTTTCAAAAACTGATAAATTTTCCAAACTTAACAAATATTTCGAAAATTAGTTGGAAGCGGTACTACACTAAGTCAATTAACACAAATCTCAGAGATGTGCTCATATACTCACTATACTCATCGGTTTGGGAATACAATAAGCTAGTTGACGTGCCTATGCCATTCTGTTATGACGGGTTGGGCTCAAATAACAAATTTTCAAAAAATGATAAATTTTCCAAACTTAACAAAATTTTCGAAAATTAGTTGGAAGCGGTACTACACTAAGTCAATTAACACAAATCTCAGAGATGTGCTCATATACTCACTATACTCATCGGTTTGGGAATACAATAAGCTAGTTGACGTGCCTATGCCATTCTGTTATGACGGGTTGGGCTCAAATAACAAATTTTCAAAAAATGATAAATTTTCAAAACTTAACAAATATTTCGAAAATTAGTTGGAAGCGGTACTACACTAAGTCAATTAACACAAATCTCAGAGATGTGCTCATATACTCACTATACTCATCGGTTTGGGAATACAGTAAGCTAGTTGACGTGCCTATGCCATTCTGTTATGACGGGTTGGGCTCAAATAACAAATTTTCAAAAACTGATAAATTTTCCAAACTTAACAAATATTTCGAAAATTAGTTGGAAGCGGTACTACACTAAGTCAATTAACACAAATCTCAGAGATGTGCTCATATACTCACTATACTCATCGGTTTGGGAATACAATAAGCTAGTTGACGTGCCTATGCCATTCTGTTATGACGGGTTGGGCTCAAATAACAAATTTTCAAAAAATGATAAATTTTCCAAACTTAACAAATTTTTCGAAAATTAGTTGGAAGCGGTACTACACTAAGTCAATTAACACAAATCTCAGAGATGTGCTCATATACTCACTATACTCATCGGTTTGGGAATACAATAAGCTAGTTGACGTGCCTATGCCATTCTGTTATGACGGGTTGGGCTCAAATAACAAATTTTCAAAAAATGATAAATTTTCCAAACTTACCAAATATTTCGAAAATTAGTTGGAAGCGGTACTACACTAAGTCAATTAACACAAATCTCAGAGATATGCTCATATACTCACTATACTCAACGGTTTGGGAATACAATAAGCTAGTTGACGTGCTTATGCCATTCTGTTATGACGGGTTGGGCTCAAATAACAAATTTTCAAAAACTGATAAATTTTCCAAACTTAACAAAATTTTCGAAAATTAGTTGGAAGCGGTACTACACTAAGTCAATTAACACAAATCTCAGAGATGTGCTCATATACTCACTATACTCATAGGTTTGGGAATACAATAAGCTAGTTGACGTGCCTATGCCATTCTGTTATGACGGGTTGGGCTCAAATAACAAATTTTCAAAAAATGATAAATTTTCCAAACTTACCAAATATTTCGAAAATTAGTTGGAAGCGGTACTACACTAAGTCAATTAACACAAATCTCAGAGATGTGCTCATATACTCAATATACTCATCGGTTTGGGAATACAATAAGCTAGTTGACGTGCCTATGCCATTCTATTATGACGGGTTGGGCTCAAATAACAAATTTTCAAAAAATGATAAATTTTCCAAACTTAACAAATATTTCGAAAATTAGTTGGAAGCGGTACTACACTAAGTCAATTAACACAAATCTCAGAGATGTGCTCATATACTCACTATACTCATCGGTTTGGGAATACAATAAGCTAGTTGACGTGCCTATGCCATTCTGTTATGACGGGTTGGGCTCAAATAACAAATTTTCAAAAAATGGTAAATTTTCAAAACTTAACAAATTTTTCGAAAATTAGTTGGAAGCGGTACTACACTATTATTGTTATTATTATTAAAAATTGGTTGGAACCATCAGAGGTTCCGCACTCAATGCCACGATAGGCCCATGGTGCATACCAGTGATTCTAACCTATCTCGCGAACGCGTGCTGCAGCCTTAATAAACTGAAGTAGTTTAGGCGATGGCAAGTAATACAGCTGATTATCAGCAATGGATCTAGAGTCAAATAATTGCAATCTAACTCTGTTGAAAGCAGGACAACTGCACACGAAGTGAATGCAATCATCATCGTCTTCAAGGCAATCCTCGCATACAGCGTCAAGAGATAGCCCCATGCGCTGAAGATGTACCTTAAAATGACCGTGCCCAGTAAGAGTCGTGATCAAGACTCGTAGCTGTTTCTTACTGAGAGATAAAGCAAACTTAGTGGCCCTCAAATTAGGTCCACTAACAAAAAGTTTGGCAATGCGACAGCTACGAGTAGCAAGCCATTGCTGTTTTAATTTACTTACAGCGAAGTTTTTTATCGCCTTCTTAACATAAGCAACTGGTTCGGGACCGATTAATTTAAACTCAGCGCCAGCTTTCGCTAGAGAATCAGCGACATCATTGCCCTCAATACCACAATGGGCAGGAACCCACATAATCGTCACTTTGTTGCTAGAACAGAGAGTATGTAAAAAGTGTTTACAGTCCTTAACAAATTTTGACGCAGTCAAGGGATTGTCCAAAGAATTCAGCACAGATAAGCTATCTGTACAAAACACAAAATTTTTATTTGTAACAGCGAGATTCAATGCCTCAATTACGCAGAGCGTTAAAGCAATTAGTTCCGCTTGAAAAACTGTGCAGTACCGGCCCAGGCAGCCTGAAAAATGTAAATCAAACGTAGGGCAGTACACTCCATAACCCGAACTATTATCAGAGCTAGAGCCATCAGAAAAGAAGACTATCGACTCATACAAGTTCTCAATAAAATCCAGTGATCTCCACTGGTCCCTCGAAGGTCGCACCACTGAATATAATTTAGAGAAATTGAATTCAGACATCGCTCTATCATTAACCATATCAATTCCTGGTACTAATGATACGAAATCATTTAAGATTGTTCTATGGCCCACGACTGAGCCAAGAGAGTTTCACATTCCTATGCTCTTTAGCCGAAACGCAGCAGAACATGCTGTGCTAAGAATGAAAGAATGTAGCTGTGGAAAGAATAGAATTGTTTTGAAAATTTGTTATGCTTCCAACTAATTTTCGAAAAATTTGTTAAGTTTTGAAAATTTATAAGTTTTTGAAAATTTGTTATTTGAGCCCAACCCGTCATAACAGAATGGCATAGGCACGTCAACTAGCTTATTGTATTCCCAAACCGATGAGTATAGTGAGTATATGAGCACATCTCTGAGATTTGTGTTAATTGACTTAGTGTAGTACCGCTTCCAACTAATTTTCGAAAAATTTGTTAAGTTTTGAAAATTTATCAGTTTTTGAAAATTTGTTATTTGAGCCCAACCCGTCATAACAGAATGGCATAGGCACGTCAACTAGCTTATTGTATTCCCAAACCGATGAGTATAGTGAGTATATGAGCACATCTCTGAGATTTGTGTTAATTGACTTAGTGTAGTACCGCTTCCAACTAATTTTCGAAAATTTTGTTAAGTTTGGAAAATTTATCAGTTTTTGAAAATTTGTTATTTGAGCCCAACCCGTCATAACAGAATAACATAGACACGTCTAACTAGCTTATTATATTCCCAAACCGTTGAATATAGTGAGTATATGAGCACATCTCTGAGATTTGCGTTAATTGTCTTAGTGTAATACAGCTTCCAAATAAATTCGATAAATTTGTTAAGTTTTGAAAATTTATCATTTTTTGAAAATTTGTTATTTGAGCCCAACCCGTCATAACAGAATGGCATAAGCACGTCAACTAGCTTATTGTATTCCCAAACCGTTGTGTATAGTGAGTATATGAGCACATCTCTGAGATTTGTGTTAATTGACTTAGTGTAGTACCGCTTCCAACTAATTTTCGAAAAATTTGTTAAGTTTTGAAAATTTATCATATTTGAAAATTTGTTAGTAGAGCCCAACCCGTCACAACAGAATGGCATAGGCACGTCAACTAGCTTATTGTATTCCCAAACCGATGAGTATAGTGAGTATATGAGCACATCTCTGAGATTTGTGTTAATTGACTTAGTGTAGTACCGCTTCCAACTAATTTTCGAAAAATTTGTTAAGTTTGGAAAATTTATCATTTTTTGAAAATTTGTTATTTGAGCCCAACCCGTCATAACAGAATGGCATAGGCACGTCAACTAGCTTATTGTATTCCCAAACCGATGAGTATAGTGAGTATATGAGCACATCTCTGAGATTTGTGTTAATTGACTTAGTGTAGTACCGCTTCCAACTAATTTTCGAAAAATTTGTTAAGTTTGGAAAATTTATCATTTTTTGAAAATTTGTTATTTGAGCCCAACCCGTCATAACAGAATGGCATAGGCACGTCAACTAGCTTATTGTATTCCCAAACCGATGAGTATAGTGAGTATATGAGCACATCTCTGAGATTTGTGTTAATTGACTTAGTGTAGTACCGCTTCCAACTAATTTTCGAAAAATTTGTTAAGTTTGGAAAATTTATCAGTTTTTGAAAATTTGTTATTAGAGCCCAACCCGTCATAACAGAATAACATAGACACGTCTAACTAGCTTATTATATTCCCAAACCGTTGAATATAGTGAGTATATGAGCACATCTCTGAGATTTGCGTTAATTGTCTTAGTGTAATACAGCTTCCAAATAAATTCGATAAATTTGTTAAGTTTTGAAAATTTATCATTTTTTGAAAATTTGTTATTTGAGCCCAACCCGTCATAACAGAATGGCATAGACACGTCTAACTAGCTTATTATATTCCCAAACCGTTGAATATAGTGAGTATATGAGCACATCTCTGAGATTTGCCTTAATTGACTTAGTGTAGTACCGCTTCCAACTAATTTTCGAAAAATTTGTTAAGTTTGGAAAATTTATCAGTTTTTGAAAATTTGTTATTAGAGCCCAACCCGTCATAACAGAATAACAAACCGTTGAATATAGTGAGTATATGAGCACATCTCTGAGATTTGCGTTAATTGTCTTAGTGTAATACAGCTGCCAAATAAATTCGAAAAATTTGTTAAGTTTTGAAAATTTATCATTTTTTGAAAATTTGTTATTTGAGCCCAACCCGTCATAACAGAATAGCATAGACACGTCTAACTAGCTTATTATATTCCCAAACCGTTGAATATAGTGAGTATATGAGCACATCTCTGAGATTTGTGTTAATTGACTTAGTGTAGTACCGCTTCCAACTAATTTTCGAAAAATTTGTTAAGTTTTGAAAATTTATCAGTTTTTGAAAATTTGTTATTTGAGCCCAACCCGTCATAACAGAATGGCATAGGCACGTCAACTAGCTTATTGTATTCCCAAACCGATGAGTATAGTGAGTATATGAGCACATCTCTGAGATTTGTGTTAATTGACTTAGTGTAGTACCGCTTCCAACTAATTTTCGAAAATTTTGTTAAGTTTTGAAAATTTATCATATTTGAAAATTTGTTATTTGAGCCCAACCCGTCATAACAGAATGGCATAAGCACGTCAACTAGCTTATTGTATTCCCAAACCGTTGTGTATAGTGAGTATATGAGCACATCTCTGAGATTTGTGTTAATTGACTTAGTGTAGTACCGCTTCCAACTAATTTTCGAAAAATTTGTTAAGTTTTGAAAATTTATCATATTTGAAAATTTGTTAGTAGAGCCCAACCCGTCACAACAGAATGGCATAGGCACGTCAACTAGCTTATTGTATTCCCAAACCGTTGTGTATAGTGAGTATATGAGCACATCTCTGAGATTTGTGTTAATTGACTTAGTGTAGTACCGCTTCCAACTAAATAATTTTCGAAAATTTTGTTAAGTTTGGAAAATTTATCATTTTTTGAAAATTTGTTATTTGAGCCCAACCCGTCATAACAGAATGGCATAGGCACGTCAACTAGCTTATTGTATTCCCAAACCGATGAGTATAGTGAGTATATGAGCACATCTCTGAGATTTGTGTTAATTGACTTAGTGTAGTACCGCTTCCAACTAATTTTCGAAAAATTTGTTAAGTTTGGAAAATTTATCATTTTTTGAAAATTTGTTATTTGAGCCCAACCCGTCATAACAGAATGGCATAGGCACGTCAACTAGCTTATTGTATTCCCAAACCGATGAGTATAGTGAGTATATGAGCACATCTCTGAGATTTGTGTTAATTGACTTAGTGTAGTACCGCTTCCAACTAATTTTCGAAAAATTTGTTAAGTTTGGAAAATTTATCATTTTTTGAAAATTTGTTATTTGAGCCCAACCCGTCATAACAGAATGGCATAGGCACGTCAACTAGCTTATTGTATTCCCAAACCGTTGAGTATAGTGAGTATATGAGCACATCTCTGAGATTTGTGTTATTTTGTTTAATGCTGTGCTTTCGCCCTCATTTTAGCATTCAAAACTTTTTAATGGTTTATTAAATTAATTAAAATTACATAATTTCGTTTTGATTAATTCCAGCACTAACAATAAGTATTAGCATTGTTTAAGACTTAAAATATATAATAATTTTAGCTTAATATTTGATTACTTCTTGTTAGTTTCTTATGTAGACAGATTCAAGTATAAAGCCATTGGCACCATTTAAAAAAAAAAAAAAAAAAAAAAAATTTATTCCAAATTTGATAAGTTTCTAAAATTTTGCAAAACCTTTTTGCATTATTAATTTTATATTGAAATTCTAGAAAATGATTTTTTTTATTTGTCATTTAACGCTTTTTTGTGTAGCTACATTTTTTAACGTTAGTAAATTTTTTCAACACTTTTTCTACCACTTATTTCTTACACTTTTTTTAGTGTCAAACTGCACTTTAAATTAACGTTAGAAACTTCACTCCGGTCTTCAAGTCTTCATCCTTATCAAGGATTGGATGTTCTTTATGATTAGATTGTGGCCTTCGTAAAACTCTTCAACTTCAACTTCCCCAAATCTTCTTCCTTTCCTTGGTTTCCGGCAATTGCTCGCGAATCGACAAACATAAGTCATACTTCGTTGCAAAGATTTAAATTGATGAATGTATTTGTGTCTTAGTGGAACGTCTTCCTTTTTTGTTGTGACAAGGCAAGCAGCCGTTCGTTGTTCTGGCAAAACTGGACATGGATCAGGTAATGACTTTTGCCATTTGCATTCAGACTGCCGAAGATAATCAGGTCCATTTAACCATAGACTGAAATTTATAAACTGTGCAGGCATCATTCCCCGCGATATAATATCGGCTGCATTGTTTTCACTGGCAACGTGGTTCCATTCTTCGATATTAGATAACCGATGAATTTCCGCTATTCTGTTGGCCACAAAGGCCTTTGAATGCCAAACGATCGAAGAATCGGTCCAATAAAACGTTTTATTCACTTTGACGTTCAGTTGCGACCGTACTTTCGACATCAATTGGGCTGTAACGAGCGCAGCACAGAGCTGTAGCCTTATGGCAATGTAACTTTACTCAATGGAGCAACGCATGATTTTGCACAAAGCAAACTTGTTGTGATATTATTGTGGTTGTTACGTCGTATATATATCGCAGCTCCAAACGCCACTTCACTGGAGTCTCCGAATGCAAGTTGGTTTCTAAAGTCACTTCATTTTGTATGCATTGATTGAGGTAACGATTCATCCCAATCTTGTTTTAATTTCCTTAGTTGGTGAATAAAAATGTTTGCAACTAAAATGACGGGACCAGCCAATCCAAGAGGGTCGAAAATACTAGCAGTTTCGGAGAGAACTAGACGCTTGGTTATTCGTTTAGGATTTGGTACTTCACATTGGCCATGTAGCAAAAATAATCTTTATCGGATTGCCAAAACATGCCTAGAGTTTTGATAACATTTTCATTGTTAAGTACATGAAAACTTTCTGAAAAAATGTGATAAAAGTTCTACTGAGTTTGAACACCACTTTTTTAAATTCATTTCACCTGTAGCAAGAAGCGAGACTACCTCTCGTTGAAGATACAGTGCTTCATCGATAGAATTGCTACCGGTTAGCAGATCATCAATATACATATCGCCTTGCACGACTTTGCTTGCGAGTGGATGCGACTTTGCTTCTTCGTTACAAAGTTGCAACAAACAACGCGTGGCTAAATATGGAGCTGACGCGGTACCGTAAGTGACCGTAATCAAACGGTAAATTTGTAGTTCATCTTCGAGATTATCTCTCAAGATAATGAGATCGTGCTCACAAATATTTATTTGTCCGGATTGAACGACTGGTCCAACCATAAGTAATTCGTTTAATGACTTGTTGGAATCAGTTTTTGCTGAAGCGTGAAAAACGACGCGGAACTTGGTAGTTAAGCTTGATGGTTATTGAACACAATGATGTGGGAGAAAATAATGAGAGTCAGGAATATTTGTTTCAGATTCCAGTCTCATGTGGTTTAAATTTCGATAATCCTCAACGAACTGACTATATTGTAACTTCAGTTCGGGATTTCCAGACAGTCGTTTTTCTAAGTTGAGAAATCGAATTAACGCATCTTGTCAGGAGTTACCTAAGAGTTTCGGAGAGTGAAGAAAGGGCAAAGCACGGTAAACCGACCTGAGTCGGATCTTGCAGCCTTGTTATTTATTTGTTCCAGATCCCAAAACTGCTGCACAATATTATTTAACTTCGTCATCTCGTCTTGATTTATGGTAACCATATTATTACCATTTATTATTTATTATTATATTACAATTTGAATTTGAACTTGTACTGCCAGAAACAACCCATCCCAAGACCGTGTTTTGAAGGTCTGATAACGATTTACTCAACTGTATCTGACCTACTGACAATAACTTGCAATACAGTTCGGCTTCAATCAGCATATCTATTTCTTGTGTCTGATTAAAATTTGGATTACTTATTTTAAAATTTAGTACTAGTTGAGGATCAGTAATTTTATTTTATACATATACCTATAATTGGTGAGATACTGCAGTTACGGAGTTAGATATGCCGTAAATTTGAGTTGGTGAATGTTGAGATGGAAGACCAAACTTGTTAGCCAGTTTTTCTATTATGAAACTGAAGTGTGAACATGAATCTAATAGTGCTCGTACAATAATGGGTTTATTTTTGCAGTCTAGAACCTTAACGCATGCCATCATTAGAAATACATAAGAAGATATGTTTTTAACTAAGAGAGTATTACCCAGAAATTGTGGTTCATTTAAATGTTTGGATGACGAAGGCGACATATTTTTAATTGACTGCGAAGTTGATTTATGGATATTTCAACTAGTTGTTGATGCTTCGCTATGTAATAAACTGTGATGGGGTTTGAAACAAACTCGACATTTGAACTTGGATTGACATTGGGAAATATTATGTTTAGAGGTTAAACAGTTAGTAATGTATGTGAAGTTAGCCCAGGATTTCATCCCAGAAAATAAAAAAGTTGAATCAGGCAACCCTCGTAAAATTTTGTGAAGTTAGCCCAGCCCAGAATTGAATAATTTTTAAATTTAAAACTTTTTCAAAAAAAAATAAAAAATAGCTAAGAATATCAAAATTAAATAATTAAGCAATATTTCCAACTAAAAAATAAATGTAAAAAATATTTATCCCTTTCAAAATATTGAAATATTTATACACTTTTTGAAGAAATAATATTGATTTTTCGTCTGTAATACTAAAAGGTACAATTTGTCGGATTAAGGCTCGGTTATTAGATGGACATACACATAGCTTACTTTTGGTCAAATTTGAAGTAAATCGTACCGTTGCAACCATGCAATTGGGCCCTGGGCCCAAATTCCATACCATTTTTGAAGTAAAATTGGATTTTTCGTCTGTAATACTAAAAGTTACAATTTGTCGGATTAAGGCTCAATGTTTATTATATGGACATACACATAGCTTACTTTTGGCCAAATTTGAAGTAAATCGTACAGTTGCAACCATGCAATTGGGCCCTGGGCCCAAATTCCATACCATTTTTGAAGTAAAATTGGATTTTTCGTCTGTAATACTAAAAGTTACAATTTGTCGGATTAAGGCTCAATGGTTATTAGATGGACATACACATAGCTTACTTTTGGCCAAATTTGAAGTAAATCTAGAAAGGTTAGTAATTGATCTAAGGTCGGCATTTTATCCATTGAACATTCACCTTCCCATTTCATGTGAGTGTCGTGATCCAGTTTAGAAAGGATTAAAAATATAATCAAGTCATCCCACTGTAACGTGTGGGTCGCCCAAGTGATTTTAAAGATCTTAAATGAGTATTAACGATATCTATAACATTTCGAATTTTTACAGCATGTGGGCATTACAAATTAATTTCACGTTCTGATACCTATCTCGCAGTAATTTTAATGCTATGTCATAATTTTAATTGTCAAGTTCTAATGCTTAAGTATTGAAATTTAGTAATATTATTTAGAGATGAATTATTATGAATGAGACTAATAAAAGATTCATAAAATTCTAACCATTTAGTATAATCGCCGGCAATTGATTGTGAAGAAAATTTTATTTTATTACAAAATTGACATTCGAAAAGGTTTTTTATGGTTTTTTAAATTATAGCAATTATTATATACCTACATCAATCTCCTTTAGTAAGCTTTAAACTATATTGGAAAAAATTGTCAAAGCTAAATATAGAAAAATTCAAGGAATAATAGGCAATTTTCATGCTGCGGTCTAAAAGATATGGTGTCATTTAAGGGTTAAATCTCAGAAAAAATCTAATTGGTAAGAAATATTTTATATACAAATCGCATACATATATGCGTTAAATGAAAGAGCACAGAATATAAAGAGTGTCGAATAAAACATTTTATCACATACAGATAGCAAATAGTCATCTTTTATGTTTACTGACCTGAACTAAAGTTATGTTTTACCATAATCATGGGTTGTTATACCATAAATTATTTGATTAAATATAATAAAATTGAAATTATTAAAATTTTAATATATGTTTGGTTTAACGTCTGTAAGGCACGAATTTTCTTAAAGGTGTCTTTCTCAATTCTTATTGGAATTTAAAAATGTTGTCCTTTATCCAGCATTCCTATGCTAAGTGATTCATTACCAGTCGCTATACCCTAATGAGACGACCGACAATAAATTGTTAAATTAATTTCACTCTTCGCATAAAATTTGATCTTCATAAGTGATATACGGCTCCGGGAATTTTAGTAAAAAACATTTCAGTCAGAAAACGAGAGGCATTTCAGTCATAAAATTCCCCACACAAATATTTTGACTAAACCTCCTTTTAAAAACGAACTTCAGTCCAAAAAAAAAAAGTATTTCGGTCAGAAAACAGTTTGACTGAAATTTCGTTTGTGTTTTTGGAGTGAATAACCGTCTTGAAAGGTATTTTAGTCACAAATTTTTGGACTGGAATACCTTTTGTTTGGTTGGTTTTTCTGACTGAAATGCCTTCATAGACCTATACGTTGGCTGTGGGGCTCCAGTGAAAAGCATTTCAGTCAAAGGGGGTAGGTTGATTTTATAATATTGCATGTAAGGTTTTATTATACCAGTGCAGTAGTTTACTCTGCCATATTTAGTCCCGCACTATTTATTGACTATATTCGATCTAAACTGCATGGTCGCGTGGTATAAACGCTAGCTACTCAAATTAGGTCAGGTAAGTGTGTGGCCTGACATAAAATTTGCATTAACTGCAAACCAACATAACCTCGTTCATGTCATCGTTAAATCTGGTTCCAGTACCAATCAAAACCCAGCACATATTTTGGAAATATCAGACTACAAGAAGACTTCAACAATGGCAAAACCACCAAGCATTAGGAACCATTCATTTTATTTCCAAAATGTAAATAAAATGTCTTTGAAAGCAGCTCAATTTCGCAATTTCGTGTTAAATACGCTCTTCCCGGTTTATATCATCTGTGAAACATCATTTAACTGAGTTCTGAATTCTTTCATAGCCAATATCTGGTTTATAGATGCTACCGTTCGCCGCTAACTAGTGCTAAAAAATCTGGCGGAGGAGTACTCGAGGTTGATACATCATTATCGAATGAGTTAGTTGAAATATCCAACCTGTCCATCGAGCAATTGTGTGTTAAAATCGCAATTAACAAAAAGTCAATTTTTATCTACGTTGAATATGTTCCGCCTGGCTCACCGATATCGGCTTACACCGCCTGCTGCGACACGATAATGGAAATAAACAATGCTGCTAATTCAACTGACACCATCTTGATCACGGTGGATTTTAATTTATTGATAGCCATCAAATTAGAGAGTCATATTACGACTTTAGAAAAGCCGACAGAATATACCGTCATCTTTATTTTGAGCAGATTAACTGGAAAAATGAACTAATCAGTAGCAACATAGATGTTAACGTGGAGAAATTCTACAAAATTATATCTGAGGGCATTTCACTATTTGTTCCTACTACTGCTGGGGCCAAAAAGAACAAATATTTACCATGGTATGACGATAAACTTATCAATCTTAAGAACAAGAAAGACAAAGCTTAAAAAGCAAATCTCAAAATCAGTTCAGACGAAAGCAAACATAAATTCAGTGCGTGTAATCAAAATTTCGAGAGATACTAAAGTATAAAAGTTATACATATAACGCGTATTAAGAAAATTGAGGTGTGGCCAACACACGACTTTCTTTTAGGAACAGCGAATTTTGAGAAACTTTTATAATGCAAATTCCTTGCAAACTTATGATTGTTTTTATTTTTTCATGTTTTCTGTAAATTGTATATGTATTTTTGAAATATTTAAGACATATATATACCAACACACCACTTCGAAACCCAATTTGTCGGACTCATTATTACACACGTAAAAGAAATAAAAGGTGATATTTATGAATTTACATTTTTTCTTTTAATTTTTTGGAATTTGTATTAGTGATTTTTTGTCAATAATATTTTGTAAACCTTATACTTTTTAAGATATGTGCAAAACACATTTTCTGACCCAAGGGAGTGGCCACTTCCGGTTGATCGATATGGCAATTTAACATACGGCTAAATATTTGTATGACATACATTGATGCTAAAAAATTGGAAGTACGTCACTGTAGTGTGCAAATTAATTATAATTAGCATAATTGGGCTAATATACACAACCAGGGAGTACAGCCCGTCCTAGGACGGATACAATTTATATGTATAATGGTGAAGTCCAGTGATTGCTGCCACAATCACCATTTGAACATTTGATATATTTTTAGCCGAGTAGGAGTAGCTCGTGATTTAAGGCTTTTAAGGATTATTGTACCTGAAATAGACCATAAACCAAAGAGTAAGGGCTTTTAAGGATGATTTTACATGTGTTGGTGCATCCGACAAAAAACCTTACAGACCGACAAACAGCGGGAGCTGTGCTTCCAATCAGATGAGGCGTTCTCTCGCTACAGTGCTCTCAATCATTGCAAATAGCTATTTTGTAGTTTGTAATTTTAATTAAGATTTATGTGGAGATTAATTATTTTAATTTAAAATAAATTATCTGCCACGGTTTTTTTTATGCACAAATTAGCACCAGAATTACTCCGATCAGAAGTGGCATTCTCTCGCTATAGTGCAGTAAAACCCTGTAAATCTCTATTTTGTAAATTTAATTAAAATTAAAATTAGTGCGGAAAATAATTATTTTAATTTAAAATAAATTAACCACCACTGTTGCTTTAAGCAAAAATTGACTTCATAGAATTGCTCGAATCGGATGAGCTATTCTCTGGTTCAAGCATTTAAATCGCGCGAAATCCGAGGTTTGCGGCCCGGCTTGCCTCGCCGCCTGATGACGTCGTTGCGATAAAATTATGCGTGAGGTATGAAGCCTAAGGACCAACCTAAGAAATCATACATTTAAATTAATGCTTACAGTAATTGCCCACGACCAAAGGCAAAATTTCGTTTCAATTTTCTGAACATGCGGTGTAAGGCTCCGGGAATTCTAGTCAAAAACATTTCAGTCAAAAAACAAAAGGCATTTCAGTCATAAAATTTCCCATACAAATATTTTGGCTAAAACTCCTTTTAAAAAGGAACTTCAGTCCAAAAAAAAAGGTATTTCGGTCAGAAAACAGTTTGACTGAAATGCCCTTTGTGTTTTTGGACTGAACAACCTTTCTGAAAGGTATTTTAGTCACAAATTTTTGGACTGAAATACCCTTTATTTCGTTGGTTTTTTTGGACTGAAATGCCTTCGAAGATCTATATGTTGGCTCCGAGGCCACAGTCAAAGCAGTTCAGTCAAAAACAGAAAGGAATTTCAGTCAAAAATTAAAAGGCAACTCAGTCAAAACAATTTTAGACTGAAATGCCTTTTCAGAAGGCAGTTCAATCAAAAAACTAAAAAGGCATTCAAGTCAAACTTTTTTGACTGAAATTCCTTTTGCATTTGTGACTGAAATACATTTTGAAAAGGTAATTCAGTCAAACAATTAAAAAGGAATTCCAGGCAAAATTGTTCTCGGGGAATTCAGTCAAAAACAATTCAGTCAAAAAACAAAAGGCATTTCAGTCATAAAATTTCCCATACAAATATTGGGCCCGATTCTGAGTTCAACAATTTTATGTTATGTTATGTTATTTTTGTTTTTTCAATACAAATTCATATAGGAAGCGGGGAAATAAAATAACATAACATGAATTTTATCGTTCCAGAATCGGGCTCATTATGACTAAAACTCCTTTTAAAAAGGAACCTCAGTCCAAAAAAAAAGGTATTTCGGTCAGGAAACAGTTTGACTGAAATGCCCTTTGTGTTTTTGGACTGAACGACCTTCTTGAAAAGAATTTTAGTCACAAATTTTTGGACTGGAATACCTTTTGTATGGTTGGTTTTTTTTCACTGAAATGGCTTCGCAGACCTATGCATATGTTGGCTTCGGCGCCCCAGTCAAAAGCATTTCAGTCCAAAACAGAAAGGAGTTTCAGTCAAAAATTAAAAGGCAACTCAGTCAAAATAGTTTAAGACATTTATGCATTTTATTAAAATTTAAATTAATTGGAAAATACATTCAAGTCAAAGATTCCTTTACTAGAATTTTTTTTTGGTTTTGTGACTGATCGTTCGATGTTGAAAGGCCGAATATCGAAATGCCGAACGTCGAAGGGCCAAATGGGTCGGAACGCCGAATGTCGAAAGGCCGAATGTCGAATGGCCGAATGTCGAAAAGCCGAATGGGTGGAATGGCCGAATGTGTCGAAACGCCGAACGTCGAAAGGCCGAATAAGTCAAAAGGCCGAATGTCGAAAGGCCGAATTGAAATCGGCCGAAATGTCGAAAGGCCGATGAAATTTTCCTTCACTTAATTGATTAAAATGAATATTTAAAACCATTGAATTTATTTCTTAATGTAAAATAATTTAAATAAATTGAAAATACGTGCTAATAAATCCTGTGCATGTGGCATATTAATATGATCAACTTTTGTCGAAAAAAACAAATTTATTTATTTTTTTTTATTATAATTAATTAATTGGATCACTACATTTGCCTGAAAAAAAAATTCCGAGAAAAAATCTAGAAATTACCAGAAAAGCAATCCAGAAAAAAATCCAGAAAAAATAGTTTGTATAAAATAAATGAACAAAATCAATTTTATTCCCATTTTAGGGGATCAGGGTATTTGCCTGCAAGACAAAATCTTGTTTTGCCGTTCAACCTTGTTTTTTTGAATTCTTACCTATAAAATTCTTACCGTATAAATTGTTTTCCGAAATAATTATTTTGATTATTTTATAGTGAAATAATGAATATTTAGTGAAATGGCCTTTCTGGGATTGATATAAAATATTTCATTTTAAAATCTTGCAATTGCAAAATCTTGCTTAACAAAATAGTGCAATTATTTTTCTCTTTAGTTGGTGTTATTAATAGATTCTATATAATCCGCTCCTAAGTGCGGCGGCACGCAATGCGACATGTTCGCTGATCCCGGCTCCTACGTCCCCCGAAGCTCAAATCTAAAGCCCATCGGAGGGCTAAGCGGGGGGGGGGGGGGGCGCAGCGACCTCTTGTGTGCCCGTGAGAGTTACCGAAGCCGTTAGCCTCTACAAATCGAAGTTAAATTAGTCGATGCCATTTTATTTTAATTTAAAATCTATAAAAGATTAATAAAAACATTATTATGTATTTTGAAAATAAGATTTTGAGAAACAAAATTTTATCCAAAAAGTTTTTTGGTGACAAGATTTTGTAAAATAAGATTTTGGAGAAAAGATTTTAGAAACAGTCTTTTGTAAACAGTCTTTTGAAAAACAGTGATATGTGACCAACCTTATTTTTAGACTATCAGTAGAAGCGACAGGAGCGATACGATTACTTTGATCTGTGTCTGAAAGGTTGACGAAGCAATTTCTATTATCATAAATATTAAGAACTATACGGAGAGCTCAAATTTGATAGACATTTTATAAATTTTAATTATAATTTGGTCCGCACTTTGATAGTTGCGTTTCTGAATTTTATTATTGGATTTTTGTTTTTCTGAGCTTTTTGTTTCCGGATTTTCAGTTTCTGTATTTTTTTCTAGATAAGGTTGCCAACCCTTAATTAATTTTTAATTATATGACAAAAAAAATGTAAGAAGATTTTAATATTTAAGGTGATTAAGTGATTAACAATTAAAGATTTTTACATACAAATTTTGATAAAACTATAAATTTTGGTTTTCATAAAAATATAAATTTTGAATATTTTCATTCATAAAAAGATGAAATATTAAAATCAATTTCAATTTCAATTTCAATTACAAACAACCTTTCAATATTCAGCCTTTCGACACAATCGACCTTTCGACATTCGGCCTAATCGGCCTTTCGGCATTCGGCCTTTCGACATTCGGCCTTTTGATACATTCGGCCTTTCGACACATTCGGCCTTTCTATCCTAACGGCTTCGGTAACTCTCACGGGCACGCGGGAGGTCGCTTTAGATCGGGATCAGCAAACATGTCGCACTGCGTGCCGCATGTAAGAGTCGATTATATAGAATCTATTAATGACAAAATTTTGTAATTGCAATTAAATACGTTGAATTGACCATGGATCCACGATCAATTGTTCATACGATCAATTGTATGCACAATCAATACAACAATCAATTGCTTCCACGATCAATTGTGTCTACATCTACACCCAACTGTTCACGTTCAATTTTAACACGATCAATTGTTTACGATGCGACTAATAAAACAAACCAAACAAAAGGTATTCCAGTCCAAAAATTTGTGACTAAAACACCTTTCAAGAGGGTTGTTTAGTCCAAATACACAAAGGGCATTTTAGTCAAACTGTTTTCTGACCGAAATACCTTTTTTTCGATTGAAGTTCCATTATAAAAGAAGTTTTAATCATAATATTTGTATGGGAAGTTTTATGACTGAAATGCCTTTCGTTTTTTGACTGAATTGTTTTTGACTGAATTCCCCGAGAACAATTTTGCCTGGAATTCCTTTTTAATTGTTTGACTGAATTACCTTTTCAAAATGTATTTCAGTCACAAATGCAAAAGGAATTTCAGTCAAAAAAGTTTGACTTGAATGCCTTTTTAGTTTTTTGATCGAACTTCATTCTGAAAAGGCATTTCAGTCTAAAATTATTTTGACTGAGTTGCCTTTTAATTTTTGACTGAAACTCCTTTCTGTTTTGGACTGAAATGCTTTTGACTGGGGCGCCGAAGTCAACATATAGGTCTGCAAAGGCATTTCAGTCAAAAAAACCAACCATACAAAAGGTATTCCAGTCCAAAAATTTGTGACTAAAATTCTTTTCAAGAAGGTCGTTCAGTCCAAAAACACAAAGGGCATTTCAGTCAAACTGTTTTCTGACCGAAATACCTTTTTTTTGGACTGAGGTTCCTTTTAAAAAGGAGTTTTAGTCATAATATTTGTATGGGAAATTTTATGACTGAAATGCCTTTCGTTTTTTGACTGAATGGTTTTTGACTGAATTCTCGGAGAACAATTTTGCCTGGAATTCCTTTTTAATTGTTTGACTGAATCACCTTCTCAAAAGGTATTTCAGTCATAAATGCGAAAGGAATTCTAGTCAAAATAATTTTGACTTGAATGCCTTTTTAGTTTTTTGATTGAACTTCCTTCTGAAAAGGAATTTCAGTCTAAAACTATTTTGACTGAATTGCCTTTTAATTTTTGACTGAAATTCCTTTCTGTTTTTGACTGAAATGTTTTTGACTGAAATTCCCGGAGCCGCGGTGTAAGACGTGATCACGTCAAAAAAATATAAATTGGAAAAACTAAACTAAAATATAAAGGGCAGAAAACCTCATGAGGGGATCAGAACTTCGGTTTTGGTATCTTCAATAATGTCATAAAGTTGGTGTGACAGTTTTGACAGTACTGATTTCTATTTTAACAATCATATATTTACTTATACAACAACAGCCAAACAGGTTAAAAGCTTCAGCAATAGGGGTACAGGCATCCAATTTAAAACGAAAAATCGTATTCTAGAACTTTATACCGAAAGTAGTATAACATATTATACTGATACTTCTAACCGTTTAATTGACCATGTTCCAGAAATTTATCCAAAAACTCATTTTAGAATCCCATTTCCAACACACATATCAAATTTCATCATAATCGGTTAAGAAATAGCCAAGTTCATCCTACTTGGCCATATTCCAGAGCTTTATAAAATATTATTTTAGAATTCCATTCCCAACACACATGGCTAATTTAATGATACCCGCGGTTAAGGCATAGGCAAGTTCCATCCTACTTGGCAATATTCCACACATATCAAATATTCCCATTTCCATATACATATTAAATTTCATTATAATCGGTTAAGAAATAGCCAAGTTCCAACATAATTGGCCATATTCCTGAACTTCGTCCAAAAATCATTTTAGAATCCCATTTCCAATACACATGTCGAATTTCATCATAATTGGTTGAGAAATGGGCAAGTTCCATCATACTTGGCCATATTTCAGAACCTCATCCAAAACTCATTTTAGATTCCCATTTCTAACACACAAATCAAATTTCATAATAATCGGTTGAGAAATAGACAAGTTCCATCATACTTGGCTATATTCCAGAACTTCATCCAGAAATCGTTTCAAAATCCCAGAACTTCATCCAAAAAACATTTTAGAATCCCATTTCCAATACAAATGTCGAATTTCGTAATCGGTTGAGAAATAGGCAAGTTCCATCCTAGTTGGCCATATTCCAGAACTTCATCCAAAACTCATTTTAGAATCCGATTTCTAACACACATATCAAATTTCATAATAATCGGTTGAGAAATAGACAAGTTACATCATACTTGGCTATATTCCAGAACTTCATCCAGAAATCGTTTCAAAATCCCAGAACTTCATCCAAAAAACATTTTAGAATCCCATTTCCAATACAAATGTCGAATTTCGTAATCGGTTGAGAAATAGGCAAGTTCCATCCTAGTTGGCCATATTCCAGAACTTCATCCAAAACTCATTTTAGAATCCGATTTCTAACACACATATCAAATTTCATAATAATCGGTTGAGAAATAGACAAGTTCCATCATACTTGGCCATATTGCAGAACTTCATCCAAAACAGTTTTAGAATCCCATTTTCAACGCACATGTGATGAGACATAGTCAAGTTCCATCATTCTTGGCCATATTCTAGAACTAGAATCTAGAAATCGTTTCAAAATCCCAGAACTTCATCCAAAAAACATTTTAGAATCCCATTTCGAATACAAATGTCGAATTTCAACGTAATCGGTTGAGAAATGGGCAAGTTCCATCCAACTTGGCCATATTCCAGAACTTCATCCAAAACTCATTTTAGAATCCCATTTCTAACACACATACTACATTTCATAATAATCGGTTAAGAAATAGACAAGTTCCATCATACTTGGCCATATTCCAGAAATTCATCCAGAGATCATTTTAAAATCCCAGAACTTCATCCAAAAAACATTTTAGAATCCCATTTCCAACACACATGTCAAATTTCATAATAATCGGTTGATAAATAGGGAAGTTCCATCATATAAAAAATGTGTTAACTCACTACATCCAAATCCAACCCCAACTCAACTCCAACTCAACTTCAACTCAACGCGCAAATTGACCCATAATTTAACCTTCAAATCAATTCCCAATTCAATGCCCAATCCAATAATCAAATAAACATATATAAAAAAATCGTAAATATTTGTAAAAGCAGGTATTTTGGGTCAATTCGTATGGCAGGTACCCCACCACCCTCTTGACGTACAGTCTCCAAAAGCTTTTCAAATCTCCGCCTTGACCATAGAAACAGATTGGCGAAAAAAAAATCCAAATCGGACAAGCCGTTCTCGAGATACCATGGGTCCAGACATCCAGACAGACGGACGGACATTTTTTTTTTTTTTGCATTTTCAGACTCAGGGACTTTCAAAACGTCGAGAAAAGTGGTTTTGGACCAACCAAATTTTTCTTCATTTTTGACAGGATTTCAATACTTTGGTCTTTTTAGACCGAAGTAAATGCCTTGGGCACAATCGAACCTCAGACCTTAGCCGCTCTAATCCAATACGTTACTACTACTAAGCCACGTTCAATCTAAATTATTTAACTTTCATTGTTATATTGTTTCAAACATAGCATGCTATGAAGTTTATGATTGGAAAAAAATGTTTATCAAAAAATTCTCATGGCTTACTACAACTCAATATAAAAATTTTTAAATAACTTATAGTAGTGTTTGCATACATTTAGGCGCAAAAATAAACTTGTACCACGTATTTTCTTGTATAATTACATACTGTAATAATTATAAAGTGGAATATTAAATTTATAGTAGAATATGTATTAGGTCATTAAATGAATACTAAAAAAAAAAAAAATAAAAATAAAAATGAAATTTGGGTGAACATCAAACTCGAGATTTTTTCCGTTCGTAATTTGTTGTTATTAGGTCAACACTTCTATCACTTAGGCTACTCAGTTATAAAATTTAGATATGTAAATTAGAAATATAAGAAAAGCGTTCCGGAGTTCGTGAATATTGGGTAATTATGGGCGTGTTTTTTTAATGTCGGAGAAATAAGAGAGAACAGATAGATAATATATCGGATAAATCCGATAAATATTTTCTCTGATGTATCCGAGACAAATAAATGATAATTTTGTTAGCGTCGTAGAAATTAAGCGTCAGCTTAAGATTGCCAAATAAATATTATCGTGTTTTTTTATTTAAAATAAATGTCTGTCAAACTACAATATGAACTTTTTTCTAGAGAAAAAAAGATTCAATTTTAAAATTATCCGAGCGTAAAAAAAACGACACAGGGAAATACATACATTTTTCCTCGGATACTAAAAAAAAACTCGTATCTGTGTTTTGACAGTTAAATTATTTCTCAGATTACTTCGATATCAAAAAAAACATGCCCTATATTAGATAATTAAAATGACAAATGCAAGAACTGCTGTAACTCCCTTCTCCCGGTAAAAGGGGGGGGGGGGCGGAATTGCGAAATATGTGTGCAATTATAAAATTATAAAACAATATACATACTAAAGGACCACAAACCCTAACAAATCGTTAAGAAAGTTAAGAAACATTAAAAATTATGTATATTCAATTATGTAATTTGCATTAAAAACCGGAAGTACGTCCCTGTAGTGTGCAAATTAAATATAATTAGCAGAATTAGGCTATATATACACATATATTTTTGTGTTGGCCAAACATCAATTTTTAGTTTTTTTTTTTAAAATTTTTAAATTTTTTTTTTAAATTTTTTTATTTTTATTTGTTTTTATTTTTTGGAAACATTTTGTATTAAATAGTTGTTTGTAAACCTTACACTTTTTCAGATATTTCCAAAATAAAATTTCTGTCCCACGGGAATGGCTACTTCCGGTTGACCGATTTGAAGTAAAATTCACTGGGACCTTCCAATTTATCAAAAAAGCTTAAATCTGAAGTTTCAGTTCGATTAGGTAAGCCATCTGGTCTGTAGAGAGGACACAGACTGACAGACGGACAGACAGACTGACAGACTGACATCATTTCGAAACCACTTTTTCGGACTCAGGGGACCTCAAAACAGATAAATCTTCAATAATCTCAAGGTCGAAAATTTTCATGATTACTATACTTTATTTTACTTACGTAAAAGAAAGTAAAAGAAATAAGAAACGATCCAAAACATTTTTGGAGATGTTTTAAAGAAAAACGTGAAACCCAGTGTGTATGACATTCAAAGAACGTAAATCCTGTGACCTGCAGGTTATATCAAACATGTTTGCGGAGTTTTTTCAATCAGTTTATAAACCGGAAGACATTGATAAGTATGAAAATCCAAATAATGGTGAAAACAACGTAACCATACTAACACGAAGGATTGTAACCGAGGATATTCATCGAGCTCTAGAAGTTTTCGGAGATGGATGTGGTCCTGATGGCATTCCAGCTTCACTCTTGAAAGTTTTCACATCGTTGGTAACTCCTCTGTGTCTTCTATTTAATCAATCATTACAACTAGCCGTATTTCCAAAGAAATGGAAAGTAACAAGAGTAACACCAATTTTCAAAACAGGAGCAAGAAATAATGTCTCTTGTTACAGAGGAATTACATCAATATCTTCAATATCTTTGGTTCCTCGATTCATCTCACAGTGTCAGCATGGTTTTATACCCAAGAGATCAACATCAACAAATCTTATTGAATTTACCAGCAACACCATTAAGGAAAATGCATAAGCAAGTTGATGTGGTGTATACTGACTTTGCCAAAGCCTTTGACTCCATCAGTCACTGTAAAACGTTGGAACAGTTATACAAATTCGGTTTTTCTAAACAGTTTGTTGTGTGGTTTAAATCATATTCGAGTAATCGCATTCAGTATTTATTGAGCTTAGTAATAGAAGATCATAATCAATTCAAGCTACTTCAGGACTACCACAAAGCTCTTATGTTGGTCCTTGGAACTTCATAATTTTCATCAATGACGTTACTGAAGTAATACAACGTTCTAAGGTATTAATGTTGGCATATGATCTCAAAATCTTTAAAACAGCAGAAAACATCGGCGATACCCATAAGCTACAAGAGGAAATCGACAATCTAGTAAAATGGTGTGAGTCTAACCTCCTCAGTCTCAACATCAACAAGTGTAAGTGTTTATCGTTCCATCGGAAAGTTAACCCTGTTACACAACAATATCAAATAAATGGCGTACTTTTACAAAAAGTATTCGAGATTAAAGACCTAGGGGTTACTTAGCAATGCATTGCTAGAGCCAATTCCATGCTTGGTTTTATTAAGCGTTGGGCTGGGGATATTCATAACCTCGAGACAATCAAAATCCTGTATTATGCCTATGTCAGATCTCAACTTGAATACGCTGTCAACATCTGGTGTCCTTTGTATGACGAACCTATCAGAAAAATCAAGAATGTCCAAAAAAAGTTTATACGGTATACATATAACGTGTAAAGACGGATGGGATTACGACCATGACTTACCGCACCACGTTAACCTGAAGCGATTACCATCATATGCTACTGAATGCAAAACCTATAAAATGACAACATTGGCAAATAGACGAGAGCTTTTAAAGTGTTCGTTTGTTGGAAATATTTTTCTAGATCAAATCGATACACCGTCTTTACTGGAATCAATTAAAATAAAGGCACCGAGTAGGAATTTAAGAGATTATGAGTTCCGTCATCTGAATAAACACAGAACAAACTATGGTGACAATGAACCGGTAAACATGATGTCGAATAGTTTTAATAAAATCGACCATCTGTTCTTTACACTGTTCTTTCTACTGTTCTCTGTACAGATTAAGAGAATTTTGTTGGCATTCCAAACCGGCCGATGGATTCTTCAAGTTAAGTTAAGTATAATGACATAAGTGCTGCATATCTTATAAATAATTATAATTAATTGTTTTCAGCTACTGGACACAATTCTGATTGTGTTGAACTTCACAAGGTTTCTGATTGTGTGAAATTGCAAGGTGACTTGAATAACTTTTGCAATTGGTCGTTTAATAACAAATTGTTGCTGAATGTGAGTAAATTCAGGATTTTGACTGAACACGACTTTGTACTGGTGCTAGTGTTAACTGATGACCAAGGGATAAAAGAGATCCGGATATTTTTTATGCTAAAAAACGAGCGCATCCATAAGATCGCTGTATTTATAACTCTTCTTTTACTTGGATTTTTTTGGAGTTTTTTTGTCAACTGAAAATTATTTGTCGGTAAAACAAAATCCAAAATTTCTGCTAATTGAAAAATTTATAATCAAATAATATAAAAAGGTTCGATTTGAAAAATGATATTAATAAAAAATTTTAAAATAATAAAAAGTAAATGTGATGTTTACTTTTAAAATACCAAAATTATGTGTCAAGTAAAAAGTCTTTCCATGCTCGTGTCATCAAAAAAAATCCGGATATTTTATTAAAGTGGGGTTAGCGCGGATAAAATTTGTCAAAAATATCCGGATATTTTTTGTCAAAAAGCCATCAGTGAACATACGGGGTATAATAAAACCCTACGGGCAATATTAAAAATATAAAATAAAAAGTAAACTGAAAAGTTATTCCAGTCCAAACATTTGTGACTAAATATTTTCTAAGGAAGTTGTTCAGTCCAAATACACAAGCATGTCAGTCAAACTGTTTTCTGACCGGAATAACTTTTTTTTGGACTGAAGTTCCTTTTTAAAAGGAGGTTTAGTCATAATATTTGTATTGGAAATTTTATGACTGAAACTTCTTTCATTTTTTTGACTGTATTCCCGGCGAACAATTTTGCCTGGAATTCCTTTCAATTGTTTGACTGAATCACATTTTTAAAAGGTATTTCAACACAAATGCAAAAGAAATTTCAGTCAAAAAAGTTTTGACTTTAATGCTGTTTAAGTTTTTTGTTTGAACTTCCTTCTGAAAAGGCATTTCAGTCTAAAACTATTTTGACTAAGTTGCCTTTTCATTTTTGACTGAAATGTTTTTGACTGGAATTCCCGGAGCTGTGGTATACAAAGACACAAATTGGATTTTTCACACAAATCATATAAAAATTAATATTTTTTTAAAAGTTTTATAAAAACGAATTTTGATTACTAATAGCTGATTTTCAGTCCGTCTTATCGTTCTATTCCAAAAGAATAGAAACACGAAGAAAAGTGCAAATACATTTTATCCATATATAAAATTGAGATGGGCATACTCAACATTTCATTTTTACCTTTCAAAATGTTCTTTAATTTTATAAATTTTAATAATTTATTTTGAAGTTTTATATTTCTGAAAAATTGTAAGAGAATTTAATCCAGTTACGAACTTGATGAGCTTATGATTATCAAAAAATCAATCCTTCTCATCAGGCCACGGCAACTGGACTGATTGTATCACAATTTTCATTCTATATTATACAGAATGTACTCTGCAACAAAGAAGAAGAATTATATTATAAGAAAATCAATTAATTAAACCTTGTTTTTAGATAGTTAATTAATATTTTACTGAAACTCCTTTATTTAAAACACACCTTTATCATGACGTCACACATGTCCTTCTAGTTTGTTTGACATGATAACATCTTACACCGCATGTTCAGAAAATTGACACGAAATTTTGCCTTTGGCCCTGGGCAATTACTCATCAACTGCAAACATTACCTTTAATTTAAATGTATGATATCTTAGGTTGGTGCTTAGACTTCATGCCTCACGCGAACCTCTGATTTTGCGCGATTTATATGGTTGAACCACTTTAGCGAGAGAAAGGCTCATCCGACCGGATCAAGTCTAGCGTCAATTTTTGCGTGGTGGTTAATTTATTTTAAATTACAATAATTAATCTACACATACATTTTAATTAAAACTACAAACAACAAAATAGCGATTTACAGAGCTAGAGTGCACTATTTTTACTATAGTGCGATTTGTAATAGAAAATCGTAGTATTGGCATTACATTACAGAGAATAACAGAGGCTCTCAACATCTCTGAGGGATCGACTCAATACATTTTGGTTGATGGTTTAGGTATGAAACGCGTTACCGCCCGACTAGTGCCGAAATACCTGAATTTTTTACAAAAAGAATGTCGAATAGAAGTCGCAAGAGATGCTTGCCAACGAAGCTGATGATCCTACATTCATCAAACGAATTATTAGTATTACTGGTGACGAGACTTGGGTTTAGAAATATGACGACGAAACTGCCCAACAATCTAGCAAATGGCGTGCCAGAAATGAGCCAAAACCGAAAAAACACGTAAAAATCGATCGAAAATAAAGGTAATGCTCATCGTTTTCTTCGATTACCGTGGTGTGGTTCACCATGAATTCGGTCCAGAAGGTCAAACGGTCAAAAAAGCATTCGACTTTCTACGAGAAGCAATTCGTAGTAAATGGCCGGATTTGATGGCAACCAATTCTTGAATTTTAAACCACGATAATGCGCCGTCACATTCCAGCCACATCGGAAAGGAAGACTCATCGTTGCGGAGAAATGTTGCAATATTTACGTTTGGATATCACATACTAAAATAAAAAATTCCCCAAAGCCGCTTAGCATAGGTCCTTTTTGCGAAACGATGACAAGAAATGCGTTGTCTTTAAAGCTCTAAATTTTTGGAATACATATTTCCACTTTCTGAATTTTTTCAAATTTGAAATTTTTCAAAAATATAACAATTTTTTTAAATATCCCTTAATTCTGGGGGTTTCAAATTTTTAAAAATAGTTTAGTTTTAATAGATATTTTGAAAATTTCTGAAGGTTTTAGAATTCTTGAACTTTTTTGTTTTTGAAGTTTTCCATTTTTTTTTTGTTATTCTAAAATTGCATAATTCCGAGTATCTAATTCCAATATTTACACATGTCTAGTTTCCAATATTTTTTTAAAATTTTAAAAGGCGTATAGTTTAGTGCTAGTTTTAATATTTGTAATGTTTATTTTTTAAATTTCCGATATTCCTTTAAGTTTTCGAATTTCTAAGCGCTTCGAGTTTTGAAATTTCCCAAATTTTCTGAATCGATTTATCAACATCTTTTTAAAAAAATTGTAAAATTTTTTGAAATTTTCCTTTGTGTGTAGAATATTTGGAATATTTGAGGCTTTTGCATTTTTAAAAATTATCAAAATTTTGAATACATATTTCCAGTTCCTTTTATAATATTCTTAAAATTTTTTCGAATAGCTATCCTTTTCAAATGGTGAATTATTTAAACTTTGCTTGAAACGGCGATGAGTTTAAAATGTGAAATCAGAAATTCTTCGATTATCCACATCTTCAAAATTCTTCTTACAATTCCGGGAATTTTGAAATTTCATGTTAATAGGATTTTTTTTTAATTCCGAGTTTTGAATTTTGCTGATTTTGACACAAAGTTATGAAATTTTTTAAAGTTTCGATTTTTTTAACATTTCAATTTTTGCGAGTTAACACATTTTCAATTTGACTATGTTATGTTTCCAGATGTACTTTCTTTTGCGAAAATGTGCTAGTCACTTAGAATTCAAGAGGTTCTCTTTATTGTAAAACAACAATTCCAATATTTTAAACTTTTAATTTCGATTTAGCTAATTTTAATATATTTTGCCTTATGATTTGGATAAGACGCGACGCGAGTGCTCCACATATTTATTCTGCATATTTTATATTCTTAATGATACAAAATAATTTAAAAAATAAAATCTAATCAAAATGTTGCAAGAAATAAACGATAAAATTAATAATTTACTACAATGTAACAAGAATTATACATGTACTTGCATGTACCGGAAATTCGGTAACCTACTTATAAACAACACTATTAAACACCAATTTTAAACCTATCAGACTCACCTACAATAAAGATTTAATTGTAAAATACCTATTTGTACTATAGATAATATCGTCAAGAAACGAGTAATGGGATTTGAGATCACACCACCACACACTGTATGTTTGCATGTTTACAGATTATATTGCTGGAACATTCGAGTATTTAATTCTAATAGAAACTACGAAACGTGTTAGTTTTTTTTTACATACCAACTAAACATTAATTTTATGCAAAGAACGATAAATGGCGTATAAATTGATGGTACTTGACATTGCAGTTGCATGTGCAAATAAAATGTATTAATGGATTGGTGCGCGTAGGCGGACAAATAAGTTCAAATTATTTAGACGGTATTTTTGTAACCATTTCACTGTAATTTTTTTTATGTACTTTAGTTTCATTAAATATCTGATACTTGCCATTGTTGCAGTTGTCTTAAACGTAAATCAATCGTATTTACTAAGAACGTTATTTTATATATTATTAAATTAATGAACTAAACGGGAGAAAAAAAAATTATGATTGATAAATTTAGATAAAACATAAAGTATGTGTTTCATGTCTGAATAACCATAATTGGATGTGCATTATTAAATAAAAATCTCATGGGTATAATTCAATTAAAAACTTGGCGGAATATATATTATGATTAATACTCTTATTTAGGTGGACGTATTTGGAAAATGTGTATATTGTGACAGGTGATTTACAGATTGAATACAAGGACTGGATGTGATATGTACTGATTCGTTTTCATTTACAAAGCTAAGACAATTATTGATTTACGAAGACCAAAAATAATGGATTTTTGGAGTGCACCATGCGGTTCAAATGACAATATATTGTAATTTGATTTATTTACAAGGTCGACCAAATACAAAAAAACTCGGTCAAAACAACAAAAAATATGGCCATAATTGTTTTCAATAAATTACATACATATTATAAATAGATATACAATATTTTTATTTGGTTTTTCTAAATCTCTTACCGATGCGACTGCCGAGAAGTAAGCTGACGAGTTCCTAGCGCTTCTAAGCAAATTAGGCTCTATTATATATGTAATGTATATCGACAAGTCAAAGAAGTTATACCTTCTGGCCTTTAACAAATAAGAAGTTCGGCAATTCAACGGAGAGTTTTTCGAATTTTTCGGATTTATTTCAATATGTATCCTTATCCCGTTATCGAGTAATCGTGATTGAAACTACATCTCGTGCAAAATTTTGTGTACGTGCTTAACATTACACGAGTTAAACGTACTAAAACTAATTAAAATAAATATTTTGGTATAGAAATTATTTATTAAGTCGTAATAAATCGTAAAATTCCACTTTTGCTAAATCAGTCGATGAGCCTATCTCTTTTTCAGCCTTTTTCAGCAGTCTCGGTTTACGTACTCGATTTGCAGTGTTTTAGTTTTATTTTGTTATGTTGGACTTAAATTTCCGGTCGGATTGAGGCTTCTAAATTGCAGCATAATTTTATCTTTGGATAGAAGTCACGTTGAACAATCTGAAGAAGTTGGAGGATGTAAGGGCCGCTCGAGAAAGCTGACATGAATTTTTTGTAATAAATCCAATTAGGAAAAAGTTCGAGGTCGTAGTGAAGCGATTAGCACAAGTGTCAAGTGGGAAAAATGGGATGCTTGTATAACAGAAGCTTTAAATAGTAACAATTTTGAAAGAGTAGCGTTTAATTACAAGCTACTTGGATAATCAAATTAAGATTCCGTACCTCAAATCGAGTCTTTTAAATTATCGAAAATTGCTTACCAAAAAAGTTCCTAAGTACCTGCTGCTATTTTTTACAAAACAAGAGACTGTTACAGAGCAGCGTACGCAGTAGTTCAAAAACGTATTGTCAACTTTGCTTTAAAAATGAAAAATGCCTGCACTCTTGATTTTGTTAATCGACTATTCAAAGAAGATCTTCTCGTTGAATACAATAAAATAAAGAGCAGCGGCCTCAGTGACGAAGTACCTCAATTAGTATATGCGAAACACTTAAGTGAAAAATTACGAAACACATTTAAAAGGAAAATCGAAGTAGAGACTTACAGTAAAACGAAATTGACCCTGCCTTGCGGTGGCATTAACATTAACATAAAGATATAATGCAAAAAGCGGCATTACTTTTGAGACGTGCAATTATTGAAAAGAAAACTAATAAATTTGGAAATAATATCACAGCTGAAGATTTAATGGCTCGGAAATATGGCATTCCACAAGAGCTGATGTTTTTTTACCACCCTACTTGCTGCTTTCAATTATCGCCGATGAAAAAGTCCGAGAAGTATAGGAGACTGGTAAAATTTTTTTTGAGCGACCTTATTCATGCAGTGTCAAACAGTAAACTCTACCTTCAAAACATATCGTTCTAGGAAGTACTATTAAGAGTTTCACTAATAGTAAGGAAATTGTTAATATCCTCCATAAGTATGGGCACATATGCAGTTTTAATGTTCTTGAAGAGTTGGAGATAGAACTTACTTATTCTTCTGTAGACTCTTCACGAACCTGTATATCGGGTGTCGTCCTTGAAGCAGGTCTGCTTACAGGAAGTGCCTTCGACAATTTTGATAGGTACATTTATCGTGTCACAGTTAAAAATACGACCCTCAATGACACTGTTGGAATCCCCATTCAAGACATTATATCAAAAGAGTGGTGCATATTTCAGGAAGAGTGGATGACTGTGAAAACGACGAATCCTCTGCACCTATTCCTAGCAAATCAAAAAGAAGACGGACTTTTGAATCCTGCTCATCCGGAGAGCAACAATCTTATTGTAAAAAACCTAAAATACAAGATACTATGTTACTGTTCGATTCTCCATTAATAAAAATCAATGTAAAAAATATGGAATACGTTAAAAATTTGAATTTGCTATGGATGATGTCACATGCTTTCGGTATTGTAACCCCAATGTAGGTAGGTTTCAGTGCGAAAATCAATCCTACAGATAACGAAGTTAAACAACAAGTTTTTTATTTGACACCAATTAATGAATCTCCGACAGATCATACTGTTGTCTTAGAAACCATGCACAGAGCTCTTCGAATTGCAGATGAGTGTGGTGACCAGTATGCGCAAGTTACCTATGATCTAGGGGTAGGCAAGAATAGCTTTACAATTACAGAATACAATAATTCTCGGCAATAATTTAAAGCAATCATTGCAAACTTTAAAAAAGGGTAAATGCACCATAGAAGGCATAATTAATGCTTCAAAGATGCACTTATAAATGTGTCAACAGGACAAGTAGCGCCAGATGATTTATCATACTTCCTTTTAGACATTGAAACAATCGGAGAAACATGGAAAAATCTATGATTGAACAACAATGCGGACAATTTTAGGAGATACGTCATAAAAAGAAACAAAATTTTGATTTTCGCAATCTGTATTAAAAGGTAAAAGTAAATGGAAAAGTGCAGAAAGTGAAATTGCAAAGAGATCTATTTGGTCGTCTACTGGGAATAGCGTGGGGCACAGTGGAAAAGATTAATATGGTAAAGGTAACAATAACATATGTTCTGCAAGCACATATATGTACATATATTTATAATTGTGGAATAAAGAAAATATGAAACTTTGATTTCTTTGCCTTTTTCAGGTTTTAGCTTACCCATTGACACCGGTGCCTTTTTCGCTTTGACATATACATACATACATACATAGACGGTAACATAAACAAAACTGATAAATCAGTTTTAACCAAAATACTTGAAACTTCTATCAAGATAACTAATAACCCTGACGAACATGACAGCCAATTGCTGTTGTCATTATCCGTCATTTGGGGCTGTAGCAATTAAAATTTTGAATTACGTTATTATGACCAATCCTTCTGCTAAAAAAAATTATCTAATTTTTGATGAATATACCACAGTCCATCTATTAAGGATAATGAACATCTTTTAAGAGATAATTTCACTGCACAATATGAGTTCAAAGGTAAATATATCAAAGCGCGCGATAATGCATTACTTTATTGAACTGTTTGCGGTTGTTTTCTCAGTTCAATTTTCACAGTCAAATAAAAAATTTGATTTAAGGCAACGTAAAAATACTAATAGAGATTAATTATATTTTAATGAAGCTATATTTTTATTAGGCGCAGATCAAAAGCTACCACCGAATTTTCCGGCAGAGGAAAAAATATTAATTTAAAAAAAAAACTTTCAGTTCGTTTTTCATGGACTATTGGGCCTTTGATATATCAGTAAAATATATAATACGAGATAAGCAAGTGTTTGTTTCTTTCGAAAGCTGTTTGCGGTACAAAGTGCATGACAAATCGTCACATATTTTCGAGGCAATGCCCAACTTGAAATGCGAAGGCGACGAGGAGGCCGACACAAAAATAGCGTTTTTATCGTGTCAATTTCAAGCCGAAAACGAAGTAGTCATCAAATGCTCTAATATGAATATCCTCGTTATCATCCTTGCTAACATGGAAAAATTATCAACGTCACTGAAGTTTGGACATTATATGGCCCAGGAAACAATCGTCGTTACATTAATATAAACAAAGTGTATAACGTATTGGGAAGCGTAAAATGCTCAGGCCTACCGGCTTTCCATGCATTAACCGGGTGCGATTTCAACCCTGCGTTTTACCGCAAGGGGAAAAGGAAACAAGAGTTACAACAAGCTTTCGTCGCATTGCAATTCTCAGACAGCGACAATTACCAAAATTCATTTACCGCACTCTGGAGGAGTTTGTCTGTAAAATGTATGCAACATGGCTTTACAAAATGCTCCAAAATGCTCCAGTTTTCTATTTATGTTTAACAAATAGGTAAAATTGTTCAGAATGATAACTGAAAACCAAATTTTTCTTTAATTTTCATAGATCCAGAAGTAAGCGATGCTGACGATGAACATGACGATATTGGTGAAATTACGGAAGAGGAATCTGCATGTGGCCGAGATGATGATGATGAAGCTGTTGATGACAATCATGATTAACTTCTTAATAGAAATGATGATGATGCTGCTGATAATGATAATTTAAAAATAATTTTGTACTAACGTTTTTCATCAAAGAATTTTGAAAAATAAAGAAACTTCGTTTATTTATTTAACTAATTTTGATGAAGCAACATGCATGCCATTTTTTATTTCAGCTTATAATAATATTTACTAACACAATACAAAGCGGCATGCACGAAAAAGCCTCGGAAATTTTCAGATTTTTGTTTCAATTGAAAAATTTATGTTTGTTTAATTTTATCACAATTTTATTATGTTGGTCTGGAGCTACAATGAAAGAAATGATTTTTTTTTTTTTTTTTTTTCGCTGGCGCTACATCCCATGAAGGGTTTTGGCCGCTTCATTTTGAAGTTTCGTAATCATTTTGTAACGGATAATGAGTGATTAATTCATTGATCCTACCCTTAACCAGCCGTGATTTTTTCATCACCCGCCGGGAATCGAACCCGGGACCTCCGGAGCGTAAAGCAAGCATGCTAGCCACTGTGTCCCGGGGCGGCAAGAAATGATTTGCCACATTAAAAAAAAAACGCGGTAAATATTGAAAAAAGTGAACTTTACGCCACCTAGGCGCTTTTCAAATATCGAATAAAATTCTTATTCGCGATTTTCAACAAAGTAGCTGACATCTGGTGAAAACAATATGAACAAAATTTAACCATAGAACAAGGGTGATCAGAACTGTCAAACAGTTGAATTTGACAATACTCGTCCCCTTTACTTACATAGAAACCAACGCTAACTACATTTGATGAAAATCCCCAATATTTACTAAACATGAATGATATTTACTTAGTAGCAGCTATGAATGATTTGAAAAAAAAAAAAATAAATAAAAATAAGGGAGCGGGTACCCTTGAAAAACCGGAAACAATGAAGGAAGAAAGTGGCTCTTTCCTTAAAGGTGGAGCTACCTCATCAGTGGCAGGGGTAAGTAGCACCATGGCACCAAAGCCAGGAGTCAGCGATACCAATGCCAGGCAAGAGAGCGGGGGATCGGGAAGGATCCCTCCTGCAAAGCGACGATACAGGGAGAAACGGTCGGGGCATAAAATTCTGGATAAACTGGCTGGAACCCCTGAGGGGCAGCTTACAGTAGAACAGAAGCAATCTGTGGCTTGGGCGAGGGAGATTGTCGGCCGCGACAGATCGGATAGGGTCCTTGTGCCTAAAAGACAGAGGTCCCAGGATGAGCTCGAAGTGGGCGACAGCAAACGAGCCAAGACCGTCACTGGAGCGATATCGGGAGATCCAAAGGAAAAACCGAAATTGTTCAGTGAAATAGTAAAGGAGAACGTACTGGTGCTAGCGGTAATTGACAGAAGTCAAGAAGATGGGAGCATCACGGCAGGAAAGTGGAGGGAAGTGTATAATGCACTAAACTCCATTTTCATCAAGGTCCTGAGAGAAAATCCAGGACCCCCTCCGTTCTGTAGAGATGTGGGATGGCATCAAGGGTGCGTAAAGTTAACTGCGTGCTCGGATCAAAGATCGGTGGATCTTTATAAAAAGGCAATATCCGAAGTAGGTGAGGTATGGGAAGGCGCGAGGCTTGAGGCAGTTCGAAAGGAAGAAATTCCGAGTAGACCACAGGCCCGCGTCTGGTCACCAACCAAACCAGAAAGGCCAGAAGAGATCCTTGAGATTATTCAGGCAAGTAATCCGAATCTTCCAACGAAAGATTGGAAGATTGTCAAACAGGAGGAGGCTAAAGGGGGCTTCAGAATGGCAATCATGCTGCTCAATAAGGAGTCCCTTACTCCCCTGGCAGAGACAAAGGGGGTGATCAGCTACGGTTTCGGGTCGATCACTCTCAACGTTTTTAAAAAAGATGAGGTAGGCATGCGCTCGGAGGACGGGCCGGAGGTGGACGTCGGACGGACCCAGCGGCAGACAGTCGAGCAAGCGCATGGGGTTATAACAGACGATGACGTGGAGCTGCTATTGGAGAGAGGCGGCCTTCTCTCGCTTGGATCCAATGGGGACGCCCTGTCGGAATCTGAACGAAGAGGGGCTGGGGATTCTCAATGCAGCGAAGCATTAATTATGGGGGGCGACACGGCGGATACTAGCGGCCCCCCGGAGGAAGGTAGCATTAGCCTGAAACAGGGAATGCATGAAGAGGTAAGTGAGATAATGCATGGTGATTAATATTGTGCAGATTAATCTTCACCATACGAAGGCTGCTTCGGTGGCTCTCGTTCTCAGACTGACTAGATCAGGAGAGGAGCTAGCGTTAATCCAGGAACCTTGGATTAACAAAACCAGGATCTGTGGCCTTAAGGTGAAAGGGTATACAACTTTGTACTCAAGTAACTCTGAGAAGATAAGATCTTGCATTTTAGTGAAAAATACTTTAAAAAATTTTCTACTTTCTCAATACAGTAGTGGTGACGTTACTGCGATCAGTATGGAGGTTGGCAGAGACAAGTTTTGGCTGGTCTCTGCTTATATGGATCGGGAGAAGGAGATCCCGCCGGATAACCTGGGGGACCTGATCCGAGAAGCAAGGAGAAATAGGATTGGTGTGATACTCGGATGTGATGCAAACGCGCATCACACAATTTGGGGGAGCACTGATTTTAATGAGAGGGGTGAGTTATTTTTTGATTACTTATTAAATACTAACCTTTCAGTCTGCAATGTTGGGCAGAAACCGACATTTATCGTTAGTAATCGGCAGGAGGCTCTAGATGTGACCCTCGCCTCGGATACTATTTTTCAGTTGATTAGGGGATGGAGAGTGGCGAAGGAGTACTCATTCTCTGATCATCAATATATAACTTATAACCTTAACATACACCCGGGTACCCAGAAGTCGTTCAGGAATCCTAGAAGGACAAACTGGGAGGAATATGGGGAGGTGTTGGAGGAACTATTGCCGGAGGTCCCCGGACTTCCGGAGACAGTGGAAGAATTGAATTGCATTGTGGATGTTGTCACAAAAGCATGCAATCTTTCCTTTAATGCTTCTTGCCCCCTGATAAAGCCAAGGGGCAGGCAAAAACCGACATGGTGGTCCATGGAGTTGGAGACCTTTCGGAAGGCGTGTAGGACAGCCTTTAATAAGGCAAAGAACACGAGGCATGTACGGGACTGGGACTCCTATAAGGAGGACCTAAGAAAGTACAAAAAAGAATTGAGGAAGGCACAGAAGGGATCTTGGAGACTCTTCTGTGGTAGAATGGAAGAAGTCTCTGAGACTTCCCGCCTTAGGAAGATTCTATCTACTAACTCAACTAGTCCTACTTACTTAATTAGACCAGACGGGTCATGGACAGCTTCAAGTGCGGAATCGTTGCAGATTCTCATCGATTCTCACTTTCCGGGAAGCTTTGATGACTCGATGGAGCCTGGAGCTCATCGAGGAACACCTCCAATAGTTATGGAGGGCATATTGGATAGAAAGCGGATCAGGTAGGCGCTGCAGGGTTTTAAGCCTTATAAGTCGGCGGGCCCAGATCGGATTATACCAGCAGAGATTCAAAAGAATCATCCCCTGGCTAGAGGTTATCTTCAGGGGATGTTTGAAACTAGTCTATATTCCTAGGAATTGGACAGAGGTCAAAGTAGTCTTTATCCCGAAATCGGGAAAGAGCTCACATGCTCGTCCAAAGGACTTGAGGCCTATAACTCTATCATCATTTCTGCTGAAAACCCTGGAAAGGTTGATAGATGTGTTTATTCGATCAAGAATTGAACCCAGGAATTGGGCAATGTCGCAGCATGCGTACTGTAAGGGAAAGTCGGTGGACACAGCTCTGCACGATCTAGTACGCACAATTGAGAAATCAATTTACTTGCAAGAGTTTTGCATGGTAGCATTTCTCGATATTGAGGGTGCTTTTAATAATGTAAAAACGGAGGCGATCATGGAAGGATTGTGTTTTTTGAAGGTGGACTGCTCTATAAGTAGTTTAATAAATCAGATGCTGGTAAGCAGGACTATTACCTCGGAGCTGGGAGAGTCCAAGATTAGAAGACGGGTGGTTAGAGGAACCCACAAGGAGGTGTAATGTCCCCCATTCTCTGGAGTGCAGTGATTAATGGATTGCTGCTGGAACTAGAGAGAGAGAGGGGATAGGGGTTGTAGCATATGCTGATGATGTAGCGATAGCTGTCTCAGGCAAATATCTAGATACGATTAGGGATGTTATGCAGAATGCACTCCTGATTGTTACGAAATGGGCCAGCAAGTGTGGATTGGGGAGTAACCCTTCCAAAACAGAGCTGGTACTATTTACTAGGAAACATAAAATTCCGGTGGTTAGCCCTCCTATCATAAACGGCAGCGGACTAGTTTTTGCTGACCGAGCGAGATTTCTGGGCATAATCTTTGATAGTAAGCTCCCAACTCTTTGGAAAATTGGGTAAATAAGGCTATTGTAGCCTTATACTCGTGTAGGAACGCTATAGGTAAGAGATGGGGCTTGAAACCGGAGCTGGTATACTGGCTCTATACCGCCGTGGTAAGACCTGTGCTAATGTACGTGGTGGGCGTTTGGTGGCCAGCTCTAGATAAGGTAACATATAGAGGGTGACGGAGAAGGTGCAAAGAACGGCCTGTATGCTTATAAGCGGGGCGCTTAGGAAAACACCTACACGCGCTTTAGAGGTTATGTTCCACCTTATTCCAATCGACCTTTATGGTAAACAGATGGTAGCCAACATGGCTACGAGACTCTTGGCTGTCTCTCAGTGGAAGTGTCTTCAGGTGGGACACTCGACGATAGGTAGATTCGCTGGCGAAGAACTGGCGAATCTGGATTATATTACACCAACGTTGTGCTTCGATAAGGGTTTCCGTACCATCTTTCCCTCAAGGGAATCCTGGAGAAACGGATCAATCTTGGAAAACGAGGCAGTGCAATTTTTCACGGACGGCTCGAGGCTAGACGATCAGGTAGGAGCCGGAGTCTTCTGTGATAAACTTAATGTTAATATTTCTGTTCGTCTCCCTGACTACTGCAGCGTGTACCAGGCTGAAGTGGTGGCGATCGGAGAAGTCATGACATGGTTGAAGCATAATGTGGTATCCGGGAGGGATATCGCAATTTATGTGGACAGTCAGGCAGCGATCAAGTCACTTGGGGCAGTTTGTCTGAAGGGGAACTGCAGGGCGGACGAACTAGTCTGGGGAGGCCTATGGCAGTGCTAAAATGGGCGCTCAGTAAAAAGGTAATCGCCTTGACAAATGAGAGGTGGATCAACACTCTCACGTGCAGGGTAGCAAAGCAGGTTTGGCCAAAACTGGACTTGCGGCGCTCCAAGGTACTAATATCACTGGGAAGACAAGAAATAGGATGGGTCGTAGGGATAATGACAGGTCACTGCTTTTTGGGGAGCATGCGAGAAGGCTGAGGATACTGACGAATGACTTTTGTAGAAGTTGCATGGACGAAGAGGAGGAGGAGACTTTGGAACACTTGCTATGCTCATGTCCGGCGCTATCATACAGAAGGCATAAGTATTTGGGTGTGTACGGTATGGACAGCCTTTCGGAACTCGCGGACTGTGGAGTGCGAGATTTATTACGCTATATAAATAGCTCTGGTTGGTTTCAACGGGAGTAATGGGGAGATGGGATCCTGTGGTATCACAACGGGCCATTGCTGGCCTAAGTGTGCGATAGCAGCCACTTCAACCTAACCTAACCTAACCTAGTATCCTTTGTGCTGACTTAATAAAATGTATGACTTATTAAAGACATAATTCCTTCGCCTATTGTAATGGAAGTGGCCCAGGATAGCCGTACCTCCCGATTTCTTAGATTTTGAGTCTGTCCTGTATATACAGTAACCTTTGACATATAGACTATGAGAGTTTGAAAGACGAATCTCATTGAGACAGACAATATCAAGTAGGTGATTCTAGGTATAAGGGACAATTCATGGCGCATTTGAAGATTAATTAAGTTGTTGCAATTTAGAGTGATTGCTTTCATTTAGAGTACTGACAAACAAAATTTAGAAGCATTATCTTCCTAGTTGAGGTATCACGGATGGCATTTAACTTTGCCATAAATATAGCTGGCATTGAAGCTCATGCCGAATAGCTGTTGTGATTTGGAGAAAAATTCTTATATCACGTTACTACCAGAAGTATGTAGACTCCTTAGCCTCGGGCACGCCGTAAAAGTTAGAAAATCGAACTTGTGATTTAGGGTTTCCATTCAAACGATAAGCAAAAGAGATTCCCTTATTTACGTACTCAGAGTTAAAATTATTTGGAATATTCCGACGGTTACTAATAATTATTGTTTTTTTTAACTTACTCAGAAAATGTCGTCGTTCTCGACACTCCGAAAAACTGGATACATGAGTGCTCCTTTGTAGTTGTAGCATTTGTCGCCTTTGTTTCTTGGACATTCCCCTGGTGTGTGGGAGTTTGCACACTTCACACACTGGTATTACATATGGCATCCAGATGCAACATGGCGGAACGCTTGGCAGTGCTGGCACTGTGATACCGATGTTTTTCTTTTTGCTTCCCAGCTAATCCTGTACCCGCAGCATCCGATGATAGAATGAATCTCCGAATTTTTGGTTGCAGCGTTAAATGTGATCGTGAAGACAGGGATCCTGATGTTTTTTTTGGCTTCATTTTTACTCTCACTCCCTATGCAGTAAGGTCTTCTTTAATGGCGTCGATTAATATGTCGTTGTGCATTCCCTTTACAACCATCACCTTGGGTTTTAGGTTTTTAGGCGAATACGTAAAGTAGCGCTTTACTCCCTTTTTAGTTCGTCCACGATTGACGAGTGTTGCTCCATATTTGTAGCGTAAATTATTAAGCTGTTGGATGTGATTTTCATCAGCGATCCAGCATATTGTGCTTTTACTGCTGTTTGCACCTCACCAAATGTTTCTGGCTCAAAACCTTTCAAAATAATCGGAGGAGGTTTAATTATTTGTATCCCTTTGACATTGTTTGATAAATCGTTCGCAGGAACGTCCGTTTCTAGTTCTTGAAATTGTTCACCAATACTGTATGGATATTTGTTGTTTTCATTCCTGCTTCAGAATCCGAAGAATAACTAAAATCATTCTTCATATTAAATACATATTTGTTTTACTTGTTTTTGCAGCTCAGATAGCTCTACAGTTTCAGTTGGCAATTTGCTTTTTTCTCTTATTGTTTGTTGTATAATCTGGGACTTGTTATTGTTTCCGATAACAACTTTGTTTGTTTTAGTGGCAGATACATGATCCTCGTTAGCAGTAGGCATGGTCATACCAAGCTGGTTAATTTTTTCATTTAATTGGTTGAATAATTTATTCAAAGTTTTAATAATCATAGTATGACTAAAGCTAATAGATTTGTCGTCGAGAGTGGAACCATCCCCTTTTTTCTTCTTGCTCATACTGCATTTGACCACAATCGCGATCATAGTATGTTTGGGTTGGCCGGGAGCGGGACCACGTCATATTATTGGCAGTATTGTTTTTTAATGTTATTTGTTCTTCTATTTCGTTCTGTCAGCTTGGGATAATGGTGATAATATGTTGTATTCTTTTCTTTTTATTGCACTTCCTTTTATTGGGTTGGCTCTGATTGAAATACTACTTAAGTTTTTTTCTCCTCCAGTCTGTTAAAGTAGGAAGATATAAATGTCCAATTTTTTTTTTAAACTTAGTTCTAAAATGTACAGCTTAATAGCTGTAACTATAGTTATTTACGCCACAAGGGCGGGAAATGAGTCGTTAGAGTATAGTTAGATGTTTATGGATGAGGCTACGAAGGAGAATTTCAGACGACTACTGTGACGATCATTTTACCATACGTATAATCTACAACAGTTAATTTCTTATTATTATTATTACATATAATTTCGATTTTTTTATTTAAAAAAATGTAAAGCATGAGTTTGAAATTTATGGAAACATGGACACATTATTTTATCTTTTCTTCTAATTCGAACTAATTTCTTCTAATGATGTGTAATGAAGTTTATATGAAATAAAAGTATTTTCAAATTTACTTGTTTAAATGTAATTATTTATTTAACTGTGGCCGTAAATGATTCTCTATATGCATATTCGCCGATGCTTTTCCGGAAAAATATATGAGAAGATATTGCAAAAATACTAAAGTTAAATACATTTATTGTTATATACACTTGCGTGCAAAAGTCTACATACCCTTCAATCGCTATTGCATTCGGGTCACAAAATAATCGTACCTCTAACGGGATTCGGCTATATAGGATATCCTTTTTATTAGTTTTTATTTTTTCCAGTTCCATTTAAAACAAAAAGTCGTTTATTCCAAATAGCGGTATCTTGGTAATTAAACGAAGAAATACATAAGCGATTATTTTGGTGTTGCATATATCTACATACTATTCTTTTACGTTTACTTTAGTGTACATTATATTTCGAAAAACACCACATTTACTATTATTTTGGCGGTTGATCGTCCTTTATTTCCATGTGAAATAAGTAGTTTTTGGACGTAAATTTGCAAGTAAAATAACTGCGGAGATCTGTTAAAATGCAGGAAAGAAATGTCATCGATCCGCTAACACCGAAATAATTAACCGAGGTGGATTTAGGAGCCGCGTCGCCAGAAAGAAGCAATTTATAAACAAACAAAATCGGCAGAAGTGCATAAATTTTGCATTATCTCATTTCTGTAAGCCTAAAAAATTTGGGACGCTGTCATTTTCTCCAACGAGAGCAAGTTTAGTATCAATGGGAATGACGGAAGTGTCAGATTGTGGGAGAAACCAAATACTTAACAGCAAACAAAAAATACAGTAGGTACAGTTAAGCACGGCGGAGGTAGTATTATGGTGTGGGGATGTACAGTGACCCACAGCTTATTTGATCCAGTCGCATTTCCTTAACAAAATTGTATAAATCTCGTGATGTATTATTGTGTTTGCAAAAAAACTAAATATCATATGCAAAGTATATTCTATATTTCAAACATACCTTGCATATGCCATTTAGTTTATTTGCAAACAAAATAATACATCGCGAGATTTATACAATTTTGTTAAGGAAATGCGGCTGGATCAAATAAGCTGTGAGTCACTATATGTTGTCAGCAGGAGGGGGAAAACTGGTGTTTGTGGTTTCAACGATGATACGATTTTGGTATTTAAATTTATACAAGGCAATTTGAATGCAAGTTCTCAGCATCTTCGCCTTGATGGTGTGTTTACCTTCCAACAAGCTTATCTACAATTGCCCGCATCAACTCAGAATGCCACCCCAATTATCGGACATAAATCCGATAGAACATCTATGGAACGAATTAGAGCGCCGGATTCAGATGCACAACATCAAAAGCAAACCGAATGAAGCAAAATAGGGCATTTGGGCATTAAGTCGGCGATGTATATCCCTAAATGGGTATAAGAGGATATCAAATAAAAGGGTGGTTCAGCTTACTACTGATTCCTATGAAAATTTCACAAATTTCATTTTATTGTTTTGTAATACTGAAGTGTATGTTGATTTATACAACAAAGAATTTGGCCAAACTTTCTTTTTTGGTTTTAATTTTTAAAACTAGTTGTAATCATTAAATAAAACTGATTTTTATTTGCAGGTAAAAAAAACTGAAATTAAACAAAAACTAAGTAAATTGTTTTTTATTTGAATTTAAGATAACAATTAAAGGGTTATGTAGACTTTTACAAGCAAGTGTATAATAGAAAATGTGTGTATAGTGTAAACCTGCTTCTGTTACTACATATTTGCAACTCATAAGGCAATAATCATTCTAATAACAAATAAGTATTTCAACAATATCATTGATTTTTGGAAATTTTGCGAAACAGAGTTTTTGAACCAAAAATACAAAAAAATCTCCGTTTCTCAGCTGCTCAGATGTTAACAAATAAAAATAATTGTTGTTTGTCTTATCGCCATTTTCAATGTTCATTTATTAACTTCAGTCTGTTTAATTTTGCAATCACGAATTTGTGCGCGATTTGAATTTGGGTTTTCCAAAACTATTAAAACTTACCTACGTATCACGAAAAATAATAAATAAAATAATTAGTCTGAATATGGTGATGGGGGTGGGTAAAATATGCCATAAAAAGATTAACGCCGTGGGAAATACCACAAATTTAATGAGCCATCTTAGACATATTCATTCGGGCATAATTATATATGAAAAAGACGGTTCAGCGGATATACCAATACAATCATCTTCAGCAATAATTGACGTTAGTGAAACAGACCCCGAACTGAAATATGATTTGGTGACAAAGAAATTGTACAGAATACAAATATATCGGAACCTGAAAACGTGTGCGTTTGCTGATGAAGAACTTTGTTCGCAATTGTCTATGGAAACTTTTTTTAATAGTCAAATTCATTCGGTGAGTAAAATGTTTGGTCATTTTTACAATTTGATTGAAATATTTTATAAATAATTTTAACAAATATCACGGCATTTTAAAGTAATTTCAAGAGGATCGGTGGATTCTGAATCCGCAATGTCGTATGTAAACCGAAAGCGGTTGCGCGTACTCAACAAATTGATTCTGTTTTTAGTAACATCAGCAGCTATAACCAAGGTGGCGCAAGAATTTCAAAAATCAAACGCAATCTTGTATATGATTGCCAAAGATAATTTAAGCTTATGTATGTACTACGGAAAAGGAAGGATTTAAGGTTCCTACAAGAAAATCAATTACAAATCAATTGGATGAAAAATACTATGCCCTTTTTGCAGATCTTAAAAATAAAATTCGCACGGTAAACTATTTCACCATTACTACGAATATTTGAACTGAGACATTGAACACTCAGAGCTTTTTAGGAGTTACAGCTCATTTTATTTTGGAAAATTCATTGTGCTCAGCGATGATTTGTGTTGCTCCTTTAGACCAGTGCTTCTCAAACTTTTTCATACTGGGCCCCCCGAAATCAGAAAAACGAAATCCACGGCCCTGAAAAGTTTTATTCAATAATAATAAGCTAAGTATTTTGGGTATTCTTGTTCAGCTTATCAATTGTAATTCAGATCCGTATTCCGCAATTTAAAAAATTTTCTACCAACCCAAAATATTCTTTCAGCTTCATCCGATTTGTAGGGTTAAAAAATTATTTTACGCAATATTGGAGAAGTTCAAAAAATTATTAAACATTTTGAAAAACTAGAAAAGATTTGGCATAAGGAACTATTAAAAAGTGGATTCTTTTGTAAAAACACTGGTAGTAAATATTTTAACTAGGCATATGAGTGGAGCAGAACAGATAACGAAATGATTAACTAAGGTTAAAGTTAAACATTCTTGAGCTGACTATTCTGGATACCCCGAATTTGCTTCGTTTTTAATTTTAGCATCAAATGGTTTTACTTAGGTATTTAAGACCAAAGTTGGATTTAATTCTTCTAAATTATCGAAATATGAAAATTCTGGAAATACTTGAAACATTAAAAAAATTGAGTTTTCCTGTACAAAATTCAAAGTTAGCAATTTTATGTCCAAAATTTGTAATTTTATTTATGACGAGTTTCTTCTCAGTAGATGATAGTAGCTCAGTATTTTTTAATTAGATCAATTTTTTTTGGTCCCAAAGAACTAGGCTTTCGAAAATTACCGAACTTTTCGTAATATCCGTAATTTACCAAAAAATTGTCAGAATTTTTCCATTATTTGTACTACATATTAGTAATTTGATGCACAAACTTTGGTTGTTAATTTTTAGAAAATTGACCGACTTCACTATTTTATTAATGTCATACGCCAGAAATAAAAATAAACATTTAATTTAAATTTTTCATTGGTCGTTTTAAATCTCAAACAAAACTTATCAATAGTTAGCGCAGTTTTGTGCAATACACTTTCGATTCGCTTTTTCTTTAATTGCCAACTTTTATTGTAAATTGTCCGGATTAATTGAATTTTCTTTAAATTTGGTAGGTTTGGGTAGATTTGCAAATCAATCAAACGATTTTCAGTCTGAGAATTAGAATGACACCAACGACGAATATGAAATTTTTATGTTTAAACCAAGGTGAAGGTTTCGACAAATTTATAAAACTTATTAATAATTTGTGTTTTATAATTATGCATTTTGTCTGAAGATAGTTACAGACATTTTCAGTAAGTATTCCAAAATCGGTATTAGAATCCTGGAATTTTCAATTTAGAGTTCTCAACACTAACCTGATATACAAATTATTCAAATTGAAATTGTTAAAGCCAAATTTGACAAGCTGCCATTTGAAATTTCAAATTAAATTAAAGTACGAGTAATTTTTTAATGTTACATACTAAATGCATACTAAATTTCCGAGAAATTACTTCGGATATCGACCTTTGATTTAAAAATGTTGTTAGTGTTACGTCAATGCTAGAAGCATTGCTTTAGACGAACGTCATTCTGCGGATGTAATATCTCGGCATTTAAAAACAATTTGTTCTGATTGGAATATAGAAGAAGAAAAGGTATAATTCACCTGAATTCGATTATCCAAAATATTTTTGTATTTACATATGTATTTCGTTAAATTTTAATAGATATAGTGGCTGTGGTCTGATAGTGCCTCGTCTTTAGGAAACAAACCACTCACACCGTCAATCTTGTAGGTCAAGGTGTTATCCAGTTTATTATATGCCTGAACGATTCCATGAACTTAAGGAAAAAGTTGGAGCAGTTCTGCTAAGTCTTCCCAAGAGTCTTGATATGCTAACAGGTGTATGTATAACAAAATATTTTTTTGATCCTTTCAGGATTGGAACTTTCGACAGTTGAAGGTATAATTAAAATATTGCGGCCGCTTAAGATATTAACAAAAGAAATTTGTGGTGCTAAAACCATCACGAGTAGTAAAGTGATACCGCTTATTTCTTACATGATTAATAAAATATCAAAAATTATAACTGAAACCGCTCTATCAAAAATTTTAAAAGAAAAATTATTAAGGCACATTGATAAACGGTTTCAACATATCGAAAATTTCCAGTTATTGGCAATGTCGATCATTTTGGATCCACGTTTCAAAAAAATACACTTTAAAGATTTTATGTCATGCTCGAAAGCAATTAAAACCATCGATCGACAAATTTTTAAAAGAAGAGGCAGCAAATTCAATAGAAATACGAAGTGCTAAAAATAAAATCAAAGATATAGAAAAATACCAACCGTCGAGACTGATATCAGTGAGAAATATGATTTATGGAAATTCCATAAAGAATTAGTTTCTTCCACATCACAAAAAATTTCCGAATCTCAAGGTGATGGGAAACATTCTGAGTTTAGCCAATACTTAAACCAGCCACAAAAACATAAATCCCGAATTATCGAAAATAGCCCAAAACTATTTATCTATTACAGCAACATTACCATCTCAAGGTTATTTTCAAAAGCAGGAAATATCATGGAGGAATCTCGTAACCGTGTGCTCCCGGAGATATTAAATAAGTTATTATTCTTAAATTCTTTAAATTTCAATAATTGGTTGCTGTAATGCATTAATTATAATTACTAATAAAACCCAAGTTTCTGTTGTTGTATTATTTGTTGTTTTTTTATTTATCAATATTAGAATTAAGGAAGATGAAGTTTCATAACCGCTTATGGTGGGCAGGTATTTTTACTCAGTGCCTTGCCTTGTCTAATGTGTATGTAGATGTATTCTTTATCAATACTTAAGGACCATTCACAGTTTCACACCAGAGCGGCGCGGCGGGCGCCTATAAAATGTCATCAAAAATTTTAAAATTATTTATACTAAAATAGTGTACCTCAATTTAAATAGAAAAATTTGAAAAAAGAGTTTTTGAAATTTCTCTATTCAAATTTCAATAAATAAGCAAATTAAGGTAAATTTATACCTAACGCTCGGCTGTGCCGCTCTAGTGTGATTGTATCAATGGTTCTAGTTTTGCAAGTTTATCCGTTTTGCCTACAAATACATAAACATATCGACATTTCAGCTATCGATAGTTTTGAGGTCGATTATCACTACCCTGCAAAATTTTAAAAATTTGATGCCACTTGGCAATGAATAGTTGTTTCCGAAGTAATTTTTTACGCTGAATCCGAATCTAGGCTCAGAATTGCTCGATCACGTCAGGTTTATGAGATATTCTAACCTAAAAGTGCAAAAAACACTGTTTTTTGACGTATTTGAGGTTATCTAGCTAGTACCGCGATTTTTTTTTTTCTTGAAAAGTTCATGTGTGGGATCTGATAGTACAAGTCTTCTTCTTTCAAATGTTTTTGAGTTTTCTCAAATATGTTTTTTTTTCGCCGAGATATCGCATTTTCAAAATTGCATGTTCGTGAATTTGTCGGTATACTGTATAATACACTACCTTTTATACCTACGGTATATATGCACTTTTAGGTTAGAATATCTCATAAACCTGACGTGATAGAGCAATTCTGAGCCCAGATTCGGATCCAGCGTGAAAAATTACTTCGGAAACAACTATTCATTATCCAGAGGCAAAATTTTGCAGGGTAGTGTTATTTTTGTTATCGATAGTTTGGTTTGCGATATTTATCGATATATAATATCGATAGTTTTCAAGAAAATGAACATCCCTACTGGTGACGAAACGTAGGTTTATGAATATGACGGCGAAACTGTCCAACAATCAAGCAAATGGCGCGCCAAAAATGAGCCAAAACTGAAAAAACACGTCAAAGTCGGTCGAAAATCATGGTAATGCTCATCGTTTTCTTCGATTACCATGGTGTGGTTCACTATTAATTGGTTCCAAAGGGTCAAACGGTCAATAAAGCATTCTACTTGGTTGTATCAGAACCATCTTGATGTGAATAGAGCCGGCATTTGAAAAATGAACTTAAAATAAGGGATATAGAAACACTAAAAATTCATTTATTTTCATAGTGTTTGTATGAAAAAGCGGGATTCCGATTGAAGATAAAACATGAATTAAAAGTTAAACCCAGTTAAATATTTTTTTATGAAATCGCTAACAAACAACTCAATGTCTTATTCTAGCATGCTTTGCAAATTCAAAATAACTATAGAAACATATTCGAATTCAAATTTGAATGGAGGCAATGAAAGAGATGATTATTGTACTGTTTATAAGTTTTGAGTTATGTTGATGACGTGTGTTACAAAAACAATAATATTTAAAATTTCAAAAGTATATAAAGTAATATTTTCATAAATGTTTGAATTTCAACATATATAAATCTCGTTTAAGTAAATCGTTTTCATTTTCTTGTAATAATTGATTTATTTAAACCAAAATATAAAAAAAAGTTCATAACAACAGCTTTCTGGTCAAATTAAAAAGAAAAGCTTACTACAAATCGTGTGCATTAAGTCAATATACATAGATGGCAGTGGGCAGTAAACATTTTGTATAATCGTACGAAAAATTGCCACCTGGGGAAATTTGAGTTCAAAAATGGTAAGAATAGCAAAACAAATTCACAAAATGTGAAGAACGTGTTATAATTGTGTGATTAAATAATTTTTTTCGTATTTCTCTGCCAACAATGATAGACATCTAACATACACTAGTAAAACTAAAGATAAATTTAGCAAGTATTATTTTAATTCGTCAGAGCCAACTTTGATGTATTTTTCAAAATGAAAGTTCGAAAATTATATTTTAGAAATAATTTAATTTTAATATTCCTGCAATTAATATTTACTTAAGACCAATATACCCTTCCTGTATATTGCTGCTAAAGATATGTAGAACACTTTTGTATAAACATTTTGAAACATTTTCGCTTTTTTTATTGTAAAACTTGAAGCTAAAAAACACCATTTTTACTATGGATTCCTATGGAAATCAGTGAAAAGTTATACCACTAAAAAAGCTTCAAAAAAATACGTCATAATGCTTATGGCTCTATACTCTAGAAGGCTCTGGTTATACACGCTATTTTTTCTACGATACAATAGTCCTATAACATTTATAAATAAGTAGAAACATAAAAAATTACAAACTTGTACGGATCAACAAAAATTTATTAAAACATTAAAACATTTGGGTTTTCACAAATCGTGTAGCAATATTAAGAAATCGTTGTGTAATGAGAATATTTCCACACGATTTTAGTATACGAAACAAAGGCTCCTTTTCTTATATAATTTAAATTCAAAAATCATCATCGAAAGTATAGGTTACTGCACTATCGTAGAAAAATAATATTACATGTTTCATGAACATTTTCATATAAAAAGAAAACAAAAGCTCACATTTCTAATAAACTAAATCTGTAAATGAAAATAAGCGTTTTCTCATATAGTTTCCATAGTAAAGAAAAAATTCTTTGTACCTTATTTTAAGCTTAGTAAAAAATACAGTCGATACTGGAGGCTCTTATTTATACAGTAGGCTCCGGTTGTATACGATAATGCGCCATCACATTTCAGCCTGATTGTGACTGAATTTTTGGCCAAATACTGCGACTTTCCTGTTTCCGGAACTTAAATATCCGTTCCGGGGAACGCGCCATGAGTCATAAAATACATAAAAATGTTGTTCTTTTTACCAGACCGGGCCAAATTTGAGGCCACCTCTCCGATAAGTGTGGCATCCCCCAAACTGATTCACACATTTTCTGTGATCGATCGTCGTACGATGAACATCAAAATAAAAAAATGTGCTCATAAAAAAATAAAATAAAATAAAATAATAAAAGTGGTTCGATATTAAATGAGTGTGAAGTTTATGCTAAAAAAATAACAAAAAATTACACTGTTAAATTTAGAATTTTGAATAATTTTGATGGTTTTATAAATTATTGTATCACCGATCACAGAGATGTCCACAATGTCTCACCTATATTTTCGGATAACTTGTCCATGTGCCAATATACGTGGCCAACTTGATCCAATTGTGACGAGCTTTACTATACTTCACAGAATTTAGAATTTTGAATAATTTTGATGGTTTTATAAATTATTGTATCTCCGATCACCGAGATGTCCACAATGTCTCACCTATATTTTCGGATAACATGTTCATGTGCCAATATACGTGGCCAACCTGATCCAATTGTGACGAGCTTTACTATATACTTCACAGAATTTAGAATTTTGAATAATTTTGATGGTTTTATAAATTATTGTATCTCCGATCACAGAGATGTCCACAATGCCTCACCTATATTTTCGGATAACTTGTCCATGTGCCAATATACGTGGCTAACTTGATCCAATTGTGACGAGCTTTACTATATACTTCATAGAATTTAGAATTTTGAATAATTTTGATGGTATTTAGAAAACTTTTATGTAAACATTTTTAATACTTCATGCTTTTTTCATTGAAAAATTTAAAGCTAAAAAACACCATTTTTACTATGGATTCCTATGGAATTCAGTGAAAAGTTATACCGCTAATTACATCATAATGTTTATGGCTCTATAATCTAGAAGGCTCTGGTTTTACTATGGAAATTTTGGTTTTAGCCTCGTTTAAAATTCCCTTATAAAAGGTTCGTTTATAGATTATCATTATGGCTTGTGTAATCAAGGTTGCTCTGATCTCGTTCGTAAACCATAACAAAAATCTTATTATATTATTCGAAGCCATGGTGGCAATTTTTCATTGATGGCTTTGCAATCGATCACCGCAAGTAGTTATAAGTGCCAAAAATAGGTCTCGGCTAAATGTTCGGTTGGAACACACAAAAAATTATGACATGAACATATCTGTGATCGGTGCTACAATAATTTATAAAACCATCAAAATTATTCAAAATTCTAAATTCTGTGAAGTATAGTAAAGTTCGTCACAATTGGATCAGGTTGGCCACGTATATTGGCACATGGACAAGTTATCCGAAAATATAGGTGAGACATTGTGGACATCTCTGTGATCGGAGATACAATAATTTATAAAACCATCAAAATTATTCAAAATTCTAAATTCTGTGAAGTATAGTAAAGTTCGTCACAATTGGATCAGGTTGGCCACGTATATTGGCACATGGACAAGTTATCCGAAAATATAGGTGAGACATTGTGGACATATCTGTGATCGGTGCTACAATAATTTATAAAACCATCAAAATTATTCAAAATTCTAAATTCTGTGAAGTATAGTAAAGTTCGTCACAATTGGATCAGGTTGGCCACGTATATTGGCACATGGACAAGTTATCCGAAAATATAGGTGAGACATTGTGGACATCTCTGTGATCGGAGATACAATAATTTATAAAACCATCAAAATTATTCAAAATTCTAAATTCTGTGAAGTATATAGTAAAGCTCGTCACAATTGGATCAGGTTGGCCACGTATATTGGCACATGGACAAGTTATCCGAAAATATAGGTGAGACATTGTGGACATATCTGTGATCGGTGCTACAATAATTTATAAAACCATCAAAATTATTCAAAATTCTAAATTCTGTGAAGTATAGTAAAGTTCGTCACAATTGGATCAGGTTGGCCACGTATATTGGCACATGGACAAGTTATCCGAAAATATAGGTGAGCCATTGTGGACATCTCTGTGATCGGAGATACAATAATTTATAAAACCATCAAAATTATTCAAAATTCTAAATTCTGTGAAGTATAGTAAAGTTCGTCACAATTGGATCAGGTTGGCCACGTATATTGGCACATGGACAAGTTATCCGAAAATATAGGTGAGACATTGTGGACATATCTGTGATCGGTGCTACAATAATTTATAAAACCATCAAAATTATTCAAAATTCTAAATTCTGTGAAGTATAGTAAAGTTCGTCACAATTGGATCAGGTTGGCCACGTATATTGGCACATGGACAAGTTATCCGAAAATATAGGTGAGACATTGTGGACATCTCTGTGATCGGAGATACAATAATTTATAAAACCATCAAAATTATTCAAAATTCTAAATTCTGTGAAGTATATAGTAAAGCTCGTCACAATTGGATCAGGTTGGCCACGTATATTGGCACATGGACAAGTTATCCGAAAATATAGGTGAGACATTGTGGACATATCTGTGATCGGTGCTACAATAATTTATAAAACCATCAAAATTATTCAAAATTCTAAATTCTGTGAAGTATAGTAAAGTTCGTCACAATTGGATCAGGTTGGCCACGTATATTGGCACATGGACAAGTTATCCGAAAATATAGGTGAGCCATTGTGGACATCTCTGTGATCGGAGATACAATAATTTATAAAACCATCAAAATTATTCAAAATTCTAAATTCTGTGAAGTATAGTAAAGTTCGTCACAATTGGATCAGGTTGGCCACGTATATTGGCACATGGACAAGTTATCCGAAAATATAGGTGAGACATTGTGGACATATCTGTGATCGGTGCTACAATAATTTATAAAACCATCAAAATTATTCAAAATTCTAAATTCTGTGAAGTATAGTAAAGTTCGTCACAATTGGATCAGGTTGGCCACGTATATTGGCACATGGACAAGTTATCCGAAAATATAGGTGAGACATTGTGGACATCTCTGTGATCGGAGATACAATAATTTATAAAACCATCAAAATTATTCAAAATTCTAAATTCTGTGAAGTATAGTAAAGTTCATCACAATTGGATCAGGTTGGCCACGTATATTGGCACATGGACAAGTTATCCGAAAATATAGGTGAGACATTGTGGACATCTCTGTGATCGGAGATACAATAATTTATAAAACCATCAAAATTATTCAAAATTCTAAATTCTGTGAAGTATATAGTAAAGCTCGTCACAATTGGATCAAGTTGGCCACGTATATTGGCACATGGACAAGTTATCCAAAAATATAGGTGAGACATTGTGGACATCTCTGTGATCGGAGATACAATAATTTATAAAACCATCAAAATTATTCAAAATTCTAAATTCTGTGAAGTATATAGTAAAGCTCGTCACAATTGGATCAGGTTGGCCACGTATATTGGCACATGGACAAGTTATCCGAAAATATAGGTGAGACATTGTGGACATATCTGTGATCGGTGCTACAATAATTTATAAAACCATCAAAATTATTCAAAATTCTAAATTCTGTGAAGTATAGTAAAGTTCGTCACAATTGGATCAGGTTGGCCACGTATATTGGCACATGGACAAGTTATCCGAAAATATAGGTGAGCCATTGTGGACATCTCTGTGATCGGAGATACAATAATTTATAAAACCATCAAAATTATTCAAAATTCTAAATTCTGTGAAGTATAGTAAAGTTCGTCACAGTTGGATCAGGTTGGCCACGTATATTGGCACATGGACAAGTTATCCGAAAATATAGGTGAGACATTGTGGACATATCTGTGATCGGTGCTACAATAATTTATAAAACCATCAAAATTATTCAAAATTCTAAATTCTGTGAAGTATAGTAAAGTTCGTCACAATTGGATCAGGTTGGCCACGTATATTGGCACATGGACAAGTTATCCGAAAATATAGGTGAGACATTGTGGACATCTCTGTGATCGGAGATACAATAATTTATAAAACCATCAAAATTATTCAAAATTTTAAATTCTGTGAAGTATAGTAAAGTTCGTCACAATTGGATCAGGTTGGCCACGTATATTGGCACATGGACAAGTTATCCGAAAATATAGGTGAGACATTGTGGACATCTCTGTGATCGGAGATACAATAATTTATAAAACCATCAAAATTATTCAAAATTCTAAATTCTGTGAAGTATCTGTGATCGGAGATACAATAATTTATAAAACCATCAAAATTATTCAAAATTCTAAATTCTGTGAAGTATATAGTAAAGCTCGTCACAATTGGATCAGGTTGGCCACGTATATTGGCACATGGACAAGTTATCCGAATATATAGGTGAGACATTGTGGACATCTCTGTGATCGGAGATACAATAATTTATAAAACCATCAAAATTATTCAAAATTCTAAATTCTGTGAAGTATAGTAAAGTTCGTCACAGTTGGATCAGGTTGGCCACGTATATTGGCACATGGACAAGTTATCCGAAAATATAGGTGAGACATTGTGGACATATCTGTGATCGGAGATACAATAATTTATAAAACCATCAAAATTATTCAAAATTCTAAATTCTGTGAAGTATAGTAAAGTTCGTCACAATTGGATCAGGTTGGCCACGTATATTGGCACATGGACAAGTTATCCGAAAATATAGGTGAGACATTGTGGACATCTCTGTGATCGGAGATACAATAATTTATAAAACCATCAAAATTATTCAAAATTCTAAATTCTGTGAAGTATATAGTAAAGCTCGTCACAATTGGATCAAGTTGGCCACGTATATTGGCACATGGACAAGTTATCCGAAAATATAGGTGAGACATTGTGGACATCTCTGTGATCGGAGATACAATAATTTATAAAACCATCAAAATTATTCAAAATTCTAAATTCTGTGAAGTATAGTAAAGTTCGTCACAATTGGATCAGGTTGGCCACGTATATTGGCACATGGACAAGTTATCCGAAAATATAGGTGAGACATTGTGGACATCTCTGTGATCGGAGATACAATAATTTATAAAACCATCAAAATTATTCAAAATTCTAAATTCTGTGAAGTATAGTAAAGTTCGTCACAATTGGATCAGGTTGGCCACGTATATTGGCACATGGACAAGTTATCCGAAAATATAGGTGAGACATTGTGGACATCTCTGTGATCGGAGATACAATAATTTATAAAACCATCAAAATTATTCAAAATTCTAAATTCTGTGAAGTATATAGTAAAGCTCGTCACAATTGGATCAAGTTGGCCACGTATATTGGCACATGGACAAGTTATCGGAAAATATAGGTGAGACATTGTGGACATCTCTGTGATCGGAGATACAATAATTTATAAAACCATCAAAATTATTCAAAATTCTAAATTCTGTGAAGTATATAGTAAAGCTCGTCACAATTGGATCAGGTTGGCCACGTATATTGGCACATGGACAAGTTATCCGAAAATATAGGTGAGACATTGTGGACATCTCTGTGATCGGAGATACAATAATTTATAAAACCATCAAAATTATTCAAAATTCTAAATTCTGTGAAGTATAGTAAAGTTCGTCACAATTGGATCAGGTTGGCCACGTATATTGGCACATGGACAAGTTATCCGAAAATATAGGTGAGCCATTGTGGACATCTCTGTGATCGGAGATACAATAATTTATAAAACCATCAAAATTATTCAAAATTCTAAATTCTGTGAAGTATAGTAAAGTTCGTCACAATTGGATCAGGTTGGCCACGTATGGCACATGGACAAGTTATCCGAAAATATAGGTGAGACATTGTGGACATATCTGTGATCGGTGCTACAATAATTTATAAAACCATCAAAATTATTCAAAATTCTAAATTCTGTGAAGTATAGTAAAGTTCATCACAATTGGATCAGGTTGGCCACGTATATTGGCACATGGACAAGTTATCCGAAAATATAGGTGAGACATTGTGGACATCTCTGTGATCGGAGATACAATAATTTATAAAACCATCAAAATTATTCAAAATTCTAAATTCTGTGAAGTATAGTAAAGTTCGTCACAATTGGATCAGGTTGGCCACGTATATTGGCACATGGACAAGTTATCCGAAAATATAGGTGAGACATTGTGGACATCTCTGTGATCGGAGATACAATAATTTATAAAACCATCAAAATTATTCAAAATTCTAAATTCTGTGAAGTATAGTAAAGTTCGTCACAATTGGATCAGGTTGGCCACGTATATTGGCACATGGACAAGTTATCCGAAAATATAGGTGAGACATTGTGGACATCTCTGTGATCGGAGATACAATAATTTATAAAACCATCAAAATTATTCAAAATTCTAAATTCTGTGAAGTATATAGTAAAGCTCGTCACAATTGGATCAGGTTGGCCACGTATATTGGCACATGGACAAGTTATCCGAAAATATAGGTGAGACATTGTGGACATATCTGTGATCGGTGCTACAATAATTTATAAAACCATCAAAATTATTCAAAATTCTAAATTCTGTGAAGTATAGTAAAGTTCGTCACAATTGGATCAGGTTGGCCACGTATATTGGCACATGGACAAGTTATCCGAAAATATAGGTGAGCCATTGTGGACATCTCTGTGATCGGAGATACAATAATTTATAAAACCATCAAAATTATTCAAAATTCTAAATTCTGTGAAGTATAGTAAAGTTCGTCACAATTGGATCAGGTTGGCCACGTATATTGGCACATGGACAAGTTATCCGAAAATATAGGTGAGACATTGTGGACATATCTGTGATCGGTGCTACAATAATTTATAAAACCATCAAAATTATTCAAAATTCTAAATTCTGTGAAGTATAGTAAAGTTCGTCACAATTGGATCAGGTTGGCCACGTATATTGGCACATGGACAAGTTATCCGAAAATATAGGTGAGACATTGTGGACATCTCTGTGATCGGAGATACAATAATTTATAAAACCATCAAAATTATTCAAAATTCTAAATTCTGTGAAGTATAGTAAAGTTCGTCACAATTGGATCAGGTTGGCCACGTATATTGGCACATGGACAAGTTATCGGAAAATATAGGTGAGACATTGTGGACCACTCTGTGATCGGAGATACAATAATTTATAAAACCATCAAAATTATTCAAAATTCTAAATTCTGTGAAGTATATAGTAAAGCTCGTCACAATTGGATCAAGTTGGCCACGTATATTGGCACATGAACAAGTTATCCGAAAATATAGGTGAGACATTGTGGACATCTCTGTGATCGGAGATACAATAATTTATAAAACCATCAAAATTATTCAAAATTCTAAATTCTGTGAAGTATATAGTAAAGCTCGTCACAATTGGATCAGGTTGGCCACGTATATTGGCACATGGACAAGTTATCCGAATATATAGATGAGACATTGTGGACATCTCTGTGATCGGAGATACAATAATTTATAAAACCATCAAAATTATTCAAAATTCTAAATTCTGTGAAGTATAGTAAAGTTCGTCACAATTGGATCAGGTTGGCCACGTATATTGGCACATGGACAAGTTATCCGAAAATATAGGTGAGACATTGTGGACATATCTGTGATCGGTGCTACAATAATTTATAAAACCATCAAAATTATTCAAAATTCTAAATTCTGTGAAGTATAGTAAAGTTCGTCACAATTGGATCAGGTTGGCCACGTATATTGGCACATGGACAAGTTATCGGAAAATATAGGTGAGACATTGTGGACCACTCTGTGATCGGAGATACAATAATTTATAAAACCATCAAAATTATTCAAAATTCTAAATTCTGTGAAGTATAGTAAAGTTCGTCACAATTGGATCAGGTTGGCCACGTATATTGGCACATGGACAAGTTATCCGAAAATATAGGTGAGACATTGTGGACATATCTGTGATCGGTGCTACAATAATTTATAAAACCATCAAAATTATTCAAAATTCTAAATTCTGTGAAGTATAGTAAAGTTCGTCACAATTGGATCAGGTTGGCCACGTATATTGGCACATGGACAAGTTATCCGAAAATATAGGTGAGCCATTGTGGACATCTCTGTGATCGGAGATACAATAATTTATAAAACCATCAAAATTATTCAAAATTCTAAATTCTGTGAAGTATAGTAAAGTTCGTCACAATTGGATCAGGTTGGCCACGTATATTGGCACATGGACAAGTTATCCGAAAATATAGGTGAGACATTGTGGACATATCTGTGATCGGTGCTACAATAATTTATAAAACCATCAAAATTATTCAAAATTCTAAATTCTGTGAAGTATAGTAAAGTTCGTCACAATTGGATCAGGTTGGCCACGTATATTGGCACATGGACAAGTTATCCGAAAATATAGGTGAGACATTGTGGACATCTCTGTGATCGGAGATACAATAATTTATAAAACCATCAAAATTATTCAAAATTCTAAATTCTGTGAAGTATAGTAAAGTTCGTCACAATTGGATCAGGTTGGCCACGTATATTGGCACATGGACAAGTTATCGGAAAATATAGGTGAGACATTGTGGACCACTCTGTGATCGGAGATACAATAATTTATAAAACCATCAAAATTATTCAAAATTCTAAATTCTGTGAAGTATATAGTAAAGCTCGTCACAATTGGATCAAGTTGGCCACGTATATTGGCACATGAACAAGTTATCCGAAAATATAGGTGAGACATTGTGGACATCTCTGTGATCGGAGATACAATAATTTATAAAACCATCAAAATTATTCAAAATTCTAAATTCTGTGAAGTATATAGTAAAGCTCGTCACAATTGGATCAGGTTGGCCACGTATATTGGCACATGGACAAGTTATCCGAATATATAGATGAGACATTGTGGACATCTCTGTGATCGGAGATACAATAATTTATAAAACCATCAAAATTATTCAAAATTCTAAATTCTGTGAAGTATAGTAAAGTTCGTCACAATTGGATCAGGTTGGCCACGTATATTGGCACATGGACAAGTTATCCGAAAATATAGGTGAGACATTGTGGACATATCTGTGATCGGTGCTACAATAATTTATAAAACCATCAAAATTATTCAAAATTCTAAATTCTGTGAAGTATAGTAAAGTTCGTCACAATTGGATCAGGTTGGCCACGTATATTGGCACATGGACAAGTTATCGGAAAATATAGGTGAGACATTGTGGACCACTCTGTGATCGGAGATACAATAATTTATAAAACCATCAAAATTATTCAAAATTCTAAATTCTGTGAAGTATAGTAAAGTTCGTCACAATTGGATCAGGTTGGCCACGTATATTGGCACATGGACAAGTTATCCGAAAATATAGGTGAGACATTGTGGACATCTCTGTGATCGGAGATACAATAATTTATAAAACCATCAAAATTATTCAAAATTCTAAATTCTGTGAAGTATAGTAAAGTTCGTCACAATTGGATCAGGTTGGCCACGTATATTGGCACATGGACAAGTTATCCGAAAATATAGGTGAGCCATTGTGGACATCTCTGTGATCGGAGATACAATAATTTATAAAACCATCAAAATTATTCAAAATTCTAAATTTAACAGTGTAATTTTTTGTTATTTTTTTTTAGCATAAACTTCACACTCATGATATTAACGGTAATTGAAATATTTTTGTGTATACAAAATATTTTTTATTTTTCGGTTAATGTAATTAATAATTAATAATGAATAAATTAATAGTGATATAATTTAATAAATAAGTGGTTATGGTTTAAATATATATAGTGAATAAATTAGATTTAATAAATAGTGATTAAGTGAGTAATACCTCATGCACAAACTTTCGTGTATGTAGCGGTACACAAATAACGGATAAAACACATGGTTTAAGTTTTTGATATACAAAATATTTTTAGAATTTAGTATTTATGGTGATGGCATAAGTTCGGGTAGTGTTTATATAGTTTAGTAAAGTAATGCATAACATTACATCTTAAATAGGTTTTTAGTTATAAGTGATTTTGTGAAAATACAGTAAGTGATAAAAATAGTGATACACACAAACGTTACGTGCTGTTGATCATATATTATATGAATATTTAAAGAAGAACAATTGTTTTAGTGAACCGGACAATTATTTATAACGGTTAACCTAGCAAAAGAACGTGAAGCATTTAGTAAATTAAATCAAATGCCACCTATAAAAAATTTATTGGTAAGAATATTAAGAGGTTAGTAAAACTTTTAGTATTTTTTTAAACAAATACAAAGAAAAAAAAACATTCATTTATCGTAAATTCGGGTAAAAACAATAAAAAACAAAATAACAGTGAATAGTGTTATGCAAGTGAATAATGAAAAAATAGATCAACAAAATATAAACAAAGTGGCTGACGAAAGTGAAAAGGTTGAGCCGAGCAAGGCTACAAACCAGGGCGGGGCATCAATAAAACGTGCACATAGCGGTGATGAAGTAGAAGCTGCAAAAGTGAAAATAGTTGAAACACCAAACACCGAGATGAAAGATAACAACGGGCAATCAACCAGCACAGCAGAAACAGCGAGTATGGGTACAAGAACCAGATCACAAGAAAAAATAAATACCGGAAATGTGATGAGTCAACCAAAAAGTAGATTATCACTGACAAATACATCTGCAGAAAAAGAAATAACAAAACTTGTTGTCGAAAATAATGGGCTGAAAAAACAGTTATCAGGCATGGAAGCAGAAATGGAGACCATGAAGACACAAATGGCGCAAATGATGGAATTAGTGCAACAGCAACAAAATAAAATAATAGAACAACAACAAGTTAAAGAAACAGTACTGACAGTAGACAGTATTGAAACAGCAAATCGTTTCAACACGTTAGATGTACAGGATGAACATGAAATAGAAATGACGTACGAAAATGATCAATTTGAATTGGTAAAAAAAAATGTTAAACAGAAAAACAGTAATCTCTCAAAATCAACAAAAAAAGTGACAAATAATATACAAAAACAAATACCAGAACCAAAACAAGCTGTTACAGTACAAACAAACGAAAATACAGAGACAACAATAACAGTGTCAAACAAAAATATAAGACCACCACCAATACATATACATAACCAAGAAATAAGCGATACTATAAAAATGATCAAAGGATCAAATATAGACAATTTTAAAATTAAACGTGTAAACAAAAATAAACATACTTTACAAATTACGACAATAGACAATTATAAAAAGGCTAAAGAAGTACTTAAAGAGGTAGATACGCCATTTTTTACATATACACCAAAAAATTAAAAAACAAAATCTATCGTATTAAAAGGTTTACATGAAGACGAACATTTAGATGACATTAAAACAGCAATAATGGAACATAATGTAACCGTTATAAATGTAACACAATTAAAAACTAAAAATTCCATAAATAAAGAAAAAAATTACCATTATATATAATACAATGTGCACCCGAAACAAATATGAGCCTAATATATAATATAAAAACATTAAATTATCAAACGGTAAATTGGGAACAATTAAAAAAACAAGACGTAATAATGCAATGTTATAAATGCCAAAGATTTGGACATGCGGCAGCAAATTGTAATTTAAAATACAGATGCGTAAAATGCGATGAACCACATGAACCAGGTAATTGTAAAATTAAAGAAGAAATAAATAAAGAAGATGTTTATTGTACAAATTGTAATGCAAAAAAATACATCCAGCTTCGTATAAAGGTTGCCCAATCTACCAGGCAACTTTAAATAGGTTAAAAGAAAAAATTAGCGAAAAAAGAACACAAAAACAGATACCAACACAGATACCAATTACAAAAACAACATATACAAATGCTGAAAATGGATCATTTGCGGATATGCTAAAAGGAGGAAAAAAACAACAAAAGACAACAGCATCAATAGAAATCAATAATACAGCAGAAAATACAAAAACAATTCAACAATTAACAAATAAAATTGATCAAATGGCACAAGTAGTGTCACAACAGGGTGAACAAATATCGACATTATTAAAATTAATACAACAATTAGTTTAAATGGATGGAAATAATAATAAATTAAAAATAATAGCGATTAACGTAAATTCTATAATAAGTACACAACGAAGATTAAACCTTTTAAATTTTATAAATAAAAATAATCCAGATATAATATTATTAAGTGAAACAAAGTTAAATAATAAACATAATATAACATTCAGAAATTATGATGTGATAAGAGAAGATCGGACACATGGAACAAGAGCTGGTGGAACGGCAATAATAATAAAAAATATATACAATTATCAACACATTAATACAAATACAACAAACAATAGATCAGGAATTGAATATACAACAATAAAAATCAAATTAACATCACACAATCAAAATTTATATATTATAGCTATATATTGTTCCAGCTGCAATCATACAGTAACTGAGTCACATTTTCAATCGGAATGAGAAGAAATATTTACCAGACTTAATTTAGTAAATCCAAATAATTATTATTGTTGAAGCCACTGAAGACGACAAACCCTGAAAATAAAAGAAAATTGAATTACACGAAATATTATACAACACATTACCACATATTTATGTTAAATTGTCCCATTGAAGTCACTGTAGTTTCCATAAGTATTATAACCTAAAATCAAATTAATATTTTGTATTTAAATTTTCTTTCTTATTAACACATTTGAATACTTATCTGTTATTATTTACAATCTTAAATTTATATTGGAATCTAAAATGAAATTTAATAATTGAATTAGCTTACCTTTATTATTGATTAAATTTTTGTTTGTTTACGTTCTATGATGACATTTTAAAAACTCCTAAATGTATACATATAGACAATAAGAATCTTTAAAATGTTGTGTAGACTTTTGGCCATCTGCCAACAACCATAAAAAATAATGTACTATAATAAGAGCAAAATTTGTCAAATTAAAAATAAAGAAAAATTTCTTCCCTTCTAAAACGAACCATCAAAGCGTTCACATCAAATTACGAAAAAGAAATTATTGTGAGAAAATAAAATATAAAATTGTTAAGAATAAAAATTGTTAACATAATCGTGATTTAAAAACAGTTTTTTTTTGTACTTAACCTTTGTGCTACCAGTACACCGTACCGATACCAAGTTTATCGTATCTTTATTCATGTACCAAGTTTGCAATTTATTTTGGAACCTAACCTTTTGGTACATGAAATTGGTCCTTCGAGCCGGATGGTAAAATCCAAACCAGTAGATCAACCAGCCGTATACAACCGTAGCAGCATTTAATCCATTGGAATTTTAATCAAACCGGATACAACCCAGTTCTACATAGCAGATTGGAAAAACATAACCTACATTGGTACAAAACCGCATGGAAACCAAAAGCACATGCAAGGATAAAACCGCAAGTATCACATATTAACTATTTATACCTAATAAATAAAGAAATTAAATAAAAATAAATAATTAATCGAGTTTTATTAATTAAATAATCTAAATTTTCGGTAAAAATATTTTTTCACCTGTTTCGAAAATAATCCACCTAAACCTAACGATTAACGGTTAACTATAAACGCTTAAAATAATTGTTTCGAACATTTAAAATCTAGAAAAGTGAATTAGTAGTGCGCAAATAATAAAAGTTCATAAAAGTGAAATAAATTAGTGATACTTGAAAACAAAATGGCTGACATTGGATCATTGAAAAAACGGCGTGCATATATTAAAGGCAGCATGACGAAATTGCTAAACTTTATCAAAGCTATCAGCGGAACCACCAATGCCGAAGAAATTAAAGTGCGGTTAACAAACGTTGAGCGATATCGAAACGAGTTCATCGAGGTGGAGAACAGCATAGTTGCCCTAGACAACAAAGAAGAATTAGATGTAGACTTTGAAGAAAACTATTACACAGTGGTAGCAGGTTTAAATCTCGCATTAAGGAAAAAAATGGAGCCTACAATGTCACTCAACGATACATTTATTGATGCTTCTACAGCGGGAAACCACATTGAAGTGAAATTACCTAAAATTTCGATACCGGTTTTCTCTGGAGACTACACCGAATGGCAGTCATTCCATGACTTGTATTGCTCAACTATCCACGATAACAATAAACTAACGCCGTCACAAAAACTACAATACCTAAAGGGATCGTTGAAAGGTGAAGCGGCAGGCCTGTTAAAACATTTCAGCGTCACAGATGCCAACTACATTGAAGCTCTGGGAAAATTAAGAGAGAGATATGACCGAAAGAAACACACTATTTACGCTTTTATCAAAAGCTTCATATCTCAATCAGCAGTAACAACACCAAACAGCACGAATGTAAGAACACTTCTGGATACATCGGATAAAATCCTCAGAGGTCTTAAGGCGCTTGGAGAAGCAGCAGAAACAAGAGACCATTGGCTGATCCACATTTTAGTGAACAAACTGGACCATGAGACCAATAGTTTGTGGGCACAAACCTCGGCAGAATATGATCTCCCAACCATCAAACAATTTTTTGATTTTCTAGCAAAACGGGTCGATGCACTAGAATCGTTGAGATCACAAAACAAACGTCCTCAATTACCACCAATTCAACCAAAACAAAATGTGAGAAGCCATGTCGCAACAGGAGAAACAAATAAAACTCAGATATGCTCAGTATGTACCGAGAATCATAGGCTGTTTGAGTGTAGCAAATTCAAGGAAATGTCATTAGCAGAACGGAAATCTTTCCTAATTCGAGAAAACCGGTGTTTCAATTGCTTGAATAACAACCATAGTGTCTACAATTGCAAGTCTAAGTTTCGTTGCAAACTATGCAATAGAAGACACCACAGTTTGCTGCATGAAAATCAACCGATAGCAACGCAAGCAAACGCTGTCCAAACCGAAGTTCAGCCATCCGAACCCGAAACATCTAGTCATACTACCAACACCAATATAGGAAGCTCCATATTACCGACTGCTTTGATCCGTATAACCGATGCGCAAAACCAAACACATTTATACAGAGCCCTGCTGGATTCCGGATCACAAGTATCGTTTATCAGCGAAAATTGTGCACAACAACTACAATTGCAAAGAAATAATGCCAGAATTGCCATTACAGGGATCGGAGCCATTACAAGTGGACATACCAAGGGATCAATAACGTTAAACATGACACCATGGAACAAATTAGAACCAAACATCCAAATCAAGGCATTTGTGTTACCAAAATTAACCGCAAGACAACCACCAATCTCACGAAGCATTGACATAGAGTTTTTCAAAAAATATGAATTAGCAGATCCTCAATTTTATAAAGGCAAAGCGATCGACGTCATAATTGGAGCGGACATATTTTTTGGTCTGTTATGTGAAGGAAATTTGATTACTCCCAACCAACTTACAATGCAAAAAACCGTTCTTGGATGGATTGTTGCAGGCGGATCAAATGAAATGCACTCGAGTCAAGCATTCACAGCTACTTTAAATAATCCAGATGATACGTTAGATCACCTATTAAAGCGATTCTGGGAAATTGAAGCAATGCAAAACCTAAGTCACCAGCTTTCACCAGAGGAAAGATTATGCGAGAGTAATTTTAAAAATACCACAACTACAAACCGCGACGGCCGATTCAAAGTGAGACTTCCTTTCAAACGTGCCCCATCGATCTTAGGAGACTCCTTTCGTACAGCGGCTAAACGTATGTATTCGATAGAAAAAAGGTTTAATAGAGAAAAGGAATTTGCTGTAACATATAAGGACTTCATGGCAGAATACATCAATATGGGACACATGAAGATTGTCAATGATAGTGGAAGAAACTGCAATGGCTATTATCTACCACATCACGGTGTCATCAAAAATTCCAGCACTACAACAAAACTCCGAGTTGTCTTTGATGGCTCCACTAAAACTACCACGGGCATCTCATTAAACGAATGTCTTGCAGTTGGACCAACAGTACAACCAACTATGTACGAAATTTTATGCCGTTTTAGGATGTTCAAAATTGTATTTACAGCTGATGTGGAAAAAATGTTCCGACAAGTCCTAGTTGCGGAGGAAGACACCAAATTTCAACGGATATTGTGGCGAGATTCTCCAGACAAAGCATTTAGCACGTATGAATTACAGACAGTAACATACGGTACCGCAAGCGCAACCTACCTAGCCACGCGCGCTCTTAATGAGGCAGCAACCAAATGTCAAGAAGAATTTCCAGAAGCAGCAAACCATATAAGAAACCACTTCTACGTAGATGACCTAATGACTGGTGCTGATTCATTAGAGGAAGCAATCACGTTAAAGAGTAACATAAACAACATACTCACACGTTCCGGATTTCACCTAAGAAAATGGCTAGCTAATGATGAAACATTAGTACGAAATACTGAAACCACTGCGGAAATAAATAATTTGGAAATAGAAAAATCTACCTCCGTAAAAGTACTGGGATTACACTGGAATCCAACAACAGACTGTTTCCAATTTAAAGTAAACCTGAACGACCACGCTATTATTACCAAACGAGGAATATTATCGGAATCAAGCCGACTGTTCGACCCATTGGGATGGCTTGCTCCAATTACCGTAAGCATAAAAATCTTTTTCCAGACTTTATGGGCAAAGAATTTAAAATGGGATGAAAAATTACCACTAGGCATTGAAAATGAATGGCGAAATTTACGTGACAACTTACCGAAAATCGAAGAAATTGTGATAGAGAGATACATACACACAAACAGTAATTCTAAAATATCTCTCCATGGATTTTCTGATGCTTCCAGATACGCTTATTCGGCGGTAGTATACGCTCACATAGTCAAACCAAATGGAGATTCGATTGTAAAATTATTATCTGCTAAAACGAAGGTCGCACCAGTAAAACAAATCTCCATACCACGATTGGAGCTGTGTGGCGCACTACTCCTCAGCAAATTGCTCTTAAGTCTAAAGCAAACCCTCAAAACAGAAATCGCCGACATCACTGCTTGGACTGATTCGACCGTTGTGTTGGATTGGCTATCTGCGCCTCCCGCAAAGTGGAATACATTTGTAGGGAATAGAACTGGTGAAATACTCACAAGCATGAGCAGATCACAATGGAGGCATGTAAATTCAAAAGACAATCCGGCTGACTGTGCCTCAAGGGGAATCGCACCTGGAACGTTATCAAATTTTAGTTTATGGTGGAACGGTCCAAAGTGGATAGCAAATTGTGCAGCTTGGCCAAAAACCCCTGAAGTTCACATAAACACAACCGAAGAATTACGTATCCATTCACTACAAACCCAAATTCATCAGCCAAACATTATAGATGATTTAGTGAAAAGAATATCAAGCTTCGAAAAAATTATCCGAATTTTAGCTTATGTCCTCCGATTTATTGACATAAGGCTAAAGAGAACTTCAATCAATTTCTCTTCACCATACCTGCATAGTGAAGAATTAAGAAAACCACAGCAACTCATACTGAAACATATACAATTGAGACATTTCGCGTTGGAAATCAGCCTGCTAACAACAAATAAGGAACTACCCAGCTCAAGCAAATTAAAATATCTCAATCCATTTTTAGACGAATCAGGATTACTACGAGTCGGAGGAAGGCTTTCAAATGCATCTATAACTTACACAATAAAACACCCAGTAATATTGCCAGCGAGAGATGAGATCACCGAGTTAATTGTGACTGAACACCACTTACGCTACCTTCATGCTGGACAGAGTCTGATGATCGCCACACTGCGTCAAAAATATTGGGTCTTAGGCTGCAGACAGTTAGTAAGAAAAGTCGTCCATAAGTGCCTGAAATGCTTGAGATATAAAGGAGAAAATGTAAAACAAATAATGGGAAACCTCCCGAATCCTAGAGTAGAGCTAGTGAGACCTTTCTATAAAGTCGGAGTGGACTATGCAGGCCCCTTTCAAACCCGTCTAGTCAGGGGAAGAGGAAATAAGACAACATATAAAAGCTATATTTGTATCTTCGTGTGTTTAGCAACCAAAGCTTTGCACATTGAATTAGTCTCTGAACTTACCACCGAATCGTACATCGCAGCTCTTAGAAGATTCATAGCCCGCAGGGGGATATGTAAAGAAATCCATAGCGACAATGGAACGAATTTCATCGGAGCTCGCAATCACCTACATGAACTATACAAATTCTTGAAACAAAACACTAACACCTTTTCTTAATTTTTATTGACAGATGAGATATCTTTTAAATTTATCCCACCAAGCGCACCTCACTTCGGCGGTCTATGGGAAGCTGCCGTAAAACAAGTGAAATATCACCTCAGGAGAGTAACCGATGGTCACACCCTCACAACTGAAGAAATGACGACATTGCTTGTTGATATTGAGGCAATTCTGAATTCACGGCCAATTTGCGTATTATCAAGTGAGGACTTAGAATATTTAACTCCAGCGCATTTCCTGATCGGTCGTCCAACAACACAACTACCAAGTGCTGATCTACAAGATGTCAAGTTGTCGAGATTATCCAGATGGCAATTGGTACAAAAGATGAATCAGGATATCTGGAAGAGGTGGCATCTTGAATACCTAACCAACATGCAACATAGAAGCAAGTGGAATAAGAAAGAAAACAACGTTAAAATCGGCGATCTTGTTATTATTAAAGAGAACAACTTACCTCCATCAAAGTGGTTGATGGGCAAAATCATAGAAGTTCATCATGGAGCAGACAAAGTTATCAGAGTTGTAACTTTAAAAACAACAAACGGAGTCATCAAACGACCTATACATAAATTATGTCTACTTCCAATTATGTAATTGAATCAACCGATTCAAGGCGGCCGGAATGTTGAAGCCACTGAAGACGACAAACCCTGAAAATAAAAGAAAATTGAATTACACGAAATATTATACAACACATTACCACATATTTATGTTAAATTGTCCCATTGAAGTCACTGTAGTTTCCATAAGTATTATAACCTAAAATCAAATTAATATTTTGTATTTAAATTTTCTTTCTTATTAACACATTTGAATACTTATCTGTTATTATTTACAATCTTAAATTTATATTGGAATCTAAAATGAAATTTAATAATTGAATTAGCTTACCTTTATTATTGATTAAATTTTTGTTTGTTTACGTTCTATGATGACATTTTAAAAACTCCTAAATGTATACATATAGACAATAAGAATCTTTAAAATGTTGTGTAGACTTTTGGCCATCTGCCAACAACCATAAAAAATAATGTACTATAATAAGAGCAAAATTTGTCAAATTAAAAATAAAGAAAAATTTCTTCCCTTCTAAAACGAACCATCAAAGCGTTCACATCAAATTACGAAAAAGAAATTATTGTGAGAAAATAAAATATAAAATTGTTAAGAATAAAAATTGTTAACATAATCGTGATTTAAAAACAGTTTTTTTTTGTACTTAACCTTTGTGCTACCAGTACACCGTACCGATACCAAGTTTATCGTATCTTTATTCATGTACCAAGTTTGCAATTTATTTTGGAACCTAACCTTTTGGTACAATTATATTATTGCGGGTGATTTTAATGCAAGCCACACAAAATGGGGAAATAATTCGAACAACATAAGAGGAGTCAAATTAAATGAATGGATGGAAAATAAGGATATAGAATATAAAGCTAAATACTATATACCGGATAGCCCAACATTTATAAGAACAAACAATATTTTAGATTTTGCAATAATTGATATGAGATTAAATATACAAACAAATAGCAGAGGAGATATACCGGCACATACATATGATAGCGATCATAAAGCTATTGAAATAATTTGCAACAACTATAATAATAATAATCATATTTTTAAATTAGACACAATTAACGTAGAATCAGTGAAATTTAATTTTAAAAAAGCAGACTGGCCCATATGGAAAAACAAATTAGAAAAATTATATCACAAACAATTAAAAGATAATAAAATAAAACAAATAATACCACATGATAAAAATATAACAAATATAGAAATTGAAAATCATATAAATACAATTACAAATATAATAAATAAAAATATAAAAGAAACAGTACCTAAAATAATTAGATATAATAATATGGAATGTTATACTAATAATACAATAAATAAATTATATAAATTAAAATCACAAAAAATAACACTATTAAAAAGAGGTAGAAGAAATGGAAGATGGACACAACAACAAATAATAATAATAAAAGCAGATATAAAAAGAATAAATGAATTAATAAATGAAAATGTTAAAATCGAAGTAAATAAAAAATGGACGGAATATTTAAGAAAAATAAAACCAGGACCAAAAATGTTCCAACAAATAAAAAGAATAAATGCAGTGAATACAACACATAATATAAAACAATTAGAATTGGATGAAAATGAAATTATAAACATGCAAAATTTAAATATAAATTGGAATGAAATTGAAAAAATAGGCAACAAATATAATAGCTATAATCAACAAGATAATTTAAATATATTGGGACATTATATAGAAAAAACAACAATACCAAATCCAGAGCTAGGAAAACCGGAACATGAAAATATAATAAAACAAAAAATAGAACCACTTAAATTACAATTTGAATAAGTATAATAATAATAATAATAATACAGCAATAAATCCACAAAATAATAATAATAATCATAATAATTACTTTATAACAATAGAACAATTAAAATCAATAATAAAATGTTTAAACACAAAAAAATCATTCGGATTAGATAAATTACCATGTGTTGCACTAAAACATTTACCCGAAATAATAATAAAAGAAATTTGTTGTTTAATAAATCAGTGCTTGAATAATAGGAAATTTCCAAAAATTTGGAAAACCGCAAAAATATACCCAATACATAAAAAAGGAAAAATTCCGATAAATCCAATAAATTATAGACCAATAAGCCTTCTCTCGAACCTTGGAAAAATTTATGAAATTATAATTCATAATAAAATCCAAGATCATATTAGTGACAATCATATATTACCAGACAATCAATTTGGATTCAGACACAATCATTCTACCATCCACGCAATTACAAAATTAACATCTGATGTGTGTAGAAATTTGAACCAAAAAAATTGTACTGGTACGATCCTAGTTGATATGGAGAAGGCTTTTGAATCAGTATGGTTAGACGGTTTAATATATAAATTAGATGAAATGAAATTTAATCAAAACACATTACAACTATTATATAATAGAAAATTTAGAACAACTAATGGACAAGAATTATCAAATAATGAATTCAACATATAAGTATAACGGATTGCAACAAGGATCAATAACTGCCCCAGTTTTATTTAGCCTATATACTAAATTACTAATTGAACATGAAAAATTAAATTCATATGATATACAAACCATTGCGTATGCTGATGATTTAGTTATATATGGAACAAACAAAAAAATAATAAATATTACAAAAAATATACAAGAAGCTGTTAATTTCACTATGGATTATTTGCATACATGGCGAATAAAAGTTAATTCAACAAAATGTGAAACAATACTATTCAGAAAACCTTACCAGCTATCCACGTCCGATACACAACATAAATGGAAAAACTTCCAAATCGATATAGCTGGTACGACCTGTGTACAAAAGCCATCAGTGAAATACCTTGGAATCAATCTTGATAAATTTTTATACTTGGACGAACACTTAAATCAACAAGTAATAAAAGCTAAAAAAATATTTCATCAAAATCGTAGAATATTTGCATCCACTGATATAACAATACCTGTAAAACACATTTGCTATAAATCTTTGGTACGTCCAATATTAACATATGGTGCCCCAATTTGGTGGAACGTAGGTCCAAACACAATGGAACGTTTAAGAATATTTGAAAGAAAATGTTTACGATATCGTCACGGAGAATTTCGTTCGGCTACAACAGGATACAAAAAATATTTTTCAAATCAAATACAATATAATAAATTTGGAAAAGACCGAATTGACCTCCATATAATAAAACTAATAAGGGACCATATAAAAAATGCAACTAATAACACAGAAAATTCTTTAATATTTGCCCCATACTATACCGAAGATAGCATAAATAAAATAAGCTGTGAACGAGATAATAATCCGGGACCAGAAACATTCACATATTTGGATAAAATTGGATATATAGAAGATGCAATAAGCAGATACCCAGCAATATATCATCTGGAGAGACGACAAAATCAAAAAGGATTTGATGAAAATATTTTCGGACGACGAGATGAGTATTTTTTACATAATAGATTTAAATTTTCAAATATAATTATAGACCAAGACAAGAATGCGCGAAATCGAAATAAATATTGGTGGCTGCGCCAACCACCTACATAAACAACAAGACACCCGCCATCCCTAATGGTAACATTAAGTAATTTGCCATAAGAAATGATGAGCCTATGATAGAAGTATCAAAAGATTACGGACACTGAAGCGAGTAATTCTGATGATACTTCATAATCACCATAGGACTCATTTCAGTAAGAAAGGGTTTTGGTATTTTTTTATCTTTTTAACCAAAATTTAAATAAGTTAACGCATTGATTTTGAAAAACACGAAAATTTTAAAGTAAATGACCATTTATTTAATATTATATAATTTGATCATAATTAGAGTCTCTATTAGAGCATTAATTATAAAAATTTACCCATTGTAAATGTATTAAGGCTTTTTTAACCTTTACTCTGTGTACAGGGGTAAATATTTACCCCAGGCTTATAAAAATGTAAATTAAAAATTAACGAACTGCAATTCTATCACGCCTTTCGAGGAATGCCATCTCCAAATCGATTTATCTCCAAAATGAAAAAAACCGCATTTAAATCGCTGATTTTAATCACATTTGCAAGTGTTTGAATACCACTAAACCCACCCACTATTTCTGTGTACCGGGGTCAAAAGTTACCCCATTCGTAATCCATAGAAAGCAGTGTTTAAATTCTTTTTTTCGTTCCCTTCTTTTATCTTTTATTTCTCTCTTTGTGAAAGAAAACAAAAGATATTTTTGTAGTTTCATCCCCGAAAACGAAATCGACAAACATAAAATACCTCCCCTCATATAAAACACAAAGCATAGGGGAAAATAGATATTTTATTCTGTTGGTTGTCGTTCCAGAAAAGCAAAACAAAACAAAATATTTTTTCTGTCCTTTCGCAAAAAGAGAGTAAAGCAAGGAACGAAATTTGAATTTAAACACTGATAGAAACATATGTTAAAAATAAAATAAAAAACAAATAAAAGGTATTAGATACCGTTAGTTAGTTGCTGGTATTTTCGTGTGTATTAATTTATATTATTTAGTTCATTTTTTGATACTGAAAGATAAACACCTGTATGTCCTAAACATAGTTTATGTGATTTGTGTAAGACTTTCTTATTTACGAATAATTTGCTGAAAGGTAATAAAACCTAATTTTTGTTTTATTTGTGAGTTGTGCATAAGACTAGGTTATTTGAAAATAAAACATAAAACAAAATAAATACCGTTAGCTGCCGTTTTATTGGTTTGTATTATAGCATACCGGTAATTTTTCGATAAAAGGTATTAAAAAATAATTTTTATTATTATTGTTTTTCTTTTTGTATATGGCTTCATTTTAATTTTGTTCTTTTCTAGATGATTGCTAGAATTGGAAGAAAACGCCTAAACAGTCAAGAATTGAGAGATTTACTGGAATCATCTGATGATGATGAAGTAGCGCTTGACAATCTAGATGGGGATTGGTCAGACGTTGACGACGAACACACTGTAGAATTGCCGCAAATTTTGGACGAAATTGAGATTGAGGATTCAGCTGATGTTACCAGCAGTCAGAACGATGATAATGAAGGTGTTGTTATTGAAGGTGGAATAACTGAAAGAGCTGAAGTTATCAAGTGGTACATCGCGCAAAATCCCAAAAATCAGCGCAAATGGAGCAGCATACCTCATGATATAAGGAAACTGCCAAACTTCCAAATATTAAAAGAAAAAGGGGGTTTATCATCGGCATCATTGGCCCAAAATCTTAATACGCCGCTAATGTGTTTCAAATGTGTATTGCCAGAAAACTTGGTGAACGTTATTGTTTTGGAGACAAACAGGAAAGCCAAAGATTTCTACGATGGCAGAAATGCAGCTAGACCATTAGCAAAAAGACCACGACCTTGGTGCGACACAGATTCGGATGAAATTTATGCACTGATCGGTATATTGATGTACGCTGGCTTACGTAAAAATTGGGATGAACGGTTAGATGAGCTTTGGCAAGCGGATAATCGTCCATTTTATAGAGCCGTTATGTCACTCGAAAGAACGCAACAACTACTGCGCTTTCTTCGTTTTGACAACTATCGCACCCGAAAAGAACGGCTGAAAGAAGACAAATTAGCTGCATTTAGAGATGTTTGGAACATGTTTTTGGAGAGTGTAAAGAAACCTTACAAACCATCAGCTAATCTCACAATTGACGAGCAATTAGTCGCAACTCGGGGTCGTTGTAATTTCCGACAATATATACCATCTAAGCCTGGAAAATATGGTATCAAAATTTTCTGGGTGAATGACTCGGAAAATGCGTACCCTTTGAAAGGAGAAATATATGTCGGTCGTCAGCCTAACGAGGCACGAGTATCAGATTACGCAGTTAGCTTAGTGCACCGTTTGGCTGATCCATTTACTAACAAAGGTAGAAATATATCCATGGACAACTTTTTTACCAGTTGTAAGCTAGCTGAACAGATGATGCAGAAAAAAACGTCAATTCTTGGTACAATAAGACGGGTTAAACCTGATCTGCCTGCCAAATTTACAAAAATAAGTGAAATAAAAAAGAGAGCCAGTGGATCATCAATTTTCTGTTTTGATGGATATATGACATTGGTCAGCTATATTCCCAAACCCGGGAAAAATGTATTATTATTGTCAACATTACATAACGACACTACTATCGATGAAACTACTGGCAAGCCAAATATTGTGCTCGATTATAATGACACTAAAGGAGGTGTTGATACATTTGACAAATTGGTAAAAACATATACCTGCAAGAGAAAAATTAAGAGATGGCCCATGGTTCTCTTCTTCAACATGCTGGATGCAGCGGGTATCGCTGCATATAATTTGCATAAATTAGCAAATCCACAACTCTATGCCACATCAATTTCATCAGAACGAAAGGAATTTCTTAAGAACTTGACCCTACAGTTGGTGGATCATAAAATTAGAAAGCGTTTAGCGATTCCTAGCGCATTGAAAAATAGTGTAAAAATTGCCATAAAACAAATAGGGTACAATATAGTAGAATTAGGACGAGCACCAACCACTCAAAACCAGCAGTCGAACCGTAGTCAAACTCGCAGATGCCACATGTGCCCACGGGAAAATGATGTAAAGACAAGCGTATCATGTCACTTCTGTGATAAAGCAGCGTGCAAAAGGCACCACAAACACGTATGCGATGATTGCCTGAATTTTGCAATAATTTATCCAGATTCAGATCATGCCGAAGAACCCGGTGAAGCTTCCTTTTAATAATTTGAATAGTAAATATTTATTGAATTTATTTTTTTTTTGTTTTAAACCGTTTGATGATGAATTACATTTGGAATATATATTTTATTTTATTTAAATAAAGCTTAAAAACACAAAAAAAAATTTTTTTTCACTTATATCTCGCATCGAACAGGTATCGGGGTGTTTTTTTACCCCGTACACGTACAAAGTTACTGTTAACCATACACAGAGTGAAGGTTAATCAGCTTTGGCCTGAACCATAAATATATAGCTAATGAATTGTAAGAAATAAAGCCAGATTCAAAAAAAAGAAAAAAAAAATTACTAATTCACTGCTATGATTCATTTTTTTTTTTTTTTTGGTATACCGAGAGTTAAGCTCCTGGTTTGGAGTTCGTCTTACGTTTGGTCTTCCATCATCTCCAATCACGTTGGATTTACTCTCATCCCACCAAATTATTAAATTACAAAATGCCATAGGCCAATTGCCCAAAACAATTGTTTTTGCTACGTTTAGGTTGCTTAATTGTGATTTTCTTTTCACTTTATTGCTTTGTGGCTTAATTATAATGCCACCTCTGTAGATTACGATTGGCAGTAGCGGAAAGACTTTTGAATAGGTTATTTTACATGGAAAAAATTAGATCTCCAGCTTTTGAACTTAAATAAAACCTTTTGTAGGGGTGCTAACGATATTGGTTTGCTATGTAAAATTTTAGCGTTCATAACCCCCCTCCCTCCAAATTACCCAAAATAAATTTTTCTAAATAAAACGAATTATATTTGGTGGCTATTCCGTCCCACGATAACCTCATTTAGCATACCAGTGATAGTTTACACGGAAAACGCGACTATTAAATTTTTATTTTGCAAAACCCATGTCTGTCAAATCAAGTGGATATCAGATTAATATTTATGTATTCGCCTATAGCCTACATCATAGATTCACAAAAATTATTATGTACATCAGAGACGGAACAATAGTTAAACAATAAATGTATTATGATTTATTGTTTAACTGTTTTTTTTATTTATTAATAATCACTATAAGATGTTCTCTAGTATAGTTAGATTACGCGTCTAGCATTAAAATCAAACACATTCCTTTTAGTTTATACGAATTCAAACTTTTATACACAGTGACAACCGCAAACAATAAATTTTGTAAGATCATGTTACAAACAACAAGATTTTAAGATTTTGTTTCGAATTCGAAAATGTTGTCTATGCGGATGATATTCATACATACAGTATTGGTTGTTCGTACAAGAAAAGTTGTTTCTTCCATTTTCAAAATATTTCCCAGCGTTATGTTAATTGAAGCGATCATACATGTTACATATACGTTACATGATCAATTTTATTGACAATGTAAATCAAATTAAAACATTTTTTTTTGTTGTGTAGATAAATTTCATTTATGCTTAATTCTGATTTTTCAAGTTAATCAAAATATTACCATTTATAGGATGTTAAATTACCTTCTCTCAGAATATAAATATCATTGCTGCTGCTTGCTTGTTGTGTATCACATAGAACAAAAACAGCAACAACAACACAAAAATAGTTTTTAACTTTAAGTAATTTCATTATTATTTATATTGAAACAATTATTATTATTGATGTTATTCTTGCTACCATTATTTACTATTCCTATACCATACAGGTATTCTTGTGTCATAAGACATTGAATACAAGAAATTAATGCTGCCTATTGTATATTGTGATCTTTTATGTTTAGAAAAAAAATAATGATGATGATCATCATATAGATCATCATCATTACTATTATTATTATTATTATTATTAGAGGTAATAATCAATTTATTATTATTAATATTATTTATGTCTTTTTTAAGCAAAGATTTCATTATTCTTCTTATTTCACAAATCATGCATCCTTTTGAGAGCAAAATATTATTTATGTCTTTCTTTATAATTTAGCTATTTTCAATTCAATATTATTACAATGTCGAAATATAATTTGGCATCCAATTAAAAAAAATAAAAAATTTAAAAATATTCGAACGACAATATCGCGATGTCGCATTTACAGTGAGATAACAATCAAATTTTCGGCTGAATATTATTAATTAAACGGTGCCGCTCGCGCGCTTTGTGGATGCATTTCAATATTTCTTTTTTAATCGATTTATGATCTAATCGTTAAAAATGAAAATCGTGTAGTAAAAATTAAATTTTAATTCAAATCGATTAATTTCCTCGTAGCATCAGGTTAATATTATTTACGACTGGTACGTATTCACGCATTTATAATGATACATTAATTTTATCAGGTGCTCTCTTTTATGTATTTAAATTATATCCTACTGTGAAACAACTACGCAGGCGTACAGTGCAAGTAACAAAACGATGGACAATTTATTTCGAAGAAAATAAGATATCGTTAAAATTAATTTTAATATCTTAATATAAATTTTGTTGATGGATTTAAGTCATACATAACGATAAGTTAATTATCGTAGATTTTTTTAAAATTATTTATTTTGTTAAATAGTAAAATTGTTGTTATACTTAATCTTCAAACACAGTTGGATTTATTATATTGCGATGCATAATAAAAATTGTATGAAATACTTGCTTGATGAGATCTACAAGTATAATAGAAGTTTGTGTAACACATTATTGCACTTCCAAAATAACTTATTGCTAGGTTATTTGATGTTTCACGTGACCTGTCAGACTATACGAGTGTTTGTAAGTTTCCTAAAAGAAAAGTCCTAAAGGTCAGATCATTCGGTTGGTGTTCGGGTAAAAAAAAAACTGCAATAGTTTGGTAATATGTATAATAGTATTATGGTCAGCTCTTCCTCGTACCGATTTAACCAGATTTTCAATTTCTTAAGACAATACCGAGTATCTCTCCAATTTTTGCTCAAACAAAATAAAACATAAAAAATTGGTAAACTGTTCAGTGGCTAAATTTGTAATGTCTGTTTTGAGAATTACCGAACTCGATAGAGAAGAGAAGCAATAGGGGCCTTTCGTAATTCAATTATGACCGTTGATGGTGATGTGATGGACACATCTTTGATTTGGGGCATGTAGTAAAAAAATCTAATAAAGAATAATTTTTTTAATTATGAGTTTTTAAACTCAACATTTCAGTTCGATTCAGAATACCGAAATAAAAAAATTGTTACAGGTAGATTACTTACCTTTTGCCCAATGTCCTGCCTGTTGTTATTTCAAATATTTACAATTTGAAAAATTCACTTAGGCGTCAATGTATCAATACAGATTCCGGAACAGTAAATATTAAAAACACTTCTTTTTCTATGAACCCGAAGTCAAAGCTTCTTTAATATATTTTGATAAGAAATTCCTAATTCCCCATCCAAAATTCTTTAAAAAGGTATTTAAAGTCACATTCACTTAAGAGTTAGAATTTAACGACTAAACAAGCAAACCGTAATTAGTCGAACATTGTACAATCGAGTTTTCTCTTGGTAGATAAAATTTACAACTATAAATTTTATAAAAGAGTAGGTGGTCTGCTGAAAAAAAAAATCCTAAAAGTATCGTTTTTAAAATTTTTCTTTTTATAAATCAATAAACTAGAAATAATTATAATCATAAGTAATATAGACATAAGTAGATATTTCTTCAAAGTTGAATTACAATACCTGTACAGGTATGAGTATCGGTTTATTGGACCTACATAACACTATAAAAAATTAACCAAATCGAAGTGTTAAATTCACTTTAATTAAATCAATATTTTCTAATTGAATAATTTATTAAAAAAATAATAATTGTAAATTACAGGTTGATGGCTTAGATTTTTCTAGTTTGTATGGTGTGGTGTGTATACCGTGTTTAAATCAAACAGGTAATTTTTTATGTAATTTGTTTTTTTTTTGCTTTTGTATTAATAAAAGAAGATTGAAGGTATCGTAAAACATTAACCATTCTACATAACTATTTCATATAATAAATCATAAAAAAAGTGTTTTTATGCAAATTTATGTATGCGTATGTTAGAAAATATGATTATAGTCTTTGTGAATTAATGGTCGAAAATTGAAATAAGCTTGCATTTGTTTTTGGCTAAATTATACAGTATGTGATTATATGAGAATTAGTAATCATTATCGATCGTAATTTAAGAATAAACAGATGTGTTCAGCATTCGGAATGATATATAATTTCGATTAGCGAAATAAAAACATTGCATTAGGTTGCTAGGCAGTATAACAGAGATTTGATTATTTAAGTAGAGAATGCTGGGTCTGCCTTTTTAGGGAATCAGCTACTAAAATTAAAATTCCTCTGTAAACCAATTAACCAATCAATCAGTAGTATAATCAATTTTTTACTTATTGAATAGACGGAATTTTTACAACTTATTAATCAGGTGAATTGTTCATATTGCGTTGTGAACAATATATCTGAAGGTTACACAGCACAAAATCTACACAACTAATGTATAAAAAAAACGCATGTTTGCAAAAAAAAATTAATTTGTTACCAGCTGCCAATTTAAAGTGTAAACAAAAAATCAAATATTAAAAATAAAATATGCTAAACCAAAAAGGTACATCCATGATCCATTGATCAAATAGTTGACAGTTTGAATGTCAATGTCAATACAAAAAATATGCGACAGCTACTGTTAAAACAAAACTGTTTACTATAATAAGACTGATAAAATATTCGTACAGTGTTTATATTACAAATCGGCAGCTACTAACAAATATTTACGAAATACATTGCAATTGAAGTTACCATCAGTTAGTTCAATTTACAAATGGTCTCCGATTCTATTTTTTCCACCGGGGATTAATGAAATTTTCTGGCACAACAAAGAGGATTTTTTGCTAATTAAACAGAAATATCAGAGATTTGTGTCTTACGCTTCGATGAAATAACCATCAAGTAAGATTTAACCTTAACCGATATAATCTAAGGTTTCTAGTATAATTGGGAGGAGAGAAAAAATGAACTAGTTACTTCAGCTCTATATTTTAGGATCCGGTTAATAATAGGAGGTTGAAATAATCAATCATGTTCAGCTTTGAAATTAAGCGCCTTAATTAAAACAAATTTAAAAATTGGCCAATTAGGATTTTGATGAAATTCAGCATGCAAGATGAAAATGGGATTGTAAAACGATGTATAAATCAAGTCCTTAAATACATCAAATAACCATTTATACAAGCATCGTACACGCTAAACATTATCAAAATCAATTAGGAAATGACCAAGTTCTTTCCTAGTTGGTCATCTTTCCGAACTTCATTTAAAAATCTTTTTGGAACCCATTTCAAGTACGATGAACATGCTGAATTTCATGATAATCGATTAGGAAATAGACAATTATCTTTATTATTGGCCACATACCAGAAATTCGTCTTAAAATCATTTAAAAATGAAGTTCCTTCCTAATTGGCCATATTCCAGAACTAACTTTAGGTTGTCGTATGTCTCCACTGGATTATCGTTATATTACCTTTTTACTTTTCCCACTATAACGAAGTTATATTGGGTAAGTATTGTAATCGCGAAAAAATTTTTGTTCCAGTTTTTCACATTTCTCGACGAATTAGGTTACCAGGACCCCGAAACACTGATCAGAAAAATGTCGTGTCCGTCCGTCCGTCCTTCCAGTCGCACATTTCTATTATTTTTGTTTTGCCTCCTATTCTCACAAATATTGATAGTTTTGGTCGATATTTTGTAAAACATATAGATTTTAGTAATAAGCAGTTGATGTTAAGTTTTAAGTCAATTCAAGTATAGAATAAAGGGGGTTGCAGTGGAAGAGAAAACTGCCAAACAGATTTTCTCAAAAACGGGACCGACGATGTTTTTGTTATGTTGATGATAAATTTGACAATTCATCATTTACTTGTAAACACAATTTGAAGTCGATTGAAGCATTGCGTGGGGGTCATTTTAACAAAAAGGAGTAATATAAATGTGTTTTTCTGTTACCGAGGTAATGTCGAACTTTCCGAAGTAATATTTTTCTACAGTTAATACACCTTGCAAATTCCAACAATTGTTCCCTAGGTGTCTTTAAGATAAAATAAATAGATTACCGTGTAATATGGAATTTAAATTTCTAAATTTACCAAAAATACTTTGCTGGTGGCAAATAATATCGTCAACATTTACAAATAATTATATCTAGTGAGCTTTTAAATATAGTAAGATATTCCCGTTTCTATGACATTAATATTTCTGATAGTGACATTTCTGTGGCGTTTTATTGGCATTTTATGACATTTTAATGATTGGAATTTCAACGACATGTTGATCGTTACATTATTTGCGAATTGCTTTCATAAAATTGCCTTTAAAGGTATTATTTCTGAGTAATAAATTCTCTTGGTATTCAAAGTCGTATATAACTCAGGCCCGATTGTATGAACGCGGATAGAAGATTAATCGGCGGATTAATTGTCGCTTGGATTGTATGAACGACGATAAATACGAAAATTAATCCAAGGATTCTTTTCTATCCACTGTTTTTATCTTCTCTTTTTGTTGTCTAAAACAGTGGATAGAAAATGTTTTTTTTTTTTGACATAATTTTAATTTTATTTGTTTGGTTCGGCGGAACATTTTGATTGTTGTTGCGTTTATTGAAAAAAAATCGGAATGTAATCAAAAAACGAAAAATTTCAAATGCCCAACTCGAATTTTTTTTTCTATTGTAGAAAAACATAAAAAAATACTTTCCTGTACAATAAGTACATACATAAGAATGTAAATAAACAATAAATTAAATTTGAAACGTCAAAAAAGTGTTGACACTCCAAAATAAACTGCAATAAAAACTGCAATAAACAGAGGATGGAATTTTTTTTATCCGTGTTTATACAATCGACGAAAAAAAAAATCGTCGGTTGAAGATTAATCTGTATCTCCGGATTTTTTTTAATCTATCCGTGTTCATACAATCGGGCCTTAATAGCAAATTACTATGGGATGTCTTTAAAATAATAACACGCCATTAGGGTGGAGCAGGTTAAGGAGAGCTGGCAGATATATAAATTGAAATGCAATATGACAAGGTGGGATTAGGTAACAAATGATAATTAACGTTAATTCTGATTTTGTATTGTTTGTGTTTTACTATTATTTTTTAGTATTTTCGAATGGTCCATAATATTGTGATGTGAACAAATGGCATAAATTTTCAGAAAATAAATTTTTGAACATTGTGGATGCTCTCTGAATGGAGTAAATTAAATCCATAAGGATTTTCAATGGTATACTAGAGATGTATAACTGGATCTAATTGTTAAAAGTCGAAGATGAAAAATGGCGAATGTGACTTTGATTGCTGCTCAACACGTGTCAGTTCTAAATAATTTTACATTATTTGTGAATCTGTGATTTAGCGGTATGATTGTAGAGGATTTATATTGTCGTGACCAATTGTGTTATTGGGGAAGAGGTCTCCAAAATTTAAGAAAATCCGTGACATATTTTAAGGACCTTGCCTGCCCAAAATAACGGAAAATGTTTGTAAAATATAAATGGTTGGTTTGGTGATCTTTAACGGATGCTTTCTGGGAAAAGTGTCGTCCGAGAGTCGGATAGACCCAATTTTTTTATGTTTAATCGAGTTTAGGAATAATTAGGATATTCATTTCTTTATTTAAATAATCTTTTTTATTAATTTATTTATATATAATATAACTTTGATACATTTTTATGCAGTTTTAACAATTACTTAAAATTAATATGTGTGCTTCTCGGCACATTCGGTACGACTGTCCATTTTTTGATTCTAACTGTGGGTTTCCACTTGGGATGCCTTTGCGAATAATCGCAATCTGTTTTAAATTTTTTCACACGGATAGTATACATTGAAAAAAATACATATCAGTATATAAATTTGTCTACGCAACCATAGATAAATTTACAATACGATTTGCAATCAAAAGTAGTCATGCCTACATCTTTTTCCATTGCAAATTTTGCATTTACAAAAAAAATAAAAATTTCCCTTATTTTGTTTAGGAACATTTTCAATCCTACGATAAACAAAGCAAGCTGAAATATTTTTCCTATGTGAATACTTTATTGTTTTTATTATGATTTTTTATTGACGTCTAGAAATGTCTAAATTAACAAAAATTTTTGGTAATACAAATACAAAATGTTTCTAACACATGAAACAAAAAATTTCCCTTTGCGAATATTCGCAAAGCATCCAAGTGGAAACCATAGGTAACATTTAATTTTATAATTTTATACCATTAAACTAATTCTTTATATTTACACCAGGTGTATTTGTATGTTCGGCTTGTGGGGGTTTAACACATTGATGATCAATGCATCATGACACTTTCCCCCCTGATAAAGAGAATATCACATAGTGATTTCTCGCAAACAAAATATTCTACATTATGTTAATATGTAGTTAAGCCATTAAGGTTTTATAATAGAGTTTTATTTGTTTTATTTTTATTTTTTATTTTATTTATACGTACATATTTTATTTTTGACTAATACTTTAATGATTGAAAAAAAATGTCAATTTGATTTACTTATGAACAACTATCTCGATTTTATAATTCGCTGAATTCGTGAAACAACTATTCACCAACATCATCATCATTTCAATAAAGTTTAAAACGATTATTATGTACGATCTTCCGTTTCTTACCAACCTCAATTTCTGAATTTTCTTCTGATATAATTCTGGATATTCTATAAGGACCAATCCATAATGGCTTTGTTTTAGAATCACCAGTTTCATCGCGCAATAATACATAATCGCCGATATTAAATTCATGGAAATTCACCGTTTTATCATAGTGTACTTTTGATTTAATTTTCTTTTCTAACAGCTTTTGTCGTGCAACTTGCCAAGAATTTTGTAATCTAAATTTTAATTCTTTTACGTAATCGCTGTAGTCATAGAGGATTTCAGGCTTCTTTATAATTGAACTTGGGATCGAAGGCTTTACACCGTATAATAGCTCAAATGGCATTAAACCAGTAGAAGTGTATGGAGTAGTATTATAAGCAAACATAGCATAAACTAACCAGTTATCCCAATTAAACCTATCGTTTTCTGTAAATGATCGCAAATATTCGCCTAACGTACGATGACTTCTTTCGAGTGCACCATTCGACTGTGGATGGTACGCTGTACAATTAATATGTTTAATTTTAAAAAGTTTTGTTAACTGTTTAAATACTTGTGACATGAAATTTGATCCTTGATCGGTTACAATAACTTCCGGTAGACCGTATTGACAAATAAATTTTTCAGCAAATGTTTTTGCTACGGACTCGGCTTCTTGATTTGGTAATGGGTTTGCCTGTGAAAACTTTATCAAATCATCCTGGATTGTAAGGATATAACGATTTTGACTATGTTAAGGAGGATTAATTGGACTAACAATATCTAGAAAAACACGTTCGAATGGAATTTGCGCAGTATTAGTTATTTTCATTGGTATCTTCATATTTCTTGAATACAGTCAAACTTCCATATATGGAATCGCTATCTGCCAAACATTTCTGTTCGATTTAAAGAAAATTCGAAATATAGAAGTTAAGAATAAATGTATATTTAATTCTCCTGTCAAAATATAAATTCGATTTAAGGAAAAATTCGAATAATAGAAGTTCGATTTATGGAAGTTTGATGTACTTATTTCGTTGACACAAGTCACAATTTTTGATAAATTTTTTTACTGTATTAATCATATTTGGAAATTTATAATAGTATTTCAAGCGATTAAGCGTTCTACAAATACCTTGATGTGCGCCGTTTGGAGAAATATGAAAATATTTTAGTATCTGCGTAATTTGTTCTTCATCATGCAGTTCGATTATTTTTGATTTGTTGTGCGAGTTCTTTGGTAGAATGGTTTCCGTATCTAAAATTTGTACATCTAAGTTCTTCTCGTTTTCAGTTAGATCAGGTTCGTTCTGTACATTTGAATTAACTGGATTTTGTAAAGTCGAAATTTGGAAATTGTTTGAATTATCGGTTGATTGTTGTTATTTTGACCTAAACCTTGTAACGACATTGATTGGGTAGCAATCATCAAATTCGGATAGATTAGGTAATTCGATACGAGATAAAGCATCTGCTCCAGTGTTTAGTTTACCCGGTTTGTACTTTACTGTAAAATCGAAATCCTCTAATTCTAATCTCCATCCTTATAAAATTGAACTTGGCTCAGGTGTCGCATATAAATATGTAAGAGGTTTATGATCGCATTGTATTAAAAATTTTCGGCCGTAAATATAAGGACGAAATCGACGTACTGCCCATATTATAGCGAGGAGTTCTTTCTTTCCGGTTTCGTAATTTCGTTCAGCATTATTCAAGGTTCTACTAACGTAAGCTATAGGAAGTTCCTTTGAATTTTTAATCTGCCGACAAAATTGCACCAATGGCTTTATCCGATGCATCCGACGTTACTATAAAGGGCTCGCTATAGTCAGGGTATTGAAGAATAGGTGGATTACATAATTTTACCTTTAATTTCTCAAATGCTTCTTCGGTATGTGCGTTCCAAACGAATTTGGCATTTTTTCGTTTCATTGAAATTAATGGTTCAGCGATTCGAGCGTAATTGGGAATGAATTGTCGGTAATAGCCTGACAATCCTAAAAATGTTGCGACTTCCTTTACGTTTTTGGGTTTTGGATAATTCAATACAGAATCAACTAATTTTGGATGTGGTTTCGTACCTTCGCGACTAATAATGTGGCCCAAGTATTTCACTTCGGTACGCAGAAAATTACACTTTCTTGGTTGAAGTTTTAATCCAAATTTTCGAAAACACTCGAATATACTTTGAAGTCGGCCGTTATGTTCATTTAAATTGGTTCCATATACCACAACATCATCTAAATAAACAAAACACTTAATTCCGTTTAAACCAGTTAATACATGGTTCATAAATCGCTGAAATGTTGCCGGCGCGCCTTTTAATCCGAACGGCATTCGTAAATAATGATAGTGTCCATACGTTGTTGAGAAAGCTGTTTTTTCCTTATCTTTTGAATCCATATTGATTTGGTGGTATCCCTGGGCTAAATCTAATGTTGAAAAGTAACAAGCATTCCCTAGCTGATCTAGAATTTCACAAATGTTTGGTAGCGGAAACATACTGCTAATCGTAATTTCGTTTAATCGACGAAAATCCACAACGAGTCTCCATTTCTTTTCATTGTCAGTCGATTTTTTTGGAATCAGTAACAATGGTGAATTCCATGGAGATGTGCTTGGCTCAATTATTTGATTTTCAAGCATATCGTTTATTTGTGCGTTAATTTCCCGTTTTGCTGCTTCTTGCAATCTGTATGGTTTTCGGTTTACGGGGCGACTATCTGCTACTAAATCAATTGAATGAGTAACTTCTGTTACTGCGCTTAATTTATCACCCGGTAGATAAAACACATCGTTAAATTCCCTGCAAAGGTTTGTAATAGTAATTTTCTCTTCGCCATTCAAATGTTCTAAATTAATTTCTGATTCTAATAATTCTAACCTATTTATCAGATCATCCGACCATGATTGAATATGAAAAACATTATAATTTTCAATTGGTTCACCGTCTATACTAATTTCATGTAGCAACACTTGTTCTTGATTATTGTTTAAAATACTAAAATCAGCTGATCCATTTTCAGGTTTCACTACACAATTTTCAATAAAAACACCCGGAATAATTTCACGTGATTCACAATAATAATCTTTACCATCTTTTAAATTCGAAATTGGTAATGTAATGAATTTTTCGACTCTAGCCGGTATTTCTACTGGAAATTTAATTGATTTGTCATTATCTGAATTTTTTGAATGGCTCACAAATGGTAACAAAAGATCAGTATGCTTATATTTAATTTTTAGTTCGTTCGATTCATAATTGAATAGACATTTGTTATTTTCTAAAAAATCTTGACCTATTATACCAGTACATTCAATTGGAAATGAATCTGGAACTACATGAAACGATTGTGTAATCTGCTTAGAGTCATTTAATGAAATCTTTGCATTCACCAAAGCTAACGTTTCTAAATTATTATTTGTGATGCCTTGAATCAAAATTCTTACATTAGGATAAACCCAAGTATCTTTCCTAATAGCACCTTTTTTTATTAAACTAATTTCTGCACCAGTATCTAGATATCATAAATAAATGGTCAATATTACTATCTTGCACTAAAATATCTATATTAGGTTTTACGTATTTAAGTTTCACATCATTGACACTAAAAGATATATTGAACACTTTCGATGAGTTTGATATTGAATTTTTGTTTGGCCGACTGGAACACATGTTTACGGAATTAAATTTTGAATCCGAACAACTGTGTTCTGGTCCTGATCGGATTTCTGCTCGTTTCCCGAGCTACTTGGTTTGTTATCTGTAATTCTAGACGTGTAAATAGCTGATTTAATTCCCTGCATTTTATTATTGTTATTGAACTTCCTTTTTCGACAATTTTTGATTACATTACAACTAAAGTATTTCTATTTAATGTAAAATTAGAATATATACTTAAATTATATCACCTTGCTTATATAGTTGAACGAGCACTCTTTGAAAACAGAAAAATAATTTTCCTTTTGATTTTAGAGATGGTCACCGCCTTTGTACATCATTTTCTGGCTGAATTCAAATTGCTGACATATGTTTATACAGGACCTTGATATTATTTTACACAAACCTTAGAAATATGGTTATACAGGATACGTGTAAAAGAAAACTGCTCCGACTTATTCAGCAACATTTGTATTTTCCCTTATTTTTTTGTTCTTGTAAAATTTTAAATTTAATTATTTATTAGGTTAATATTTTGTTAAACTGTGAAATTACAATACATTTGAAAAACTAAACAATAGACCAATGGGAAAATGGCCTTTGGAGTGATGAATCAAAGTTTCAAATTTTCGGATCCAATAGACGTGTGTTTGTACGCCGTTCCAAAAAAGAGAGGGCTCCAGTAGCATGTACAGTGCCTACTATCAGACATGGAGGTGGTAGTGTCATGGTTTGGGTGTGTTTTGGTAACAGTAAACCCGGAAATCTTGTAAGGATAACCGAAAAACTAAACAAGGAAGGCCGTTTGAAAATACTTCAGGATTCCGCCATACCCAGTGGACTGAACCTCATTGGTCCGGGATTCATTTTGCAACAGGATAATGATCCTTAACATTTATCTAAACCATGCCAGAACTTCTTGAACAAGAAAAAAGATGAAAAGATTTTAAAAATAGTGCAATGGCCATAGAATGCCTAGAATATGCGAGAAGTTAATAAAAGAAATAGATGGGCACTTCGATAAAGCTAAAATTTAATTTAATTTTGTTGAATTGTACATATATGTTAAATTTTTATTTTTGTTTAATTTTTAATTGTACAGGGTGGTAATATGTCCTAACCAACAAATAAATTATGTTAACCATTTCACACTGTTTTTTATTGATTGTATGTTGATTTGTGCACTCAAAAAAATATATTGGTTACCTCAAACAATTTTTACAGCTAACACTTAAATCTTCCACACCGGGTTTGGGAGAAACTCTAAAATATATTTGGGATAAACAATTCATTTACTGGGACAACAAATATTTATGTTTGCACCAAATTGCATGGGTTTCTGACAAACAAGAAATTATTTGATCGAATCACGAAAACTATTTGCAACAAACACTTTACATTTAAACCAAATAATAATAATGATATAGCCAAACAAGGATCGTTTAATTCAAATTTTTCAATTGTTTACTACAAATAACTGATGTGTTATTTACAAACAAGTCATATGTTTCTTCCAAATAGTTGTGTCTTTCGGAAAATAATATTTATTTGTGGAATTAATTTGAAAAATTAATACTTTTACAGTCAGAAAAAGTATTTGTTTTCTGATTGTAAGGCCCGTTGTACATTTCAGCTAAGCTAAGCTATAAAACATATCTTAGTTTAGCTTAGTTTAGTTCGCTAGCTCGACATCCGCACATTTGAGCTAATAAATTGGTTCACACATCCTTATACTCCTATATTTTATTTGTGACGCACCCATTAGGTTACTTCAAATTAATTCTGTCCATCGAAAATACGACATAATAATGTCTGCAGATGAATTAGAAAAAATTATAGAAAATAAACTTTATTATCTATATGATAAATATGTTTAAGAAATTTTTGCTTTATTATTATATATTTAAAATGTCTTCCTTTCGTATAGAATATTTTGACAGAATGAAATTTAAATAACATTGTATGTGCGTCAAAAATAAAGTATAGGAAAATGTCATTGTATATGTGAGAAACATAGCTGAAAATTGTAAGGCGAAGACAACTCGAGCTATGTTTATTTTCATAGCTGAAAACAGTACAACATAGTTTGCTTAGCTTAGCTCATGTGTGCAACGATTCATTAAAACCCTTTATTTACAAACAGAGCTATGAACATAGCTCAAATCGTTTAGCTTAGCTTAGCTGAAATGTACAACGGGCCTAAGGATTGCTCATTTTTCTACTAGCTTCCCTATTAATCCTTATTACAAATAAACATCGTTTTCCGGTTAGGCGCGATATTAATGGTATTTAACAATAAACAAAATCAAAATAAAATCACAACGGCTTTGAATAATTTTCGAATAAAAACAACATTTTCATAGTTCAATTTTTATTTTAAATATTATTTATACTTAAATTATTATTAAAATTAATTAAATTATAAATTTTTTTATTTGCAAGTTCTTTGAAAAATAGAGATTCAAATTCATTGCTTTTCCTCACCAAAAATAATTCTAAATGTGGATCATACGTAACTGTATCAAGGGCTTGACAACAGAAAATAAACTCATTTTCAATTTGTACAATATTTTCAATAAGCAGAAAAAAGGGAATATCATCTTCATAATACTGATTAGTTATAACCAATCCACATTTGTAAGTGACACCTTTAAATTCTATACTACTAATTATTGTAAAGGAGTTCTCTGGCAGTTTATATTTATCTGTAAAATTGCAATCAGTATGTGCAAGCTTTGCTGGTTTTGCTATTGGTTTACTGTATTTACCATTAATTTCATTGTAATTGAAAAGTAAATAACTTAATTTGAGTTGGTTTTTGACGCAGAGTGTGTATAGCAATTTTTTTCTAGATTTTGTCGCTCTACCGATTTCTTTGAATTGCTGGTGTTTGGCTTCAAACCGCATTGAACTGATATTTTGCAAAGGACCAATTTCATTCATAATGTATGGATAATGTATTAAGAAATGGAACTTGGGTCTTAAATCTTCGGCAAACAGCTTCATAAATTGATCATGGTGATCTGAAATCATATTTCCTAAAAGTTTACTTGTACTTTCATCTGCTTTTCTTGTAACCAGGATTAACAGAATTTCTCTTAGTGTTAAATATAGATTCCAGTGTTCATTTTCTCGTGGTACCATATCTCCAACCAAACAATTAAGATGAAATACCAAAATGCTCATTTCAGAAGCCGAATATTTTAATTTTGTTCCAGAAAGCAATGTTTCTTCTTTAATTGGGGGTGGTTTGTTGGACAAAGTAGTAAGGTCCAAAGAATTAATTCTGCTGTTCAAAAAATGTATATCAAAAAAAATTCTCATAAGGTCAAAATGGGCCACTCCTTCCAAAATGTCATGCATAATATCTACACTTAAATTATCGATAACATGAAAATTTTGTATATCATTGAAAATGCAAGCTACTTTAATTCCTGTCAGTCTTACATTATAAAGATTAACATCTTGATTATAATTTATTTTATTTCGCATAAATTTATCTTTTTGTACACGCATATCACGTGTAGTGTTTTTATTACTTCTACAAAATCTACAGTATACAATTAGCATTAAAACTTTCTGCAAATCCTAAAATTTGATTGAGGCCTAAGTTATCACCAAGAATCAAAGCAGTTACTATTAAAACTTTATTATACTGTGGATGATTTAATAATATTCCAACGTCTTGTAATCTAATTAGTTGTTTTATTAACGGTGTAAAAATTCTGCAGTTGCAATTTGGGTATAATTTTTTTTTATCTGCAGTAAAAAATAACATAAATGACACAAAAATGTGGTTTAAATGAGATTTGAAAATAAAGAAATTTAAATTTAATATTTCTAAAATCTTTTTCCTTGAAATAGAATTTTCATTATACACGTTAACTATAAGTTTAAGAATGTCCTTTTTAACATTTTTTTCGAAATCATAGGTATTTTCTACTAAGTGTTCAATATTAGTAGAACTATTTTTTGGTATCGATAAATTCGTGACAGAAAAATTGTTTGTACCAATTGTTTGTTTTAAGGTTTGTGAACTTGAAACATCCGACATGTCCGAGTGATGTCTGAGCAAATGACTTTTGTAAGATTCCAGGTAACTAAACTTTCTTGCACAATCTAACATACTACACGAGAAACTATCGAAATTATGTTTATTCAAATGATGCATGTAAAGTGAAGTGTACCGAAATTCTTCTTGGCAAAACCGGCACGAAATCATGATTTAACAATTTATATGTCAAAATTCAATCCAAATTTATTTAAAATAAAATTATGCTAAAGACTTAATCAATAAATCTACTGAAGGAAATTTGTTTTGCGTGATATTCAATTTAAAAAAAACTTTTTCGATAAAAACCCATACGTGTTTGCATTTTTCCGGATACTTAATATTCAGCCCACAAAAATAATAAAAGCAACATTCTAAGGCTTTAGTGGGATTGTCAAAATAAACTTTTTTATCAGCGACGGTAATAAAAACTTTTGCATGGCATATATCTCCAATTAATATAACTCTGGGCTGTTTAAAATTTGGAAGTGTTATATCAGCTTCTGCTTCAGTCTGAAAAATGAAAACGCGATGAGAAACTGATCTATAGAAATAAGTAATTAATTTTATATCTACCTGAAAATGCTCCAAAAAGCTTTCCTGGACTTCAAGTTTACTTGGCTTAACTTTTCCGGCAATAAAAGTGGTTGGCAGAATATGGGGCAACAACAATAAACCTATGATATTTTTGGTTTCCTGGCATACATCTAAATCATATAAAAAAGGTAGTTTATATTTACACGTTGCTACAGATTTGTGATTTTGATAAACCTAACCATTGTCTGAGGCAATCTTAAGAAATTTAAGTGCTGTTGAGCTTTTAAATTGTTTGGCTCTCTGGATAAGCGTATTGCACACCGTGACTAGTTCCGCTTGCAATATATGTTGTATGGATGGCTACCGATATTTTGCGTCTATGGCGACCTGATTTCAAACATGTATTTTATTTAGATAAGAGATTCCTTATTTATATGAAATTTTATATAATAAGTATACTTACAAGTTCAAAACTGTTAGGCTCAGTTAAGCAAGCAAATTTTTCCAAATAATCTTTCGTACTGATATTTGTATCCAATATCTTCTTTCGCTCATGAAACGTTTTTTCCCAGCTTTCGACGACTTTTTCCCAAGGCACTATATTTTTCGTTAAAAAATCTATATGTGACTGAATATATAAATCAGGTTCATTCGACAATTGCTTATTAGTGTCCGGTAAGTCAATTTTTGTAATTTTGTTCGACAATTTTCGCCGTGTGATAACACCAGCCTGTGACAAACTATTTTTTTTATTAAAGTAGGCGTTAAAAAGTTTTCCTTTCGCCGGGTGGCCAAACTCTGCTGGGGAGTAGTAGACACTGGCAGATTCGGTATCTTTATTGAAAATGGTTATGATTATGTCAGATAATTTTATGAAATCTGCTCTTTTCAATCTGGAATAACAAAATACAAAAGAAGCATTAATAAACTTATTTTTATTTTTAATATAACCAAATACTTACACCAATTCAGGATTTTTATCCAAGATTCCATTAATTATGGTTTTAGAAATATTGACTCGATCTGTATTTGATAAAGACGCCGGATTTGTTTGATATTTTGATAGAATTTCTTTTGTGGACTTATTAAGAAGTTTTCGAATGTTCTATAAATAATAAGATAAAAAAATAAATAATTATAATAAATATTGCAAGATTTTCACTATTATAGTGAGATAGTAATCTGAAAGGTCATCAACACAAAATCCAACTCTACGACCATTGATAAACTGTGGTATTATTTAAAAAGGAGAAAAATAGTTGAATACTCGTACATTAATATTGATTTCAAAAATGTATAGTGATGGTTTTCGTTTCGTTGTTCAAAATGTTGAAATTCTTCTTCACCGATGCACGATATTGTTCGACGTAGTTTACAGGAACTAGGATGAGATTGATCGTCTTCTAAACCACCATTATTTTCAGCTGTTTGATTACCCAGATTGTTGTTATTTCCAACTGTTTGATTTTGGTGACTAATTATTTCAAATTGAAATATATTAGGAGTAATATTTTGTGGGTTATCGGCATTGTCGGTATTACATGACATAGTATTCTCATTCCCAACTTCATTAGTGTATGTCAAACTTTCTATATGCGTTGGTGTTATTGATTTGGCAGACTCATTAAAGTCGGCCTCTTGGTTAAGTGTTTCAGAAACAATATTTATAAAACTGAGCGTTTCGAACAACTCTTCGACAACTAAAATCAAATTGTGGCCGTATGTTCCAACATACGGTAAAAAAAAATCCTTTTTAATTTCAGCTCCACTTTGCTCATGAATAAACTTAAAGTTATTTTTTAAGGAAAAATGTGATGCCACTAAAGAAAAATATTTAAGAAAAGATTTTAAAAATTTTATGAAATTTAACAAATTAGCAATATAAATATATGTACCGGCTTGGTGAAATATTTCATATGTGAAAATTCCCTTACCCATCACTGGGACAATTTCGGTTAAATTCTTATATTTAACAGGTAAGGCTTTAAAATATTTATTCATTTTGCAAGTACGCAAAACAAATGTAACAAATTGTATTCTAAAAATGCAAATTTCACTTAAAACTTTATTCACTGGAAGATTAATTAGAAAAATCACATGTTACGCACGTATATAAACAATATATTGTTATAACCTCAAACTCTATATATCGTATATGAAACTATATCATAACACAAACATAACCGTTTTAAAATTCATAACTTACCAAAACTATATTTTACGTAAAACACTTTTAACACTTTAAAGAACTTAAACTTTATTTAGCAAAAGTAATTTTATTTGAATTTTTATTTCACTACACAACTCAAATTGGATGACACTTTAATATAAATGATATGCGTTAGAAATGTGTTCTAACGGATGTTTGGTTGCACAAGTATTAATTCTTTTCCACAAACACAAATTGTTTAACGCAAACACTCTTTATTTTTGTTGTTTCTCCCAAAGAATATAATATGTTTGTGAGAAATGATTTTCATATTTAGATACAATACTTAAGTAAGAAACAATATATGTTTCACCCAAACGCTTAAAGTATGTAAATAAAATAATTAAACGTTTCTCGTTAATACTGACCTTTTGAGTTATTTATGATAAATATTATTTATGACAAAAATTTCAGCGAAATTCTTATTAGTTGCGTCAAAAATTGATAGTTTGAAATAAATTAAAATTATTTATTAGAAATACATGAACGGTTGTTCTAAATAATCTTCAAATACTCTTTTTTTTCAGTGTGAGAAATATACGGTATCTCTCTCTCTAAATGTTAAATAACGATAATAATTTTGTATTAAAAGAAGTTTTTATCATCTAGAATATTTTAATGGTTGTGCGACATTTGGTGTAATTCATTACCTGTGCAAACATTCTAAAGTAGCGGCGTTTTTTGTAAATATTGTTTTAATTTTCTTATTGGTGTTTCGTGAAAAGTGATCAAATTAAAATTTCGCCTTGAGTAAATACAATGGCAGTCAAAAATAAGTTAACAAACGGTTTTTATAATCAATTTCCTGGAATTAGCTTCACATTGATTTCTATTCTAACTACATATATACATAACACTAAATATTATACACTTGTGTGTGTAAAATCCTTTGTTTAAATATTTTTAGTTTTGTTTTTACGACTCATTTCCCGAAACCGGCCGACCAAAAATAAGTTAACAAAATCTACTTCATCTATTAGTTTCATTTTAACGCTCTAATTGGAGCATTAGGATTAAAATTTAGCTGACTAATAATTATTTTTATAATTAGTAAGTATTTTTGAACGATAATTGCAGCTTAATTTATTAAATTGTAATTAATAATTATTTTAATAAATATTATACCATATTTTAGTTAAAATGGGCAAATTCTCCCAATTAATTATGGAAGAACGACGTATTATAGTCAAGCTAAGGTTAGAAGGCAAAACTTATACTTCACCCAAAATAACAAACGAGAGGGTAGATAAGCGAATTAAACCACTTTGTAAAGGTAACAGATTAATATCTGCACCTAAAATTAGGGCAAAATTAGCATTAGAAGGCAAAACGTTACTATCTGACAGCACCATTAGGCGTAGAATTTACGAAAGTGGCTTACGTGGACGTGCAGTTCGGAAGCTACCATATGTTAGCAAAATTAACAAACAAAAGAGAATAACTTTTTACAATCAGCATGTCCTAAAACCATCTGAACTTTGGGAAAAAATATTATGGACGGACGAGAGCATGATACGCATGTCATATAGTCATGGCGTGGAAAAGGTGAATAATTTTCTTATACTTGCTCAAAACCGACAACGAAATCACTAGGAAAAGGTTTGATGGTATGGGGCTGTATGTCAGTATATGGAGTAGGAAAAGTACTGGTACTAGAGGGAAAAATAAATGCCGATGTGTACCTGACAATATTAAAAGATATTGCCATTCCAGAAGGACAACGATTAATAGGGGAGAATTTTCTTTTTCAACAGGATAATGCCCCCAATTCACAAGGCCAAAAAGATGTTGAAATACTTTAAGGACCACAATATCAATATTTTAGAATGGCCTCCGCACAGCCCTGACCTTTCGCCGATTGAAAATTTATGGGCTTTGTTGAAGAAACGAGTGATTGATAGAGCACCAGCTAATTTACGTGAATTACGCCAAACCCTTGTCGATGAATGGGATAAAATTACTCCAGAAAAGTGTCGAAAATACGCAATTAATTTACCAACACGTTTGAGTAAAATGTGTTATAACAATTAAGGGCACTGTGGTTATTAACCCAATGTTAACTTATTTATGACCGGTACCTTTCGGAAGTTCAAATTTTTGCAAATTTTATAAGTATTACAAATGAAATATTTTCTATGACCTTTATGTTTTTTATATTTAAATTAATATACGGAATTAAACAAAGATATTCGTCATCCAAATAAATAGAATTTATGACATTAAACCCAAGTTTTTTAATTAAAAATGCTTTGTTAACTTATTTTTGACTGGCACTGTAGGTTCGGGCCGTAGTCATTTACCAATTTTTTTTTCGCAATATTTACATATCTCATAAAGATGGTAACGTTAAGAATCGGGCGCGAACTGGTAGACCCACTAAGTGTAACGCAACAATAAAACGGCGAATTAAAATCATTAGCGCTAACAACATTGGAAGAGGAATAAGCACAGTACCGAAAATTTTGAACCAAACCCGAGAAATGAAACAGCGAGGAGAAACAGTTTCAGACAGCTTATGCAACCACTAATAACTCCAAAGAATATCAAGGACAGGCTTGCTTTTTGCCGAAGACTGAAAAATTAGGGATTATTGGAAGACCGGTCTATAAACTATCCCGACCCTAACCCAATTGATAACTCTTGGGCCTACTTAAAGGAGAAAGTATACGCGAAGCCCCGAGCACAATCTCGTGACCAGCTAATTCAAAACGTACAACAAGAGTGTTACAACATTACTATTGATTTCGTCCAAAGATTGTGTGAAACGACTTCCTAGCTTTAACAAGTTTACACACCAAATATTAACGTTTGCTTTTGTGTTTTAATGAATTTTAATATCGTTTTGAATAAATATTATTGAATTTTGTAAAGAAATATTAGTTTTAATCGTGAAAATATATGGGGAGAAACTTTTGCGCCACCCTGGATATCAATACAAATAAATTTAGATTGCTTTGTTTTATTTGATGTTAGCTGGCTGCTTCAAAACTTTTGGCGGGTATTGTATGTATACCAGGTGTATGCATAAGCATTTTCCGTTTTAACTAAGAGATGGCGCCAGTGAAAGTCATTTTGTTCGGCTGACTTTTAAACTACAAACATACACAAGTTGAGTCCGCCAAAAATTAACGTCTTTGTTTTATCGTTCGGTGATCTTGTCGAGTTTTGTGCCTGAAAGAGAACATTTGCGGCATGCATTGCTTTTCTTATTTAATCAAAAGAAAAAGGCTGTTGAAAGTCATAGTTTGCTAGTAGAAACATATGGTGAACACGCTCCATCTATTAGAACATGTGAGACATGGTTTCGACAATTTAAAAGTGGTGATTTCAATATGGAAGACAGTGATCGCTTTGGTAGGTCAAAAAAATGCGGACGAGCAATTGAAGGAGTTATTGGATGATAATCCAACTCAAACACAAGAAACAATCAGCAGACGTTCACGAGCAATGGAAAAAATCAATAAACTCGGCAAATGGGTTCCACACGATTTAAATGAACGCCAAATAGAAAATCGCAAAGTGACTTGTGAAATGCTGTTTCAACGTCACGAAAGGAAATCATTTTTGTATCGAATTGTGATTTGTGACGGCTGACAAAAAATGGATTTATTTTGTCCTTCAACACCAAGGCCAAATCGCTTCGGCAAGGAGACCATTTTCTATGTCTGGTGGGACCAGAGCGGTATTGTGTATTATGAACTCTTAAAGCCCGGTGAAACTGTTAATACACAAAGCTTTCGCCAACAAACGATTAATTTAAACCACTCAGTAATCGAAAGACGACAGGAATGAGCCAGAAGACATGACAAAGTGATTTTAATACACGACAATGCGCCGCCTCTCACAGCAAAACCAGTGAAAGTCACCTTCAAATCGTTTGGATGGGACATCCTACCGCACCCACCGTACTCCCATACCTGGCGCCATCTGACTATCATCTCTTCGCATCAATGGGGCACGGACTCGCAGAGCAGCACTTCAGCAATTTCGAGTATAGCTCGACGAATGGTTTGTCACAAAAGACAAGCAGTTTTTCTGGCATGGTATTCATAAATTACCTGAAAGATGGGCAAAATGTGTAGAAGCCGATGGCCAATATTTTGAATAAAAAAAAAATTAATTTCCCTTGAAAATTATGTTTTTTGTTTACCAAAAAACCGGAAAAAATTATGCATGCATCTGGTATGTATATATATTATATATACATATATATATATATATATATATATATATATATATATATATATATATATATATATATATATATATATCATATATATATATATATATATATATATATATATATATATATATATATTATTATTATTATTATAACTTTATTTAGTATAAAATACTATTAAAAAATTTACATTTTTTTAAAAATAAATTCGTAAATTATTATTACATTCAAAAATTGTCTTTACAATAATTAATCATACTACTTTTAAATACTTTTAAACTTGTTTCATTTTTTAAGTTATTTGGAAGATTATTAAAAAGACATAAGCCATTATACATTAACATATTTTTTGATTTTTCATTATTATACACTTTTAACCTAAAATCATTTCTATTTCTTAACATATAATCATGAACATCACTAACAAACACTACTTTATCATACAAATATTTTGGCAAAATTTGATGCTTCATCTTAAAAATAAAGATCAATACATTCATTTTTATCCTCTGCTCAATGTTTAGCCACTTTAAAGATTGTAACATAAAATCAATCGAAGTGTATTTATTTACCCTAAGAATGCATCGCATTCCCTTATTCTGTAATTTTTGTAGTCTGCTCATCATTTCCCTATTACACATAAATAGGATTGAAGAACAGTATTCAAAATGGGGTTTAATAATAACGTTATATATATAAATTGTAGTACTCAACGAAATATTCTTACGTATACTATTCAAGAAATAAATTTTGTTTGCAATTTTTGTACACACATAGTCTAAATTACTTTTAAAATCCAACTTATTATCTATAATTATACCGAGATATTTTATCTCACTAACTTTTTCAATCGGTTGATTATTTATATGTACCATACTATCTAATTTACTATTAATAATCATGCATTTTGTTTTTGATATATTTAGCTTCATCTTATTCATTTTACACCAAACATCAATCATTGCCAGATCATTGTTGATTTTACTCGTACATTCTTCAATGGTTTCTCCAGTAACATATAAAAGAGCATCATCCGCAAAAAGGAAGATTGTAGACCACTCAACTGCTTTGTGAATGTCATTTATGTATAGTAGAAACAGCACTACACCCAATATTGTTCCCTGAGGTACTCCTATTGAGACAGTTATTGAATCAGATAGCGATTCATTTACTTTTGTTCTTTGTCTTCTCTCTGATAAGTATGACTTAAACCATTGAAGTTCGATGTTTCTTAATCCCATTTCACTTAATTTCGAAAGAAGAATTGTTCTATCAATTGTCTCAAACGCCCTTTTAAAATCCAAAAATACTGCAACTATAATTTTTTTGTTGTGCACAGCATCCTTCCAGTTTGATACCACCAGATTCACCAGAGTTTCACAGCTGTGATTTCGACGGAATCCAGACTGAAAGTCAAATATTATCTGATTTTCTTCCAAATATTGTCTAAACTGTAAATAAACCACTCTTTCTAGGATTTTGGCTTCAGACAAAATCATATTAATTGGCCGAAATTCCTCACATTTAATTGTATTAGAAATTTTTTCAATAGGAACTACCGTTGATTCCTTCCATATTGTAGGGAAAACACCAGATTTCAACGAATTGTTTATAATAGAACATAAATTTTCTCCAATTAAATCAAAACTGTCTATAATCATATTTCTACTCACTAAGTTAATATCTTTCTTATTGTTCATTAATTTTACAATATTTAGCAACTCCTCATAACTTATTTGTTTAAAAGTAAACAGATTGACTTGTCTTTCTGTTTGGTTCAAATATTGAACAAATGGAATACTTTCATTTATACAATTAACACTATTTACAAAGTATTTATTAAAACAATCAGCTATCTTTAATTCATCCCTTATCAAAATATTGTCAAATACAACATCTTTAATAATACTACTTGATTTCTTCAAAACAAATGTTTTTAAATTTTTCCACATTTCCTTTTGATCACTTGAATCTTCTATTTTGTGTTTAATATATTCACTTTTTGCATAATTTAGTTTGTTTTTATACATATTTCTATTAATTTTATAATTATTCCAATCAGTTTCTGAGTCCTTTGTACAAGCTATTTCATACAATCTAACTTTATTGTGTTTTAGAACTTTTAGATCTTCTGTATACCATGGACACACTTTTTTTGTAACAATTTTATGTCCTATGAATTTTTTAACCACGCCATGCAAATTAACACTAAAGTTCTCTGCTTTGAAATTGATTGAATTATAATAAATTGTCGTAATATCATTTTTACAAAGCGCACTACGAAATTTATTTATATCATAATCTAAAAACTTAACTAGTTTATTATTATTGCTACCAAAATTATTGTTTGATTTACCAGACTTATTTATTATTATTTCAATCGATTCATGATCACTAATTTTAAACTCACTTTTGACATCACAAGTTATATTATTAGTATCATTAACCACCACATAATCAATTATTGATCTTGAACTCTTCGCAATTCTTGTATAATCTTTCACTATTTGCCTAAGTCCACAGTCTTGTATAATTTCTTTAATTATCCTTTTATTTGTTTCATTTATTTTCCAATTCACATTCATATCACCACAAATACAAATTTGACTATTTTTATCACAAATTTCACTCAAATAATTATTAAAATTTTGAAAAAATTCTGCATTTACATTTAATTGTCTAGGTGCTCTGTAGAATACTACCAACAATAACACAGTGTTAAAGCATACTAGTTTAACAGATAACCACCAAAAGTCTAAGTTTAAAGTATATTTTTGGATCACCTCAACATTCCAATAGTTTTTTATGTATATACAAACGCCACCGGTATGTCGTGACAAGGAGTCAGCTCTAAATAATTTATAATTTTCTATTTCCACTAGGTTATCACTATCAAAATCTGATAGATGGGTTTCACTTAAACATATGAATTCAAAGTTCTGAGTCAATATTAGTGATTCAACTTCACTGAAATTATTATTTAAACCTTGTATATTTAAATATAACCCTGAGTATTTCTTTAGCTGCTAATAAATTGTTCTATTTTTTAATTGTTTCAACTTTCTCAAGTAAACGGGACAATTGACACTTCTTGTTTCGTGATGAATATATATATATATATATGTTGTTACGGGGACCGTTTAGAAACTTACTTTATTGGCGACTCCCATCAACTGTAGTCGGCGTTGGTTTCTATGTAAGCAAAGGGGACGAGTATTGTCAAATTCAACTATTTGACAGTTCGAATCTCACTTGTTGTATGGTTAAATTTTGTTCATATTGTTTTCACCAGATGTCAGCTACTTTGTTGAAAGTCGCGAATAGTGTCGTTAATGACTGATTAAAATATTTTTTAAATATATTAAAATTTAGGGTTGGTATCCAATTGAAATTTTTTTATTTAGTTTTTTTTGCCGCTGACAATATTCTGCCTCTCCCTGAAGAAATATTTACTCCAGAATGAGAATCTATGTAAATTGATTGGATTACTGGGCTATTTGTAGAAACCAGTTACAGCACATATACTTTAAGTTAACAAAAACATACTTTAAATGGAAAATACCAACGGTAAATATTAATGAATTTTAAAAATATTTTAACCAGGTGGTTTTGACATTAAAAGGTAACTTTTGGGGGTCCCCTGTTTTTTTTTCACTCCACCCTAATTTTTTACTCCACCCTTAGTTAATATTTGAACATAATTGTCCAGAATCTTTTCTGAAGATTACAGATTTAAATTGAAATCCCTTAGAATAATGTTGCTACTGTAATTCATTAAAATAATTTCAAATTTTGTTAAGAAACTGTCAATGTGATGCAATGGACGAGTGTGTTGTTACTGACATTCCAATAAATACTGTACATCATCACCCTAATACTCTGGGAAGGCTGCACAAATATTGGAAGTGCAGCCAAATTATTCGAGGCCTAGACACTCCCAAATATGGGAAATAAGTGCAGTTCATATGGAGCCAACAGGAAATTTCTAAGAAAGACCGATCTCATTTATTAGAGGTAAAATATCCGGCTATTCATTATTTTGGTTAGAATAACCGATACTCGCCAAGCTGTGGCCAGACAATCACTTTTTAAAACACATGTCGTTGAAGCGTTCGTCTTACAGAATCAAATATAAATGGGAGATAAAAAGGATATATGTACGTTCTACATCGCCGCCATCTCAAACTATCAAATGTGCTAAATTAATTTTAGTATTCGCTACCTTACGTAATAGTTGCGCATTTTTCTGGAAGTTACTATGTCAAATTATTGAATACTTTTTGCCATCCGTGACAGATTTGGATGAAGATATCAAAGTTTTATCCAACCGATTCAACTTAACCTAGGTGTATCATTTAAACGCGCTTGCTGTCAATCTATGGAATGGCCAACATAAATCCTCAAATAACACAACAATTGAACGGAAATTATATTTACAGTTAAATTTACAATTTTTTCTCAGTATTAGCATTGTTCAGAGTGAGCATTTTCCATTAGCGCAGTTATGCCGGTGAGTGCGTTTTTATAGAATCGTTTGAAACACTTCCCAGTAATGAATACTTGGATTATTACGAGTAGAATAATCAGTAGTTATACAACAAGAGATTCGAAAATAATCGAATATTCAGTTGATAGGACGAGATGTGTTCCTTAGGAAACACAACGACACCGCAGGTGGAGTTGTGTTTCTTAGGTAACACATCGAGTCCGCAACTGTATATTCAGATGATTTTCGAAGCTCGAGTTGTATATGTTAAGACTATACAACGAATCAACCATGTCAAATATCAAACATATTAATTGTTTGTTTATATTCATGGATGATATGATTTATTTATTTGCGGCCGAAACACCACTAGTTGTGTTTCGCGAAACACAACTTAGCAACGCAAATAACCGATGTTATACATCGTAACTAAGTAAAATTCAACTATTTGATTGGTCTATTTTCCAATGAGTTGTATAGTCACAAATAAATTTCGAAGTCTTCTTTTTCTATTTAACCTGTCTACACAAAAACCTACCCATATCCTATAAACATGAGGACCGAAACTTCTGAAAGATGGGATCATCAGACCTTCAAAGAGTCCGAACAACTCTCCAATATGGATTGTAGAAAAAAACCATTACCATTTGGACTAAAGAACGCGCCTGCTATCTTCCAATGCATGGTAGAAGATGTACTCAAATACTTTATTAGAAAGATCTGCTACGTCCACATTGACAATTTAATCATCTTTGGAGATCTAATAATGGATTTATTTGAATTTCCGGATTTTAAGAGACCTTTCGTATTAACAACGGATGCATCGAATATAGCATAGAAACAGTCCTGTCGCAAGGCGAAATGGGCAAAGATCGTCTAATCACATACCTATCAAGAGCCTTAAATACAACAGAAGAAAATTATGCAACAAACGAGAAGAACATGTTGCCAATAGTCTGGGCCTTGGACAATCTTAGAAACTATCTTTACGGGGCAAAAAATATTAAGGTAGCCACCGTCAAAAAAAATGGAGGTGTGGCCAACACACGACTTTCTTTTACGAACAGCGAATTTTAAGAAACTATTATAATGCAAATTTCTTGCAAACTTAATTAAGATTCTTTTTATTTTTTCATGTTTTCTGTAAATTGTATATTTTTGAAATATTTGCAAAAAAAGTTTTCTGTTTCACGGAATCTGGGAGCTGGAACCCCAAATATTATTTGAAAAATTAAGAGATTAATTGTTCAGTCACGTGAACATACCAACTCACCATGCTGCGCAAGCTTGGCCTCAATCGTATAAATAGTCATTCTTGTTATTATTATTGATTAATGAAATTTAACTACAATGGAAAAATGTACATTATGCATTTTTCCTTAATATAACGTTTTTATATTTTTAGTCAGTTCATTGACACCAAATATATAATTTTTTAACATACAAATTGTAATATTAAAATCAGCAATTTTAGTCGATATTAGTTGTTATTAGTATAATTAATGTATGACCATTTTGTATATAAATCAAACATTTGTCTGATTTAATTCAGTTCAAAAATTAATTGACTCAATAAAACATCGCCCTGACCAACGGTAAGCGATACAAAATTAATAAAAGAATAAAAAACCAACAACGTCTTTTATTCACAATACAAAACTTTAAGTAAATCAAGACTATCTTAAATTTACAACTTAAGAAATAAAGTCTGAGATTTACACATGGTCCTTCGAAGCCACTAAAAAAACTGGCACCAATTGAGAAGTACATCGCCAAACAACAACCGGCATCAAAAACACCAACAACCAACTGGAAATTTACGATCTGCAAATTCGAGTCATCAAGCAACCAGCATCTAGCAAGCCAACAAACAACAGGCAATCTACAGAGTTAACAACCAAGCAGCACCTACAAGTTCAAGCCATCAAACAACAGCGACATACCCAGCAATACACTACCAACAAACGGCGGAACAATGTCGACCTTAGGCAAACAAGAAGAAGTAGGCGGCAAGATAATCCAGATGCACACAAACTACAATAAAGATGGAAATGCTCGGAAAACGAAGACATATCTGGAAACAAAAATAGCTGCTTTAAAAGCATTGTACACAGAATATGTCGCAACGGATGATATCATCCGACAGATGCAGCCACCGTTAGAGCATAATCATTCCTACTTCGACTCACGAAAGAAGATAGCGGAGATTTACGACCTCCTAATCGATGATATGCGAAAACGATTAAACCACGGGCCACCACTAACACCGACACCAACAACATCAGCGGAACACTCGCAAAGTACATCCTTAACAATCTTAAGTACAGATGACAGCAGTAAACCAACACCAAAAGAAAGACAAAGCTCATCTAATAACATTCCAACTTCCGCGACAGCCAACAGGAAAGAGTTCGACCAGATGATGAAGCTACAAAATATAAAGATGAGGGCTCTATATAGAGAGATAAACACAGCTAAAGAGGCATTAGCACAAAAAAAATCAAAACAAGCACTAAAACTTGTTTTGAAACATATGGAGAGGATGATGGAACAAATCATGGACCTCGACGATAAAATAAACATAGAAGTTTCAGAAGAAGATGAAGTCAATTCAAAATATTTCATGGAGAATTACTTCGACAATATTAAGCAGGCGCATGATGACATTGTGATTGAAATTACAATGGAGATTGAGAATGATCAACAATCAAAACACAATTCAATAGATATCCGACTACCAAATATTGAAATTCCACATTTCTATGGAGAAATCATGAGATGGAAAGGTTTCGCGGATACATTCAAGAAACTCGTGCATACAAACCAAGTGCTTACGGATACCCACAGGATCAACTACTTAAAAAGTCATTTAGGAGGTCCAGCCGCTAAAATAATAAGCCATCTGGAATCAACTGCAGAAAATTATCAGGTGGCATGGAATATATTAAATAATCGCTACAACAACGAAAGAATTCTGGCAGCAGCATATTTTAACCAACTAATTAATCAACCAAATATGATGACAGAAACCGCGGCAGGAATCAGAACAATGCATGACACAACAAGTGAAGCCATTCACAACATCAATAATATCTTGAATGGTGAAGACAAATATGATGCCCTGATAATACACATACTTCAGAAGAAATTAGACAACGAATCCATCAGAGCCTATGAGACAACTTTAGACGACCCCAAAAAGATTCAAAATTTGAATCACTTTTTGTTGTTTTTGGAAAAAAGATTCCAATCACTAGAAGCACTAGGAAGTAAACCGAATCGACAACCCTTACCAACCGGCCGATTACAACCACAAAAAGCCATGACAACGCTAGCAGCAACAACAAACAGATGCGTCAATTGTAAAGGATCACATACGATTGAAGCATGCAAATCATTTTTGGAGATGTCAACAATAGATCGCAGCAAAATATGCAACATGAATAATCTATGTCGGATATGTTTAGGAAAACATAATCTTTCAAAAATATGCTTGACAGAAGGGAAATGTGTGGTATGCAAAGGAAGACACCATACTCTTCTCCACACCAAAGAAGGTGCAACTAACAAAATTGAATGCCGACAAATAAATCCACCTGGACAAAACCCAAAACGTGGCATACCAGTTGTGGAAACACACATGATAGACAGCACAACAACAGCAGCTCAGGTAATACTGAGCACAGCATTAGTTAAAGTTCCAAGCAACGGAGGTCACCCACAACTACTTAGAGTGCTGATTGATCCAGGTTCTCAAGCATCATTCATAACTCATGAGGCAGCTAAAAAATTAAATATACAGAGCAAGAAAACGCATGTAGAATTTAAAGGAGTAGGAGGAGTGACAGCCGGAGTAGCAGAACAACGGATGACATTCAACATTGAGCCGAGATTCCCGTCGAAATTCAAAACACAAATAAGCGCGCTAATAGTAAATCAACTAGTGGGAGATCTACCAGAATACAGTTTTAATGCCTGGAAATGGCCACACATTAGTAATTTGTTATGGGCAGATCCAGAGTACAATAGGCCTAATAAGATCGATATATTATTGGGCGCAGATTACTACCCAGCGATAGTAATGAATGATGTGGTAAAAGGCGAAGCAGGAGAACCAGTGGCACAAAAAACAGAACTAGGATGGATAATATGTGGACCAATAAACTATAATGAGCCACCAAGGGTTCAGTGCATGATAACAAAAACGGAACTTGACAACAGGTTAAAATCATTCTGGGAAATAGAAGAAGTACAACAAGACAGGCTATTAACAGAAGAAGAACAAAATTGCCAGGAACATTATGAGGCAAATTATCGCCGTAACGCTGATGGGAGATATACAGTTCGAATCCCATTTAATCATAATCCACCAATACTTGGGGCTTCAAAAACAAGAGCATTAGCCAGATTCCTGCAGTTGGAGAAGAAATTCGCAGCATCACCAACATATGCCAATGACTACAAAAAATGCATTAACGAATACATTGAACTAGGTCACATGCGACTCTGTGAAATTGAAATGAGTCCATCAGAAGAATACTTCATACCACATCATGCAGTAGTAAAAGAAAGCAGCACAACGACAAAGCTACGTGTTGTTTTCGATGCCTCAGCTAAAACCAGCAATAATAAGAGCCTCAACGATCAACAAATGGTTGGGCCTACACTACAGGAGGAATTGATTTCGATCCTGTTAAGATGGAGGAAACATAGGGTGGTCTACACAGCAGACATCGAGAAAATGTATCGCCAAATACGAATACATAAAGATGACCAAAGGTATCAAAAGATACTATGGAGATCAAACGAGAAAGATCCAATTCGTGAATATCAATTAACAACTGTATCCTTTGGAACAGCTAGTGCCCCATACCTGGCCATCCGCACGTTACAACAGTTGGCCATTGATGAGAAAAAGGAGTTTCCCATAGCATCCGATATAACTTCACACGATTTCTATGTGGATGATTTACTAAGCGGCAGTGATTCTGTAGAAGAAGCACACACACAGCAACGTCAAATCATTACAATGCTAAGTAAAGGAGGATTTCAACTACGGAAATGGGCTAGTAACAAGCCAGATCTATTACAACAGATACAACTCGAATCACGGGCAATCGGTACAATGGATATCAAACTAGATGACACAATAAAAACTCTGGGCATATCTTGGAACCGTGACACTGATACCTTCGGATTCAAAATAAATATAAAAGAGAAGAAAACTGAAATCGCCACCAAAAGAAAATTATTATCCGAGGTATCACAATTATTTGATCCTTTGGGATGGTTGTCACCAACCATTATAGTAGCAAAAATATTACTCCAACAACTTTGGCTAACAGGATTGTTTTGGGATGCACCATTACCTCAAGACATCTCAATGAGATGGAACAGTTATAAAAATTCATTGCCTGCGCTCGAACAAATAAAAATACCGAGGTGGGTGGACACTTCCAACAATTCGCCCATAGAACTGCATGGATTTTGCGATGCATCTGAACATGCATATACAGCAGTTATATATTGTTACCAAAGAGATAATATAAATAGTGCACCTCGACCTTATTTACTAATATCAAAAACAAAGGTCGCACCAATAAAATCAAAACTAACAATTCCTAGGCTAGAATTGTGTGGAGCGTTGTTACTTGCGAGGTTGATGGCAAAAGTAACTAAAAGTCTTCGAATTTCCAAAATAACAACTTACGCATGGACTGACTCAATGATAGTGCTCGCTTGGATCAAAGCAGAACCACATCGATTTAAAATATTTGTTGCAAACAGAGTAACAGAGATCCACAGTCTAACCAGCCCAACAACATGGAACTATGTTAAGTCGTCTGAAAATCCAGCTGATTGTGCTTCAAGAGGCATAGAAGCTGACTGTCTCGAAAAACACCAAATATGGTGGAATGGTCCAAGTTGGTTAACAAACACTCCAACAAATTGGCCAGTTCATAATTCTTCTGAAAAATTTGAAAATATTCCAGAGAAAAGGTTAGTAGCACTAGCTAAAACAACGGAAATAAAGGACGACGAAAACCCATTTGATCATCTTTACATAAAACATTCAAGTTTAAAGAAGATTCAACGAATAATATCATATTGTAGACGATTTATCAACAAGTTAAAACTAATGAAATACGAAATAAGTAACATTATATCACCTCAAGAAATGCAAGAAGCTCTCCATCAGTTAGTTGGAAGGGCTCAACTAACCCAATATAGGAATGAAATTCATAATTTAAGGAACAACAAACCAATCGACAACAAAAGTAAGTTACTATCACTCTCACCATTTTTAAAAGATGGACTGCTAAGAGTTGGTGGACGATTACAAAACTCAACCGCCTGGTCATATGATGAAAAACATCCCTTGATTCTTCCACAATCACATCCAATTGTTAACCTGATCATCCAAGAAGGCCACAAATCAACGATGCATGGCGGTACTCAGTTAACTTTAGCACACATCCGAACAAAATTTTGGATCATAAATGGTCGAAATATTGTCAGACAACAAATATCAAAATGTCTGAGATGTCACCGATTCAGTAAAAATATTAAGCATCAACTAATGGGTAATTTACCAGAAGCAAGAATAGCTCCTGCTCGGCCATTTTTAAAGTCAGGAGTTGACTACGCTGGACCTTTCAACGTAAGAGTATCGAAAGGTAGAGGCAACAAATCGTATAAAGGCTACCTAGCAATTTTTGTTTGTATGGCAACAAAAGCTGTTCACATTGAGGTGGTCAGTGATTTAACAGCCGAAGCGTTCATGGCGGCATACAAACGTTTTGTGTCTCGTCGAGGAATATGTTCCGATATTTTTTGCGACAATGGTACTAATTTTGTTGGTGCTAGTAAAACAATGGAATTACAAAAAAAAGAGATAGTAGAGCAGATAGCTTCAAACATGTAAATTCTACAACGGAACATGGTACTAAATGGCATTTTATTCCACCGGGAGCACCGCATTTTGGGGGATTATGGGAGGCCGCAGTAAAATCAGTAAAATATCATTTAAAAAGAGTGATAGGCGAAGCAACTTTGACGTTCGAAGAATTAACAACATTAACTTGTCAAATAGAGGCTTGCCTTAATTCAAGGCCAATTTCACCAATGACCAATGATCCAAGTGATCCGACCGTTTTAACTCCAGGTCAATTTTTAATTGGAGATGTTATCATAACCCAGCCTGAAGTCAGAGTTTCAGACAACAACATGAACTCATTGACTCGATGGAAATTGGTCCAAAAAATGAAAGAGGACTTTTGGAAAAAATGGTCCCAAGAATATTTGCATCAACTACAACAACGAGCAAAATGGACCACGAAGACACCAGATCTGAAGATTGGACAACTTGTTTTAATTCGAGACAACAATGTTCCACCATCCAGATGGATTACTGGACGGGTTGTACAAACTCACCCGGGACAAGACGGAATCGTTCGTGTAGCTACACTCCGCGGCCCCGGAAGGGCCCTTATAAAAAGGCCAGTGACAAAATTAGCACCTCTCCCAATTGAAAACACCATACAAGAACAAGGTACAGAATTGGATACCGAGGCCATCACCGTATTGTCAACCACGTTTCGCAACACCATCACCACGAGGAAACGTAAGTCAACAGAAACACATGAAGGGAAAAATCCACCAAGGAAATGGTTGCGAGGGCAAATAGACGATGTGGTAAAAATAGCTGCAGAAAAAGTAAAAACCATTCCTCAACCAAAAAAGAAAAAAAGGACAATTAGACCTTGTTACCAATCCAAATTGATGTTATTAACTATGATTCCATTAATAAGTGTACTCGGCATATGCTCAGCAACTTTAAAGGAGACGACTTTTGATATTACAACTCTAAATTCTACAATGGGAATATATTTTGAAAACATTGGGATAGCTCAGCTCTCCCACCAACAATGGACTATAATATCTTACTTTAATTTATCGGCAATGTTCTTAGAGGCTGAAGTATACAAAGCCGCTGTTGATAGGATGACTCAAACCTGTAGCGAGGATAAGGGATGGTTGCAACTAAGACAACTTTGCAAGCCCGCAATAACACAAATGAAACAACAACTTTTCAATATAAACCTCAACAATGAAATACTCCAACCCACTTACAATCATGTTCGGACGAAGCGAGGTTTAGTGAACGTAGTTGGTACTCTCACAAATCAACTATTTGGAATTCTCGACCAAGACGACGCACAACGGTATGATAACGAAATCACTTCATTAAAAAATGATCAACAGCACATTCATAAATTGCTAAAAGAACAAATTTCAATAATGGAATCAACAACGAATATCATCAAAAGGGACTGGATAGCAGTAAACAATCAACTACAAGAAATAGATAAGCAAACAGTGGCTTTACACAACTTAATAAAAAGAAACGAAAACGAGCATAGAGCAGTACAAAGGTTCATGGCTCTATGGATTCACCTATCATTGGAAATGGTAAACTTTTATTCAATGCAACAGCAGCTAATTGACGTCGTCATAGACATTCACCATAGCAAGATAAACACATTTATTCTCAAACCTAATCAACTCAGGGCAGAATTACAAAAATTACATGAAATAATCCCAGCTGATGCCACCATATATAGAGAAAATAACATGATAAGCTTGTACCAGATGATGACGGCTAAAGTTGGACAAATAAAGAACGCGTTAATTTTTGAAATAAAGATGCCGTTATTCAACAACAGAATATATCAGATCTTAAAGCCAATTGCTATCCCAACCAAGCATAAAGATATGTATGCTTATATAGAACCATCAAGTGAACTCTTATTGTTAAGTTTGAATAGGGAATCCTATTACTCCATGTCAGAAGACGAGCTCACATCTTGCAAGTCCATGAGATCTTCAGAATATCTCTGCATGATCCACAACGTTATTCATAATATACAAAATAATCCAACATCTTGCGAGATCGATATAATCATGAATAAAGAAGTACAAACAGATGCTTGCCAGATTCGTTTTATGCTACCAAGAAACTTATGGATTCCAACCCACGATCCAAGCGCATGGATTTTTATCTCCGAAAGAAAGCGTACAATAAATATCGTATGTAATAAAGAAGTGACAACCACAATCATAAATGGAACGGGAATTATCACGTTACATAAAGCCTGCACTATCACGGATGGAATGACAACTATACATTCAATCGAAAACTTCAACACAAGAATGAAGTCTTTCTATCAACCAACGATAAACCTCAGCAGCCTGCTTATCCGGTCCGAAAATGCCACATACGAAAATACCACCAACAGAACTATGATGAGTCATGAATTCAACAACATTCTCATGGATTTGGATCAACTGTCAACTAATGTTACACACCTAAAAAATTTGGCAGAAAGTGAAAACCAACAATTAAATTATCACGATATTCATCATTACGTTTTACTCTACGGAATCATTGCCACCTTTATCGCACTTATCATTGCATATCGATGCAAGAAAACAACAGCTACACAGTCATCAGAACAAATTTCAAACGTGCTCCCATTACCTCGCCGGTTCATATCAACTAAAGTCGCCGCGGAGGATGTTCAGTCACGTGAACATACCAACTCACCATGCTGCGCAAGCATGGCCTCAATCGTATAAATAGTCATTCTTGTTATTATTATTGATTAATGAAATTTAACTACAATGGAAAAATGTACATTATGCATTTTTCCTTAATATAACGTTTTTATATTTTTAGTCAGTTCATTGACACCAAATATATAATTTTTTAACATACAAATTGTAATATTAAAATCAGCAATTTTAGTCGATATTAGTTGTTATTAGTATAATTAATGTATGACCATTTTGTATATAAATCAAACATTTGTCTGATTTAATTCAGTTCAAAAATTAATTGACTCAATAAAACATCGCCCTGACCAACGGTAAGCGATACAAAATTAATAAAAGAATAAAAAACCAACAACGTCTTTTATTCACAATACAAAACTTTAAGTAAATCAAGACTATCTTAAATTTACAACTTAAGAAATAAAGTCTGAGATTTACACATTAATGAAGATTTATCTGTTTTGAGGTCCCCTGACTGAGTCCGAAGAGGTGGGTTTCGAAATGATGTCTGTATGTCAGTCTGTCCGTTTGTCTGTCCGTCTATGAGTCTGTGTCTTTTCTATAGCCCGGATGGCTTAGCCAATCGAACAAAAACTTTAGATGTAAGCTTTACTTATGTAAAAGAAAGTAATAAAAAATAATAAATTTGTAAGAAGTTTGCGTAATTGGTTTCTCAAAATTCCCTGTTCGTAGAAGAAATGTGTTGGCCACACATCAATTTTATTTTTTTTTTAATTTTTAAATTTTTTTTTTTTATTTTTTTTTATTTTTTTTTTTTGGAAACATTTTGTTTTAGTAGTTTTTTGTATACCTTATACTTATTAAGATATTTGCAAAACACATTTTCTGGCCCAAGGGAGTGGCCACTTCCGGTTGACCGATTTGGAGTAAAATTCAGTGGGCCTCCCAATTTACCAAAAAAGCTTAAATCTGAAGTTTCAGTTCGATTGGTTGGGCCATCTGGGCTGTAGAGTGGACACAGACTGACAGACGGACAGACGGACAGACTGACTGACAGACATCATTCCGAAATCCACTTTTTCGGACTCAGGGGACCTCAAAACAGATAAATCTTCAATAATCTCAAGGTCGAAAATTTTCATGATTACTATACTTTATTTTACTTACGTAAAAGAAAGTAATAACAGTAAATTGAAGAGATGCAAGGCTTGTATTGAGGAGTATAACTACGAACTAGTGTATAAACCGGGCATAACTAACAAGATTGCAGGTGCCTTGTCAAGACTAAAATTGGAAGTGAACGGCACCGTGTATTAAACTCTTGCATATTTTTATTGTATTATAAAGAAAGGTAAAAATGCAGATTGTTAGATATACATACGATGGCTTAGTGAATATCGGCTCTAACCCACATTTCTAACATTTTGCAAGAAATGCAAAAAACGAGATTTTTGATAGATAATACCATATGCTGTAGGGTCGAACAAAATTGAATGTGGAAGGTGTTTTATTGGTTTTTAGGTTAAACCAATCGCACAGAAAGACGCGACGGGCGGCATTCTACATTTTGGTATCAAAATGTCATTTTTGAAAAAGTGTGGGTTAGGGCCGATATTCATTAAGCCATCGATGGTTATCAAATAAAGCGGGCTAAGTCCTAAAAAATATTTTTTTAGTTTAAACCACGAGTATAAACTTAACTTGTATATACGATGTAGTCCGTTGAAACAGTTATTCTACTTCAAAACACTACCTCACCAGGCTTATTTTTATGGACATCTAATTAAACAATTCATTGTTAATAGATAACTTCTGTAGCTATCAAATATTTTTGTTTGCATATAAATATAATTTATGACCATTTACGTATTTTTTTTTTGTTCAAATTCAATTTATTTGAATTAAACTCATTTGAATAAAACACCTTTTCCATGTTTGTTTTTATGTATGTATGTACAAAATAACATATTCTTGACAAAGTCAGCGGGTATAAGATTTATTGCTGTCGAGATTTTAACTGCATTAATTGAATTATTTTTATTAACAAAAAATGCCAGCTAAAATTATTACTTGCCTTAGGTATAAACATTTGTTTTCGATTGATTGCTACTTAATGCATTGAAAATAAAATATTTCACACACAAAACTATGTCATTTTTCAATTTAGGTTTATTTTTTAATTAATTTTTAACGGCTGAATTATAAATCATATTAATAGGATGTTTCATTCATTTTTTAACTTGTTTTAAAAATCGGAAGGCCACGAACGATTTTATCCCTCGAGTGGGTATGTTTCTATGAATGGGTAAATTATTGTAAAAAATGTTGTTTAAAAAACTTTAACAGTTCTTTTATCATTAGTTATCAAACCTTTTGCAGCTATATCAAGCTTGGTGCAATGAATAGCTGTTTGTTTCTGTAATGAAATTCACATCCGCAGAGTAAGGGTTTTGGTCGTAAAATGGAACTTGCGAAATGCAATTTTAATGTCCATATTCTGATTGTGCAGTTTTATTTTAATAGTAGCGTACGTCTAGTACGTCGATAAAAATGGTTGCTCTATGTCACATTCTACGACCAAAATTATTCCTCAGGACTTTAACGTATTTTCATATAATTAAAATATAAAGAGCTGAAACCCTACACGATGATCAGAACTTCGGTCCTGAAAATTAACTCAACTCCCAAATCAGTCCCTAACTCTTAACTAAATCGCCACCATAATCTCCAACCCAATTTACAACTCAACCTTCAACACAATCGCAACGCATTCACCAAATCAACCTTCAAATCAACTTTTACATCAACTTAGGGAGGGTTTACTCCCTCAACCACAACGCAAGCTAACTCAACCCAACTCAGCTTCATCTCCACTTAGTTCGAATCAAATCTTACCCTCTACTCAACTCCACTCTCAACGGCCAACTCAATCCCGAAATCAACTATTTTGGAAAGCTACATGAGTATATGAAATCAACACAAGTGAATGAAATAGACGTGGATACAGCGAGCATGGTCGAACGCTTCCATCGGCAACTCGTGCTAATGGCCTGAATCAATTCAACTTATTGGAGCTCGGAAATCCCAATCATTTTACTTGGCATCCGAGCAACAGTGAAAGAAGATCTAAAATGCTCACTGGCAGAATTTGTTTATGGACAAACCACTAAACTGCCCGGTGAGTTCTTAATCAAAAATCCTCTTTCACCAATTCCAACTACTGATACAGTCAGTGTCCAATTAGGCGAAACAATGCAAAACCTTCTCGTTAGTCCAAACAAGACAACGTTTTTATTCCAAAATCACTCAACAATTGTGATTTTGTGCTCGTAAGAACAGACATGGCTCGCAACGGATTATCATTACCATATACGAATGCCCATATAAAGTCGTTCAACGCCTTCGCAAACAATTCATCGTGTTGATTAATGGTAGAAACTAAACCATCTCAATCGACCGGCTCAAATCGGCTTACGGCAAACTATGTTCGAATGAACAAAAATCAGTTTGTCATACACCTAAAACTGTCCGTATCTCAGCCGAATAAGCACATTCATGGAGGGATTCTACTTGCAGGGGAGTCATGTAGCGATACACGCATTCAAATTATCCATTTTCATTCGTTTATCTCCACAATGGTTTGAAATGTAGCCCATTTCAACTTTTAAATGTAATTGTGTGTAAAATAACTTCTTTCGGTATGTAGTGACAACTCCAGGATATTTGACTCACTAAATATACTGGGGTGTGTATCTTTACTTTGCAACAATCTTTACATATTCCACACACCCCACTACTTTGGGTTAAATGATATCTTGGATAAATTTAATGCAACACCGAAAATTCCTCATCACCATCTATTGTCGTCCGCCTATACTTATCATTCAATAAATAAATTTCGATTTTGACAGAAATCGAGTCTCTATGTTCGGGGTTATTAATATCGGCATTAATAAATTATTATATTTTTTTAGGCGATAAAATCAAATCAAATTTAAAATCATTTTTTCATAATTATCGTGATATAATTAAGTGGAGGTCTGGCGTCTACAGGAAGGGGGGAATAAAGCTGTTCACCAGCTCCGTAACCTTCCTTTAGGGTGAACTCCAGCAGGCTGTTCTGGTCATGTTTTAGGCAGTCCTGGCTGTGGGACCACGATCTGCGCGAGGGGTAACCTGAGCGCGATTCGCAAGTGTACGTACTACCTCCTAGTGGTGGCCTCCGGTAACTGTTGGCTAGTTTTTAAACCGAACAACAGGCTAAAGTACGACGCTAAAGGATGATATTAACCTTGAAAAAAAAAACAAATCTAAGGAGAGACACGTACGCCGAAGGATGAATGATCATGGGTTAGTTGGTCGCGAGCACGGAACTCCGGATACCAGGCGACCTTCGATTTCAACCAGCCTTACCATGGTAAGAGGCGCTGCCGTGGTGGACCTTTCATTCCTCAAACAAATCAAATAATATATGGATTCATCATTAACTACTTTAAACAATAAGGGCGGTGCTCCTTTAAACGCACCAATCTCAGAATATGCCAAGGACCAGTCAGGCCCTGCTTCTGAGATCAAAAATCCAATTATAAACCTCCGCACGGACGCAGTGGAGGGCTCTCCAACCCATGGCATTCTAATGCCTGAAATGGATACCCTATCCACATCGACAACGGCCGAAATAGAAAAAGACCTTGAGGAATTGGAGCTCGAGGTTAAGAGGAGGACACGCCTCAGCGGGGCCGCGAGAAGACGTCTGTCCCATCTAATTAGGTCAGGGGTCCCCGCGAAGCTGCCTTGCAGCAATGCAAGGAAAAGATCAGGGACAGAATTGTCCCGGCAATTAAAAGGAACAGGTCGGATGACGACGCTACCTCACTTGGGATAGCACCGAAGAGAGGGAAAGTTTCCAGTCCTTCACCGAAGGCATCGGAAGCCGACCCTAAAGATGTCACAGAGGGCGACAATAAGGAGAGTTGCCCCGAGAATAGGGCCGATACGTCCACCACCTACAGTAGTGCGGTGAAGGCCATCAAGGTAGAGATTACCGACCAAGGCTTCTGAGAGGTTAAACTGGGCATTGCACAGATCCTGGCCATACAAGATGCTATCATGGACACAGTGGCGGAGCTGCCGCTATATGGTGTCAGCCCAAACTTCCTGGGATGTCGCACCAGAAACGGGTGGCTCACGGTGAACTGTGCCGATGAAGATACGGCAGAGTGGCTTAGGGTCACTTTGCCCTCACTCAAACCATGGGACGGAGCATCCCTGAAGGCAGTTGGGGAGGAGGAGCTGCCTCGTCCAAAAATTATGTTTGTTTACCTGCCACGTGGTGGTAAGGAAACAAACGAGAAAATACTGAGTCGTCTGGCGGTCCAAAATAAGGACCCAAGAGACGCAGATTGGAGAATCATTTCGAGGAAGGAGCGAGAAGGCGACCTCCTTCAAGTCACGATGTCCGTCTCATACAGAACGGCGGAGACACTCAAAGGATCAAACTACAGAGTAAACTGGGTGTTTGGCTCTGTTCACTTCCGCCCAAAGAAGGAGGGAGTGGGGGATGCAGCCAGGGGAAGGGCGGCGGAGCAAGGTTAATATTGGCTGGGAACTCTGGCCGTGATGGTGGGGTTACTGGGCCGGAGGGGACAGGAAACTTGTCACCCCCGGAACAGAGAAATCGATCAAATCGGGCCAGAGAAGGAGGGGTAAATGCCATGGGCTGACTCCTAGAGGTAGAATGGCACTTCAGCAACCTATAGGGATACCAGGCTCTTCGGAGCCTAAGAAGGACAGTATGGAGCCGTGATACAGTAATGATACACAAGAATAAAACAACAACATCAGCAAAACTAAGGTTCGTGCAGATTAATTTGCATCTATCGAAGACGGCGACAAACGACCTAAATCGTCTTTTCATGATCAATGACTGGTACATAGCGCTCATACAGGAGCCTTGGACCAACAACGGGAAGATAAAAGATTTTGCGGCCAATACAGGTAAGCTAGTCTACGACACGGCTGCAGATAGGCCGAGGACAGCAATTCTCTGTCGCTCAAGGCACAATATCTTCTCTATTAACCAATTTATTTCTAGGGATATCACGGCTATTTCAATTGAAATGCCCTTACCTAAAGGTGGCAAGAGGGTGATTAACATCGCTTCTGCATATTTTCCAGGGGATGAGAATGATCCCCCTCCAGCATTGATACAGAGCTTCGTGAATTATTGCATGATTCATCACCAAAAATGCATCATTGGTTGCGACACCAATTTAAGAGGTGAGCAACTTTTTGAATTCTGTCTTAGTAACAACTTAGCAGTAAATAATAAAGGGAGTGATGCGACCTTTGTGAATGCAATTAGGAGGGAGGTACTGGATCTTACCCTGTCTGACATGGGAACCTCCAGTGCAATTCTCGACTGGCATGTGTCCAAGGAAGCTTCCTTCTCAGATCATATGTACATTAGGTTTGATATCAATATCCCTTCGAGACAAGAGTTGGTGGTGAGGATACCCAAACGCACCAACTGGTCGGTCTATAACGATATACTTTTAGATAACCTAACTGGTCTGCAGACCTTGATAAACTCTGTCGAAGATCTCGACAGAGTAGCGAATGAAGTTACAGAGGCAATAATCAATGCCTACGCTACCACTCAAGCTCACCACTTGTACATATCAGAGCCACAAGGGATGTTCCTTGGTGGAACCAAAACTTGGAAAACATGAGACGAAATGTCCGTAAATTTTTTAATAAGGCCAAGAGGACGAACGATTGGACTACCTATCAGTTCTCCCTTACCCAGTATAACAAAGCCCTCAGGCAGAGCAAAAGATTAAGCTGGAGCGGCTTCTGTGAAAAAATAGACAAGCTTCCCACGGCGTGTCGACTACAGAAGGCACTCTCTTTGGAGCACAGGAATCCATTGGGGTCTGTAAGGAAACCAGATGGAGGGACAACCATAACCAGGGAAGAGACTCTGGAATGTCTAGTGAAAGGTCACTTTCCAGAATGTATTATTCTGAGGGATCAGGAGGAATCCTACGCAAGTAATGTAGATCCGTATCGGGTTCCGAGGGGGGCTCAGAAGTTCTCGACTCGATAAGCTGGGCAGTCAAATCCTTTGGACCTTACAAATCACCGGGAGGGGACTGCATATATCCCGCCTTTCTACAGCAGGGCCTGCAGATTTTGCTGCCTTATCTTACTCTACTCTTCAGAGCCAGTCACAGCTTGGAATATGTTCCAAAACGCTGGAGAGAAGTTCGGGTGATTTTTATCCCAAAAGTGGGAAATAGATCTTCAGAGGAAATTAGGTCGTACAGACCTATTAGTCTCACATCTTTTCTACTGAAAACCATCGAGAAAATTCTGTGACTTTGTATTAGATCCAATACCCTCCAAAGTCACCCTCAGGACTCTAGGCAGCACGCCTACCAAGCAGGGAAATCTACAGAAACAGCTCTTCACGAACTGACATCGGAAATTGAGGACACGGTCAGAAATAGGGAATTATTACTATGCTCCTTCATTGATATCCAGGGAGCTTTTGATAATACTAGTTTCGAGGTGATGCAGGAACAATCACTAGCAAGGGGCATAGATCCCTCCACCGTAAGGTGGATAATGAACATGCTAAAAACCAGGAGGATCACGGTCTTCTTTGGAGACAAAATCATTACCATAGCGGCCACCAGGGGCTGTCCCCAGGGAGGAGTCCTCTCTCTCCTGTTGTGGCTGATAATGATGGATCAATTACTCACAAGACTGAGAGATCTAGATTTCTCAAACATTACCTATGCGGACGACCTAGTCTTGATGGTTAATGGCAGATTCGCAGATACAGTAGGGGAAAGAATGAAACAAACCCTAGAGGCTTATTAGGCCATCATCAGGAGTATCTACTAAACTGTAAAAATAAAAATGTAGTTATTTAAATATATAGTTGGAAAAAGCAAAAAGTGAAAAAATAAAATTAAACAATAGTAAACAATAAAATTGGAGAGAGCAGTAAACATTAAAAATTAAAAGGGGGTGAGTTAAACACAGGTATATGATTATTGATTATTGAGAAGTCAACGGTCGAATAACAAAATTCCAGATGATGATTTTTTTTCCCCCCTTTATTTTATTATAACCCGACGTATTAGTAATTTTATGGAATGGTATGAGTATGTGAATAAAACAATGCGGGGTCGGTAATTGGTGAGAGACGGATTTCTCTCTGTTCGTTGAGGATATTTTGCCCAATGCCGAAAAATTGGCGCCGCTTAGAGTATATAGGAAAGACTAGCTAACGGATTAGTAACATCGTGACACAATATACAGATATTAGCTTTGCTTTTTATAACAATAATACAATTAAGAAAATGATTTTTAACAACAAACCAAGAATTGATCGCCTTTCCAAGTCTGGCGTTTATAACATCAATTGCAATGATTGTAGTTCCTCTTATATCGGACAGACTGGGTGCAATTTTGAAGTTAGAGTTAAAGAACATTTAGCTGGTAGCCATGAGTCATCCCTTTATAATCATTTAACGTTAGAAAATCACACATCCAGTTTAAACAATTTAGAAATATTACATGTACAACCAAAAAGCAGATGTTTAGACAACTTAGAATCTTACGAAATCCGAAAAGCTATATTTCTTAACCAAAATATCCTCAACGAACAGAGAGAAATCCGTTTCTCACCAATTACCGACCCCGCATTGTTTTATTCACATACTCATACCATACCATAAAATTACTAATACGTCGGGTTATAATAAAATAAAGGGGGGGGGGGGGGGGGGGGGGAATCATCATCTGGAATTTTGTTATTCGACCGTTGACTACTCAATAATCAATAATCATATACCTGTGTTTAACTCACCCCTTTTAATTTTTAATGTTTACTGCTCTCTCCAATTTTATTGTTTACCACTCCCACATTTTTTTATTTGTATATTTTGGTTTCACTTTTTGCTTTTTCCAACTATATATTTAAATAACTACATTTTTATTTTTACAGTTTAGTAGATACTCCTGATGATGGCCTAATAAGCCGAAATCGATCGAGTGATTTTTTAAACCTTTTGTAATTTTGCGAAATATTTAACAAGTGTTTTTAAAAATTTTTAAAATGTGTGTATTAAGTTATCGTTATTACAATGGTATTCCCCTAGTACAGTAGTGAATAGTGGTGGCGAATTTCAATTCCGAGTTTAAAAATAAATTGTAAAACTATTTTGTGAAAAATAAATGCGGTACCCGCCAAGTAATTTGTGTAGCAGCTTGCAAATCAACCTGGACGAATTTCATTATTAAATTCACCTCGGGCATTATTTATGCGAAGCTAGTAAATCCTTCGTGTACTTCAATTTATACAATTATACTCTACCAGCGGTGCTATATTGTCGCTCCGACCCTTTATTGGCGCCACTACATTTATAAACCCCTTTCTAAACCTCAACTCAACCCCAAATTCAATCTCTAAACCAACACAGTGAAAACTGCATGTGTCTCTGAACTCAACTCAATCCTTACAATTCACAATAAGCTGCTGCTATATCGGCAAATTTTGAAGCCGTTATGGTCCTACGGTATACAACTCTGGGGATGTACCAAGCAAACAAACGCCAAAATGATACAGACGTTTCAAAACAAGGTTCTTCGTAGCATCGTCAATTTTCCGTAGTACGCAAGAACTGAAGACCTTCACAGGGACCTACGGATGGAGTACATCAAAGAGGAAATAAAAATGCATTCCGCAAGACACGAAATAAGGCTCCAGGAACATGGAAACCCCTATATTCGCCATATGATAGATAACCCTGTCGTTGAAAGAAGACTCCAAAGAACGAGGCCACTTGACCTAGTGAACTTACCAAACTAAAATTAGTAAATAGGTTTAATTAATTATGGGACTAACCAGTGGGTTATACCCCAACAAACGTGAATTTTACTAGATATATAAAAATTTGTATTTGAAAGAAAAATTGCTAGATGAGCGCAGTCTCAGTTGTAATAAAATAAATTGAAAAAAAAAAAAAAAAAAAAAAGACTCAATCGTAACTCAACTTCTAACTCGACCTCTAATTCAACCCTCAACTTGACCCTAAACTCAACGTTCAACTCAAACCCTAAATCAACGCGGCTCGTAGTACATCATTCGTTTATGAACTCAACTTAAAACATCTCAAGCTAATTGTAATTGAACCTTCAACACAACCAAAATTAAATTCCCAACCAATTCAACTCCCAAATCAAGATGCCTTAAAAACTACACGCTGTTTGAATTCAACTCAAGGTAACTGTCAAATAACATCACACAAATAAATCTCCAGCTGAACTACCCACTCAACCATAACTCACAACCACAACCCTTACTTAACTCCCACTCATCCCCAACGCAACACACAAATGGAAGCCAAATTAACTCTCAATTTAACATCAAAACTCAAAGTCCAACTCAATCGTCAAACCAACATTTGCTAAACTGCTCACTAACCTCTACTTATTTCCAACTCAACCCCAATGCAACACGCAAACTTAACACCCAACTCAATCCTCAAACCAGCAATTAATATCACTAAGTGGTATTGGGTGAATTCGTATGGAAGGAGTCCAATCCTCTCACGTATGGCTTCTAAAATTAGCTCAAAATTACCAAAATTAGAGGCAAATTTCGAAATTATGAAAAGGAATATTGAGTGGGAATTTTCAAAAAGATTTAGGTAGGGAAATTTAATTGGTGGTTATTTAGTTTGGGTAATTACATTTGTTGGGATAATTTTCGAGATAATTTTGATGAAGAAATTTGTCTGAAGAGTTTTAGCGGGGAATTTTGTTGAGGTATTTTGATCGGGAATTTAAGCAAAGGAATTTTGGTGGTGAATTTTTTGTATGGAATTTTCTATGTGTAGGAAATTTGGATGGGAAATTTTTAAAGCTGGAGGAAATTTTAGAAAAGTAATTTTAATTGAAAATTTTCAGGGAAAATTTAGTGATTCATTTTTTGGAGGAGTATGCGTAACATAAACATACATCGGGACCTACACATCAAAACAGTAGCAGACACAATCAAGCAGTACAGTAAAAAGTACCAGTTGAAATTATAACATCATCCCCATTGCTTTAGCCAGGGAAATTTTAAAAAGGTCCAAAAAACGGCGTCTTAAAAAGAGAGATCCTTTAGAACTAGCTATCTAATTTAAAGTAATTACTATAAGGGCAAGTTAGTATTAAGAACTAACATAAGTTAAGTCTTTATCAAAAGTTTGTATTAGTTTGTAAGATTTGATTACATCTTGTGAGTTTCCTATATAGGAAAGATTCAAGAATAAAGCCTTAGGCAGTTAAAAAAATAAAACAAATGTTGTTAACTGTTTGAGAAGTATAACCCATCGGTTAGCTCCAGTGTTACCTCATTAATTTATCTGTCTTAATTCTAAGGTTCTAAGGGCTTCGTTCTTCGAAGCCGTCTTACTGGGTTTGGGTTGTTCAGAATACGACGCAAATTCACATTTTCATGTTGACTAAGGCGCTATGTACGTGATTCCTAGCATATTTCTTAATTTCTTTACTGACGTACTCCATTTTTTGATCCTTATGAAGGTTATCATTCCTTATGTACCATGGTGCGTTGACCATACGTAAGACTTTATTTTGAAAAGTTTGAAATACTTTTACGTTAGTTTTCTTGGTACAGCCCAATAGCTGTATACCATACGTCCAAACAGGTTGCAATATCTGCCGATATAAGAGCAGTTTATTATGTAATGATAGCGCAGAGTTCCTTCCTATGAGCCAATACATTTTTCTATATTTGATGTTTAACTCTTCTTTTTACTTTTTAACATGCTCTTTCCACTTTAGTTTAGCATCAAGGGCCATTCCTAAATATTTTGCCGTATTTGCATGTGGAATTGTTTGAGAATTCAATCGAACAGGTAACCAATTAACATTTTTGGAGGTAAAGTTTATATGCGTAGATTTAGTTTCGTTGAGTTGAAGGCGCCATTTCTTCGTCCAATTACTCCATGAATTACCGGCGTTTTGTAATTTACTGATTAACTCCTCTATGGTGTCTCCAATTGTTAAGATTGCGAGTGATTTTATAAATATATATTCATGTGCATGCTTCTTGACAGCGGCTGTCTCTTAGCTCAATATTTCCGATTTCTTAAATTAAATTTTTACACATTTCGTTTAATTTTCATTTTGATTTAATTATATTTTGTATGGAATCATCTGTGGACATCGTTCATATATCCACCATGAGAACGTTTGCATATGTCGATTCGTTTAACCCAATTTTCGATGACTCGGTCACACATTTCGACGGAAACGGCCGCTATCTCTCATTCAATATTGGCTCTTGGCCCCTCTAATGCCGCTCGCTTGTTGGCATAGACCAATGATTTAACGTAACCCCATAATAAATGTCTAGAAGTGTTAAATCACACGATCTAGGCGGCCAATCGACAGGACCATTTCTGAATATAACACGTTCATCGAATTTAGATTTCAATTAGTCGATTGTTAAATCCACTGTGCGACATGTCGCACTGTCTTGTTGAAACCATATATCATTAATGTCTAGCTCATGCAATTGACCAAAGAAATAACGTTGCAACATATTTCTGTAGCGATCTCCATTGACTGTAACTTAATCACGAATCGTCTTGTATGCCGGTACAACACAGATTATTATTATAGTTTGAGCCAGCATGTTCTCATCATTGCAAGGCTCTGAAATTTAATGGAGAAATGAAATGAATGTGTTGCGTCGCCGGAAAAATTAAACTGCCTCAACTTGGAGAACCGCAAGAGCTATTAAAAACTTTGCTTGCCGGGTATATTGCCGAATCAAAGCATTTCCTATCTAACATCAGGAAATACAACCCCTGCTTTCAAATGACGTCCTTCGGCGCAGAAATCGTTACAGCTCAATTTATGCCAACTCTCAAAGTGAATGGACAAATTTGTCATAAAGCCGGCTCTCTGCTTCCATTCCCAGATTGTCAGCATAAATTCCTACAAATGTATTTCAACGATGAATTGGATGCACGCTGCGGAATTTCTACCGACATAAAAAGATACATTGTTTTCTAACTGCAAGAGCTTCTTCACGTAAAAAAACATTTAGTTCGTTTGTTCATAACATCAATTGACATGATGCCATCTGATACACACAAGATTGTTATTCATGCTGACAAAACGTGTGCTAGAGAACATTTGCAACGATTCAATGCTCCAACTATAGCGGAAGTGGCAATAATTGCTATAGTCGAAGATCAATTGCAACCAGAGATATTGTCCTTTATCTGAGAATCGATCAATTGACAACTCATCGATGCTACGATGCCCTGCAATATCCAGTCATTTTTTGGAGTGGTGCCGATGGATATCACTGCAACGTTAAGATGATAAATCCAGTCAGTGATGAAGAAACAAATAAAAAATGCAGCGCAATGAACTATTACTCATACCGATTAATGATTCGAGAGAATGGAGACTATCACATTTTGAAATGCCGTCAATTGTTTCACTAATACATCGTAGATATGTATGCGAAAATTGAAACAGGGGTGACATGTTCTACCATCACTTTCGATTCGTTTTCGATTGTGTTTTGTCTCTTGTAACAAGAACAAAATTGTATACTGTTTTCTTCTTTCATTACAATTTTTCTAATGCGACTTCAGCCTTCTGTATACTTTTCCTTTAGTTCACATCGAAAAATATCGCAATCAAAATTTTTTGTGATAAAGAGTGATGAATGAAAGTAGAAATAGAATGTTGTTTTGTTTGAGCAAGCTGAGAAAGCTTTAGAAATAGCATAATTGAAAAAGCGAAATAGAGTACAATTTTGTTCTTGTTACAAGAGACAAAGACTATCGAAAACGAATCGAAAGTGATGGTAGAACATGTCACCCCAGAACGTTTGATATTCATCGGTTTGAATCAGACCAAGCTTCGCTCTGAAGAATACGTTAATTTGCGAGATACAGTTGTAAATGACCGTAATACAACTAACGTTGGAAGACTAACGATTTTGCATCTTCATATACAGGGGGTCTATTATGAAATTTTCGACATCGCAAATTTTTCGACGTTGTCGACCAGTCGACAACGTCGAAAATAGCTATTATGAAATTTTCGACATCGCTTTTTTTTCGACATTATCGACCAATTCGACAATGCCGCCATATTATTTAAGCTGTCAAAGTGAAAACATATTTTGTTTTGTGAATCGCTCGATTTATTTTAATATTTTCATAAATTTATTTAAATACATGAGCCGTTAATTTTGAAAGTGGGGCAAGTCCATTTTTCAAAAAAATGAAGATAATGGTAGTTATAGATACAACCTAGTATGATCATTTTATCTATAAACAATTTATAGTGAAACAAATTCACAATCCTAATATTTGGGAGATGGAAGTTTTAGTTCTTAACATTATTGTAAATATGTTTATTTTGAAAGTGGTGCAAGTCCATCTTATATTGAAATTATTTTTAACCATACTGCAAAATTAACTCACAAGTAAATTAAAAAAAAAATCTATAAATTTAATTTATTTTCGTATAACGAATAAGCGAGAATGAGAGAACGAGCAAAGTTAAACACTAAACAATATTTTTCAATTTGTTATTTCTTCACACACTCTGAAAAACTAAATTGTAAAACAAACGGCAACACTCTGAAAAACTGTAAATTGTAGAACATTCGACTTATATTATCGGCTTGCAAGTAAGTTCCAATTCAGTTTCTAATAAATACTCGACAAGTCGACATTGTGTTGTTTTGTGCTCGGTGAACAAAAATCTTTAACACGTTCATTCTTATTTGAAAATTAATACCGGATTGTGGTTTATTTTATAAAAAGAAAAAATGGCTCAAACCGATAAAAACGGAAATTACAACTCTGATGCATCTGAAAGTGAATTTGGTAGGTAACAAAAATAAAATAATACTTTTCTGGATAGTAACGCCACTTCAATAAAATCCTCATTTGCAAGTAATTTTATTATTTTTATTATGTTTATAGACATAAGACCCATTCGAATCGGTAATAAAAGAAGAATCTTGGAATCAGGATCTGAATACGAAGATAATTCGGACAAAAATAATTCAAAAAAATTCAAAAAAAGAAGAAGAATAGTTGAACTATTGAGTTCGACATCAGATGAGGATGATGCTACAGAGGAACGCTACGAAGAAAACAATGTTACTTATGTACAAAATAAAAGAAAATTCAATCGAAATAGTGGAAAAAAATATTACACAAAAATAGGTAAAATTATTCCCGAAAAAAAATTCGAGAATAAAAACTGCCAATGCTCAAAGGCATGTGCAAAATATATTAGTGAGGAAGAACGGAAACAAAATTTTTTTGAATTTTGGAACCTTGCAAATTTCAATAAGCAAAATTTATTTTTACGTGCAAGTACTCACAAACTGGTTACGAAAAGAAAGCGCCCAAGAAATTTCAAAGGAGCGGCAAAAAAATTTACGTTTCAATATTATTTGAATACAAATCGTGGAAATATTTTAGTATGTAAAACTTATTTTCTACAAACTTTTAATATATCTAAAGGACGATTGGACCGTGTTCTAAAAACAGAAGTTGTGGGAAAGGATTTACGTGGCAAGAGGGAAGGATCTTCCCGGAAAACCAGTGAAAATTTGTTAAATGATGTAAAGCAACGCATTCAAAGTTTTCCTCAGTTTGAAAGCCATTACACAAGGAATCATAATCCAGACAGGAAATATTTAAATCCAGAATTAAATATAAGAAAAATGTATAATTTATATGTGGATGAATGTAAACTGAACAAAATACCCTATGTAAATGAGTGGATTTACAGGAATATTTTTAAAACACAATTCAATTTGCAGTTCCACCATCCACGTAAAGATACCTGCCAAAAATGCGATATGCTTAACATGAAAATTAAAACTTCTTGATTTATTCAAGAGCAACAGAACCTGACAGAACAACATGAAATTCACTTGATAAATGCCGAAATTGCTAGAAAATCTTTGCAGGAAGACAGAGATTTGGCTGTAAATAATCCGGAAAAATATTTTACATTCTCCTTTGATTTACAAAAGGCACTACCTTATCCTAAGCTAACAGTATCAATTGCATATTATAAGCGGAATATGTATGTTTTGAATCAAGGTTTCCACAATTTTCATAATGATGAAGTTAATATGTATGTTTGGGATGAAACTATAGCATCCCGAGGATCACAAGAAATTGCATCTTGCTGTTTGAAGCACCTACAAACTGTGACAACCCAAAATCACATTATAGCTTATAGTGATATGTGCACTGGCCAAAATAGAAACATTAAGTTGGCCTTAATGTGACAATGAAATAAATATCATTGATCACAAATTTTTATTGTCAGGACATTCATTTTTACCCAACGATTGTGATTTTGGAGTGGTAGAAATGGCAATCCGGAAAACCAATTCCTTGTATATCCCCCAGGATTACTATAAAGTAATACGACATTGTCGAAAGCATAATAAATTTTTAGTACATGAGATGAAGCGCGAAAATTTTTTTTCAACCTAACCTCTGGAGGAAGCGGTTTTAAAAAGAAGGAAAAATACAGATGGAGAAACTGTGAATTGGTTAAGTATATGCTGGATCAGATTTACAAGGGATGCACCATATAAAATGTTATACAAAACTTCGGTAGAACGAGACTCTGAATTTAAAATTATCGATTTATTACCACAACGAGGAAGACCAAGTAATTTCGGAAATATAAAATTACCTTTTTTGTATGGAAAAAGGAGACCTATTGCATCTGAGAAATATAAGGACATCATGGATTTATTACCATATATACCTCCCGTTCATCATGAATATTTTAAAATGTTAAATCCTGAGTAAAATTCACTATAATTATACGACTAAAGTATAAGATTAACGAAAATGTAAAATTTTTTGGAAATTCTTAATAAAAATGAATTGTTTTTGTTATGTTATATTTTCTACTATCATATAATATTTAAAAACTGTTTTCTTTGTTTTAATTCACTTTTTATTAAATGAATAAATATTTATATTAATTTGACTAGTATTTTGTTTTTATTATTAAAAAAAGGCTGATACAAGAACTAAAATAGTATCCATTTAAATTAACGATTACAATAATTCGTTAATTTTGAAAGTGAGGCAAGTCCATTTAGTTATAATAATCCGTTTATTTTTTTTAGCCAGCACTATAAACACTATTGAATTATAAACTTACATTATCTAATACCACAAAATACAAAAAATATGTCTATTAATACTTACCAATATTTTTAAATTTATTGAAATGCAAACCCTTAAATATCTCGCAATAACAACAAATGGACTTGCCCCACTTTCAAAATAAACGGCTCACATATAAATAATTGTTAAATTGTTAATAAAATTAAAAAAAATATATTTGTTAATAAAAATAACTTGTTAACTTGTGTGCTCGTAAAATGGAAGCAAGTGTAGCATTTTTTGTGCACAGTAGTGACAATGATTCCGACGATGAAATAACACCGGCATATCTGCAAAGGAAACGTTTACGGGATAGTTCAAATGTACTTGACATGCCAAATAAAAGGTAATATAAAATCATTCGCGCCTTGCCGTTTCTATATATTTCTAATAACATTAAATACTTGCAGGTTCGTCAGATTATTTAGGGTGTCAAAACATTTATTCACCGACATTTTAAACGAAATTAAACACAACTTTATTGCCACAAAAAATCAAGATGCTATACCACCGATACTGAAACTCGCCGCAACATTACGTTTTTTGGGAGAAGGGTCGTACCAGCAAGGAGTGGGACAAGATTACTTAATCGTTATGGCTCAATTCACCGTATCTGTAGTAATGACAGAAACCTTAAACCTATTAGAATCCACGTTGTGTAGCAAATATATTAAATTTAAATTCTCGAATGAGGAAAAGTCAAAGTCAAAGGAGTATTTTTTAAACAAAACGGGGTTTCCAGGCGTGATAGGTTGTGTAGATGGCACCCACATCAATATTATCAGGCCAGAAAAAAATGAACATAATTTTTTTAATAGAAAAGGATCACACAGCTTAAACGTTATGATCGTAAGTATTCTAAACATATGAACAAACATATAAATTGCTTATGATGTTATTTATATTTAGACGTGTGACTACAGCAACAAAATCACTTCAGTCGATCCGCGTTTCGGTGGTTGTTTGCACGAGTCTGTAATTTGGAGCATGAGCGAAAATCGCAAAGTTATGAAACAGGATTGGAGACGAGATGACTGTTCATGGATTCTAGGTAATTTAAAAAATATTATGTTAATTTTAGATTACTAACATTATTGAATATTTAGGCGACTCTGGATACCCGTTGGAGCCTTGGATGATGACTCCATACAGGAAAACAACGGAGGGATCGGCTGAATCCCGCTTTAATTTAGTACATGCCAAAGCACGTTCTATAATCGAACGCGTGTTTGGTATATTAAAAGGCCGTTGGAGATGTCTGCTACATACTCGGGAGCTACATTATCAACCGGAGAAAGTAGCCACAATTGTTAATGTTTGCTGCCTACTACATAATTTGTGTGTAGAATATAACGTTCCCTTAGACACGAGTTTAATTGTTAGAGATGAGGATGTGGGAAATCAAAATGCAGCAGATGAAGAAATCGGAAATCTGCAGCAAGAAGCCAAAATTATTAGAGATACCATAAAAAATCAATTATGATTATAAGATAATAATACACAATGAGTTTTTTTATTTATTTACATTTGATTTCATTTATTCTATTAATTCATTTCATTAAATTTATTCAGTCTTTTAAATTTCAAAAAAATGGTGTTTAATTTACTATTAAAACTACCTCTGTGCCTCCAATTCCTGTTGCTTCAAATCCAACCCCCTTTCCTTTAACTGTAAAGCTTGGGCCTTTTGCATATATTTCTTGAATACCATTTCTTGTTTAGCCTTCCATTTATCTTTCTCGAAAGCCAATTTTTTTTGCTTTTCCTTTCTAATATCTTTTTTCACATTTCTAATCTCCTTTAATACTTTTATAATTTCTGTTCTTTGCGTTACTTGTTTTTCTAAGAACAATTCTTGTTTTTTATAGAATGCCTCTTGTAGTTGTAGCTGCTTTTTTAATAGACTTTTTGCAGTTTCCTTCGGCTTCCTGTTTGTTCTCTTTGGCCTATTAATTTCGGTATTTGGACGTTCTGTTGTTGGCACGTTGACAGTCGATGCTTCTAGTGTGGGGGCTTCTAGTGTGAGTAATTCTTGATTTTCATCGTCAAACGTATTTTCGGTGATGGTACTTGAAGTGGAGGCGATTTAAATATTAGTAGTGTCAGTAGAGTTGCTTATTAAAATTATGATTGATGTTGTCTCGAAACCAAAATGATTAGCATTAATTAAATTGCTTAGCGGTTTGACTCTATATGGCCCCCCTCCAGTTCCCAAAATCGCTTTTTTGTTAGCTCTAATTTTGGTTTTTGTTTGATATTTAAAATCTCTCCACACATGCCAAAAAAATATTACGTTAATATATTATTATTTACCCGTAACTTTATAACCTTACCTTTTTCCAACTATCAACACTTTTCTCTGGAGGCCCCACAGCATTTAAAGAATCTTTTAAATCGTTCCATAAAGAATTAGTTGTTTCGCGGAATTGAACGGTATTTAAAAAATTTTTGGCTATGCCTACATTTTTTACCATAAACGAGACCATGATCACAAATTGTTCTGGCGTGGTAGCGACCCTACAAAAGAAAATTATATTTATTATTTTAAATTAATTATATTAAAATTAATATAATCAAAAATTAAACACAAAATTTGACAAAAAAAAAATCTAAAAATGTAATTGTACATAACTCACATTTTATTATTGCACGATGTTTTAGCACTCGACACCTCAATAGCAGTCGAATATTATCAAAGCAACCTTGATTATACAAGCCATAATCTAAAAAACGAAGCTTTTTTAAGGGAATTAGAAACGAGGAAAAAACCAAAATTTCCATAGTAAAACACACAAAACATATGGGAAATCACTTTTTTTCCTAAGACAAATTTGTAAATGAAAACGTTGCAAATTCTTAATTAAGATTTCTGAAATATTTTCATAAATGTTTGAATTTCAACATATATAAATCTCGTTTAAGTAAATCGTTTTCATTTTCTTGTAATAACTGATTTATTTAAACCAAAATATAAAAAAAAGTTCATAACAACAGCTTTCTGGTCAAATTAAAATAGAAAAGCTTACTACAAAACGTGTGCATTAAGTCAATATACATAGATGGCAGTGGGTAGCAAACATTTTAAAAAATCGTAACAAAAATTGCGACCTGGGGAAATTTCAGTTCAAAAATTGTAGGAAAAGCAAAACAAATTCAGAAAATATTAAGAACGTGTCATAATTGTGTGATTAAATAATTTTTTTTCGTATTTCTCTGCTAACAATTATAGACATCTAACGTACACTAGTGAAACTAAAGATAAATTTAGCAAGTATTATTTTAATTTGTCAGAGCCAACTATGATATATTTTTCAAAATGAATTTTCGAAAAATATATTTTAGAAATAATTTTATTTTACTATTTCTGCAATTAATATTTACTTAATACTAATATACCCTTCTTGTATATTTCTGCTAAAGATATGTAGAACACTTTTGTATAAATATTTTGTAACATTTTTGCTGTTTTCATTGAAAAACTTGAAGCTAAAAAACACCATTTTTACTATGGATTCCTATGGAAATCAGTGAAAAGTTATACCACTAAAAAAGCTTCGAAAAAATACGTGATAATGATTATGGCTCTATACTCTAGAAGGCTCTGGTAAAACCAAAGCAACCTTGATTATACAAGCCATAATCTAAAAAACGAAGCTTTTATAAGGGAATTAGAAACGATGAAAAAACCAAAATTTCCATAGTAAAACACATAAAACATATGGGAAATCACTTTTTTTCCTAAGACAAATTTATAAATGAAAACGTTGCAAATTCTTAATTATGATTTCTGAAATATTTTCATAAATGTATGAATTCCAACATACATAAATCTCGTTTAAGTAAATCGTTTTCCTTTTCTTGTAATAATTGATTTATTTAAACCAAAATATAAAAAAAAGTTCATAACAACAGCATTCTGGTCAAATTAAAATGAAAAGCTTACTACAAATCGTGTGCATTAAGTCATTATACATTACATAGATGGCAGTGATGGCAGTAAACATTTTGAAAAATCATACGAAAAATTGCGACCTAGAGAAATTTCAAGTTCAAAAATTGTAGGAAAAGCAAAACAAATTCTCAAAATTTTAAGAACGAGTCATAATTTTGTGATTAAACAATTTTTTTTCGTATTTTTCTGTATAAATCTGAGACATCTAACGTACACTAGTAAAACTAAAGATAAATTTAGCAAGTATTATTTTAATTCGTCAGAGCCAACTTTGATGTATTTTTCAAAATGAAAGTTCGAAAAATATATTTTAGAAATAATTTAATTTTAATATTTTTGCAATAATATTTACTTAATACCAATATAACCTTCTTGAATATTGCTGCTAAAGATACATATGTAGAGCACTTTTGTATAAACATTTTGTAACATTTTTGCATTTTTCATTGTAAAACTTGAAGCTAAAAAACACCATTTTTACTATGGATTCCTATGGAAATCAGTGAAAAGTTATACCACTAAAAAAGCTTCGAAAAAATACGTCATTATGATTATGGCTCTATACTCTAGAAGGCTCTGATATTATGCGACTTTATCTAAAACAATGCGCGGTCGCAAACTTTTTTATTTCATAATAGGGAAAATTTTCATAATAGCTCATTTTCGACGTTGCCGAAAAAAAAGCGCGCGTCGAAAATTTCATAATAGACCCCCAGACAGTTCACGTCATATGCATTAGTACGCCCAAGATGCAATTGCGTATGTTCGTCACTATGCGCGCCCGGACCTATTGATTACATTTACATGCAATCCAGCTCAACAATAACTACACCAGCTTTTACTGAAATCGCTGATAGATTTCATGATAAAACATCGTATTTGGGTCTTTGCGCTGCTGGATGTACTCAGTGGAATTACAAAAGAGAGGATTGCCACACGCACATACTAATCTGGCTTTATAACAAAATTATATATTTATATGCGCTGAAATACCCGATGCCAACATCGATAAGGATTTGCATGAAGTTGTAACGAAAAATATGATACATTTACCTTGCGGTACACTGAATCTAAATTCGCCATGCATCATAGACGGAAAATGCTCTAAAAAATGTCCTCGAACATTAGTACCAACTCAGTTACAGGAAACGATGGATATACTTTATACGGAAGAAGATCAGTAGAAGATGGCGGTAAATTAGCAACCATACAAATGCGAAACGGTGACATCGAAGTAGACAACCGGTGGGTTGTTCCATATTCGCCTTTGCTATCAAAAACATACAAATCGCACGTAAACGTGGAATACTGTAACACCGTTAAATCGATCAAATCATTTGTAAGTACATGAATAAAGGCAGCGACATGGCTGTTTTTAGTGTTCAACCAGAAAGAATTAATAGGAATACATTCATAAATATCAATGAAATCGCACAGTATATATCAGGCTGGAAGATACATAAGCAGGAATGAAGCTGTACGGCAAATTCTTTCATTTCCCGCACATGAACAAAGTCCAGCTATTGCTCACCTAAAATTACATCTACAAAATGGACAACGCGTTTATTTGACAGCTGAAAATGTGCCATAAGTAGTCCTGAATCCACCGACTACAACGTTAACTGCTTTCTTCACGTTATGTCAAAATGATGCGTTTGCGAAAACATTGCTGTATTCGAAAGTGCTTACATAATACACATGGAATGCGAGTAGAAAATCATTGAAACGGCTCAAACGAGGAGAGCGAGTCCACGGACATCCTGGCACATCCAAAGCTTCTTTCTTCGCATGCTATTGGCAAATGTGCCCGGTCCAACGTCTTTTCAGCAATTGAGAATTGTCAACAGCGTTACACATGCCACTTTCTAACGATGCGTTCATGATGACTGAAGATTTTTGCTTAGAAATCGCGAACCAAGTTCTCAATCAATTGAGAATGCCATTGTCTGAAATACTCGACTTTGTGGCGACACGTAAAGACATATGTATATGTGTTAATAGTATACATGTTGTGTATTCCCTCATGCATTGTGAAATTTAACATATTAGAAACGTGTGCTTTCTCTTTTCTCTCTTTTGTATTTAGCCAGAATATAGGCTAAGCCACAGCAACACGTAGCCGGGTAGAGCTAGTACTAAATAAAATTCAAACACTAATCCATCCAGACACTGTGGGGTTAGCGAAAACCTGCCCGCTGTTATTCTCGAAAGAATAGCGCTACTTTAGTGAGACATTCAAAGGATAGCTGGTTCAAGAGCCACAAACTAACTTAAAAACAATTAAGATAACAACATATGCAAATTACATTTGGCGAAGAAATTCGTCCAACTAATCAGAGATGATGGTAAAAACTAAAAACAATCGATTGCCGAAAGATCTTCACAATTGGGATAATCGAGATGGACCTCGTGGTAAACATCAAATCCAGGCTACCTCATCACACTTCCGCATACTGACGGGCCAAAAACGAATGTGTGCAAAGGTGGTGCAGGGATCATTGTACCTGATCTCAAACTATGCTACTGTAACGGGATGGGGCAAGAAACTCGAAATTACCCTCTTACGCTCAAGAACGAAAACAAAATCCTTAGTGGCATTTATCAATGGTAGTTCACCCTCGATAAAAAAAACCTTACATACCTTGCAAAGATGCCAAGCGGAAAAAAGTGGTCCACAGTCGTAAATTGGTTAAACAGCGCAGCAGCATCCAATATACATGATAATAAAATCGAACATTAGAAAATTGCCAGTGTGCGCATAAAGAAGAAAACATAAATTATCATATAATAAACATTAAAGAAAAAATTTCCGTTTGTATGTAACCATAAAAAGCGTGGGTTTCGCGACATAGCAAGATCGGGAGAGAATAAAAATTTCCATTGAATTATGATTTCACTTCAAATTTCTGATTTTTACTTATTTATTTGTAAGGTCCCAGGAGAGAATTATTGTATACCATCACCACTTAGCACAAGCAACAACAATAACAAGTGAAAATTTTTGAAATGCGAATTCATTTTCATAGCTCTAAAGACTTTCAACTTGTTGAACAGAAGATGAAATTTATTGAAAGATTTCATGTTATGTTTGTTAATGTTTTTTTGTTCATGCTGTGGATTTTTAATTTGTTTAAACATTTTAATTTTTTTTTTACATACTGTGTATTGTTGTTGTAGTTAGATGTTTTCAGGGCGAATATTAAATAAATGTTTATGGGTTTTGCTTCATCAAATACAGAAGGTCTGCGTTGTATGTATTACGTTTTGTTTTAGAGAATTTATGTTAAAATTGGACAGTTATTGGTGTATATTACTGTTAAATATTTTATTTGGTGTTTCAATCATTATTATTATAACTATTTTTTCTTGTTGTTGTTTTGGTTGTTAGAATGGTAAACGTAAATAAATTGCAGAGTTTTTTTTATTGGTATATAATTAATGTGTTCAGTTTACTGATATTGCTTACCAAAGTAATCGATAAGATCGATTTGCGAAGAGATTCCCACACCAAAATCCATGTATTATTTTATGTACGAGTAATAACAATATTTTAGTTACCAATATATCAACTATCGAAGTAAATTAAATATTCATATGATCCTTGAGAATTGATGTAGGTATGTATCGTGATCACACTAATTCGATGTAAAAATATTCAATATTTATAAAACACAGAGATGTTAGCATTTTGTAATTATTTATAATATTAAATCTTAACACTGTTCTCTTATGTTGACGTGAAGCGCACGAAGGAATGCAATTTGTAAGCAATACATCCTTAAATAGGCTCTACCCCAAGGATAATAATTTAAAAAAATTTAAATTAATATGTCTGTTTTCAATAAAAGATAAAACTGTAAAACAAAATTTAATTTACGAAAATCAATCTCAAACGCAAATTCCTTACAGTCACAGAAAGAATAGCGTAATGCTGTATTTGGTACTATACTAATAGCGTACTTCTAGGTTTATTGTCATTTCATTTAATTTAGAGCCGAGCTGTTCACCACTCAGTTAAACAAACATTGATAAAAAAACAATTACAAATCAAACAAAAAATTCAGTTTTTATTTTTTTTAACTCAATTTACATTTAACAACCTGAAAATAATAATAATCATGATACAAATTAATTTACTTTTACGTTTGAATTGATTTACTATTTAAACCTATGTCAAAAAATTGTCCGTACACTTGCACTTTTTTCAAAATTAACACAAGCACGTTAACAATTTATTATTTTTGTTATACTCCTATTTTTAACCAACGATAAATTACAAAATTGGTTTTTGCGTAAAAGTTTATCCGTCGTATTTTTTGCATGTTGAATGAAATTTTGTTCAATTAATTAAAAATTTGGGATTCTCGTACCAAAATTAGAAATTAAAATATTACTTCGGTCTAAAAAGACCAAAATTTTGAAAAGCTGTCAAAAATTTTTTTTTTTTTTTTTGTTAAAATAAATTTTATTTATTTATTTAATGTTATTACAATCTAGTCTCCTGGACTAATGAGCAATTTGTTTCTGACTTAATTTACTAACTTAATATTAATCTATGGCTTCTTCCCATTGGCGTTCCATAGAGTCTGGTAAATTGAATTAAACCACATCTTTGTAGTGGGCTTTACACAGCACAATGCTGTTTAAGCTAACAATTACACCAACTCAAAAGGTTTGGTTCTTTTAAGTCTACGTATTAAATTCGTGTTGCTTAGAAGCTGAGTTGCTTCAATGTTCACATGATGCCGGAGCCTCTCTTCATGTCTCCGCGCTTTCTCCTGAATTTCATTTACGATGAGGTTCACTTTAAGGTCCCTATGGAGATCATTGTTCCCGACATACCAAGGTGCATGAACGATGTTCCTTAATACCATATTCTGAAATCTTTGGATGATATTTACGTTGCTCTGTTTGGTACAACCCCAAAGTTGAATACCATACGTCCAAACGGGTTTCAATATTTGCTTATAAAGTAGCAGCTTGTTGTATGTTGATAAAGAAGAGTTCCTTCCCATCAGCCAATACATCTTTCTGTATTTAATTCTTAGTTCTTCACTTTTCTTCTTGACATGTGCTTTCCATCGCAGTTTAGCATCCAGGGTCATGCCGAGATACTTAGCTGTGTTCGCATACGGTACTATTTCTTGATTTATGGTAATCGGGATATGTTCGAATCGCCTGTTTGTAAAGTTGATGTGAACTGATTTAGTTTCATTTAGTTTTATTCGCCATCTTTTTGTCCATTTATAAATTTTAGTTATTGCTGTTTGTAACTTTTGTGTTGACTCTTCGTTGCTTGTGCCAACAGCTAAGATCGCCGTGTCATCTGCAAAAGTCGCCACTGTATTGTTTTCTAATGCAGGAAGATCATAAGTGTATATTAGGTATAAAACCGGCCCTAATACACTGCCCTGTGGAACTCCTGCGTTGATTTCTTTCAATTCAGAGAAAGTGTCATCTAACTTAATCCTGAAGAATCTATCTTTTAAGTACGATTCCAGTATATTAGCAAATTGGATTGGTAGAAGATTTCCTTATTTATGGTTAAGTCCTTCATGCCACACTCTATCAAATGCTTGGGCAACGTCTAGAAATACTGCTGAACAGATTTTTTTCTCCTCTAGTGCTTTCTCAATTATACTGGTTATTCGGTGAACTTGATCAATTGTTGAGTGTTGGTTACGAAAACCGAACTGATGATTTGGGATTAAGTTTTTACTCTCGATTATCGGATTTAACCTTTTTACCAGAAGCTTCTCAAAGAGTTTGGACATGACTGGCAATAGCGAAATTGGCCTATAAGATGAGGTTATGTGTGGTGGTTTCCCAGGTTTTGGGATCATGATTACTTCTGCAATTTTCCACAAGCTTGGTACATATTTGATTCTAAATGCTGCATTTATAAGATTGGTGAGCTTCACCAGAGCTTTCCTTGGCAGTTCTTTTAAGATTTCTGCTGTAATAAGATCGTAGCCAGGAGCTTTTTTCATATTCATATTAGTTTTTATCTCACACGCGACTTCTTTTGGTGTTGTCGGTAGGATTTCTTTACTTTCTTGCACAGCTTGTTCAGATATTATCTCGGCTTCTAATGTTTCATCTTGATGTGGCTGGAATATTTTTTCAAGATGTTCAGCAAATTCTCGAGCTTTGTCTTCATTATTCCTAGCCCATTTATCACCTGCTACTCTTATTGGAGGGTTCTGTATTATTGGTTTTTTAATTCTTTTGGTTGCTTTCCAAAGAGAATAATCAGTACTGCTATCATTAGTTAATTTTCTTAAATAGTTGCTGACTGATTCATTTTTCAATTCTTTGATTTCTCTTCTTAATTGTTGAGTGAGATTGTTCAAATTATGATAGTTTTATCTTGAGGGGCCCTTGTTTGTTGCCATACTCTTCTCGCTCTTCTTTTTTCTGCTAGGAGTTCCCTAATTTCCAAAGGGTAGTTGTTTCCCTTGATTTTCTTTTTAACCTCAGGGGTATTTTCCCAAGCTGATTGCTGTATATCGTCTACAAATTTGTGAACTTCTTTGTCTAATTGCTCCTCGGTCTTTATTGGAACCATTAAGTTAATTTTTTCTTCTAGCGATAGTCTAAAGCATTCCCAATTAGTGTGATTATTTACTAGAAAAGGGTTCCTTTCTTTCTGAATAATTTTTTCACTTAACGTTAAAAGTATCGGTGAATGATCAGAGTTTAGGTTGTGGCTTTCATCTACTTGTATATAATTTACAGATATCTTCTTTATTATAAAGAAATCAATCAGATCTGGTACTTTATTTGGATCAGTAGGCCAGTAAGTTGGTTTTCCAGTTGAGAGAGCTTCACAACTGCATTTCCTAATGGCTTTTAGGAGTTCTTTACCCTTAGTTGTTGTTAATCTGGAGCCCCAGTGGACATTTTTGGCATTAAAGTCTCCTCCAAGTATAAACCGTTTTCCTAATTTACTGAGGAACTCGAGATAATCCTTTTCTTTCAACGAGTGCTTCGGTGGGCAGTACACACCAGCAATACAAATAGAACCATTTTTGGTTTTGACGTTAACAGCAGTTGCTTGTATTTCTTCTGTTTCATATTTTAACTCTTCATAGTGGTGGATACTATTTCTGATTATAACCGCACTACCTCCTTTAGCAGTGTTTTCCGGATGAATGGTATGATATATATGATAATTTTTAAATTTAATGATTGTTTGTCTAGTGAAATGTGTTTCCGTGATGAGACATACATCGATTTTTTCTGTGTCCAGGACCACTTGCAATTCTTGTTGATGTTGCATAAGTCCATTGGCATTCCAACATAAGATTCTAAGATCACCTGCCATTTTTCTGTTTAGGGATGGCTCCCTTAGTGCTGTATTCTAATTTCTGTAATCGCTCATCAAATGTATTGAGCCTGCTTAAAATTAATTTAAGTGTTTGACTTATTTCGTCATTTTGACCAGTTTTCCCTGGATTTCCGTTACTCATCGTTACTTGAGCATAAGTCATTTTACCCAATTGTCCATGAGTAGTTCCCAACTCTCTACGATTTACTTCGGGTTGGGTCATCTTAACTGCCTGCTGCCTGAATAATCTTGGATTTTTAGCAATCACATTCCTATTTTTGATGTTTTGCAGTTCAATGGCAACGCTGCATCCTCTATAGTTAGCAGGATGGTTTTCTCCACAGTGAACACATTTAGGCTGAACATTTCTATCTTTTACACAATCTTTGGTATGATGTTTACCTAAACATTTGACACACCTGGGTTCCCTGCTGCAATATTTTTGTGTATGTCCATAGGCTTGACAATGTTTACATTGTGGTATAAGTTTGGACCGTCTTAGAGGCTGAATAACTACTTTGCACCCTAAGATGTACTTAATTTGATAAATTTTTTCGATATCTTCATCATTATCGAAGGTCAACATAAACATGTTGAGAGGTACTTTGCCTCTCCGTTTTAGGTTAATTGATGCTTCAGTAGCCTTAAATCCTTTTGCTTTCAGATCATCAATTATTTTTTCTGGTTTACACGTAGAGTGTAGATTTTTAGCCATAACCCTTATTGGTCTGGTTTGTTTCTCTTCAAACGTATGCCAAGCATGGTTTTCTTCATTTAACATACTTGTCATTTTTCTGTAAGTTTCACCATCTTCCAAGTTTATTTTGATGGTGTTTCCATTCATCACCTTTGCATTAAACTTATCAGTTGTAGTAATTTTTTTTAATTTCTCATAGAGTAGATCGTAGTCTTTGACTTCATCTATTACTATTGGTGGTGGTGGAGGTATTTTTTTTGATGGTTTCTGGATAATATTAGAAACATCATCCTTTAATTGAGGTGGGGAGGGCGTATTATTCAATTTTCTTTTTTTTCTTCTAACTCCTTTAACTCTTATCCACTCAGTTTCTCGAGCTAGTTCGTCTTCATCCGTATGGCACTCTTGTTCAATTGTAGTCTGGCTAGGAGTAGGATAGATTGCCTCCTTTGGCTTAAGAGCTTTAACTTCGTTTTCAAGCGTTTTCATACGCTCCTGCATCAATGCAATTGTATCATTCAACTGCTTGTTAATATTGTTGGCTTCAACTAGTGCATTATTAGCTCTACACAATTCATTGTGAAGCTTTTCTTCGTTTGTAGAACGAATGTTCTTGCTACTGGCCCCAATGGAAGGACTACGGCCTCTTATCGGAGAATACGATACTTTATTACTCCTCTCGAAGGGATTTATAATATTATTTTCTGATTCGCTCAGTTGAGCTTGTTTATTCACCAACATATCTAGTGATTGGTTAAAGCAAAAGTTTAGCAATGGCTGGTCTCCCCCAGAATCCACGAGACCGACCTCCGAAGAGGGTGAATTTACCTGATTAATAGGTGTACCACCTGGGGTATTATTTTCCATATTCGTTCCGCTCATTGCTCATTTATAGTGTACTGCACTCGCATCTAGTATTTAGCCGACGTATTCACATCGTTGCCCGGGTGTTACCACTTGGAGGTATACTAGACACATTTGGTGGTTTCTACATAGTTGCAGCGTTGGAATATAGACCACGAGATACATGGCTATAGACGGCCAACCCCTACCCTATTGAGACGCACCCAACACCCTAGCTGTCAAAAATGACGAAAAATTTGGTTGCTCCAAAACCACTTTTCTCGACGTTTTGAAAGTCCCTGAGTCTAAAAAAGCAATAAAAAAAAATTTCCGTTCCTCTGTCTGAATGTCTCTACCCATGGTACCTCGAGAACGGCTTGTCCGATTTGGAATTTTTTTCGCCAATCTGTTTCTATGGTCAAGGCGGAGATTTGAAAAGCTTTTGGAGATTGTACGTTAAGAGAGTGGGGTACCTGCCATACGAATTGACCCAAACACCTGGTTATATAAATATTTACGATTTTTTTATACATATGCTGGTTTGATTATTGAATACCGCATTAATTTTGGAGTTGATTTGAAGATTAGTAGATTAGTTAGAGGTCAATTTGCGGTTTGAGTTGAAGTTGAGTTGGAGTTGAGTTGGGATTGGATTAGGATGAAGTGAGCAGTTAAACTTGATTTGTGATTTTTTTTTATAAAAATTCAGAATTTCCAATGGATCCCCAAATTATTTTTAGATGCAGTTCTGGGATATGGCAAGAAGGATGGAACTTGGCTATTTCTGAACCAATATAAGTGTTCAAAACGTACACGTAAATCAATTATTGTATGTGACGACGATATTGAACCATTCATGCTGCCAGTGAATCCAAATTTAAATGATGTTACATTAATTTTGAGATCCATGCAGCAAAAACTTGATAAGTTGGATGATTTGGAGTAGTCTCAAAGTTACGTATGCTCAAGTGTAGGTGAATTAAACATTACCATCAAAGACCTCACGAAGGCTAACATAGAAATGAACAAACAATTGTTGGAGCTTGAGGACAAATATTCGAAGCAAGAGGCTAAATTAAACCTGATGGAAGCTCAATTAGATCTCGTCAATCAAGCAGAATACAGTAACAATAAATACTTTGAACATTTTTTTGAACATGAGCTCGTTAAATATGCATATTGTATGACATCTAACGAAAGTTTTTTGTAACTAACTAAATTTATTTTGATCTGTTTTTCTTTGTACCCTGTAAACTTAATTTTAGAAATTACATTTTGTTTTTCGGTCTCTTGTGTATCAACCATCGACGTGTCAACACCGAACGTGAATTTGGCGAACTTGTCATCGTAAAATAAAAAACACAAATTTATGCAAATTTATAATAAAATTTATTGATAAAGAAAAATTACGAGCTTGTTGTTTTCTGGCGTAGTGAAAAACTTTTAATACAGTCCATTGTGCGAACATTTAAATTGGTCCTTCGAGCCGGATCTTCAAGAATCAGGAGAAAAACCACCGGTATTATTTGTGAGAAAATCGTAAAATTGTTTTACGAGTTAAATCAAAAAGAAAACGGTGACAAGAAACGAGTCGCTTGTAAACTGTTCGGGAAAGTTCTATAGAACATTTTTTGGTGAAAATATCGGAGTACACACGGATAACGTTATAGTGAATGGTTGAAATCTCCAGTGTACTAACGGTAATTTATTGGCGTAGAAGGTGTGGTAAATTGACAACAAATATTTCGGGAAAGTTCTATAGTGCGCGATTGACAAACAGTTATTTTTCGGTGAATTATCTGAGTACACAGTATTGTTTAGTGAATTGTTATAAATTACTGATGTGCGATAAGGATTTGATGGTGTAATAAGTTGTGTCACCAACTATGTCGGGAAAGTTCCGTTGCACGTGAGCGATAAACAGTTATTTTCTTGGGAAAATATAAGAGTACACGAGGATATATTAATATTGTTAAGTGAATTGTCGAAGGTTACCAGTGTACTAACGGGATTTGATAGTATAACAAGATGTATCCGCACCTATTTCGGGAAAGTTCCATAGAACGTGTGCAATAAACATAAATTTTCGAGTACAAATATACGAGTACACGTGGCCATCTTATAATATTGTTTATTGAAGTGTCGAACGAAAATTTACCGGTGTGTTAACGGGCAATAACACTGCGTCCAACTATAGGCAGCTAACCTTAGAAAACAAGTGAAGTCAAATTAATAAAACAGATAAAATGGAGAAGAGAATCAAAGCATGGAAGGCTCAACGTGTATCGTTTGCGACAAAAATAGAATCACTGCAGCAGTTTGCGAATGAATTACCTGAAGATGCAATACTCGAAGGTGTTCAAGCTCGACTCACATCCATGCGTGAAACCTTAACTCAATTTAAGGAAGTCGAATGGGAGCTGGTTTTTGCCAATCCAGAGGAACCGTTAGAGATTAATGAGGTGGAAGAAAAATGCTTTGAATTTGAGGCAAAATTAGGTTCATGGATAAGGCTGAAGACAACAGAACCAAACATGAATTATACAATAAATGAAGATCCTATTGCATATAGGTCAATATGGGGTCCATGAACTTAAACTACCGAGATCATCGGTGCCATTTTTTTCGGGTGAATATGCTGAATGGCAAACATTCTACGACCTTTCCTGTGCAAACATCCACGATAGAACAAGCCTAAGTTTCAATTCCTTCGCGGTTATTTGAAAGGTGAAGCCAGCAATTTGGTTAAGCATCTGAAGATTAGTGATGCCAACTACAATGAGGCATTACAAAAGTTACGGGATCGTTATAGTCGCAAAAAACAAATTGTGAATGCATTCGCGGGTACGTTTCTGGATCAACCATCAATCAGTGCTCCATCAGCAAGCGGCATTCGAAAGGTATTAGATACATCGGATGAGATTTTAAGAGGAGTGAAGGCTCTTGGAGCAGAAGCAGAACAGAGAGATCCATGGATCATTCGAATTATTTTGAATAAATTAGATTGTGAGACAAAATCAAAATGGATGGAAGAAACGAGGGATGAAGATTTTCCCACAATTAGTAGATTGTTTGAGGTTTTGGAAAATCGGGTCGATGACTTAGAAAATATTCGGTCAATACAGCCGGTAAAACGTGGCAATCAAAATATTAAGCCGGCAATAAGAGGCCATGTAGTTTCAAACGTCAAAATCAATTCAGTCTAATGTTGCGAGAGAAGATATCCAACCAAAGGAAGAAGTTCCATCGGTAAGCCTAATTAGTGGAGTAGACGTGTCGCTTAGTTACAATCAAGTTGTACTGCCAACTGCCATTGTGTATATTGAAACAGAGGATGGACAGCAAATAAGCCATGCCCTGCATTACTCGATTGTGGATCTCAAGCGTCGTTTATTTGTGAGAGTATCGTGCAATAATGCAAGCTGAGAGTAAATCGGAAAACAATTCCAGTGGCCGGCTTAAGCGACACTTCAGTGGGTACAACAAAGGGGTCAGTAATAATTAAATTGCGAAATTGTAAGTCGAATGTGGTTGCATCAATTGAAGCATTTGTGCTGCCAAAGATAACTGTGTCACTGCCACAAAGGGCATTCAATATTAACGAACTGAACCAATTTACGTATTTGAAGCTTGCCGATCCTAAGTGTAACGTTCCCAGTCCGATCGAGATGTTAATTGGAGCCGATCAGTTTTTCAATATTTTAATTGATGGACAAATCAAAAGTGAAGATCACCGAATGGTCGCTCAAAACACGAAGTTTGGTTGGGTCATATCAGGGCAACAGTCGCAGTCAGAATTACCGTCAGCATTTGTTGGAGTGAGTACACTAGAGTCCATAGAACGTTCATTAAGAAAATTTTGGGAACTAGAGCGAGTTCCAGCCAAGAACCATTTAACCTTGGAAGACGAGATCTGCGAAGAAATATACGCATCCACACAACACGGAATGATGAAGGTAGATTTGTGGTGAAAATTCCGTTCAAAATTTCTCCAACGGAACTGGGCAACAATACTTATCAAGCGATTAATAGATTGAAATCCGTTGAAAATAGATTTAAAAGAGATCCGGAGTTCCAACGGCAATACAAATTATTCATGACCGAATATAGACAGCTAGGTCACATGATAAAATTAAAACCAGAGGAAATACGTCGAGATGAATCATATTTCATGCCACATCATGGTATCATGCAACAATCTAATAATGGACTAAAACTGCGTGTGGTATTCGACGCGTCAGCGAAGAGTTCCACCAGATATTCTTTAAACGATGTCATGAGGAAAGGTCCAGTCATCCAATCAACATTATATTCCATTTTGCTAAGGTTTCGGGTACACAAATTCGTGCTAACTACAGATGTGGAAAAAATGTACCATCAGATTCGAATAGTTGACGAAGACGCAAAATGGCAGAAAATCGTGTGGCGCGATGATCCAGATAGCCCAATAGATTTCTACCAATTGATGACAGTGACGTACGGAACAACGTGCGCACCTTATTTGGCAACACGCACACTAAAGAAAATATCATCGATCAACAAAGACCGGTACGTGAAAGCTGCAAGAGTAATTGAACGGGACACGTATGTGGACGACATAATGACAGGGTGCAATACTGAATCCGAATTAGTGAAGCTGCGAGACGATTTGATCAAATTATTCGAGGAAAATAAAATGAAGTTGAAGAAATGGATCTCGAACTCTTCGATCTTGCTCGATGGCTTACCACAAGGTGATGTGGATATGTGCTTAAAGTCAATCGAGGCTCCAGACGAAAACGTGAAGGTGTTAGGTCTCCATTGGGAACCTGTGCGTGATATATTTATATTCAAAGTTCGGTTAGACGAGAGAGGAATGTCAACAAAACGTGGCATTCTAAGTGAAATCAGTCGAGTGTTTGACCCATTGGGATTAGTATCTCCGTGTATTGTACAGGTCAAAATGCTATTGCATATGCTTTGGAAAGCAAACGTAGACTGGGACGAAGAGCTGCCGCTGACGTTCAAAAATCAATGGGTTTGCATGCGTGAACAATTAAAAGTAATTGAGACGATCGAAATTCCAAGATGGATTTACAGTAGAACTGAAGTCGAAATCCATGGTTTCTGCGACGCCAGTTGTGATGCATATGGTGCATGTATTTACGTCAAGGTGGTAAGTCCTGATGGCAACACTCAAGTGTCATTGTATACCAGTAAGTCAAAGGTAGCTCCACGAAATTTCCTCACAATTCCTAGATTGGAATTATGTTCAGCGGTCGTTTTAAGTAAATTAATGAAGGAGGTGCAAGACGAAATGGGAATTCAAATCAAGTCAATCTTTGCGTGGACTGACTCTACTGTGGTGCTCAATTGGTTGACAAATTATCCAGTGAAAGGTGACGTGTTGTCAATAATCGATTGTCACTCATTCTGGAATTATACGGGCGCAATCATTGGAGTCATGTATCGGGCAACGAAAACTCGGCTGATTTGGTATCAAGAGGTGCAACTCCAACTCAACTGAAACAATCAAAATTATGGTGGAATGGCCCCCATTGGTTGCATGCTGCAAGGAAAGAGTGGCCTTGTCAAATGTTTAGTGATAACGAACACGATGAAATTTAAAAGGAAGTAGAGTGTTTATTTGTTGCTTCAAATAAAAATGAGGTGATGGTACAGTTGGCAGAACGTGTGTCGGGTTTTTTCAAGCTAACAAAAATTTTAGCGGTAATATTTAAGTATTCGGAGGTTCTGCGAACGCCAAAACAATTAAGATGTCCAAAAATACAAGCGAGTGATTTGGTTAGAGCTGAGGTGGAAATTTATAAGTGGGTACAAAATGAAATATTCGCACTTGAAGTCAAAACGCTGAAATTGGGTAGAGAAATTGGAAAAGGTTCAAGTTTACGTTTCTTGAATCCATTCTCAGGGTTGGTGGACGATTATCGCGCGCAGCAATCGATTTTAATATTCGGCATCCGATCATTTTATCGTCCAAGTCGCTCATTGTGCGTAGATACATTGAAGAAAGTCACATCAAATATCGGCATGCTGGTCCAACACTATTATTAAGCATACTAAAACAACTGTTTTGGATCATTGGAGCAAGAACACTAGTGCGTCAAGTCGTAAGGAAATGCATACCATGTTTCAAATCCAAGCCCATTCATGAAGAACCTAAAATGGCAGATTTCCCAATGGCTCGTGTTCAATTTATAAGGCCATTTTTACAAGTGGGTGTAGATTACGCTGGCCCATTTAGTGTAACTCCAATTCGTCGTCGGGGTCAACATCCTATAAAAAATTACGTGTGCATATTCATATGCTTATCGTCTCGTGCTGTGCATATTGAATTGGTACATGATATGAGCACTAAAGACTTTTTGGCAGCATTGAAACGAATGACGTCGAGAAGGGGGATTTGCACAGATATATACTCAGATTGTGGGTCAAATTTTGTGGGTGCAAATAGGAAACTATGTGAACTATATAAATTTTTAACCAATCATACTAATGATATTCACGATTCTCTTTTAAAGGAAAAAATTAACTGGCATTTTAATCCACCAGGCGCGCCTCACTTTGGCGGAATTTGGGAGGCCGCCGTAAAATGTATGAAGATACATTTAAAGAAGGTTCTGCAAGGTATAATCCCAACCACGGATGAACTAAATACATTGTTGATCGAAATTGAAGGTTTGCTCAATTCGAGACCATTATGTAGCAGTACGGCTGAAGATATAGATTGTCTAACACCTGCGCATTTTCTTGTTGGACATCCGTTGACAGCAGTGCCAGATGCAGTTTCGTGTCAATATCGTCCTATTTCCTATGAGAAACGGTGGAAAATGATCCAACAATTATCTCAAAATATTTGGACTCGGTGGCATCGTGAATACCTCGTCACATTGCAACAGCGTATAAAGTGGAACACGCAGAAGCCGAATTTATCATTGGGAGACATCGTAATCATTAAATATGACTGTTTAGTATCAAAGCGATGGGTTTTGGGTAAAATCATCCAATTATATCCAGGAAACGACGGCTTAGTAAGGATAGCAAAGGTTAAAATGCAAGTCGGAGAAGTAAAACGTCCAATCCAAAAACTTTGCAAACTACCAATGAGTGAATCAGGGGATTCACGGGGCGCGGGATGTTCGCGCATAGAGCCAGAACTATCGAACAAAGGTGTATAATCTAAAACAAAACAAAGTCCAGACATCATGTTAAATCACCTAAAATTAAAAACTATGTCAGAACAGTGGAAAGATCATTTAAATTTGCCTTTTCAAATATGTACTTAACTTGTAGGTATATTATTGTAGTTTAACGTAATTCTCCACAATTATTTGAATCAATCCACTTACTTTAATTAATATTAGTTATGTAAATTGTATTTCAAATTTACTTTCCGAAAAGTTCAATCATCTGTTTTGTTTTCATTGGATGGGATGACGTTTAAAATGAAGCGTGATTCATGTAAATTATATGATGATGAGCTCGTTAAATATGCATATTGTATGACATCTAACGAAAGTTTTTTGTAACTAACTAAATTTATTTTGATCTGTTTTCTTTGTACCCTGTAAACTTAATTTTAGAAATTACATTTTGTTTTTCGGTCTCTTGTGTATCAACCATCGACGTGTCAACAACGAACGTGAATTTGGCGAACTTGTCATCGTAAAATAAAAAACACAAATTTATGCAAATTTATAATAAAATTTATTGATAAAGAAAAATTACGAGCTTGTTGTTTTCTGGCGTAGTGAAAAACTTTTAATACAGTCCATTGTGCGAACATCTATATCAGCCTAAACGTTGATTACCCATTGTACATAATTTTTATATATGATATAAGGTTCTTCCGGTACATAACCAGATAATTAGATAGTAGTAGAGACATTTAAAAGCACTCAATGTTCCTAAGTGCCATTAATTAAAATATCAAATTCACAAATATTCATTTTCGGCTATATACATATATGCCTACAGCGCAAATCTCAACATACGGCTGGTATTCAAATGTTTACTACAGTAGATGGACTGGACATCACATCGAGTCGAAATCATAAGAGGCATTTACAGGCACTAAATGTTCCTAAGAGCAAATGAAAAATTATCAGGAATATTCATTTTCGGCTATAAACATATGGGGCATGGGCCAGATTGGTGGTTTGGCGTCTATTGGAGGGGGCTCCGTAATCTTCCAGTAGGCGCAAGTGTACGTACTGCCTCCTCGCGGCACCACTGGTAACTGTAACCATTAGGCAGAATGTGGCCTTTTGTAACAGGCTAAAGTACGGCGCTAAAGGAGAAAACCTGGACAAAAAATCCCTAATCTAAGGTGGAGCAGCATATGCCGATGGATGAATGGCTGATAGGTTAATCAGTCTATATATGCGGACTCTGGATATCAGGCACCCTCCAGTTTTATTTAGCCTTACTGTAGTAAACCTGCGCGTGACCTACGGGCGACTTTTTTATTCCCAGCAACTTGCAAGAGTTAAATCAAAACGGTAGACGAGGCACGGGAAGGAATACACGGGAGTGGGTTTGCCCTCTCGAAATCCTTGAGTCCCAATGATACCGCTTTTCTAGCAGAAGTAAATGTTATTACATCTAGGAGGGAGAGCAATGAGCCCAGATAGTATGTAACGCGTGTAGAAGTATTTCCTACAGTAGACATCTAGGAGGGAGAGCAATGAGCCCAAATAGTATGTATCACATACCGGTCGGCAGCATTGATTGTGCTTGATGCACAAAAGATCTTTTAGGTCGCAGTGCGAGGTGGCCTAACGCCCACATGGCCCTCAAGTAATAATAATAATAATAATGGGCCAGATTGTCATCGTCCGGTATCCACTTCTTAAATAAAATAACCGTAAAACTTTATATACATAAAGATGTTGCAAAGGTAAAACTCTCAGACTCAAAAATAATGACCAAGAATAGTCACGAATTGACTTAAAACAAATAATACGCATCGCATGCTTTTGCGCAGTAATGAGAATCTTCAATGATGACATGTAGCCACCATCCCAGCACACCAGTGCATATTCTAACCTAGTATTAATACAAGCATAAAAAAACTTAACTAAGGCAGAGAGCGTGGGGCTATTCTTCTAAGCAAATATAACATTCTTAACGCATTATTGATCGATTTTTTAACCTTAGCGATATGAAATTTCTAATTAAGGTGACAATCAATCATAATTCCCAAGTACTTGAAACTTTCAACAGATTCATTCAAAAAGCACGAATTTAAACAATTGTCATGAGTACTTGAACGGATATGAAACTTAACCACATGCGGATTGAAATTAGTGTAGCCAATTTGAAAATACATAATTTTCGTTTTTTCGTTTAAAATTAATAAATGGTAATCAAACCACTTACTGAAAATAGCTAGGTCAGTACTGATCTGGTGGCTAACAGCTAATATAGAAGGCCCACTATAAGACAAACTCATATCATCTGCAAAAGCTGGAAATGGAAAGTTTTCATCACCAAATGGGCGAAAGACGGCTAACAGTTGCTCAAATTGTCGACATTGTCATCGAGAATATGAACCTACCGACGCTAGAAGAGACAATATTGCGAGGCATTCCAAATATGAGCGACTTAAAGCGACAAATATTTCGTTATGGAACCAAAATTGAGGACACAGCATGCAAGGAGGCTGCAGATAAAGAGGCCGGGGTGGCGGCACGACGAAACACACTGGCAGCGGCGGCAAACGTACCAGCATCAAGAGCAGGTCAGGCGGCTATACAACGTAATGCGGCTCCAGAGAGGAGGGGAGGGGGCGCAATCACAAGTGTTCACAACACCATACAAATCGAGGGACCCGAACAGGTGTTACAATTGCGATCAAATGGGACATCATTCGAAACAGTGCAAAATGGAACTTCGTCCGAACAGCGTATGCCGGAAGTGCTGGCAGCTGATGATGCAAGAACCATTGCGCAATGCGGCAAATTGTACCAACAGACGATACATCCAGAAAGTGAAACCAGAATTCCAACACTTGGTAGCAGCTGTGACACCAGAATTGGACATTGAGGATCCTGATGCTGGGGCACGAGAATTGGCGAACATAAATTTGGTAAGTGTCGCATTTTTGAAGAATTTATATCAGTACACGGGGTTCAACGAATACGTTTCTCTTTTCGACATTTGAGGACAACAAGGCAACTAAGACAACAAGAACAAAAGGAGTTGGCGGCGAGGCACTGAGGAGCCATGGGCTTATTACTTGTAGAATTAAATTTAACAATAGAGTTCACTAGATTAATTTGATAATTTTACCCGACGAGGCTGCTGGTTGCACCAACATAATTTTAGTAAGAGATTTTTTGGAAATTTTTAATATCAAGCTGGCCCAGCCGAAGACAATAATGTATGACCGATTGAAACTGTTGCTTTTAAATAAAAAGAATGTTGTCCCAAATGGAACGTATCCCCGTGTACCTGATTTAATTTTGAATAAGCTTGCACAAATGCATGTTTTGAGGCAAATTAAGCCGGTGATGGAAAAGGCCACACCGCAAAGCAAGCCCGGGGATAACGTAAGTCTTACTTTTATTGAGGAGGGTCTAAGCCCTGAATTCGATTTATCACAAATATTTGCCGTTGATATTGTTAGAGATGAGCCAATGAGCCAATTCTAGAAATAAACAAGAGTTTAGAGGCGACTGCATGTTGAGGTCAAACAAATAATCGAGGAGAATTATATGGCACCAAAGGATATTAAGATAGAATTGTTCGACTATGAGATTCATTTGACTTCGGATGTACCGTTTCACCACGCACCACGACGTTTAGTTTATGTGGAAAATATTGAGGTTCAGAAGAAAATTTGCGATATGATCAAAGAAGAGATAATTACGCTAAGCGATTCATCATATGCGTCAGCAATTGTGCTAACGATAAGGGAAAATTATCCGCTGCCTTTGATTGATGACTGCGTCGAATATTTAGAACAAAAAAAATATTTTACGTTGCTGGATTTGAAAAGCGGGTTTCACCAGGTACGCGTGTCATCGCGATCGTGTTAATTTACCGCTTTCGTAACACCGCATGGGCAACACGAATATCGTCGCATGCCGTTTGGATTGAAGAATGCGCCAGTGGTCTTTCAACGGTTTATAAATATAATTTTCAAAGATTTTCTGGAAAAGGAAAATACTGCGACGATTGGCGCAACGAGGCTTACTACTAAACTTGAAGAAATGTCAATTTTGTCGTACGAAAATCATTTACTTGGGGTACTGTATCACTTCAGAAGGAATAAGACAAAGTGAGGTACACATTGGAGCAATTAAAAAATATACGATGTCGGAAAATGCGAAGGAAGTACATTCATGTTTAGGGCTATTTTCGAATGTCCGTCGGTTTGTCCCGGAATTCTCGAGAATCGCACGCCCGATGCAAAATCTGTTGAAGGGAAACGTGACGAAAAATGCCGCGAAGCATTCGACAAATTGAAGAAATTACTGGTGACTGGCCCAATACTAGCGATTTATCATCCGGAGCGAGAACGGAGTTCACATGGATACGGAGGAGTATTGATGCAGAAACAAAATGACGGAAAATTTCATTCGACGGCATTTTATTCGAGGGCAACTACGGCGGCAGAGGCCAAATACCACAGTTTTGAATTAGAAACATTGGCAATTTTATATTTACTGGAAAGATTCAGAATATATTTAGAGGGCATACAGTTCACAGTGATAACTGATTGCAATTCGCTGCACTTAACGCTGGAAAGAAAGCACAACAATCCAAGGATTGCCAGATGGGCATTGGAATTTTTAAAATTCACGTTTGAGACGAGACATAGACCAGGAATACATATGGCACATGTAGGCGCACTAAGCCGATGCCCCACAAAAAATGAGGAGGAAATAGTGGCCCACGTATGGACGTGGAAAAAAGGGGTAGAGGGGACAAAAGCGGTCACGAAATGTATGGTAGCGGAAGTGGATCCATTGTGATGCAATTACAATTGGCCCAAAACAGGGACACTAAAGCTGTAGCATTGCGGCAAAAATTAGAGAATGACGCAATGGAAAACCACGAACTAATGCATGGTTTGATGTACAGGAAAAACGTTGAGGAACATTGTATGTGCCGGCAGGAATGGAGGATAACATTATTCGAATTAATCTTGAAAAGCTAGAACACCAGGGGCTGGATAAATGTTACGAAAAGATTCGCAAACACTACTGGTTTCCGAAGATGAAAACCTAATTGCAGTAATTTATCGATAAATGAATCAGATGCATGCCTTGTACATAGGCACCGGTGCGTTTGTCTGAACAGAGTTTGTATTGCATACCAAAGGCACCGATTCCATTCGATACGTTGCACGTGGATCACTTTTGCCCATTACTGGCACTCATGAACAAAAGGAGGCATGTATTAGTCATTGTGGATGCTTTTACGAAGTACGTTAAGTTATTTGCCGTAAATTCAACGAGCACGAAAGAGGTTATGTCATCTCTAGAGAAATATTTCACATTTTATAGTCGACCACGTAGAATCATTTTGGATCGAGGCACCTGTTTTACGTCCTTGCAATTCCCGGAATTTTTGACGAGAAATAATTGGCCCAGGCCAATGGCCAGGCCGAAAGGGTTAATCGGGTTTTGAAGGCCGCCCCGGGAAAATTAAGTAATCCCATCAATCACGCGGACTGGTCTCAGAAATTGCAACAGATCGCTGCTTGCTTTAAGCTCCGGAAGTCCCGGGTTCGATTCCCGGCGAGTGATGAAAAAATCACGGCTGGTTAATGTAAGGATCGATGAATTAATCACTCATTATCCGTTAGAAAAATGATTACGAAACTTCACAATGAAGCGGTCAAGTCCCACTATGGGATGTAGCGCCAGCGAAAAAAAAAAAAGAAGAATATGTAATTAATACGAAGGAAACACCAAGCAAATTATTATTCGGTGCAGGACAACGAGGAAAATTAGTGGGCGACCTGTCAGAATATTTAGCTAATAAAGAGGCACCTGAGGCCAGCAGAAGAGGCAAGAATACGAGAAGAATCGCCATGAGGATCATCAAAAACTAACGAAACGATTCAATGTTGAAGATTATGTGGTAATTCGAAACGTGGATACAGTCGTAGGATCAAATAAGAAGCTCATTCCAAAATATCGCGGCCCATATGTGGTTCATAAAGTTTTAGGCGATGATAGATACGTTATCCGAGACATTGAGGGTTGTCAGCAGTCACAACTTCCATACGATGGGGTTGTAGAAGCGGATAAAATGCGTCGGTGGATAGCACCGTGTGCGGCCGAAAGTTCAATTAATCAGTCAAGCGAATGCGATACTGACACCGACGAAGACGATTTCCACGGGTTTAATTCCGAGGGAGAAGATGAGGCTGAATTTATAGGTTACCCTCCCCCCTCGGTGATCGAGGTCGATTACTGAGTCAGATTGGCCGAGCTGTAAACTACTAAATTGAGCACAAACCGAAATTCGCATATGACACTCAGCGGCGAATTCACTCGTATGCACAGGAAGAGAACAAAATGAGGACACCATGCTTTTTGATTCATTTTTTTTGTTAGCATTTATGCTGTGTGTAGAAAAAAAAGGAAGAAAAGACGGAAAAGGGATACGAGGCTTATAAGCGTGAATGAGGTTTATAGCTAATTTATTAATAAATAATATTCGAAATCAGCTATTGTTTCATTTTATTATTTGCAACATTCTGACGATTTTACAATTGTATATAAAAAAATCTGTTCATATGGCTGAATATACTCCCGGGCAGCATTGATCTTTGCTGCTTCCTTAAAATTGATGTATGGTTTGGCTGCGCCGGATTCGTCAGGTTGTAGACATGTGTGGTTTATTTTCTATAGTTCCTGTGGCAACATTAGGAAGATAAGGGCGGATTACGTAAAGAAAACATGTTCTGATGCATCCTCTTAACATAACTAGGTGTTTATTTTAGTTTTTTACTAATGTTACTTGGGTGTCTTGAATTGCTTTTATAGTGAAATGTGGAAGTGCACCGTGACTGGCTCAATACCACGATACTGAGAGGGAAACTCTTCCGGTCTCCGATCAATGAATCTAAATCCGACAAGCAAACTAAAAAAAAAATCGAGCAGTAAATTGAACAACTGATTTGCTTTAGTCAAAATAAAACATCCATAACAACTTGATTTCTCAATTACTTAATAATTTTACCAATAGATTTTTTTGCTCGTGTACAATCTTTAATTCACATTTTTATACATGTACATAAATACTATAGTCGTACGTACGGATCAAGTAACACTTATAAGATTTAGTTCGGCGCAAATTACACAAAACAGTAAAAAACATAAATTATGTAAAATTGTAATGTCTGTCGTAATAATTGTGTACGAGATAAAAGCAATAAAAATATAAACGAACCCAACAATTTGAACATCTTAATTATAATTACTTTCATTTGAAAATTATATAATCCATAATCTTACAATAAAAATCAAATAAAAATACATTTTGTTTCTTTAAGGTATTTTATTCACCTCCGTTTCTTCTTCTTCTTCGTCAACATCATCGTCGTTGTTGTCTCTATCTTTTA